>OU015746.1:74974569-75023335 GCA_907169655.1 Acomys percivali | reverse complement strand
CTCTACCCCCCCTCCCCACTCTTAAATGCTTTGGAAGACAAGCCTGGGTCATGGTCTCAGGCTCTTTTCTGTTCACGTGACACTTTCTCTTCCTCCCACAAGTGACGCGCAGCTTTCTGTAACGGTGCCAGGAAAGCCTGGTACATGCTGTTTACTAATTAGTTTTCTCTTTGATAAAGACCAAATACCTGACAGAGGCAAGTTCAGAGAGCAAAGATTTATTCTCGCTCATAGTTTGGGGGCCTATACCTCGTCACAATGAAGAAGGCATGGTGGGGGGGCCTCCACGGTAGTAGGCGTCTGTAGTCGGGACTCCTCACGTCTCAGTGGACCAGAAAACAGGGAGGGCTGCATGCTGCTGCTCAGTGCACTTTCTGCTCTTTCCTCTTTTATTCCTAGCCCACATCCAGGATCCATCTTTTCTCATCGGTGACTCATCTTGAGAAATGCCTGTACAACCTCATCCACAGGTGTGCCTCATCAATGCCTTAGGTGTTTATTAATTGGATCACATTGCCAAGCAAGGCTAAGCATAGCTAACTGTGCCTTTATCCTGCCTGTATCCAGCCTCAAGGTTCTCATTGTTTAGAACTGGAATGATATTGAAGCCAGCCTATAGCGTTTCAGCCGTCAGTATTTTAAGTTCTCAGTTTGAGTCCAGTACTGCCCAGACCATGGCATCTGGCCTATCAACTGATGCAGACATTTTCAGCTGGATATAAACAGAAAGGTTGCTGGCTGGTCTTTTCAATACACAAACCTTTCGTGACAGGAGGCAAAAAGCTGTCTTACTGTGTGGTTTTATGTAGTAGTTTTACTACGCTGAATGAAAGGGTCACCCTCACTGGTTTCTGGGGCTTTCTTTGTCTTGTCCTATGTTCCACAGACTTATTTTCTCCTACTCTGTATTTTCCTGCATCAACTCTCCCTATATTTATCTTGTGGGGAATATCTATGTCGGAACCAGGAACATCTTCCTAGAACCTCGATGTTTGTACAAAGTGGAGGACTTTCATCATGAACTTAAACATGGGAGAGCTTGGGGGAGGGGGTCACAGCAAATGCTCTCTTCACTGCCCGCCCCTAGGAGTCCAGGTGGCTCTTCTTCCAGCCTGCACTGTCCCATGCTACTGTCTTGGAGACTCAAGTCAAGGACCTTGTGCGTGGGCATCTGTCTCTTCACCAGTGTTTATCGTTGTCGGGTGTCAGGCGAGGAACGGTAGGAAAGCCGTCATTCTAGCCTAGAGGGTGGGCTGGAAGGCACTCAACTGAGTCCTGAAACTGGGTGTGTAGGATTTGGCCAGATCTCCCAAAGACAAGGAGGCCCAGCTGTACCAAGTGTCTTGGATGAAGGTACAGTTAAAAAAAAAAATTCAACCACTGTGTGACATGAAAAAGCAGGAGGCCAGAGGGGAGAGGGGCAAGGTTGGTGCGTCCACTGGGGGTGGAAAGAGGGGTGCTGGAAAGGACAGTCAAGGACATCACAAGGGCGCCATTCCTCGGGGAAGCAGCCATGACTGAAGATAGGGAAAGCAAGAGCAAGCACAGAGAGAGCTAAGCAGCTTCAGGACACCTCGCTGCCGACTGGAGGCAGCTGGGAGAGGCTGTAAAAAGCCAAACCGCCTGAGCATGTGACCCTCTTCTGCTCACCGTCCTTCCTTTAGTTAGCTCCCGGTTTTCTCTTCCTTCTTCCCGTGGGCCCTCTGTGAAAGGTAGAGCCTTCCTCAGGAAAAGCTTTGTTAAAAACCCACCCTTGATACGAGCCATGAAAAATGAGGGGATGAACTGGAGGAAGGACGCCCGCTGCCTGCAGCGTGCAGGATTTTTGAGATTGCGTTGGTGTTGGTCACCTGCTTCCTTTTGCCTGTAATAGGAGTCATGCGGCTTAAAAACCCTGACTGCTGATTTGAAAATTTACCTCATGCAGTGATTGATAATAGAAGCTTTCAGAATGAATAAAAAGGGGGAAAAAAGAGGGAGAGGGGCTGGTGAGCAAGTGCTGGGGGGGAGTGAATTGTTGAAAATGGGAATGGCTGAAGCTCCACACTGCTTCCTCTGAATGAACGGGGTTTAGATTTCCGGTTTTGCCATGTCTGTGTGATAGATAGGGAAACTGAGGCACTAGTTCTTCATCACACCCCCATATACATTCTCTCTCTCCCCCCCCCTCTCTCTGCAAGGTCCTTTGTGAAAGGCTTGGAGTCTTCCATAGCCACTCAAGACTCCTGGCTTTGTTGGTTTTCTTGGAGGGCCACAGTTAGGTTGTGGTGATAACAGAAGTGTGTCAGGTGGGACCCAGCTCAGTTACACTGAGGTTGAATGGCCAGGGTTTGGGATGTGGTCCTGACCTATTTACTGCGGCCAGAGATGGAAGAAGAAGAGAGGGCTTCAGTAGAGACCATCATGTCCACTACATCCTTCCTAGGCCCAGTCTTGTGATGGCTTTAGCATCCTAGAGGGAACCCAGAATCTACAACGGCAAGTTCTAAACCGCACAGCCCAAACACTCGAAGAACTTGAAAAAAAAAAAAAATTCTCAGTTCCCTGGGCCCATCTCCAGAGGCATTGACTCAGCCAGACTGAGGACAACTGTTCCAGAAGGTTCCCTCTTGGCCCCCCAGGAACAGCTGTTTGGAATGGAGTCTCCGGACAGTGAGGTTTTCAATACTGTGAAAGCACTGAGCACTCGTGTGGGAAAAAGTTGTCGGAAGAGCCAAGCAAACAGTTTTGATCCCCAAAAAGGTGGTAATGGAGAGACTTCATTCAAAGGTCCCTCATGCTGACCTGCAGAGAAGCGTGGATTTCACACTCAGAGGACAGCCAGCTCCCAGCAGGTTCGTCAGCTTCTCATTGCTGGTCTGTGTGGTTTGGTTTCCTGAACTGACCCATCCAAGCAAGCAGCTGACTGACTCAGTTCTTGGCCCAGGAATACAGGAGAGCCTTACATAACCGTGTAGCTGAGCTCTTAGAAGGAGAGGCCTTGCTGTGTGAAGGAGAGGCCAACTCTGGAGGGAGGAGGGGAGCTTGGTTCCTAGGCTGCCTTGGAGGAAGTGGCACTTGAGCTGTCATGGGCAGTGTCTACTTTTGACTATAGTACAGTATACAGGTGACTAGCATCCCTGTGTCCTAAAAGTTCATCTCCAGGAATGGTTTCTGTTGCTCTCTTGGGCTTGCATGAAGACACAGTTTGGCTATTTTAAAGGATTTGCTGATTGAATTAAAAAAAAAAAATCATTCAAAACGAAGACCTGGCTATAAGATATAAGTGAGAAAGCAGGCAGAGGGAAGAGTCCAGGCTGAACATGGCCTCCCTCCCTCCCTCCTTCCTTCCCTCCCTCCCTCCCTCCCTCCCTCCCTTCCTTCCTCTTGCCTGCCTGTCTACCTGACCTTTCTTTCTTTCTTTCTTTCTTTCTTTCTTTCTTTCTTTCTTTCTTTCTTTCTTTCTTTCTTTCTTTCCTTCTTCTGTGGTGCTTGTTATCTGGAATATACATTCCTAACTTTTTGTTTTGTTTTGTTTTGTTTCTCAGTGCAGCCTTGGCTGTCCTAGACTCACTTCGTACACCAGGCTCACTTCAAACTTACAGAGATCCACCTGTCTCTGCCTCCTTGAGTGCTGGGATTGAAGGTGCCATCACGCTTGGCTTAGGGTCTCAGTTCTTAACAGGCTGCGATGTTCAAAGTTGGCTACAGCTCCCTTCTCAACTTTCACTGTCGACTTCTTCTGGCTCATCAAAGAGGACAAACTTGACCTTGCACTACTTTCCAGCTTGGGAAATGAGGGCACGCTTGCTACATGTACACATCTAGAGTTGCCCCATGAGAGAGGACTTGAGTACTGAAAATGAGCATGTTAAAATGTCATGTTAGATTTTCTAAGGGAGATGTGAACAAACATTTAGTCACTTCATACAGGACACCAATGACAGACCAAAGGCATGATGCAGACTAGGTTACCTCATGAAGCCTAGCTCTCTACTCCAGACTTTTAAATCAAAGAAGAGGCGAGGGGGAGCATTTATTATTAACAATTACTGAATTATTATCCTCACAAGATTGAAGGTTGAAGCAGCCCTAAGCCTGGCTCACTACAAGTTGTTCCCTGCCCAGTTGCATTGCGGGCGAGCTTCCTGGATTACAGTGGCAGCTGCTGAGTTCTCGGCTGTGGTCCACCTGTTCTTTCATGTTTGCCTTGGATGCTAGCCACCGAGGTTTCAGAAGGTGCTGAGCTAGCCAGTGTTCTTGGCTAGGGAACACAGGTGTGACCTGCGCCGTGTTAAATGCCGGCAGCAGTTAGAACTGCTGATTTGAAAGGAAGCTGGTCATACCGGCTTTCTTCGCGGTTCTGCTTTGCTTGGCCACGTGCGACTTTGCACTTGGCAAAGCGAGGGCTGAATAAGGATCCAGACAGCCTCTTTCAAGATGCTGTTTCAGCTCTTAAATAACGAACTGAAGCAACCCTGTGAAGTTGGGTGCTGTCTGCACTATCTTTAAATTTGGTGACCCGTGAAAAGAGATCCTTAAATATACAAAACCTGTTCCCACAAGGATTTAGGTTTGGAGGCTTCTGTTTCTTTCTTTCTGTTTAAGGAACTATGATCATTGCTGTGACACATTTGAAACCAAAATCCTGAATTATATTACCTCTTAATTTTTTCAGGATTTATTATTATTGTCAAATTAATTAATTAAATTATTGTTGTTGTTGTTATTATTATTATTATTATCATCATCATCATCATCATCATCATCGTCATTATCATTATTATTGGTGAGTATGCCCTTTGTGTTGGTGCTTGTAAGATGCCAGAGGCGGCTTTGGATCCCCTGGAGCCGGAGTTACAGCTGTTAGCTGCCTGATTTTGGTGCTGAGAACCAAACCGCAGTCTTCTGTATGAGCATCAAGCACTCTTACTTAACCTCTGAGCCTTCTTTTCAGCCCTGATGCTTTAACTCTTAAAGGACAGTCTGCAGGTAGCTTACAGAGCACCCTGCACCATGCTAGAGGAACATGCATATGAAGATTTGGTTGGTGCCCTCAGGAAGAAGAACACTGTATTTAGATAAACGAGAAACGTGAACGCTCACAGATAACAAGACTAGAATGTATGCAGCTAGTAAATCATTTGCATAGACATGAGTGCCATAGAGACTCAGGGCAAGTGAGGTGGCTCCATGGTAAAGGTATTTCCTGCTAAGCCTGATGGCCTGAGTTCTATCCCTGAGACCCACACAGTGGGCACCTTCTTCAGTTGTCTTCTGACTTTCACATATGCATTGTCATATATGCATGCCTGTACATGCACACAAGTGTGCGCACACACACACACACACACACACACACACACACACACACACACACACACACACGTCACACACCAGTTTTAAAGAGACTCGGAAAATGATCAGATAATTATTGAGCTATGCACCTTGAAGAGAGCGTCCTTGGAATTGGAGGTGGCCTTGAGAAAACAGTGGGCATCTGGAGTGATTAAAGGGAAAGGAAAGAACCATTAGGCCAGTGGCCCTTGGATGGGGTTTGGACAAGACTATGAAAACATCCACGGTGTTATGCAAGTGGGAGAAATGCATCCAAGGGAGTCACTAGAAAGCGAGATGAGCAGATGGGAAAGGACAGAGCCTTGGAAGACTCCCAATGTGGGTGAGTAGACAGGATGTGTGCATGAAAAGAGATGATCCACGCTGTTGTTTGTACAGTTTCAAATATTAAAAGAAGATTTCAGGGGGACGATGAGAAACACTTGGCAGCAGTCCTCGAGCATCAAACAAGAGCTACAAGTAAGGAGTGCTGCAGAGGAGGAAGGAAACACCAGGGCTGGCTTCAGGATGGGTTGCTGAGAGGAATGGGGTAGGATAGGGAAGACAAGATGGGGAGCTGAGAGGAGGCGAAGGGGCCACAAAGGGAAGCTTATGCTAGAAGGTTCTCCAGTTCACTGGGTGAAGAAGATGGGTACTGGGCCAGCATGAGGATCTTAAGACAAGGTCGAGGTTCTGTAACAGTCCCACTGAGCACAGGACTCAGGATGGATGAGACCAAATAACAGAGTCCTAAGCACCTGTCACAGGCAAGTGCTCATTGGCTTGGTGCCATCTTGTGGTGCCCTCGCCTCTACTTCATGAGGCTTCTGTGTTAATACCCCTTCTCAGTGCTGTGACAAATTACACAACAAAACCAATGTAGGAAGAAAGGATTTATCTGGGCTCAGAGTCTGAGGGGTACAGCCCATTGTTGAGGGGGAGCCATGGTGGTAGCAACATGAGGTGGTGCCACAATGGCCACTATCAGGAAGCAGAGAATGACTATTCCCTCTCCTTAGCCCGTTTCTCTTTTCCTTTTTTATTTAGTCTAGGACTCTAGCCTGTAAATGATGCTTCTGGGTCTTCTCTCCTCAAGGCTTCCTCACTCACACCCAGAGGTGTGTGTCCTAGCTGATTCTAAGTCTGATTGAACTGACAGTGAAGGTGAACATTTTTCCTCTTTTAGCTGAATTTTGGGATTCAAGAGCTCAGAATATGGAGGAGGAGGTGAGAAAGGCCACGAAGGGGGAAGTATGGCTGGCTGCTGACGACAGCAGCGGTTGCACAGCTCAACACAGCCGCTAAGGGACTTGGGGAAGATGGGAGGCAGGAAGAGAGCTTTCTCAACTAATGGATCCTGTGTGGACACAGGACTGGCCTTATGCTGATGAGCTCTGGGGAGACTTTTGTGTCCTGAAGTTAGAAGGAGACTGTTTAAGAAAGAATGACGGTAGGTGTTTGCTCTGATAATGTCTCTACACCAAGGAAATTACAAACAATAGCATGAGAAATGGCACTGATAAGATAACTTATGTAGAGCATCACAGGACAAGCCAACCCTTACATGTCTTTGAATTCTTAATGTTTTCTGTCCAAACCCCCTTTGGTTAATATTTGGATGGAGTTTTACAAAGGTACGAAGAGCAGGGATGATACCGAGTTTGGAAACTCAGCTCTATTATTTTCTATTTGAGAGAGCTTGGGAAATGACCTCATTTTTGTCCTTGATTTTTCTCATCTGTAAGATGGGAATTGCAGCACATTTCTGATGGGGTTTGTGTGGTGGTTTGAATAGGGATGGTCTCCCATTGGCTCATAGACGTGATTGCCTGGTCACCAGGGAGTGGCACTATTAGCAGGTGTGGCCTTGTTGGAGGAAGTGGGTCACTGGGGGTGGGCTTTGAGGTTTTAGAAGCCCAAGCCAGGCCCAGAGGCTTTCATTCTTCCAGCTGCCTTTGGATCCAGGTGTAGAACTCTCAGCTACTTCTCCGGCACCCCATCTTCTGGCACGCCACTATGTTCCCTGAAATGATGACAGTGCACTAAATCTCCAAACTGTAAGTGAGCCCCAGTTAAATGCTTCCCTTTGTAAGAGCTGATGTGGTCAGCAATAGAACACTGACCAGGACCGGGCTGCTGTGAAGAAGCACTTTTGGTTCCCACCCATGTGCACTGCTGTTGTTTTGAGGGAGGGCTCTCGGGACTTTTGTATCTTTCAGTGTCAACCTTGTCCCTCTTTCCATACACCTCACCTTCCTCTTTCTCATCCTTCACTTACTTACAGTGCGTGACACCTTATAATCATGGCAGAGAGTGTGGAGTGCTGAGCCCTGTTAGTCAGAAGAAAGCTAGTATTTTTCTGTCAATTGTGCTATGTTTGAGCACAGTAAGGGCAGTTATCGCATGGCGATAGAGGACCATTGGTCGGGGCTTAGTTGTCCTTTGAGGCCAGCTGAATTCTTTCACTCCTGGATAGTCATGGGCCTGGACGACATTCTTCTTCTTCATAGACTGAGTTGGACTTGCTGTGTGCTGAGTAACATGGCCATCTGCCGGGAAAGATGTTGGCGACACTGACCAGAGGCCCCAAGAGTGGGTAAATGCAATGCTGTGGGAACGTGTGAGGTGCTCCATAAGCTGCATGATGGCTTTCTGAGCTGAGCTTCCAAACCTACCTCACATCTGGGAAATATCCCAGAGAACATAAAGTGAGTGCTGGCAGGATACACATTCAGACATATATGGAAGGTAATAAAAAAGGGGGAAAATCTCACCTTATACTTTTATATTGAAAACAGTTCTGGCTCTCTGCTTACCTCTTTTCTTGAGATATTAACAGAACTGTGTTCATTTGACAGCTAGGACTGTTCTTCTTTGGTACTGTATATGAAATGGTCAAATCCTTAGTTTCTTGACAAATTTTAGCTTTTGGCATAGGGCATAGGGCATAGAGCATAGGGCATAGGGCATAGGGCATGGGGCATAGGGCATGGGGGTTTGGCCAGTACTTTGTGCTCTCTAACTTAATTCTCCCAAAGCACAGCAATGCCTTCGTGGGCCAAAAAGTCATGCTTCATTATTCATCTCATGTTTTTGCCTCTTAGACCTTTACTTCACTGATAGAATATTTAGGATGACACAAATTAACATTAAAAATGGATCTCAGGGGTCAGAGAGCTGGCTTAGTGGTTGTGAGCACTTACTGTCTTACAGAGGACTCAAATTCAATTCCTACAAATGACACTGGATGGCTCACAACTGCCTGCAACTCTACTTACAGGGTTCCCACCCCTGTAGCCTCCAAGGGAGTACCTGCAATCCCAGTATTCAGGAAACAAAGACAGGGGGACCACATATTTAAAGTCATCTTAGCTACACAGCAAGTTCAAGGCCACTGTGGACCACTTAGGGAGACCTTCTTTCAAAAGCAATAAAGATCTGGGGAAACAATGAATAGTATAGCACTTACCTAGCCAGAGTAAGACCCTGGCCTTGGCTAAATCCCCCATGCAAAAAAACCAACCAACAAACAAACCACCAAAACAAACAAAAGGAAAGAAAAAAAAAATAAGCAAACAAAGCAAACATAAAGTTCTGTTATACATGTAGGCCTTCAAACTTCATCACTTATAGAGCTTGAAGAATTTCCTTTCAGTCTATATTTTGGTTCTTATATATAGGAAGTTGTTTATTAAAGATTAAATATAAGAGGGCTTAGTTGCTAAGAGTACTTATTGGGGCTGGAGAGATGGCTCAGAGGTTAAGAGCACTGGCTGCTCTACCGAAGGTCCTGAGTTCAATTCCCAGCAACCACATGGTGGCTCACAACCATCTATAATGAGATCTGGTGCCTCCTTCTGGCATGCAGGCATACATGCAGGCAGAAAATTGTATACATAATAAATAAATAAATAAATCTTAAAATAAGTAAATAAATAAATAAGAATACTTACTATTCATGCCAAGGACCCAAGTTTGGTTTTCAGCACCCATGTGCGGTGGCTCACAATCACCCATTCCAAGGATTCTGACTCCCTCTTCTGGCCTCTTCAGTCACCCATACACGTATGTGGTGTGCATGCAGACAAGCAGGCAAACACACATAAAGAAAGATAAGTGAGAGGGTCTTAGTTCCATTAGGCATCCCTTGCTGCTTCGCCTTTCACTATCCAAACGTTTCCTTCAGAACTCAGGGACCAAATGGATTTAGATAACCCGCCACTCTCTGCAGTCTCAATTCTTGTTTTTTGAGACTCAGGAGTCAATTACATATACACATATGTATTTATTTGTTCCTCTCCGAACCCATTGTCAGAACACTCAATGTTCAGAACTCAGCAAACAAATGAGGACACTTCTTTTTTGTTATCAAAAGCCATTTGTTTATTGTAAAAAAAAATATCAGGAAAGCACAGAAAAGAATAGGATGATCAGGGTTAGGGTACCATACCCATTTTCTGGTAATGGCTGGTGTCTGGGAGCTAGACATCCTTCCTTCCTCCTTTGTCTTTTTGTTTCCCTCTTTATCCTCCTCCGTTCAGAAACACTCAGAATCTATGGAAAGTTTTTCAAATGGTTGGTTGGTGCCTCCAAATGTTGGTGAGAGCGCCTGCTGGTGGCTGGCCAGTATGCCTGAGTGCCTTGGACCTTCTGCACTTGAATGTGGATTTGGTGACCAGCAGCCTGCTGCATTTGACAGACACTGGAGGCCCATCTACTAGCAAGATTATCCAAGGGGATAGTTGGAGCCGTACCATCTGTGAAAGCAAGCAATCAATCATTGACAGTAACACATCTCCCTGCTGATGGGCAGGGCTAAAAAAATACATTCGCTATTCTGCTGGAAGTCAAGGCATAAGGGAAGTCAGAAGAGAAAGTGATGCAGAACCAATGGTACATGCTGACTTGAAAAAAATTACACACACACACACACACACACACACACACACACACACACACACACACACACATATATTTCTCCAAGTTCTCAAAATGTGTCCTCCACCACTACCTGGTGTGTCCAAGTGAGTGTGTGAGCAAAGCAAAGCCAGATGCAGCTGACTGGCTCCAAAGTTCCATGGCTGGTTTCCCTACTGCACTTATTTCCTCTAAATGGGCTTCTTCAGTTTCAGCCACTCTGCTGCTTGGGGATTCGGCCACAACTGAAGGAGCAGGAAATAAAGAATTGGGCTGAATGCTAGGTAATATAGCCGTGGGCAAAGACAGCCGCAATCCAATATGTCTGCTGGTTTCCAGTGTCTAACCACAAATGCTCATCAAGGTGGTGACTCCCTCCAAAGCAGCTGTGTCCAGATATTTCCCGCATCTGGCTTTCCATAGGATAGCATTAGCTCTAATAGCTGTTGTGTTCCCAGTTAGGCATCAGGCTCCTGTTGGCCATTTGTAATGCACCCCTTTTGAACTTATGAACCTGCTCACCAAGGAGGCAGAGAGTACCCCAGTTCTTCTACTTAGTTACGGTCTTGCTTCCAGCAGAAACAGAACCTGGCTTCAGGTCTACGTGCCCACCTGATAGCCATTTAGAAGCTACTTTACTGGTTGGTCACTGTGACCCCAACTCATGGCAGGGAAGGGTTGCTTTTGGCTCATGGTTTGAGTGGATCTAGTCCATCAGGGCAGAAAAGCACAGTGGCAGGCGCTGCCTGCCATGGAAGGAGATGCACATAGCCATCTGGGTGGATCAGAAAGTAGAGATAAATGTTGGGGCTTGACTGGCTTTCTCCTTTTCCCTTTTTCTTGTCTTGGGACTCCAGCTCATGGGATAGTGTTTGCCCAGCTTAGGATTGGTCTTCTCTCTCCCATCTTTAACTTCCAGAAAATTCAATCTTTCTGGAAACAACCTCACTGACATGGCCAGAGGTGCACCTCCTCAGCGATTTCAATTCAGTCAAGTTGACAGTCAAAACAAACCATTCCAGACAACAGATTGCAACTGAGCACGTGCTGGAAGCTGTTAAAGATGAGTCTCTGATCGTGCACAGAAACCTGTCTTGTATGGAGCTGTACACGCTCAGTTTATGCTCAATTCTTATGTATGCATGACAGAGGCAGGCAACAGAAGCCCAATGACTAGGGAGGCTTGTGGCCCTGCTGAGACCAGAACCCTGAGTCTGTAAATCCCTGAGGGGGTCTTCCACTGAGATTTAATTTAATTTTTAAGTCTTGGCAAAGGGAACGCTGTATGTTTGTGTAGACTTGCATCATTTAAAAGGTTCTTGCAGTTTAGATCTTGCGTGTAATTTGTTACATTAGCTCTGGGCAAAAATATTTGCTTTTTGGTCCTTTGTGGTTTGAGTTCCTTCTCAGCATTGACCTGGCATGTTAGAGAAGGCAGTGCTGTGGAAAGTAGCCATGGGGATGGGGGGTGGGGGAGCGAGCTGGAGAGGGCCCATGCAGTAAAGCTTGTTGCTAATGGCAGCTTTGCAGACTGTAGGAGCAGGCACGTGATTTTCCTGGCTTGCTTAGTGGTTCTTGTGTATTTTGGATATTACCCTGTTGAGATCAGGAAACCGAAACAGCTTGGATGAAACATTTTAAACTCAAATGAATATTGGGAAAAATTTTCTCTCCTGATACATTAGATTAAGTAAGAGTGTCATTTGGATTTCTGTCGTTGTTTAAAGTGAAATTCACATGGTTGTATGTGTCCTGACAGTGTAAAGTGTGGCCATTGATGAGATGAACAGATCCACAAGGAATTATTCTGAGGATCTGCCTGTCTTGGGTTCTAAAACTGTTAGCACTGGGTAACATATCACCACTAACTGGACTTATTCTTGTGTCTGTGGTGAGAGAAGGATGCAGACACCATGCCCCCATTTTATCAGAGAGAGAGAGAGAGCTCAGGCACAGAAAAAGAAAGCCAGTTTTCCCCCATCATTCAGAGCTCACTCATGGAAAATTCTAGAAATAATTCAAAATTTTGTTTATTTATTTCACCATGCTAGGGAATCATATTCAGGGCCCAGTGAATGCTCGGCACTCAACCCCAGATCTATATCCCCAGCTCAGTTCATAAGCTTTTTCTGTTGTTTTGGATTTTCTGAGGCAAGTTTTCTCTGTGTCACCCTGGCTGTCCTGGAACTTGCTCTGTAGAACAGGCTGGCCTTGAACTCAGAGCTTTGCCTGCCCCTGCCTCTCAGTGCTGGGATTGAAGAGTATGTACCACCATGCCTGGGTCAACTCATAAGCTTTGAATTGCACATTTTTCTGGGTAATATGACAAAATCTCAAGCCACTCCACTGTGTCCCACCTTAGTCAGGAATTGGTTTGTTCAGTGTATCCACTCTGTGTGAGCTACCTGCCTGGTTGCCATGGTAACTGCCTCTGTTATTACATCCCCACTCTTGGTGCTCAAATGAGTCTTATTTTCCTTGATAAAGTTTCCAGAGCACAAGCTAGTGGTGCTGGGAATGCAGATATGCCAGAGTTTCTCTCCTTCAAGAGAAAACTGAAAGTACAGTAAAATATTTTGAGAAAGATGAGGTCCCTACGACCCAAGGTGATCTTTCCCCGAGGATACACAAGACAAGTGTAACTTATTCCTTCTTGTGGTGAATATTGCAGGGGTACCTGGGTATTCCAGGAATAGCCTTGAAGTCAAATAGCAGCCATAGTGATGTTAGACCTGCTCTTGTCTACTGCTTGGCATCAACCTCACAGACAACATCACAGAATGTTTTATAGCTAGGTTTGGCCAATACAAATACTTGTAAAGGAAGGGGGAAGCTAAAGTATTCCTTTGAGCTAGATGTCACTCAGAGAGCCTGTGTGGCCCTTGTGAGCAATCCCTCCTGCCAGGACACCTCTGCTCTGGGCCCTGGTAGCAAAACCTCCTCCTCTCATTTTCTCACCCTAGGTAAGATAGCAGCTTCTTGGCATTGCTTATCTATGTGTTCATTTGAGTTCCATATGGGTTTGTACAACTCAAAACCGCGTGCATCTATGATATATATCAATACAGTGCTTTGATAGATGCATTAACTGTGCATCGATAAATCAAGCTAATTAACAGATGCCTGGCCTCACGTGCTAAGCTTTCTGTTAGCCTGTGTCTTTCCTTTTCTAATACCTTTGCAGCAAGGGCGCCATGTGTGAGACACTGGCTTGTACTGCCAGAAGACTCCTCAGGTACAACTCCATCTTTTATTTTTACTGATGACAGCCTTAATCCCCGAAATGGGTAATGACTTTCCCACAGTCAACTGGTTTCTGGTGGAGAGGGAAGACAGGAGTCACTTCACAGTTGTGTGCAGATAAATACTATAGCACCTTATTCACTGTAACATTTGACATTGATTGGATGCATAAAAATTGAAATATTGATTATCCAGTGAGCCTTCTCATTGCCTGGCCTTTGTCTTCAAGCAGACATTTTGTATTGAGCGGACAGGAACGTTAATTAAGTAATTCAGCTGATGTTTATTGATTGTTCCTAAAGGGCAAGGCTCAGTGCTGAGTGCTTTGGGAAGGACACACGTGCCTAGAGAATGACACGCACCCTCAAGACTTTCTCTCTCAAGGAAGCAGTGGGACATACACGTGCGATTCTGCATGTGCCAGTTTTGTTAGGCTTACGCTAGAACACTACAGTCTCCACACGATGGATGCAGATAAAGTGTTCCTTGCTCATGGGAAAGGAGGAAGCACCTTCTACAGGCAGAATTAGAGAAAATTCCATGGTGTGAGTGGCATTTAATTACACTGGAAACTACAGATATTTGACCACAGATAGCTGGTGGGAAAGAATTAGGGTCAAAGGCAAGTAGGGGCACAGGCCTGCCTCACCACACCAAGCCCAAGACACCGCGCCCCTACCATTGCCAGCAGTTCATTCTTTATATAGCTTTCAACATAATTAACGGGAGATGAAGTTAAGGCATCAAAAGCCTATCTTTTATTGATTAGCAACTCACAAAGCCATTTTTACTCTCTCAGTTAACAGAAGCTTATAAATACCATTAAGTGCAGGAAAGTTTTCTCAGTCTCAGACTAGCTATCTGCATGGCCCGAAGCACAGTGCTATTGTGGGCATTTGCTTATGGGGTCCATATGGTTTTCTTTCTACATCTCCATCGTTGTGGTCCTCTACGAGAGATGTTTATTGTAAGGATGTCTATTAACGGTTGTGGATTAAGGCCTTTAAAAAATAATTTTTGGGGATAGGAGAGATGGTTTAGTAGTTAAAAACATTTGCTGCTCTTGCAACCAGGGTTGAGTTCCCAGCACCCACATGGCCACTTATAATTTGTCTGTAAATCCAGGGACTCATTGCCCTCTTCTGGCTTCCAAGGGTACTGCATGTATGTGGTATACAGATCTACCTACATGCACATACTTTCATAGACATAGAATAAAAATAAATCTTTTTTTTTAAAGGGCAGAAAAAAAATTGAGGGATTTAAACAACCTGTTACTATTTTAATTTGTGTTTGTTATTGTTATCTTATTATTATTTTAAAGATTTATTTATTTTATTTATTGTATATGAGTGATTTATCTGTAGAGAGGGCATCAGATCACATTATAGATGGTTGTGAGCCACCACGTGGTTGCTAGGAATTAAATTCAGGACCTCTGGGAGAGCAGGAGGTGCTCTTAACCACGGAGCCATCTCTCTAGCCCTATTATTTTGGGGCAGGATCTCTCACTTTGTAGCTCTGACTGGCCCTGGAAACTCACTATGTAGACTGCCATGGCCTTGAAATCACAGAGATCTGCCTCTGCCTCGTGAATGCTAGTATTAACTGTATGTGCCACCATGCCCGGCTCTGTTGATATTTGAAAATAAAATCTTCAGGATCCCCCTTCCTCCCACCCTTACCTTTTAACTTTTAGTGGGAGCTTGCTTTTTCCTATCATTTGCTTTTAATATTTCTGGGATTTTGCAATGCACTGTTTCCTCCTGTGAATATTATGCTGGGTTTCCAGTGATTTGATAGTTAGTATAGTTAGGGTTACATATTGTGCTGCACACAGTCATGTCACAAGGCATAAGAAAACAGCAGGATGCTCTAAATACAGTAGGCACACAGGGCTTTATTAGTCCCAGCATCATTGAGGATGTTACATCCCTGTGAGTTCAAAGCCAGTTTGGTTTACATGATAAGTTATGCTCTAGCAAGGGCCACATGATGAGACCCTGTCTTAAAAAAAAAAGGCATCAAAGATGAGGTTAGAAGTGGAGGCTTACCCTCATCTCAGCCTCACTGTGTTCTGAGATATTCTACTTTATTCAGGGAGCTCCACTTCCCTTAAGTACCAGAGATTGGATGAAAACTAGGTTAATCTGAATATAAAATACTGGATAAGCTTAATTCATTTTAAAAATAAAAACACACCATAAGAACCCAATAGTTTAAATACCTGCAGGCTGCCAGCACATGGAGCCATCTAAACAGTATATTTGAGTTAGGCATAGATCAATTAAAATACATTTTATATATACATACACAAACATTTAAAAGAATAAGTAAAAATATTATTTAAAAGAGTATGTTTGAAACATTTTTTTTGGTATACCTTATCCTTTTGGAGAAAAATATGAAAGAAGGTACAAAATTATTTAGATAATGTTATTTCCTCTAGAAAAATCCATAAAAGAAAAATCCTCCCATAATTCCTTTGTTTGTGGCTGACTAAACACTCTTCCACGAGGAAGATGCATTTCACTGGTATAAATATTCATCACTGCTATATATTAGGGTTAAAGAACTCAAACATTTACAGGAAATTAAATCCTATTTTCATTAAAGCCCCCTGTTCGGAATCCTTACAGTAGATAGCTCTGACATTTAAATTGGAATCCACTTCCTTTCTTCATTTTGTTGACCAAAGTAATACTGGGAAAATACAGGAGTCACCTGTTTACTGATGTGATGCCTATCTGCAGCCCTGTCCACTGCACTCCACCCCAAAGCCCAGTGGATGGACTATCCTCCTCCTGTTAAGGCCACTGGGTTCAATTCCTGCTGGGATGGTAGGGTTTGGCTTTTTGTTTTCAGTTAAATTTCCATTAGTTTTTTGTTTTGTTTTGTTTTGTTTTGTTTTTTTTTTTGCCTCCATGTCGCTAGACACTAATTCATATGTGCTGCCAAGATGAAAGAGTAAAAGGGAATATCTGATCCATGCATCATGGTGCTGCCAAGTGAAATGTGATGATGACAAGGATGGCAGAGAGGGGACAGGTCTCTGGGACCTGACTCTGACTGACCATGGCTAAGGAGTAGTGACATCTGCAACGGGAAAGGCAATTTGGAAGCTAGCGATCTACTTGCAGAGGCGTTCTGGATTCTAAAGGCAAGGCACTTGGCACACAGAGCAGACCTGGGGAAGCCCGGAATCCTGAACAGCACTCTGGGCAGAGAAGAGAGGGAAGGGTGCTGGCTGTTTGGAAAGAGCTATTATGAATGGAGACAGACGGGTCCTTAGGTATGAGAAAATGTTAAAAAAAAAAAAAAAAAAGTAGCTTAAGGGCAGCCCTTCTTGGCTAATTCAAGTAATTTTAGATGAGTGACAATGTGTAAAATATTTAGAAGATTGAAAAGCTAAGAAGAGCTACTAAAAAGGGGCTCACAAAGTTAAACAGAAACAATAAAAAACTGAAGACTGAGAACAGAGGCCATTTGTTAAATAGCTTCTTATTGCTAGAACAAAATATTTGATATAGTCTATGTACGAATAAAGAAAAACATATTTATGCTGGTTTGTAGTTTTGCAGGTTTTTTGGTGGCCTTTGTTGCTTCGGGGGTGATGGAGAGAAAGTCATGGGTCTACAAGGTCCATTCCACACATGACCAGGAACCAAAGCGAGAGGAAGAGGAAGAGGTCAGAATATCCCACATTTCCCTGTGAGGATCCACTGGACCAGAACTCCCCAGAGGATCTATTTCTGAAAGGTTCCTCAACTTCTCAAGAGTGCCTGCCACACCCTGGGGACTGAGCCTTTGGGGACAGTCAAGATAGAAACTATGTAGTAAGGGACAATACATTCTGAAAGTAGGAAAAGGGCCAACCCGTAAAGACCCCAAACTTGTTTGCTGATAAGTGTGTGTGGGCACATTAGCAACTGATACTCAAGATGGCGGGTCTGAAGAGGCTTTAGACAAAGTGTCTGTATTCTCTCGTCTTTTCACAAGAATAAAACCAAGTAAAGCTCTGCTTGGTGGCTTAGGCCTGTAATCCCAGCACATAAAAGGCTAAGTCATAGGGTTGTTAGTTCGAGGCCAGCCTGGACCACAGAATGAGACTTGGTCTAAAAAAATATGTAAGTATAAATAAAAGAAGAGAGGGGAGAGTCTTTTTAGGGTTTCATACACCAAGGAGCCTTGACACAGACATTTTGTTGTTGCTCTTGTAAGGAGAGGCAGGGGCTGGCAAGATGGCTCAGCAGGTAAAGGACCATGCCACTGGGCTTGGCAGTCTGGCATCCATCCCTAGGACAAACATGGTAGAAGGAGAGAGCCACTCCTGAAAGTTGTTCTCTGATCGCCACCTGTGAGCTGTGGTACACATGTGCATGCTCAAGTCTGTGCATGGGCACACACAGCTGTACAATAAATAAAATGTAATAATGTATTAAAAAGATTTATTTTAACGTGTATGAATGTTTTGCCTGAATGCATATATGTGCAAACATGTGCATGCATAGTACCCACAGAGGCCAAGAGAGGGCACCAGATCCTATGGAACTGTAGTTACAGATGGTTGTGACCCACTAAGAGTGCTGGGACTCAAACCCAGGCCCTCTGCAAGAGCAGTCAGTGCCCTTAGTTACTGAGCCTTCTCTCCAGCTCCCTCTCCTCCCCCAAAATTTAAGTAGATGCAAAAGATAGTAAAGGCAATTTATTCACTGAGGGCATCTTTGTGTTTATATTTGCAGTGATGAATTTGAAACATCATTCTTTATTTTACTTGAGAATATAAATAAATAAGATGCTTATACACACATTTTTTGACACAAACACTGATACGTACACACTATATGAATATTTATGTGTAGGGTAGGGTTGGCTTTTAAATACCCATAATAAGGTATAGTATTTATTGGGCTCTTAATGTTCTCTGCTCTGTTTTAAACATAAGCCATTCACAACTGGAAATGATACACACGTCGGTTACTATTTTCAATCATTCTATTTGGGAGTTCTCTGTTCTCCATAGTCTACAGATGAGCACAGAGGCTCAGGAGCAGTTACAAAGGGTCGGTAAAAGCCCAGCTGGGACTGGCAAGCGGTTATACCCACACCAGAACCTGTGTTTGAGAACAGATCACTCTGGAATGGGGTCGATCATTTCAAAATTACATCTGGAATATGTTTGACGTTCATGTTTGAATTGTAGCTTTCCCTGATGTTCTATGATGATTTTCTTAATAATAGTGGGGCCCAACTTGGGGTTGAGTAGGGAGGCTGACAATCCAGGAGGGGCCTGTTGCTTTCAAAACAGTAAAATCCCAAATCATTTGATTTTACTGATGAAGACTCAGACACTAGATGTTGAGGTGAAAACTTGGTAGCTCAGAGAGGCAGAGAAAGCACCCAGCTGACCTTCTTACTCAGATCATGTTCCAGAGGAAAAAGCCAAAATCACAAAGCCAAAAGCTTGCTAGCTCAGCTGATGGCTCAGAAGAAAAATGCCTACTAGCTCACCCAACAGCCCAGCAGGAAAGAGGCAAGAGCTGAAAGCCAAAAAGCCAAAGAGCTCCTTCTTGTCCTCCATGCTGTCTTAAATACCCTCCCCTCAAAGTCCTTCCTTACTACTTAATCCTTGTCAGCTGGTTTCTTGCTCTGCCTCTTGACCTAGTGTTAACTTTATTAAATCCTATATACAAAAAGCTCTTGGATTAAAGGTGTGTGTTAGGGCTGAGCCACACCAAACAAGAAACAGGTGTTTACAGCTCACAATCTCAGGTTCACAGTGGGAATCAAACATCAAATACCCTGCATCAGGGACCAGAGTAGGGAGGCTGGTGATCCAGGAGGGGCTGTTACTCATTTTATTGCCGTACAGAAACCTTATCACTTCTCAGAAAGATACAAAACATCATTTCAAAATAAGGTAGGCATATCTCAGAGATGTTCTACTTAATTATCAACTTTAGCTGGCGCCTAGCTCCTGAACTATGTGCTTCTTCCTGTGTGTTCTGGAATCTACTTTGCAGAGCATCTTTACTTCCGTCTATGACTCAGTGGGTTGAAGGGTCTTCCACCTCTGGCTTTCGCTTCTCCTGTTCAGCTGCTAATGTCTTGGAGAAACCAGGCCCTGCTAAGCTCTTGTCTTGGTTTGAAATGCATTTGGCCCTAAGGAGCAGAAAATCGAGCTCACAGTAGCTTAAACAAATAAGGGTTTATTTTTTTGTAGCAGTCTGAAGGGAGGCAGCTGTTAGTGCTGGTTTGGCTGTCCAGAGTTAAGCAAAGTTGAGGCTCCGCCAGGCTCTCAGACTTCCTCTGGTGTTTATAACATGGCAGCTTCAGTTGTTTAGACTCTTATGTGGGGAACAGGTGGCATGGGTGTAGATGCAAAGTGTCTTAAGGACGCAGTGTTTTCCCTTTCCTTCTCAGCCTTCTGGGCTCTACACTAGGACCTGATTGAGCCTGCCTGCTGCAAAATGAATTGGGGACATGCCCGGGTTGCAAGGAAGACAAATGCTGGATGAGGATTAGAGGCCGAATGGACAGAGTTTTCCCCTGATGTCTTCATAGCTTTTATGATCTAAAGAGTAACTTGGATTACAGAAATGTGACGTAAATGAGATAACTTTTAAGCTCATGCAGAGAGTCTAATTGGACTGTATATATTGTTTATTTTTCTTTTACAACCCTCTTACAGTCCTATATCTTAAACATGTAGTTTTAAAGTCTTATTTTAAGTATTTATTTTTATTGTTATAAAGAAATGCCTTTTCAAACAATTTATGTGTTATCCAAGTAAGTGATCTTAAATTCCAAAGGTTTGTTTTTTGTTTTTGTTTTTTTTTAAACCACACTCCAGTTGTTTAAGCAGCATCTCCTTCAGCATCTGTGTTCTCGTGGCTGAGATTCACAGAGCAGAACTTAGAAAATTACCTTTTGCCTGGGACTTGTAAAAGGTTTTTATTCACCATCACTACATTTCTGTTTTATTTCCAAGCACACCTCCTTGGAAATGCAAAGGAAGTGAAAACAGAATTACATTGCCTAATTTCAAATCAGAAAATTAACACACGTGGAAATCTTGGGTCTACAAAAGCTCAGTTTATAAGAGGAAAAATTAGAATGAATTGTGGGAAAAGAAACAGATAGTACTTAAACCATGGATGATAGTAACCTTTCTTTTGGAGGTATACTATAGGTCAAAGGCCCACATAATCCATTTTGTGTCCAGGAACCATTTGAAAGTGAAAGGGAGCTATTGAAAAAATAGCCTCAGCATGACAGACATCAGAGATCCCATTTCAGACAGAACAGGGAGATGGTCAACCTAACTGGACATGGTTTCGATCAGGACTCAGAAACAATGGGTTTGGTAGTTACACATAACTTGTTATTTATATTATGGTTTTTCTGAAGTGTTTACATTATACAGTCTTGCTTTATAAGTGTAATTTGAAAAGTCACTAAGAATTCTGTTGTGTTTTTTGAAGCATTGGTCTCATATAACTCAAGCTGGCCTCGAATTTCTGATCTTCCTGCCTCTGTCTCCCAAGTGCTAACATTATAGGTATGCACCACCACCAATAAGGGTTTTAATTTAACTTTTAATGTCTTTATACATATGTGATATGTGTGTATGTCTCTGTGTGTGTACGAACATGTGTGGTGTATATGTTGCTTATGAGTGTGTGTGTATATATGCGTGTGTGGTGTGTATGTTGCATATGAGTGTGTGTGTATGTGTGTGTAGTGTATATGTTGCATATGAGTGTGTGTATGTGTCTGTGTGTATTTGTGTGTGTGTGTGTGTTTATGTACAGATGCTCATGTATCATGGTGCTCACATGGAGGTCAAAAGACAACCTTAGATATCAGTCTTTGCCTTCTATCTTTGTTAGAGACAACGTTTCTTGTTGTTCACTTGTGGGTACACTTGTGGGTTCAGGGTAGGAGCTCCTGAACTCCTAGAAGCTCTCCTGTCTCCACCTCTTATTTCCCCACAGGCTGGCTGCAGTTGTAGATGTGCACGACTATGCCCCGTTTTATGTGGGCTCTGGCAATCCAAATGCAGTCCTCATATCTGCACAGCAAGATATGTGTTCACTGAGCCACCAGGCAAAGATGACTAACAAGTCTGAACAGTGTAAGACTCACATTTAAAAACATTCAGAAGAAGAAGAAGAAGAAGAAGAAGCTGTTTTAGTCAATACAGCTACCTGACCTCTTGGTACAGCTTTAATACCCTGCCTAATAATTCAATTTTAGCCATGCATTCAACTTGAGTAATACTACTGTTGAACCCATGTAATAATCATAATATTATTTACCAGATATTACCATGCCCTTTAATATACTTGTGCCATAAAGTAATACTTTTTAATCCACTTTACTTCTGTAAAGATAAATGACTTACCTCAAATCTTGGGTTTAGTATACAGTAGAGCTTGAATTCAGGCCTAGTCATTTTGACTATACTGTTTGAAATATGTACTTACAGCTCCTTCCTTTCCTCCCTCTCTCCCTCCCCTTGTCTCTCCCTTCTTTTCTCCCTTCATCCTTTCTTCCATCCCTCCCAACCTCCTTATCTCCTTCCTTCTCTTTCTTCTCTTCCTCTGACAGTCCTGACTCTCTCATTGTTTTTGGAGCAGAGGCCTCTCACTGTAGCTCAGGCTGACCTGAAACTCACTGTATGGTGCAGGTTGGCCTTGAACTCACGGCAGTCTCTCTGCCTTAGCCTTCCAAGTCCTCAAATTACAAACAGACTATATTCTTAACTGTGCTTCAGCAGTCGCATTTCAGTTGCCAAATTTATTTCCAAAGGAATGCGCCTCTAATTTTATAATGGTATCAATGAGGAATAAGGGGCTTATGGAATTTCTGCTTCACTGCCAACTCCGTGGGAGAGGTGTAAAGGGTTGTAAGTCTGGGATTTGAAGACAGACACAAAAGGCAGCAATGCCATTTCCTGTCTGAGGTATTTGAAGGTGGTGAAGATCCTAACAGGATCTCCCAAACCCTGGGCTTTGCCATAATGCAGTTTATTGTAAAGTAGATGTGGTGTTAAGACAGGAAACATCCCCCCCCACACACAACATGAGTTGTGTCCTTTACTCAAGTGCTGTGGGTGACCTCACTAGTAACGACAACACCATGGGAAGCTATGAAGAGACTCCCATATAATTTTTTTCTTTTTGCATTTTTATATGAAATAAAATAAAAAAAATCCAGGCCAATTTATCCAGCACTAAAATAAAGATGCCAGAGTTAAATGGCAGCTGTTTCACCATGTACAGCAACAACACCATACAACAGTTTGGGACAGGAGGCAAGGATGAATTGCTCTGGTAGGATGTGAAGTGGCACGCTATTTGTGCCTTTTCTTCCAGCCGCCATCCTTGCCTCCTCCATTACCCACTTGTTTTTAAATGATTCAACTGAAAAAATGCAAAACAACTCAATCCATTCATTTTCTTTATGTGCCCTTAAAATAAAACATCGGAGCTGTAATTTGCTAATCATATTTCATCACTCATGACAATCACTGCATCCAGTTATGGTTGGGGAAGTTGCTAAGCGTCTGCTTGGCTGTCATTGTATGAGGAAGGCCCTTTTTGGCAACAGAAGAATGTGTGGACAAGAGCCATACATAGCATCACAGATTCTACACCAAGATGTAGGGCCCAGGAGAGATTTGTTTAATTCTACAGCGGTTCTCCATTTTTTTTTTATGTCAACGATGTATATTATTAACCTAGATGTTCAAAACTGTAGATTAATCCACCCAATTGGATGAAAGCCATGTGAGATGCATAAAAAGAAAAATCTTCCTTTTATGGTGGTTCCAATTTCATTGGGAAATATGTCTACTGGTGAATCTGTTGTTCTCACCATTGTGAGCAAAAACCTGGCATGCTGCAACTCAAGGGAAGAAGGGCTTATTTTACATGGTCTGAGAGTCAGTCCATCCTGGCAGGGAAGGCCTGGCGGCAGGAGGCTGCCTACTTACATCAGCAAAGGTGGTATCAGAGAAAGAGATATCAATGCTGCCTTTCAATAGACTTACTTCTCTCTTTGTGCCTTTTTACTCTGTAAAATACCTGGGTTGGTGCCATCTACATCCAGGGTGGGTCTTTCTTTCTCAGCCAGACATTTTTCTGAACATGTGCGGAGTTGTCTCTTCTAGGTGACTGATTACAAGCTCAGTCAAGCTGTCAGTACAAGTTAGCCACCTCAGTCAGTGACTTCAGCAATGATCCAGGTGACTGGCATCATTGCCAAGTAGTCAGTATGCTTGGCACCTGCTTAGTCTGAGGTGATGTAGTTGACATCTCCAAAAAAAAAGATCCATTCTTTTATTCAGAAGGCTATCATATTTATGAACCTCACCATTTTACTGGGTGTTTCAAGAGAGATCATGCGTTGCATTTAATTTTGCAGCAATCTGAAGAGGTAGCCATCAGTGTGTCAATGTTGTAAAAGGGAGAAGCTAAAGCTTAGAGACGTTCAAGCTCCTCGGTAAGTCCTACAACTAACCAATAGTTGAGTCAAGTTCAACGCCAGGCAACTGACTCCAAGTTCACGGTTGTTATCTTCAGACCACATTGCTGTTTCCCAGTAAGAATCAGAATCCTGACTCGTGGATGGCTGATAAATTAAACAATGCTTGTCAGATGTAAAGGAGAGTTAGCAAGTTTGAATAGGTACATGATCTCCGAGCCTTGAGGTCAACAAGAAGTCTGTGTCTACTCCTTGCTTCTTGTTTAAATGTATGAGCTCTTGAGAGAAGGTTGCTCAAATGGCTTCTTTCTGGGTTTCGTTTTTGTCCTTTCCCAGTCATCTGTGTGATTATTCATGTGCCAACCCCTTTTTGCCTCTACTGTGAGTGGAAAATTCACTTATTAAATACAGATGATTATGGAGAAATTGTTTCTGATGCTACGTTTATTGTGTAGATCATCCTGTTAGGCTGACTCAAAGTCTCCTTCTTAATCTTCTTCTCTTACTCCTTCCTCTACCTTCTATAACCTTTATTCCCCCTCATATGTCACATGAAATGACCTGCATATATGACAGTGGTCCCCATAAGATTATATCACAGAAGCTTTCTAACAATGTATCTGCATCATGACAGGTGTAGTGAAGATTATAGAATAAATGTAAGCATGATGTGTCAGATAGTTTTCCATTACCATGAACAAATCCCCAAGACACAAAGATTTCGAGGGAGAAAGGTTTGCTCTGGCATACAGGCTTGAATGTTCCAATGCATGGCTTCCTGGCCTTACTGCTTTTGGGCCTATGGTGAGGCAGTGCCTCTAGTCAGGAGCACATAACTGGCAACAGTCAACACCTTATTGCCACTAGCAACCAAAGGGAGAGACAGGAAGGGGCTGCAGTACCAATATCTCCTTCAACTACATGTTCCCAATGGTTGAATTAGCTCCACTAGGTCCCACGTCTTAAAAGTTCCACCATCTCATAACTATATCATAGGCTGGTATGGCACAGACCAAACCTTCATGCATGGGTCTTTGCAGGAAAATCCAAAGTCCAAGCTGTAGCATGTGAGGACTTTTTGATGGGGAGCCCTTTCAGCAAGCATCTCTGATGTGACTCTAAATTGCCTCTCAACATATCTGGCCCTATGTCTTAGCTTTGTTCCATCTCACTGAGTAACTGTGACCAGCTCACTCTGCCCCTTTAAGCTTTCATGAAGGTCCCTTTCTCAGAGGTGTCCTGTGAGGATGAAGTGGATGGTACAGATTCCAGCCATGTGTGGACATCAAAATACTCTACAGCCTTGAGAGGATGGGCTTCTGTCACATCCTGACTTTGTGCACAGTTAATCGGTGGATATTTGCTTTCTATCAAGTCACTTTAAAGATATAAACATTACATGACATTTGGATCTTAAACTGTTGGAGGGATTCTAGATGAGTGACAGTGGACAGTGCATGTGAAAATTCTTGTGTTGACATGCCTGGGGGCTTCCTTTCCTGCTCTTACAGCATTCACCCCTTGCTACAGAGCTTAGCTCTTAGAAGTGTCAGTATCTATTTACAGATCTATTTTCCCTCTTTAAAAACGAGGAGCCATTGTCTGTATTAAATGTTATTATATATTTGCATGTGATAGATGCTTAATAAATGTTTGATAATAAAGGGCAACGTTTACCAAGTATTTACTGCTTGTCAGTGCCTTCCTAATTGTGACTCTTTTCATCAACAAAATGACCTTCATGCCATTGGAGAGGGACCCTCAGTTGTGGATGTGGACTATCTGGGATGTGACCTGGGTCTTCCCACCTGACACTTCTATGACTTTATGTGCCTGTAGGACACTAGTATCCATCATATAAAAGTTGGATAAGATAAAGGGAAATATACCTAAGAAAGAAATGTCTCCTTTATTGTCCTAGATATAAACAGAACTCAGCTATGTAGAAATAAATATATTTGGCATTTTTCATCCTGTGGGTGGTATTTTTGTGGTAGAATTTTTACTGTAAATGAATTCTTAGCTCCTTTTTACTTTTAGCATATCATAATCATTTTAATGACAAAAATATCCTTATATAAATGGATGGGTTATTATTTACCCAAACATCCTCCCGTAATTGGACACTCTGTTTTTCCTTCCAGTTTTAAATGATTCTGTAATTAACATCTTCAGCCATAAATCTTTTGTGCATATTATATTTCTGTGTGGTTTGCAGAAGAGGATATTATTGATATTTTTGATGCACATAGCCAAAATGCTGTCTAAAGAGTTGAGATTAATTTATACCCCACCGGCAGGGGCCAAGCAGGCTTAGACATGGGGAGAGGCTTGGAAGAAAGCCTGTGCTCTGCCTGAGGAGAAGATAGAAGCAGGAAGCAGGATTTAGGCAGTGCTGGCCTTTTCCACCCTGGCTCTTTCACAGCCTGACTCTTTGCAGGTTTAGAAGTGGGTGTACCAGGCTGCCCAAAGCACAAGTGGGCCCATCTGTCTCCGGCTGCACATCCATTTTGGTTTAAGTACCGGAATTGCTCCAGTCTTGCTAAGTGTGGGAAGTCATTAGACTTCAGCTCAACTTTAGGCTGATGTCAGATCAAAGAATAATAAGGTACCTTTCAAAGACAGAGACTCCTGTCCGGAAAATATTCTTAGAATCATCCCATACCCCACCCTGCCATACACAGAGATACACAGACAAGCACAGACATGTTGACAGACTGACATGCACAGACATACAGACATGGCAGAGGAGGGAAGCAGTGTCAGTTTGAGAACAATTTAAAAAATCAACCAATCAAGGAAATTTACTAGGCCAGTTTTTCTCTGGGTTTTCTGGGCTCACATTGTTAGTGCTAGCATGCTGCAGTGATTTCTAGGGCCTCCTGCTGCAGTCTTTTCATTAATACCTGGGAGGCTGTCTAGCCTATGGCACTCCAGTATAAGAATTAGAAATTAAAAATATATAATTTTCAGGTGTCTAACTTCATATCTTGGAAGACCCTAGTTTTAATTATCTAAGAGGATCCTTTTCTTGTCTCTGCCTTCATTTTAGATTTCAGGGTTGTGGGCTGGGTTTCTCCATTCCTTTCAAGCCTGTTTTCCTTTCTTTAGCAATTACATCTTGACTGCAGGGCACCCAGATTTCCCTTCCAATACATTCAGGGGTTCTCCATTTTTATTATTTGTCTTTGCAATAACTATATTCACTTGTTTATAACTCTTGGGCTTTTCTTTGAAATCTCAGCCAGGAAGTGCACTTACCTACCTCCTTTATCAGAGGCCTCTGTTCATGTTAGCACAGCAGACCTGGTCACAGCAGAAGACAGCAATGGATACCGTAACAAAATCACCTCCTGTAATAAAAATAATATGAATTCATTGAGGGAAAATGGCTAGTAGGTATGGGAAAACCTGCATTTGGGCAGACAGCTCTATAATCAGCAGCATGGGTTTGGAATCAGATGAACCTAAATCAGTGGGCTAGCTGTTGGCTTTGCTGCTTAACAGCCCATGAGCTTGCCGATGTTCCCTGAGTCTTCAGTTACATCATCTGCAAAGTGGGGATAATGACATTTATCCTATTGGGCAGCTGGAAGGATTAAAACAGATACATTATAGAAACTATTCAGTGCAAGGCTTTGCCTGTGTGCCCTGGGAGTGCTTGTTACACTTAATTTAATCGTTACTTTTTACCATCATTGTTAGTTTGACTCATTGATTTTTCTCACATGGCTTAGCTTAGACCATATATATATATATATATATATATATATATATATATATATATAATGCATATATGTACATGCATATATTTCTTTATAAATGCAGCCTCAATTTTTGTCATAGTGATGACAAATGAAAGTGAGGAGAACTCTTCTCCCAGCAGTCTGCTAATGTGGTGAGAATCCCATGTTCCATATAGTTCTCGAACTTTCGCTGTTGCTTGGAAAACAGTATTTTCTATTGCTCCTCAGGTAGTGTTTGACTGTGGAGCTAACTGGTTCCTATATGCATAGGGAGTAACATGGAGACTCCAGAGGGAATTTGGGCAGAGAAGAAAACAACTCAGACGTGAATACGTATCTGGTGTGAGATGGGGTGGCTGGAGCCAGTGCTTGGAGCTTCTGGCCAGACACCTGCCTGGCTGAGAGCCGGTTCTCACTTCCCCCACATGTTCTCCGGTGGCGCCCAGCATACAAACAATAAAATATTAATAACCAGAGAAGGGGACCTTCACAAAGGCACACCATGTCAACATGTGCTGTACCACATTAGCTGCGGTTCTGTAAGATGTAATTCGAGGCCTATAGTATCAAAAACGGTGGCCCCAAATCTATGGCATGCTTGATTCAAATGGACTATTACAGACTAACGTGTCTCCTTGAATTTTACCTTCCATTGCTCTAGCTCCCTTGCACAATTTTTCCCCCTTCCCTTTGCTCTCATGATCAGTTTCCTATTTCACAAAACGCGGAGTCTCTCAAAGGCTGGCTCTTAGGGAGCAAAGCTTTCCATGCTCCATCGTGTCTTTCCAGGAGGTGGAACAGGGAAAGCAAGACCCCTTTAAGGCGAGTCGGTAATTTTTGTGTGGGTTTAAAAAACCCTCTTTAGTTTTTCTGGGTCTCTAATCATTTGAATACATTGTCCACCCATCCACCTGGGTGTCTTATCCCATGGAATAAACTCAATGGAGGACAGTGGATCTGCGGTTGGAACCTGGTGCCTCAGGTCAGGGGTTGGAATTCCACTTGGGCAACTGGAAGAAAGACAATTGCTTGTCTGTTGCTGGTAGTAAAGTGGGCTCATTCTTGCAGGTGGATTTTCTACAGGCTGCGATGGAAATAACTGAAGTTTTTTTTTTTTTTTTACAAATTTGGCCCATTATGATGTTTTGAATACTTGGTGGCAGGGTGGCCAGGGGTGGGGTGGGGAGAGGGGCTAGAATTTATCTTCTGGATGGGAAACTCCTGGACGAATGAGTTGCTGTGAAATGTTCTATAGTTATCTTTAATGGCTTAGATTAGCAGGAGAGAGCTATAAGTTACTACATAAAAGGAACACAGCTTTGAGGAACAGTTGCTTGTTCCTTATTTGATGTCTAAAGGTGGAAAGTTTGTAGGAAGACTAGAAAATATTACAGTACTCACCACGTGGTTTGTGCACTCCAAGGTCTGTGTCTAAGTTCTTGTGGGGTGAACCACTGAACGCTCTCAGCACCTCACTATGGTACATGTTTGTGTGTGTATGAGCGTGTGCACGCATACCTATATGCACATGCATGAACATGCGGGTGAGCACACACACATTTATTGAGGTAAAATTTGTATTACATTTAGCCATTTAGCCACTTAGAATTGACAAGTCAATGACACTCAGTATAGTTCCAACATACTACCATCCCTATGTCCATCTTTGTGTCCAAATTCCTGCTTCTTAAAAGGATGCCAGTTGCACTGGATTGGGGGACCATCTTTGGCTACCTATAGAGGTTCCACTCTCAGCTGTTTGGATCTACAATTTTTACCTTTTTCTGGGGAACATAATCCAACCTATTGACACACTAAGAAATCCCTCTTGCTTCCTGTCCTTGTCTCTTTTGGTACATTCCAAGCTGCTTCCTGTTTCTCCATCTAGATGAACGTGTCTGACGTGTGAGCTTCTGCGTGTGATGTCTCTCATTTTAGCTTAATGTTTCTGGGGCCTATGGAGAGTATAAGAGGTGCTGCTGCTTCATTCCTTTTCTTTTAGACTTCATTCTGCTTTATGGCTTAATACTATCATACTTATTTTCCAAGTGAGGAACCTGCTACACATAAAGGTTAAATAGCATGTCCAAGGACAAATGATGAGATTTCAGAAGGCCAGCGAATGTGCTCGTGTATCATTAAGGAATGGAGAGAAGGGAGCACTAGACAGTGGCTGAGCAACACAAAGAGAAAGGTGGCTGGAGGGAATAAGTCCCAGGTGTCTTAGGAATGGTGCCTAAGGTTCAAATTCAGTGTTAAACTGTTACCTGCTGGGCATCATGCCACATTCTCCTTCACGCTTCTTAGGCCTCCAGAATGTTCTCCCTCAGTTTCTGGCCTCTGTGAGGCATGCTTTGGAGGAACAATCAGGGTGTCTAAAGCAGAGAAAGGAATTTGGGGATGATCAGAAAGCACACGTTGCTAGGCATTTTTATAAAACCATGGACATCATGATGATGCTGTTCATCCATTCATTTCTCAAGGAAAAATGGGATCTGGGAGAGGGGTACAACGGCCCACATAGAAGATCTGATGTATCAAAAGTTAAACTGTCCCCAAGATAGCCGTAACTATCTGTATCCTCTTAGCCCCACTTTGTGGGTACCAAAGTTCTTTGTGTTGCCAACAAAGATGTCAAAATTGCTTCTATGTCAGGTCAGTTCCAGGAGAGTCTAAAGGTTAAAAAAAAAAAAAAAAATTGCACGAATCAAGTTGCCAAGCCAGAGAGATATGGCTGTCTACAATGTAAGTCAGAACCAGATTTGAGGGTTCATGAGGGCTCCCCTAAGGAGAGAGCCACACACTGGTGTCTTACAGTTGCCAGAACAAGCATCATAGAGTGGGGGAGCTTAAAGCTATAGCAATGTGTCGCTTCAGACTTCCTGAGCTTAGACAGGATGTCAGCCCAATTGATTGTTTCTGGAGGGCTCGGAGGATAGTCAGTTTCATTGTCCAAGGTCAGAGTTCTCTAGAGGAACAGAACCAATAAAGGGAGTAAGTGTTACAACAGAGATTTACAGGGCATGACGCAGGGCTTGAACAGCCACCAGTGTTGGTAGAGAGGGGAAGCTGGAACCAAGGTGCACACAACAAAGGGTGGCTATATTTATTTATGTAAATGATGAATTTTTCCCTTCCTTGTTTTAGCTTTGTGAGTGGGTGTGTGTATGTGTGTTCATGTTCATGTGTGCATATTTGTGAAGGCTAGAAGTCAATGCTGGGTATCTTCAACTCTCATTCTCTATTTTATTTATTTATTTATTTATTTGGACAGAATCCCTCACCGGACTCTAGGGATTCCACTCTCTCCTCTTTCAAAGTTCTGGGTTTATAGACATGCCACCACACCCACTACCTATAGATATGTTGGAGATGCAAACTCAAGTCTGCATGCATGGCCAGTGATTTACCAAAAGAATCATCCCTTCATCCTCATCCCCTTTGTGATTTTTTTCCCCCAGAGCAAACACAAACCCTTTCAGCTAAAAATAAAGGATGCATATTTAATAGAAAACTTAAATACCAAATAACCGTTTCTCAAAAATGTAAGCGATGAATATGAGTCTTGCCCACACACTTGTTGTCATTTGGTGTGAATGGGGGTTGTAGTAACATACCGACCATATGTAAACTCAGAAGACAAAATCCTTTTTAAAAAGTTATTTAAAACTTAGTTTTAACATGTGTCAAATATGTTTATATGCCCCACTGGGAAGTATAACTTCTCATCTAAAAAAACAAATGACTATCCTTCCATGTTATTTTGCTTACATTTTTTTCTAGTGCTTCTAGTAAGGTCAAATGGCGCCATTCACAGAACTTCACACATGGTTAAATAATTCTTGGTTAGGCCAGTTTCTTCATGACAAAACCAGTTAGTTGAAACAATGATCTGACTTTTGTTTTCCATTCAAGTTATGGGCTCAAAGTAAAGGTTTTTTAGAAGTTCATTCTTTCAAAGAAAGACAGAAGATAAACAATTCAAGACAAGCTCAGGAGGGATGCAGCAGCTATAGATTTTGAGGGGGCACAGCAAAGTGGGAGGGAGTGTTATTCCTAAATTAAGAAGCCCACGGAGCAGAAGCCACTTGGTACTGGATGCAATGTAGTCACAGTTTGTAATTGCACCCAAATCAGCTGGGAGAGTCTTCCAACCAAATAGAAGCTACAGTTGACAGACATAAAAATTTTCTATTTATACAGAGAAATCAAACTATAAAATATTTGTGATCAAGATGAAGCCGAACTGAAAACATGCCACACAGGGCAGAATGAGCCTTTTCTCTTTTCTGCCTGCCCTTAGACTTCAGAAATGCTGGGCCCGCCCTGGGAAGCTACTCTGTAAATCAACCCCACCATGCCACAATGTACACTGACCTTTTAACCTCCTCGCCACCCTGCTCTTTTTTACAAATAAATGAGTTCTCTAAATATTGTTTGCATTTCGTTCAAATCAGCTGGTAATCTTTAAGCAAGGATTAGGTGTATTGTGAGCCAAAGAACTTCATCTTTTTAAGCTTTCAGAGATATATAATTGTTGAAAACAGAACTTGGGCCTCGGGAGGTAGGAAGTAGAGAGAAGTAACACAAAACAAATATTTCTGAAGAATAGCCACAGTGACACTTGATTCTTTGTAATCTAATCTTAAAAAATGAAGAAGGAGAAGAAGAAGAAGAAGAAGAAGAAGAAGAAGAAGAAGAAGAAGAAGAAGAAGAAGAGGAGGAGGAGGAGGAGGAGGAGGAGGAGGAGGAGGAAGAAGATGAAGAAGAAGAAAAGAAGAAGAAGAAGAAGAAGAAGAGGAGGAGGAGGAGGAGGAAGAAGATGAAGAAGAAGAAAAGAAGAAGAAGAAGAGGAGGAGGAGGAGGAAGAAGATGAAGAAGAAGAAGAAGAAGAGGAGTGGAACAAATGATGTCGTTTAAATGTGGGATGAACATTGCTTTGTAATAACTTGACCTATTGCTGACTCTTCTGTTATTAAATGAATTAAAAATCATGATGGAATGAAATGGAGAATGCCTATGCATCTACATTTGGCAAAACTGTTTTAACAATCATAAGGAGATAGTTTACACACTAACCTCTGCTTTATAAATCATTTGCCAGAGAAACTGTCTCCGGATTGTGTGCAGAAATCCCTGGAAAGAAATTGTACCAGGAAAGACTGACTGGCTGACTAGAGCTGCAGTGACTTTGTGGTAAGGTTGGAATGTTGCCGGTCCATAGCCTAATTGCACCTTAATTTGGGCTAGCACTAGCCCACTAAATAGCTCTTCCTTGCCCAAACTTGTGTCAACACTAACATCCTGTGATTAATGGCTAAAAAGCCTTTTGGAATCTATTACCTTAGCCGACCATGAGCTTCTCCCAAGCCCTAAGCTAAGAATCTCAGGTAACATTTGAGGTCTTTAGGAAAGATTTCCTCATCTTGTTGGAAACCATCCCTCTGATATTGCTACCGATTTATCTTAAAATTTTCTTGAGCCGGGTGTGGTGGCACACGCCTTTAATCCCAGCACTTGGGAGGCAGAGGCAGGTGGATCGCTGTGAGTTCCAGGCCAGCCTGCAGTCAAGGCTACACAGAGAAACCCTGTCTCGAAAAATCAAAAAAAAAAAAAATTCTTGATTTATGCTCAGAGGTTTTAAATAAAGGCGTTTTGTTTGTTTGTTTGTTTTATTAATTTATTCAGATTACAACTCAATTGTTCTTCCATCACTTGTATCTTCCTGTTCCTCCCTCCCTCCTACCCTCACCCTAATGCCCTCCCCTAGGTCCATGATCAAGGGGGATCTCCTCCCCCACTATATGGTCATAGGCTACCAAGTCTCATCTTGGTAGCCTGCCTATTCTTTCTTTGAGTGTCACCAAGGGGAGGTTGTCAAATATGGGGCACCAGAGTTCATGTCAGAGTTAGTCCTTGCTCTCCACATAACTGCAGAGAATGTCTTGTCTGTTGGGTAGATCAGAGTAGGTGTTTACTACTTGTATTGTCCTTGGTTAGTGCAATAGCTTGAGCAGACCCCCCTGGGCCCTGATCCACCTGTTACGATGTTCTTCTTGTAGGTTTCTAAGATCCTCTGGGTCCTTCTATTTCCCCATCTCCTATATTTCTCTTACCTAGAGTCCCAGTAGGATGTCCTCACATCTATCCCAATCTCCTGGTAAGTGAAGACCTTCATGGGCCATCCCTTTTGGGCTAGTGCCCAATTATAAGTGAGTATATACCATGTGAGTCTTTCTGCTTCTGGGTTAACTCACTCAGTTAGTTTCTAATTCTATCCATTTGTCCATAAATTTTTGGATTTCCTCATTTTTTATAGCTGAGTAGTCTTCCATAGTGTAAATGTACCACAATTTCTTTATCCATTCTTCAACTGAGGGATATTTAGGCTGTTTCCAGGTTCTAGCTATTATGAATAAGGCTGCTATGAACATGGTTGAGCATATGTTCCTGTTGTGTGGTAGAGCATCTTCTGGGTATATTCCAAGGAGTGGAATAACTGGGCTTTGAGGGAGCCCTATTCCTAGTATTCCAAGAAAGCACCAGTTTTCTTTATTAAATACATATGGGCAGAAGATTCCATTGATGGTCAGTAACTTCATACTTATGAAATACACAATTCAACATGGAAAAAGACTGTAGGTGGGTTTATGAAAATTACTCATATATTGAGATATATTTTATAAAACATACCCACAGCACATTATCAGATATGGAGATGATCATACAACTATTCAATAAGTGATTAGAAGCCAAGGATATTCTGCTTAACACTATTTCATAACTATCTAGATGTTGCCCTTTGAATTTGGAGAAATGATTTTACCTTTGGCAATGACTTATGGTTTCAGTGATTTTATAGACCTACCATTAGTGAAAACAATTTGTCAATCTACAAATGCACCTTTAAAAATTATATAGTGTTTATTTTTCTCTCCCTGTCAAAATTATCCCAGTGTGGATAATTAATTATGTCATCATGTGGTTAAAGCAGATGTCTATTTTGAATGTTTGCTGTTTAGTTCCATTACCTCATTTATGGCTTCTGAGTGTGAGTCACAGCCATCTATCCAAGACTCCTGAAAGCCAAGGACTGAGACGCATCTGCTGATGAGCATAAAACTGCTCACCTGGGAAACAAGTGCGCACTGGGATTCACTCCGTCCCTCCAGCACGGCTCGGCTTCTCTCTACCATAATTGTAAAGTAATAGCAGTTTCCATCTCTCACAGGTAACTCTCAAGTAAGTAAGTGGCTTTTTACAAGTTTATTTTTAGAATTATATTGCATTCATTATCTGCCTTTAATGGATCACTTTATTGTTTGTTTGTGTTATGGTATGTGACTCACCTTGGCAGAGAAGGAGACCCTAGTCCCTTCAGCCTTCCTCTATACTGTCACAGACATACTCACTGATGAGTTCATTAAGAGTCAAACAATTAGGTAATTGGTGGCTTAAATGCCTTTTATCATTCAGCAACCCACAGTGGATTGTGTTATAGGTAATTAAAGAGCACAGGTGACACACAAAAAGGCATTATCTCCCCCACCCCCTTTAATGTAAGAGATCATGGGCTCTTGCTATGCCAAAACTCACTAGTCACAAATTTCAGAAAAGAATTAGGTTTAGATAACAGAGACCATTTTTTTTTTTTTTTTTTTTTTTGGTCTGGAGAGTTTTGTTTTTTTGTTTTTTGTTTTTTTTAAATGCCACGAGACACTGTTTCTAGCCCCGAAGATGCAGCAGTGAACACAGAAGCCAGTCTATCCTTGTAAAGCTTAACTTTGGGAGGCGTAAATGAGAATGAAAATAAATATACCATATACTATATGCCAGGTGACATAGAGACACACTGAAGAGGAACATAAGCCAAGATAAAGGCAGCCAGGGGCACACAGGTGCACAGGGCAGGTGCTGCTTTCCTTGTTAGAAGAACAAGGTACAGAACCCAGAAGGGAGTGAGGAAGGAGGTCAGCATGTGTGACGGAAGAGCAGGCCAGGCAAGGTGGAGAGAGGGAGGCACATGGTAGGCTCAAAGAAGATGAGGGGCCGGTATGGCTGAGGTGGGAGTGGAGCCATGCGGGTGAGGCTGGTGGGAGGACCAGGGAGGTGGAGAGTGGAGGGTTTCTTGGAGAACCTTAAGGTAAAGGACTTTGGATTTCAGCCACAGTGAGACAGGAGGCCACTGAAAAGTTCTGAGTGACATACGTTATGCTGGCAAAGTCTCCTTCCTACTATCCAGCCAGAGGCGATGCTGTGCTTGTGAAGCAGATGGCTTGGGGAAGGGCGGACCATGGGAAGGTTCTTGCAACCTTCCAGACTGTATGTAGCAGAGGTGCAGATTAGAGTGGCCACAGTGTGGGTAGGGAGAGGCTGTTGCTTGCCGATGTATTTGGCAGGAAAGATGATATGCCTTGTGGTGACTTGGATGTGTGTGTGTGTGTGTGTGTGTGTGTGTGTGTGTGTGTGTGTGTATGTATGTGGTGTGTGTGGTTCGTGGGGTGTGTGTGTATGTGTGTGAGGGTGTGTGTGTTGTATGTGTGTATTGTGTGTGTGTGTGTGAGGGAGTGGGGGGGGTTGTGTGTAGGGTTTTTGTGTGTGTGTGTGTGTGTGTGTGTGTGTGTGTGTGTGTGTGTGTGTGTGTGTATGTGTGTCAGAGGTGTTCAGCCTGGATAGTAAGGAGTGTGGGATTGCTGGTGAATTAACAGTGGAAGACTGGAGGAGTATGTTTGGATGAGATAGAGGAGAGACGGAAGTTCAGTTCTGGGCCTGTTAAACTGAAGATTTGTCTGGAGTACCTGAGCAGAATTGCAGTGGTTGGCTACTTATCTCTCCAGACTCGTGTTAATTCATTAGTAGATCTGCGCTGTTAATATCACTCCATAATAGAATTGCTGGGAGGATTACGAGCTAACAGGTTAAAGTGCTTTGCAAGGGCTCATGGTAACCACTCAACCGTCATTATCACGAGCATCTTTGCTTCATATTTTTTTTTTCCTAAGAGAATTCATGCAGAAAGAAAGACCCACGTGCTTTACTGCACTTGAACACGTAGAATAGGGGACAGAGTGGTTTTTAATCCCCTTTAATTTAAATCCTCCTTTCCTACCTGAGGCAGCCAATAGATGGGCAGGAAGTGCTCTGGCTAGTCTAAAATCAAAGTCTAGAAGCCAGAATCCTGGACCGCATGCATTCTTCCCATAACCTGGTACTTCTCAAATAGCATTACAGGTTTCTCTAGGAGCCACACTTTTGAAGGATATTTGCTGAAAGCCCAAGATGGCTTTACACTCGGCAAGGCTTCTCCTTGTTTAATTTTCTGAGAGTTTGGACAACTTGACCCCAGTTGACTTGGGGGCGTCCAGGCACACTATGATCTTCTTAGCAACACAGGACATGTTGGGTTTAACATGGAAGGAGGACATGACAGGGTTTAGCACTGCAACCGTCACTGAGGAGCAGGGCTTTTTGGGGGTGGGCAGCTGTACCCTGATACAGTGTTTTCTGTTGGAAAAATACCACGTTGCCAAGTTTCCTATTACACAAGCAAGCTTCCTAGGCCATTTTAAAGGCAGTGGCAGAGAAGGCAGGTGTGTGTGTGTGCCAGAAGGCTAAACTCCCCATGAACTTGGCTGTTTCTGCTAGATGTTGCATTGTGGTGTCATCTGGGAGGTTCTGTTTCTTTCCATCTCCCAAATCCCTCCTGGCTCCCCATCCCCCACCCTCTGGTTAGCACTGCTCAGATCTTCCCACTCATCTCATAATGGTGATTAAGACCTAATTTATGTCAGAGTCCTTGTGAGTCTGGTTTCTGCAAAGGGGACTCGTGACACATCTGGAAACAAGCACATCAGATGCTCGCTCACAAAGGCCTGTAGCTCAGTAAGTACTGGGAAGCCGAGAGCCATGGGGCTGCCTTGTATATCCCCAGGATTTTTTAACTCTTCGCAAAGCAGGGACTTTTGCCAGCAGCAAAATTAATAAAAAGTGACCCACGTCTTCCCTGGCCTCAGTCCATGAGAAGCAGCTCCAAGGAGCCAGAGACTGAAGGGAAGCAGACAGGATGTAATGAAGCAGGGACTTACGACAGAAGTGTGTGGGTCTGGATGCAAGCAACAGCAGCTGGTTCCTGTGACTCAGAAGGAAAGGCTTATCTGGTGTCAGGACAAAGGGACTTTATCCAAGTTAGCAAGTCCCTAGCTTATCCCATGTAGCATCACTGAGGAGACCAGGCACTCTTTTTGTGTTGACAGCTGGGGAGTCATGTGAGGAAAACTGGCCCGGGCTACACAGGGGCAGATTTAATGGCTCAAGATGGCTACAGTCAGATCAGACTGGGTGCCTAGCAGCTCCCTACGGGACTTGTGCACTCAGCTCACAGCCAATAGAGACTCTTGATGGTAGCTTAGTTCAGCGGAGCTTGGTGATCAGGTGGAGAGGCAGCGAGGCTTGGATGCATTTTGAGAGGCCAGAGGAACTGGATTCTGTTTAAGGGTGAGGTGATAGGACAAGGTCTCACCCCCAGCATCCATTTCTTTCTATCTTGTATACTTTTCTATCTTGTATCTTTCTATCTTGTATACTTTTGTTTATAGCAGAAACATTACAATAGACCTGATGGCTCCTGCTATGGCCTGGAAATATGCCCATTTTTGTTAGAAATTTACTGGCACACGCCTTTTATCCTAGCACTCGGGAGGCAGAGACAGGTGAATCGCTGTGAGTTCGAGGGCAGCCTGATCTACAAAGTGACTCTAGGACAGTCAAGGCTAACACAGAGAAACCCTGTCTTGAAAAACCAAATAAAATAAAATAAAATAATAAAATAAATGTAGGCCCCACATTTATATGTAAACAGTGTTTGGAGGGAGAGCCTCTAGGAGATAATTAGGATTCAATGAGTCGTGAGTGCGAGGTCCTCAGGATGACATGGGTGGCTCTGCTCTGTCTCACTGTGTCATCCTTTGTCATGTTACAACACACTAAGCAGACTCTTACCAGATGTTGACCAGGTGTCAGTGTCTTGCTCTTGAACTTCTCCGTCTTCAGAGCCTTAAGGGCCAAACAGATTTCTATTACTCATAGGTTCCCAGTCTCTAGCAGTTTGTCAGAGCAGCAGAAGATGAATGAAGCTGTCTACCACACGAGACTTTTAGAGAATGCTATTATCTTTCTGATAAAAAGCTAGAATCTGGAGAAGAAATTATGATTGTGAAGATGAAAGCCCAAGTGAAGGGTGGCTTGGGGCTCGGTTGACCTTCCAGACATGCTCTCAGTCCTGCACACGGATCTGTTGTGAGATAAGAAGAAGCAGACATCCCTGTGTGCTTGGAGCCCTCCTCACTGATGGCAATGTCACAGCTAGGGGAGTGCTCCCCTGTGTGTGTGTGTGTGTGTGTGTGTGTGTGTGTGTGTGTGTGTGTATAGGCCTGGAAACAGCACAAAAGCTCTCAGAGGCTCTGCTTCCCATCTCTAAAAACGAGGACGATGCTTTCTACAGTCTACGTCATTATTAAGTACCTCATAGGACCGCATTGTGGTTGTTGGGACCAACTTGGCCTTAGTCATCTTGAGCAAGGCACAGTAGATGGGATGAGCATCAGAAGCTGGAGATGCACACACCACCTGAGACCTAGAGAGATACTGAGCGCAGGGCCTTAGAGCCTTAGCTGTGGAGACGGTGAGTGTGTCAATGGGTTCACATGTGACAGACTGGGGTGCAGGTTCCCAGTTATTTATGTATGCACACACTTGTGCTGTTGGCTCGGCTGTCTTCCCTGCTCACATACCTCCTGTGAGTAATTGGCAATGCTATTACCAGGTTCTTAGCACACCCATGCCCATGCCCAGTAAGTAGGCTAGCTGTATCTTCATTAGCACTCATACTGTCTGCACATTTCCTAGAAGGAGAAGAAGAAGAAAGAAGACTTTGAAAGGATATTTATAGAAGCAGCAAATGATTAGTGGTTGATCTGTTGCTAACTATTGGCCCTCTTCAACTGAATGGAAATTCACCATAGATAGGATGCTAGCCCACCACACAGAGAGCAGGTTGTGGGCATCCTTTTTGGCCATCACAACCAGCACCAGAGATGAAGACCCAAGAGACCACTATATATGAGCTATGGGGACCTTAAGGAAGAGTTTAGTCCAGCTTGCTGCCCTGTAAATGGGCACAGAAACAGCCAAGGCTGATGCCTGGAGGGCTTTCTGGTGGCTTCACAGATGACTAGGAAGCATTTGCAGATTTCTTGAGTCAGTGAGCATGGCTTGTTAAGATGGCAGAAGGCACTGGGTCAGCTAAGGTGGGGGCCACTTGTTTCATTTGCATAAGCAATATGGTAGTGCCCAGACACTCCACCAGAAGGACCCACCTGTGTCCTGTAGTGTCTGGGGAACCCATGGCTTCTCTCCTCTGCTTCCCTAAAAAGTAGGAGAGCTTGTTGTGTTGGGGACAGAGGGAGATCAATGGTCCTGTGCAGCTACCTCTTAATGGAGGTGGTTGAGGCTGTAGAGACCATATAAGTCTCATCCCTGAAGACCCACTCCAGCCCCATTCTGTCTGGAAAAACTGAACGTTTATTTAGCCGAATTCTGAAGCTCTATTTTCCTGAGGTGGAACAGGTCCATGCACTAAGGTCATTAAAGGTCTGCCATTCTGTGCTTGGTGCTATGTAGCTGTGTCTGCAGAGGCAGGCATTGGCCCTTAGGTTCTTGAGATGCCCGGGGATGCTGACTGCTGGCGATTTCCAGTCTCAGGAACTCAGCAACAGCTGTGGGTAAGAAGTCAGGACTCTACTCTGTCACCTGTGGTAGCCTTTAGGGACCTTGACTGAGGTAACTCTGCATCCTTGGCTTGCCACAAAAAAGGACTTCCAGGATGTGCCAGTATGAAACAGTGTTAGATTTTACTAGAAGAGATTTTAATATAGATTTTAAGTGTGAGTACTAAAATAAAGAGAGGTATAGGCTTCTCCAAGGAGGGTCTTGCTTTGTTGTTTTTACCACTTTGGTGGCTTTTGAAGCTCTTCTCTTAAAGGGTGCTAAGGGTGCCCCTGAGGTGTCTATCCTAGTGGAAGAATGGATGATAGCTGATAAGGGAAACCCCAGCTCCTACAGCTTGCATGGGAAGCTAAGATTTTTTTTACCATAAATAAAAGTTTTTGTTTTGTCTGTGAGGTTCCCCAAAAATATCTTGGAAAGGGAAAAGGCCATAGGGCCTAAGCATGGGTCATTGCTGCTTTAATATTCTTCTTTGAATAAAAGGAAAAGTGTCATTAGGTCAGCGGCCTTTGTAGCAAATGTCAATTGTGCTGGAATTCTAGATCAGCAGTGTTAGTTTGGAGTGAGTGGATCCCTTCCTTTCCTTTGTCCCCTTAATTTTCTTTCTGTCTGCTTTACTATCGATCTCTGCACAGGGGAGTAAAGGCAAAGGGGACGCCTGAGTGTAGCCAGCGCCACCCTAGGGCATAGTCATCTCTGCTGAAGCCCTGTCAGCCTGCCCCTGAAGGTATGAGGCAGAAGGTAAAGGTGGGTGTAGAAAGCAAATCTGTTACTTGACATTTCTTCCTGTGGGTACAGCCCCTTAAAACAAGGATAAGTCTGCAAGAAATACCAGGCCTGATGTTGGCTTTTAACCCTACTACATCCATGCCCTGAGGTGACAAATATGAGGTGGCCTGGCTGCTTTCAGGGAGAGAGAGGAGCTGGCAAGGAAGAATGAGGGGGTGAGGGGGCCGCAGAGGAGGAGAGGAGGGACATAAGTTAACTCTTTAAAGCTACTATTGTGGTACAAGATACTGGGTGCCTTCCTGCATGACGAAAGTCATTCGCTCACTGGCTTCCTGTCTGTACCCCTGGGTTCCCACTCTCTCTGCCTTCTGTAGAAGGCACAGCAAGTTCCAAGTCTGTGCAGCTGTCATCCCCTGCATAGCCAAGCTCTGCAATGTGCAGAGGAGGCCAGCCAATCCAGCAACGGTATGATAGAGGTCAAAGGGACTGCGTGAGGCTCTTCATTAACTGAAGAGCCGACAAATTTATGAAAATCATGAATCAGTTAATCCATTACTCACAATAATTAATAGCTAATTAACACCAGGATGGAGCCTGACCCTACTTTTCATCTCCACTAACTCTGAGTACCCATTTGCAGACCCAGCTCCAGAGCAGGAAATGGAATACACACGGACACTGTGTTCAAGGCAGCCCAAGGCTAGTGGAGTAGATGAAATGAACCTTCTAATAATGGTGGGTCTTCCTCAGAGGGTGCATGTGCATTTTAAACTTTATATTATGGGATCTGGAGAATGATTCAGAGGTTGAGAGTGCTTTCTGCTCTCATCACAATGGCCTGTATGTAACTCCTGAGCAGCCAACCCCCTCTTATGGGTTCCGCATGCACCTGCACACGCCTACACACTGACACATGTGCACATCATGTAGAATAAATCAAATAAAGCTTTATATTTTGGAGATCACACTGGGGTGGATCCATACAGTTTGTCATTACCCTGGCATCTTTTTGAACACATGTTAGACTCTTTCTAGAAATGCCACTCACCTTGGCAGTTCCCAGTCCTTTTCTTGGTTCCCCAAAGTGATCAGCTGGGTACTCGCCTGATTCAACCTCCAGGACAGCTGGATACAATGGACTTGCTGTGGGCAGCAGGTGTGCTGCAGTGTCTGCCTCAGAGGTACCATATCCCTTCATGAAACTCATTACTGCTTTCTGTACCTGGTGTGCCCAACATTTTGAGTGTGGAACATAACATATTTATCTACAAAGTTCATATTTGAGAACTACCCAGTTGAAAAAAACTGCAGTCTCATGTTTGAAGTAAGTTTGTGCTTTGTAGCTATCTGAGGCCCGCATGGCCCATGGGACGCAGGATGAACATGTCTGCTGGAACCCACCAACTAGGACTCTTCTTAGGAATTCTGCTTGGATACAAATTTGGACCCAAGTAAATAGTCACATTAGTGTGTGCTCCCCTCTTTCCTTCTCTCCCTCTGCTCTCTTTCTTTTTCTCTCCTTAGTTGGATATGTGCATGGCTGACGTCTCCCTCTGGTCCACAGACAGTGTGAAGCATGTTGCTCTCTCCTCTCTACAGTCTGTGAACTGCACACTGCTTCTGTGACAGTGTAGGTCTTGTTGAATTCCTTCCTTTCTGACTCACCTGACTGAAACACCCAAATCTAACCCCTTCCCAGGCCAGGACTTTGCTGGAGAGAGGCTATCTTGGTAGGAATAAGCTGGATTCTGTTCAAACAAAAGCTACAAGGTGTCTGCCAGTATAGACAAGCTTGCTGTGAGTGGAACACCTGGTCACAGCATTAGACACATGTTTCTAGGAGGCACACCTCTGGACTGGAGTATAAGGGTGATTTTAAGGATGTTGAGGGAGAAAGACCCAGCATGAATGTGGGTGGCTCCATCACCATGTGCTGGGTGCTTGAACAGGATAGAAAAGAAAAACATAGGATGCCCCATGAGTGTCCACATTCCCAGATCCAAGCTTCCTGACATTGTGTGGACATCTGAGAAAGCAGCCTTATGGTCCTGCTACCACTGTGCCTTAACCGTGATGGACTGTGCCACAACAAATCCTTCCTCCCTTAGTGGTTCCTTGACAAGTACTGGTCACAATGGTGAGAAGGGCCATCAATATAGAAGCTTTGTTCAGATCGACTTGGAAGATTTGGATGCAATTTAGTTTTGTTTCTTCCAAGGATTGCAATGGTATATATTGCTATAGAGACTGGTTGTCTTTTTTTTTTTTGTTTTTTTTTTTTTTTTTGGTTTTTCGAGACAGGGTTTCTCTGTGTAGCCTTGGCTGTCCTGGACTCACTCTGTAGACCAGGCTGGCCTCAAACTCTCAGCGATCCACCTGCCTCTGCCTCCCAAGTGCTGGGATTAAAGGCGTGCGCAACCACGCCAGGCCTGGTTGCCTTTTTTAAAAAAATAGTATCATTAGTCATTGATACTCAGTAGTTTGGATTGGGGTGATTTTTGTCCTCTCAGGGAGCGTGGCACTGTTTATGGTCTTCATCATCATGGACGAAGAGATATTGCAGGAATGTCATGGACAGCAGTTTAGAAATCTGCTAAATGCCCTCTAACAAAGAGTCATGTAACCCATAGTGTCAGTAAGTGCAAAGCTGAGAAACTTTGGCCTGGAACTATTGACTCATGTGAGGTTGTAGAACATTCTATTCTAGTGCCAATGCTCATGGTTTATTTATTAGGCAGAATGATCATATAAAGACAAACCTTCCTGCCCAACTATTCAGTTTCCCTGAGGTAGAATCCATGCAGTAAATGCCAGTAAATGCTTGATTCCTTCACTTGCCAGTTTTCAAAATAATGAGACAGTTTCCTAGGTTCTTCTGGAAGTAACCAGCAGGGTTCTTTTTCTTTTAAGAATCATTTAACTTGAGGGCACAAAGCACTAGGCAAGTTGCACCTGTTTGGTAGCTACTGATGTAAACTATCCCATCTGAACAGCACAGCCTACCTGGTCAGTCCCTGTGTCTTCTCGGTGTGCCTATGCACCCTAACCTTCTTTGCAAAGTTAGCTTGTATTCAGGACTAACTAGATTTTCTAAGCTCGTCCTCTGCACTTACTGTCCTCAATGGGAACCAGCCACTTTTCCAAGGAGGTTGCTCTAAGTGGCATTGATAGAATACCATTTCTGTCCTAAGGAGACTCATACATTTTAAGACATAAATATCCCCTTAAAATGTATTTTCTCTAATAAAGGAATTTTATGAGTTATATTTTATACATAGGAAAACTGAGGCACACAAGAGAGTGGCTTTGTCCCAACTTAGATGTAAAAGCAAATGGAAAATTTCAAAAGTGAGCAATGGAAGTTTTGCCTTCTTAATCTGGGTGGGAACAGATGGTCTCTAAATCCCCATAGTGAGAGGTCAAAATAGACCAGAGCTGGAGAACCAGAGAGGCACTGGTGGGTATGAGCCAACCTTCTCTGTAGGAATCTAGGACCCACGGGCAAAGACTTCCACAGGGAAGGGTGTCTGCAAGGACGCATGAAGAAGGTCAACTTTACCCGCTGTATTGGGAACCAAGAATATCTTCTTTGATAATAGAGATCAAAAGAGGGTGTGGTGGCTCACATCTTTAATCCCAGCACTTTGGGAGGCTGATTGTGAGTTAGAAGCCAGCCTGGGCTACATAGCAAGTTCCAGGCCAGACTGAACTACATACTGAGAACCCCCACCTACAAAAAGGGAGGAGAGGGAAGAGAAGTGAAAAAAAGAATATATACTATATAAATTTAAATAATTTAGTATTTTGTCATTCATTAATGAATGCATTTATTGTTTATTATTTTACTATTATTTTATTGTTAACTAATCATTAATCATCATTATTGATTAATATTAATTACAATTATATAATTGATGATTATTGGTAATTGATTATTTTCTTATTTATTAATTAATAATTAAATTACTTAATGGTTAAATCAAATTTTAATTGTTAAAAATTATATGATATATAATACAATTTCTGTTGTTCTCTAATACTTTGACAATGCAGAACCCCCAGGCTGTTGTCATGGAGAGATAAAAATAACACAGTGGTCATTTCACAACCCATCATCCTCATGACATCCAGCACATAGCGAGCAGCATACTCCTAGACTTGAGTTAAAATCCACCAAAGCAGCTTAGAGGAAGAAGTGATAGGAAGGAGTCCATCGCAGTCACAGCAGGGAGGAATGGCAGCAGGTGTGCCTGAGCAGCAAGCTAGGAGCTCCTATCCTGACATGCAAGCATGGAGCATAGGGAGCAAATGGAGATCGCCTGGGTCTTGCCATTCTTAAGCCCCACCTCCAGTGACATACTTCCTCCAGTAAAGCCACACCTCCCCAAATAGCATCATGATCTGGGGACCAAGTGTTCAAATACGTGAACCTATGGGGGACATTTCTGTCCAAATCACCACAGCCATCTAGTCAATGACAGTTGTTACAGCAGCTAGACTCACTAGGATTCATCTAGACTCACTAAGACATCATCACAAACCCTCTTACGTAACTAACTTCTTCTGGATCTTGGGGTACATTGCATGGAATCAGCCTGCTTCCATTCCTTCTCGACTCCTTTGCATGCCCACAGTTTTGTTTTTCTCACTAACGTGATCTAGTAAATGGCTCTCCATTCTGGCTGTTTCTTTCACCTGGAGCAGGATTTCCTCCTCAACTTTTGCCTGACCCTGGGATCCAGCCACTCTGGCTCACTTACAAAGTACGGACCACATGCAAGGCACTGCGCTAAAGGCAAGCTAATGCGTGAGGCACGGCAGCGGTTATCCCAGTGCAAAGCAAGAAACAGGTGTGCTGGAGAAAGCGTGAAAGCAATGATGAAGCTTTTAAAAAAATTTGCTATGAAATATAATGATGTAGCAAGGGGGTACCATGGGGGGCCCATGCCCAGGTATGCCACTTGTGCTTGCAACAGATCTGGCTTAAGAAGGTTTACTGGAAGAAGGCGGAGGTGTGAGGACCTGGAGAAGGGACAGAGGCAGTGAGCCATGTGGGTGGAGGGGGGCCTGGAGGATGGATGGGAGGGGAGGGATGAGGGGGGAGAGAAAGGGTCACCTAGGACCGAGAGAGAAAGAGGGGAGGCTGGGGTAGCTGGCTGTCCTTTTGTTGGCCCACACACATCTGTCGCACCTGGAGGTGATGGGCAAATGATAATGGCAATTACTAGGTCCCTGAGGGCAGGCCAGCAGAATGTCCTGCACGCTGACAGTACTGTCACCCAGTGAAGGCAATCTTAAGCAATGTTAGCAATTAAAAGAGTATTCCCTGTCAGGAATTTTTCCCTTCATTTCCCACCACTGGAATCTCTGACTGGAGAGAAATCAGATTCTTCATGGTTCCTACCCTCAAGTTGCCAGCACCCTCCCAGAGAATGCCAACAGCTTGCCGAAGTGGTAGGGTAAGGATTTTCAAGTTCAAGGGAAGGGTTGACTGGGGAGCTGTTAGTGCTACTTAACTTCATAGGACCAGATCTGGGCTTCAGCCAGGTGAAGGAGAAAGAACAAACCCATAGCAACACCGAGGCAGGACACGTGCTGCAGCTGGGAGCATAAAACAGGGTCTGTGCTGGAGCTCAGGCTGCACATGGCCAGGGGTGCACACCAGCAGATGAGCAGACTAGCTGGACAGAAGTCACCTCCAGGAGAGCCTCTGCCCTGGTGCTAAGCACGAAACAATGAAGCATTATTGTTTCCTTTATTCCCGTCCTGGGTGATAATAAAATGCCGTCTGTATGTCTGTATTTAGCTTCCTTTCTCTCTTGTCGCTGTGACAAACACCAGACAAGAAGCAACTTAAAGGAGGAAGGATTTGGGCTCATGGCTCGGGAGGGGACACTCTATTATAACAAGAAGGTCGTGGCTACCCAAGGAGCCGGATCTATGACACCATGAGCGTGGAGCTGTTGGCTCATTTCTCAGTGTCTCAGGAGGCCAAGAACTCAGGCGAGAAACAGAGCCAGTCAATAACCCTCACATCCCACCACAGAGCCCGTGTGGCAAAGATTCAGAAACAGCGCCGCCAGCAGGGACCAACGACTTTAACACATGAGGCTGTAGAGGACACTTCACACTCAAACCAAAACACTACACAGTTGACTCATTCGAAGTAATCTACTCAGTGGCTTTTAGTACACTCACAGCACCGTGTCAGCATCAGCACCAGTTGTGGAATCTCTGGAATAAGGGAGAGATATCCTGTATGACTTAGCTAGGATACGCCAATCCTTCTCTTGCTAAGCAGAGTAGAGAATGAGGTGGGAAAACTGGGAATTTTTTTTTGTATTGAACATATTTTTCTCACACCTACCACTGCCCAACATCCAGCATAACATACACAGATGCAAATCCATCCATCCATCCATCCATCCATCTATCCATTCATCCGTCTTCAGGGTGCAAGTGTGGGGATATGTTGTCATTCTTCACTGGCTGCAACCACTCAAGTGCGCCCACTTACACAGCAGCCTTCCCACGCCCAGACCTTGCTTTCTCACCTTGGCAGGGAACACTTGAGGAAATATAGCTGAGATGGCACTTGCCTTTGGCAAGTTTACACATCTGGGCTTTGTTCTCTGAAGACTGGACTTAGCTGCTCTGCCCTCAGATTCCTCACCTCTGGCTTGTTCTTTATTTCTGAGAGCTAATTGCCTTCCCCTCCAAATCCTCAGTCTTTACCTACTTACTGGGCATGGGCATGGGCATGACGTCATGGGAGAAATGTAAGCAGGGAAGACAGCCGAGCCGACAACACAAGTGTGTGCATGCATAAATAACTGGGAACGTGCACCCCAGTCTGTCACGTGTGAATCCATTGATGCACTCTCCGTCTCCACAGCTGAGGCTCTAAGGGTATAGAGTGCCCTGCACTCAGTGTCCTTCCAGGTCTCAGGTGGTGCGTGCATCTCCAGCTTCTGATGCTCAGTGCTAGAGACCCTGGCAGGCCTATCAGAAGAGCCAATCAAAGTAACGGAGAGTGGAAAAAGTGCCAGATGGACCCACAGGCCAAGAGAAATGGCTGAAGGCAAGCATTTCACAGGAATGGGAAATCGAGGACCCATGTCACACTGTTCAAATGTCCCCTTCTCACAAGTCTCCCAAATTACTTACACAAAAGATCATATACCCAACAGGGAGAAGTCCCTGAAAATCTTGCTTTTCTGAGACAAAACGGTATGGTGCCTGATGCCTGGGCTTTTGAGTCAGGCCAACATGAGCTGTAATCCCAGATCTACTCTTCATAGGAGTCATGTACTGGGGAAAGCGATGTTTAGTCTCTTGCTTCTCTGTGTTCTTAACCTTTGACCTGAACCTTAAACCTTAACCTTAAGTGAAGCATAAAACCCATTCACATTAAACTGGGAAAACAAATGACAGCAGCATATTTATGCACCAGGAAGTTCTATAGCTGGGAGGATGAGAAATCTGCAACATACAAAACACAACCATGCGTGGTAATATGGGTGGACCTCACATGCCGAAAC
>OU015746.1:74947698-74974559 GCA_907169655.1 Acomys percivali | reverse complement strand
TTTTTCCCTGACCACCCAGATTTGAGATGAGATAGCTCTCTAAGTATTTTCCTTTTTTCTTCTTCAAGCTCCATTAACAAGAAAACAAAAGCCCACCCCATGTCCTTTTGTGAGTGTGCAAAAATAACTTGGCAGGCCAGTTTCTGCTGTCCTTAACTCATTTATTCTCCTGCTAGCTTCCTCTTTGGGTAAAAATAGCAACTTAATCTATTGACAGACAAGGGCTTTCCACAGTTGGAACTCCATTTGGAACTGCAGCTTTTCACTGCTGAGTCTCTAATACAGATGCTTGGGGCATGAGGTACACTCCAGACCATCCTCCTGTCAGCTCAGCAAAGAAGACAAACGGAAGCCTGATCTTGAAACCAGGGCCTCTCCATAAACCAGCTGACAGTTGTACTTCACCCCACATAAAGACAAATAAACAAGCCTCACTGGTCAGCACATTGCTGCAGCAGATTTAAATGTAGCCCGTGCTTTCTGTACCCCTCTCAAGCCTACAGCTTTTGCACAAAGCGAGGCCTGGGCTCACAGAACGTAGGGAGTGTGAGCTATGGTTTATATGCCATGATGGAGCTACAGTGCAAAGGCATTAAATAGTAGGACCACATGCAGTGGGCCCTGATCTCATAGGCCCAGTACTCAGAACTGCAGTTTCTGTGGCAGAGTCAGCATTAAGCATCTGGAGGGAAGAGCGGTGACCGTCATTTTGACCCACCGGATCTGCCCCAGCTGCTTTCTCCCTAGCTCTTCTCTTGCATCTCGTCTTGTCTGGGAACCTCACCTGCTTTGTCAGCTTTTCATTAATCTACAATGTCCCTTCTTCTACCCCTTGCTCAGACTTTCTAGAGTGCAGTCCCAGCTCGGATGACTTCTGTGACCTGCGATGCATCCCTTAACCTCTCTTACCCCTAGACTGCTTGTCCATAATCTAAGGAGATGGTGGGCCAGACTGGCCTAGGGCTCTTATCAGGATAAAATGTGCTAATATACACAGAAGCTCTGAAAACTGTGCTTGGCCAGATTGCTGGAAGCGCTCAGCAAATGACAGTGATTATTCAGTCTCTTTCTGAATTATTCAGCTCTTCCAACCACATGGATGTATTCACTCATCCCGTGTCAATCGGGGGTGCGGGGAATGCACAGTTCAGTGAGGGGTTTAGAGAGATGGCCTGGATTTGGTGAATTTTAAAATAGAGGTTGAATTCCTGAATTAGAGGTAGTCTGTAAAGACTAGTGTTTTCTTCAACAGAACTGCTGACGTTGGCATTTTGGGTCATTTGATTTATTGTATGGAGGATGGAGGCCTGCCCTTGCTGAGACCAGCTGGGCTAGGCCAAGACTCTCCTGTAGAGTTAGAGCAGCGAGACAGCGTGGCTTAGAAAACAAGGAGGAACAGGGAACTGCCCTAATCTGAGTTCTAGTATTAGGGGGAAAAAATTCAAAACACCTGAAGTAGCAGCTTTTCAAAACAGAAAGGTTGATTTGAGCTCTCTGGAGGTTTTGGTGAACTTTTGGCCTCATTGATTGTGGGCTTATGGTGATGCAGCACATCATGGTGGTAGGTGTGGGAGCTGGGGATGGAGCAAGATACTCCCCCTCATAGCAAGGAAGCACATGAAAAGAAAGAAAAGGAAGGTCCCAGTAGTCTTCTCCTGGTCACGTGCACCAGCAGTGACATAGCATCTTCCCACTAGTCACGCTTCCCTCAGGTTCTGCCTCTCCCCAGTAATGCCACAGGCAGGAGATGAATCCTCCAACACATGAGGGCTAGGATCCGTTATGCAAACCACAGCCCTTGCCTTCCTCACAGGGAGCTTTGGAAACAGGAGCGGGAGGCTAGCACAAGACCGTTTCCCCCTGCTCTGATCTGTGGGCAATGCATTTCATTTTTAGTTATGTGTGTGTATGCGGGTGTGTCTGTGCACCACATCCATTCAGGTGTCAGTGGAGGTTGTGAGCCACCTGTGGTGGGATTTGGGAACTGAACTCAGGTCCTCCCCAAGTTTACTAATTTCATAAGCAGCTACTTCATGAGCATTTCCATTCACACAAGTCTGTAAGAAAAGCAATACTAGAGGAAAGGTCTCCATCCCCACAGGCTGAGAAAGACGACCAAATCTGTAACTTTTCCTCTGCCTTTAGGCCTTTCCAGACCTATTCACAACATTTCATTAACATTCCTTAGCTTTATTATTATTATTATTATTATCATCATCATCATCATCATCATCATCATCATCATCATCATCTGGCTTAGAGCCAGTAAATGTTTAACCACATTGGGCCTCGATTTCTATTTTTGTCTTCCTTTTGTAACATTCATGAGAATTTCATTTCCGTGCTTCTATTTTCCATCACCACACTTATTTTTATAAAGCCATAGGGCCAAAATGCAATAAAGAAAATTCAAATGATCACAGAACCAGCTGCTAGCTGACAGTACCGCTGTGCAATGTTCAAAAATGGTCACTTTTCAGCTGATTTGTGACTGGTTGTGAGGTATCAACATAAATGTGTGAGTGGATAAAACATGCAGGAAATTTCAGGTTATGAAAGCCTTTAATCCCAGCACTTGGGAGGCGGAGGCAGGCGGATTGCTGTGAGTTTGAGGCCAGCCTGGTCTACAAAGCGAGTCCAGGACAGTCAAGGCTACACAGAGAGACCCTGTCTAGGAAAAAAAAAAGAAAGTTGAAAAGATGTGAGTAATTATAAGGAGTTGAATTCCCAAGGATACCTGGAAAGCCCTGTTCTAGTACAGTGTATGGCAAGGTGGGAAGGACACAGCAAGGATAGCCCATTGCAACAAAGACCCACTATAGGCTGGTCCCAGTCCCTGGGCCAGCCCTCTCTGGCCATGAGCATCAAATAGACCCCACAAAGATTCTCCTTTTCTGCTTGTTATGCTCTGAAAAAGGACTGAGCAGCACTGATTAGGAAACCAATTCCTTTTTTTTTTTTTTCTCCTCCATTTCCTTGTCAATCTTTTGACCTTTCCTTGAGTTCTTGAAATATCTTTCAAGCTGTCATGCATGGCCATTGACAGTAAGACAGCCTGAGTTCATTTTTCCCAATGGCTTCTTCTTGCAGGCTGGAGAAGCGAATGCACGTGTTGAGTGTGGGCTCCTGGAATGGGAGGTTGGCTGGGTGCTGTACAGGAAGGAGGTTTAGGAGCATTAGAGCTGGTCAGCAACAGAGCAAGCTGTGTAGCCGAGCACGCGCCAGTAGGAAAGGAGTAAGGAGCAGCAGGCAAGTGCTCCATCAGGGACAAGTCGAAATAGGATTGTGTAGATGGGCAGAGGGCCTAGGGGCCTCCTCATTATTCTTCAGGGTCACCCTCTGAGGTCAGCACTGTGAACTTTGTTCTAGAACCCTGACTAGGGCTGGTGATGGAATGAAGAAAGGACAGACACACAATAGACACACATACATAAAAGCTGTGTGCACTCTGATAGAGTAGCACCAAGTACCAAACAATGACCAGGAACCTCAGCCTGCTTCTTAGGTACAGCACAGGGTGAGGGGTTAGCTGACCTTGGTAGGAGGTAACTGTAGTTGAACTGTCTCAGGAAGCTGTAGGCTCTAGTTTTTGTACATATTGGTCAATTGTTCATAAACACTTGTATTTGGGCCAGAGGAAAGCTTTGCCATTCTGACTGGGGCAGATGAACAGCTTAGCCAGTTTCCCTTGAGTCAGAACTCTTCTTCAACACAGCCATCCCATGTCAAATACTCATTTATTCAGAACTTCACTCGATAGGGATTTTACTTGCTCCCTACAATGAACACTGAAGCTGAGTCTCATGGCTACTGTGTACAGTGCCACAGTCAATGCAGCAGTGTATGCATCTGTATGGTCAGCTGGCTTAGGGCTATACCCAAGAGTGGAACAGCTGGCTGACAAAGCAATTCTACCTTGGGTTCTTTGAGGAACTTCCACACTGGTTTCCACAGTCATTGGTAACTGGACTTGTTTATACCCACATCAGCAGTGTAGAAGGGCACCTTTCTCCCTGTATCCTCACCACTGTGTGCAGAAGATGGTTTTAGAAGCAACGGAACCAAGGAGTCAACTTGGTCTATTCAGGAACAAAAGGCATCTTCAGATGCTCAGAATGTTCATGGCCAGGATTTGGCTTCTTCACCAGCAGCTTAGGGGCTGCTAATGTAATCTCGATCTCTCTCTTCCTTATCTGTCATGTACCCAGAAGGACACTTTGTAAGATTGGTCTCTGGTGGTACTTTATATGTATTTCTTTAAAAAAATATTTTTTCATGTATGTGTGTGCCTGCCTAAGTTTATGTGCACATGTATGCAGAGAGATAGTCATGGAGAAAGGCCAGAAGAGGGTGCTAGATTCCCTGGAACCATGTGAGCCATCTCATAGGTGTTGAGGACCAAAGCTGGGTCTTCTACAAGAGCAATGGGTACTTTTAACCACTGAGCCATCTGTCTCTCCAGCCCCATCCTTTGCATGTGCTTCTACAGTATTGGGTATCACACTGTGAAGTGCACAGCGGGTTAAAAGAGTGTGCCACCAAACCTGATAACCTGAATTGGATCCCTGGACCCCACTTGGTGGAAGGTGAGAACTGACCCCAGCTGAGCAGCCACAGGGCACAGACTCCAGGAGGCCCTCTTCCCTGCTGTGGGTACCCAAATCTGCAGGTACTTATTTAAATGATGCAGTGTTTGCCCAGAACCTATTATACATATCCTTCTGTACACTGTAAATAAGCTCTGGATCATTTGCAATACCTGACACAAAGTAAATGCCATGGAAATAATGATTATGCTGTACTGCTTAGGGAATACTTGGAAGAGAAAATGTGTGAACATGCTTGGTAAGGGCGCACTTTTCCCAATTCTTAGTCTTTTAATTTTTAATTCCTGTGTGTGTGTGTGTGTGTGTGTGTGTGTGTGTGTGTGTGTGTGTGTGTGTTCATATGTGTGCATGTATAGATGTCTGAGGACAGATTTTTTGGAGCTGCTTCTCTTTTTTTCTACCATGTGGGGTCCCGGACTCAAACTCAGGCTATCAGGCTTAGCAGCAACTGCCTTTACTCACTAAGCCAGATCTCAATTATTTTTGACACAGTATTTGTTGAATCTGTTGCTTTAGAACCCTTAGATGTGGACAGCAGGCTGACTGTATGTTGAACGGTTAGCTTTTCTTCATCACCAGTGTTTAGCACAACATGCTTAGCACATAGTAGGCCCTCAAATGATGTTTCTTGTCAAAGTAGTGTGTCTCAGTAAGGTCTGGGGGAAAAGGGTACTCTATGGTAAACAGTGTACCATGCCACCATCTTCCAAGAGGCTATCTTTGGGCAGAATTATCCATCCACATGTCTGTCTCTATTCTCCAAAGGATGGACTTGCCTGTCCCCCACCCCCACCTCTGGCAGTCGAATGAGGAATGAAAAGTGAATCAGGACTGTCTTTTGCGGTGGGCATGCTCACATGGGTAAGCCGGCATTGGGCTGGTCCTTTGAGGGGTATATAAGGCTGACAGAGGTAGCACCTCTGTGCTGAAGGACATGCTTAGCGGGCCTGGGAACCCAGCAAGTCAATCGCCATTGCTTAGGTAACATCATCAGCTGTATGGTCAGGTTCCTGGAGGCGGCATCCTATGTACTGACTCTAACCACTGCTGAGATTCCACATTGACATCTTCACTCAGAAGTCAACTTAAGCCACTCCAGAAGCAATGACAGAAGCTGCAGCATCATGTTTCTCAGCAGCCACTTCTCTCAGGCTAGAGTTTGTTTCTGGAAGTTTCTACCTACCAGCATGCTTTCTAGAAACTATCTTCAAACTTTGATAGTTATTGGTAGGTCCTTAACAGCTTCCTTGAAAACTTTCTTTCAGAGCTTTTTTTTTTTTTTTTTTCTGGTGAAGGTAATGGCAGAGTTCTTAAGACAAGGGCTAGTTTGGAATAACTTATTCATGAAGTCCATTAAATTTCAGCTATGAAAAAAATTACTAGAAAAGTCATATTACTGTAACATTGTAACATTGTATGTGCCCTTTAAGGAAAAGAGTCTAGGAGTCTCTCTACAAAACAAAAATGGTCTTATATTTAGTCACAATATTCTAGGGCATTTTCACACTGACTATGAGTCTGTTTCCTTCTCTGCCTATGTTCAGAAGTAAACATTATCTACAACTTGCTCCCTAAAATATGAAAGACTGGAAATACAGAGCGGTACTTCCTCTGTGAGACAGAACCTTCTAGGATCATTTGATAAGGCTTTGTTTGATTTCTTTTCTTGGCATCTTGGCAGCCTGAACAACTTTGGATCCTGTATTAGTTACTTTTCTCTTATGAAAAACAACAGAAGGGAGGGTTTATTTCAGTTTATGGTTCTAGAAGGAAAGAGTCCATACTGGTGGGGAAAGCATGGCAGCAGGAGCAGAAGGCTGGCTGATCCCATCTCAATTGCACATAGGAAGCAGAGAGAGAGAGGAGACAGAGAGATGGAGATAGATAGAGAGACAGAGAGACAGAGACAGACAGACAGACAGAGACAGGAGAGACAGAGACACAGATAGAGAGACAGAGAGACAGAGACACAGACAGAGAGACAGAGACAGAGAGACGGAAACAGGAGAGACAGAGACAGAGACAGACAGAGACAGGAGAGACAGAGAGAGACACAAAGGAGCAGGAAGCAGGGTGAGGCTTTAACCCCTCAAAGCCCATCCTCAGGGACATACTCCTCCATCAAGACTGCACTGTAAAGGTTTCGTAACTTCTCATTCAAACCATTTTTCATTCAAACCACCCAGCACATATCTGCTAAGGAAACCCCGGGGTCTAGTCTTAGCCAAAAGGTCAGCGATTAAAGGGAATAGCACAACTTGTTACTGTGTGTATGTGAGCCAGGCCATTTCCTATCCAGTGCACTCAACATGCAGCTTTCACAAGGCGGCTCGCACACAGCCCCTCATGCCTTAAGCATCAAATGCTTAAATAACTCGGCAGTGAAGGAGTGAGCTTGCTTCTTGGCCTCCATCCAAGCTGTTGATTTGTGCACGAATTTGGAGATGGCTTTTCTGGAAGGCATCGCTTCTGTCCACGGGGAAGCAGTTTCTAACTCTGCAATGCTCTCTGCTCAGAGTCAAATGCATTACACACCCAGTGCGGGGGTTTGCACTAAATGTCTCTCCTTGTTTTCAATATTCAGACAGGCGTGTTCATGCTCTGGAGAAACTTCTCCTCCAGGGAAGAACACTCTTTCATCCCCGTGCCACCTCTCTTCCTCCATCAGCATTCATTTTCCAGTTAAGCCAATTCTGTGACACATGAACAAAAAGATGACACTGATTGGAACTGGCACGTGGGCTGTAGGATTCTTGAATGACAGGCCTTCCTAAACTTTCATAGCATCAATCATAGTGTATAATTGATGATTTAGATGTTGCAGTCTCTGACTTACTTGACTGAGAACTTCTATAGAGCAAGAATTATGCCTCCTCATTCATATCATATGATCGATACCAAAGAAACGTCCATACTCATAAACAACACTCAACACGAGGTAGGTCAAAGAGTTATGTTTGAACCTGTGTCTCCCAAAGGCTCTTGTGTCAAAGGCTTGGGCACTGGCCTGTGCTGCTATGTGGAGGTGGAGAACCCTGTGGGGAGTGGGGAGGAAGTGAGTCCTCTGGGGTTCTTAAAGGAGACCTGGGACCTCCAACACTACCCCCATCCTTCCTGGCTGCCAGGAGCTGAGCAGCTTCCTCCAACATGTGTCCTGAGCATGTGCTGTCATAAACCCCAAACCAATGGAACAACTGGCCACTGCTGAAACCTCTGGAGCTATAAGGCTAAAATAAACCTTTCATCTTTATAAGTTGACTGTTTGGGTATTTTGTCACCATGGCAGAAGACTGTGTACTACAGCAGTTAATATCCCTACAGTACATGGAGCCGACCCTGACTCGGGGTGAGCTGCAGCATCAGAAGAGAATGTGAGGTGTTGAATGACGGCTTCCCAAGAGCAATATCTATATCACAACTCCCCAAATTTGTGAACATGCAACCTTATGCAGGAAAAGAAATTTGGCAGAGATAGTTGATTTCAAGCTTTCATATAAGATCTGTATTATCTAGGTGGGCTCAAAACCCAACAGCAGATGCCCCTGCAGATGCAGAATAGGTTAACAGATAGAGAAGAAAAGGTTGAGGCAGAGCAGTGGTTGTTCCCAACCTTCCTAATGCTGTGACCCTTGAATACAGTTCCTCATGTGGTGGTGACCCACAACCATAAAATTACTTTAGCTGCTACTTCAAAACTGTAATTTTGCTTCTGTTATGAATCATAACATAATATCTGTTTTTTGATGGTCTTGGGCAACCTCTGTGAAAGGGGTCACAGCCTACAGGTTGAGAACTTCTGAGTTAGAATGCTGCAGAGACAAACCAAGGAATGCCAGGAGCCACCCGGCGCCGGGTAAGACAAGGAAGGGCTATCCCTAGGAAATGTGGCCCTGGCCACACCTAGACTTCAGACTTGAGGATACCGGAACTTGAAGAATTCAAATTTCTACCGCTTTAAATCCCCAAGTTTATATTAATGAGTTACAGCAGCCAGAGGAGATGAACATAGGACATAACTCACCTTCAAGAAATCCATGAAAGCCGGACAGGGTGGCCCACATCTTTAATCCCAACACTTTAGAATCAGAGGCAGGCAGAGCTCCATGACTTTGAGGCTAGCCTGGTCTACAAAGTAAGTTCTGGGCCAGCCAGGGCTGTACAGTGAGACTTTTATCTCAATCAAACAAACAAATCCATGAAAACAAACCACAGCACTTGGCTGCTGACATCCGGGAGCCTAGCTGAAGGAACTCTATTAGCAGAGCCCACTCGATGAGCTGTATTGTTGGGAGGGGATGGATCTTAGGCTACAGTGTCACAGTAGTATGAGCACTAACAGCTGAGTGATTTAGACCTGCAGTGCATGCACAGTAGATACTCCAAGGCTTTGCACTTGGGGAGAGAAGTGGAGCGCTTTGGAGAGGGAAGTGGGTACACAGAGGACTATCCTTTTACATGATGGGCCTTTGAGAACCCATCATTTGTCTTTTCCAAGGGTTAAAAGGGAAAGGCTCTCTCTTCCTAAGCCAGGAGTGGTCACCACATGGATTGATTCAGCTGTTTCTGGAATGTTCTATGCTACCCGAGCCTGAGATCCCTCTGCCTATGGGAACTCAGCCCATACACGGATGACAGATTACCACAGTGTGGGCTGCAAGGAAGAACATGCCAGGAAGATAGGACCCAGCAGCCTGCCAAAGCAACTGCATCACATCTGGATGCTCAGTCAGAGGAGGAGCTCTGCACTCTCGTATCAGGGTGGATGTGATCCGCTCAGTAGTCTGCCTGTGCTGAGATGCTCGTGCCAGGACACTGGCTCCCATCACAGCAGGGCACACGTGACCAGAGGCTACCAAGCATATCATATTCCAAGCCACACAGAAGCAGTGTCTGCTGTTACCCAGCCTATCTTCCTGCCATCATAGTGGACTTTCTCTGTCTTGTCTTTTGTATCCTTTAAGGGTGGGCTGGTATTCATTCTCTCAAAAAGGTGCAAATGTCATAATTTTTGTTTCTCCTTGCAAAGGAGGCTGCTTGCCTCCATCACCACTTTCAGTAAAAAGGGAAACAGAATGCTGGTGATCAGGCTGGAGAAGGCAGGCTGGGCATGATGAAGCCTCCATAGAGTCAAGCTATCCTGAGGGGCAGGTGACAGAAAGCCATCCTCATCTAGCTACCAGCACCGATTAGCCACCCTGGTAGCCAAAGGCCTGCTTTCCTGACGAGCGGGAACGAAAGGGAAGTGGCTGTGGTCTCACCTACTTTAATTTCATACTTAAAGAGGGTGGATGGAGCTGAGCAAATTTAATTTAATCATAACACTGACAGCTGGCTGAATGAAACGGGAGGTATTTATGTAGCTTAAAATCCTTTTATAGCTCTCATCCATACTTTTTTTTTTCTCCCCTGAGATTGTCTCAATATATAGTTCAGGCAAGCTGGAACTCATGATCCTGTCTTCCTGCCTCTTCCAGGTACTGTGATTGCAGGTGTGTATTGCTATGCCTAGTTGTTCTGTCCCTGTCCCTGTCCCTGTCCCTGTCCCTGTCCCTGTCCCTGTCCCTGTCCCTGTCCCTGTCTCTGTCTCTCTCTGTCTGTCTGTCTCTGTCTCTGTCTCTCTCTCTGTCTCTGTCTCTCTCTCTCTCTCCCCATATTCATGTATGCAAATATATGTATATGCATGTGGAGGCCAGAGGTCAATACTGGGTGTCTTGCTCAATCTCTCTCTATCTTGTTTAAGAATGAGGACTCACAGATTCAGCTAGGCTGGCCGGCCAGCGAGCCTGGGGATCCTCCCATCTCCGCATCTCCAGTGCAGGGTTACAGGGATGCATTGATGCACACAGCCTGTTGTGTGGTTTCTGGAGGACTGAATTCAGTCTTCGTGCTTGTGTGGCTGTTACACACAGCCACCTCTCCAAGGTTACCGTTCTACAATCATGTAGCCCTTTTCTTACACCACCTACTTGTATCACATTGTGTTGCATCATATGTTATTGTATCTTGGGTAAGGAGGTGTTTGGGTTTGAATGTAAGAAACGTCCCTCACAGGCTCATGTGTTTGAACATTTGGTCCCCAGCTGTTGGCTCTGTTTTGCAAGGTTGTGGAACCTTCAGGAGTTAGTGTCTCCTCAGAGGAAGTAGGTCGTTGAGGGCAGGCCTCGGGGTTTATAGTCTGGTGTGTCTGTTCTCTGCTTCCTGTTCTGTCAAGCTGTGAGTTGAAGGGTCCCATCTGTACATGGCCACCACATGGATCCACGTGCTGCCATGCCTTCACCGTGAATTGTATTCCTTCTAAAACTGTGAGCCAAATTGAACCTTTCTTTTAAGTTGCTTCTTGTCTGGTATTTGGTCAAAGTAAGGAGAAAAATAACTAATACAGAAGGATGTCATTATTCACCGTCCATCCATCCATCCATCCATCCATCCAGCAACTGCCCCTTTAATGCCTGTTATTACGCCAAGCTATAACCAGGCAGGGCTTTCATGGGATACATTCACTATGTGGTTTCATCCTAGCTTGCTTTTGGTTGCTATGATAAGGACCACAGTCAAAAGCAACTTGGGGAGGGAAAGGTGTGTTTCCTGCATGTGTTCTGATCACTGTCCATCATCACGGGAAACCGAGGTAGGAACCCAAGCAAGGCAGGAACTGAAGCAAAGACCACAGAGGAGCACTGCTTAGAGGCTTCCTCTCCATGCCTTGCTCGGTGTGCTTTCTTGTACCACCCAGATCTTCCTGTCCAGGAGCAGCACTGACTGCAGTGGACTAGGCCCTCCTACATCAATTATCTATCAAGAAAACATCCTGCAGGCTTACCTACAGGCCATTGTAATGGAGGTATCTTCTCAATTGAAGGTCCCTCTTCTCAGATGACTCTAACTGTGTGTGTCAAATTGAAAAAAAAAAAGTCAGTACATGTATCCTGTCACATGCTACACTGTTATTTCATTTCCTATTTTGTTTGCTGTTGGTTTAGGAGGGAGTAAAGTATAATGGGATTGTTTCACATCGGCTTTGGGTGCCGGGAAGTGTGTGTGTGTGTGTGTGTGTGTGTGTGTGTGTGTGTGTATCAGGGCCGGTTGTCTTAGTGAAAGGAACTTACCACAGGCTAAATGTGACCCATCTGATAACTAGAAGGCAAATGCAAAAATTCTTAGGATGGCAAGAGACCTTGAAAGTGAGCTAGCAAAGGACATAGAAGTGCAGTGATTCCTGTGACATGTGTCAGCAGGAATGGTCATTTGTGCTCTATACCCTGTAAGCACACTTTCCAAATTCTCATGTGTGTAGCTCTGCAGCAGGACACATCTGGCCCCGGGATGTGGCTGGGGCAGAGGACATTCTGGTCTTACTTTCCTCTGCCACTCTTCCTGTTGACGAAGGGGGCATGGCTCATCCCTGTGCATGCAAATTAACTCAGATAAAGGTCAATCTGTCCTCCCTCCCTGCCTCCCTCCCTCTCTCTTCTTTCTGTACTATTGTTTGTTTAGCTTTGTAGGTGGTGTCTTGCTGTATAGCCTAGGCTAGGCTTGGATCCACTACATAGCTCAGGTTAGCTCCAATCCCATGAGCCTCTACTTGAGTCTTCCTATTACTGAGTTTTTCATTCTTTCTGATTGTTGCATTATCTTGTCAAGAGTAGAAATGGTTTCTCTTTTCTTTGCACAATGAAAGTTTGGCTCAGAGCCTGGTACTTGAGAACCACTTACTATATCATGGCTGAATGCAGAACTCCAAATGAGAGTTCTGGGCCTTATACAGGCCAGTCATGGTCAGGATTGCGACTGAGCTCAGGTGACAGGAGGATTGGCAACACTGGAGAGCTGTAGGCACAAAGTCTGGGTGTGGGGGTTTTGCCTATGTTGTTCATATTGGTTCTGGCAGAGGGGACCTCAGGTCTACCACAAACCTGAGTCAATTGAGTTGTTTATCAGCCTGTGGCAGAAGACTACTATTCCTTCATCCTTCTGCTTTGAAATATTGTCTTCCATCTGGAAACTCCATATTGGAGGGTACCTATGGGACCTTGGAGGATTTGCCCCTCTCTGGGTCTCGAGCAGTGTGTGGGGACAGGGCTTAACTGCATGGCAGTATGGGCCAGAATATGGAAAGGTAACAGTGACAAGAGGTTGCCCTTTCTGAGTTGCCGTCTGCACTGCTCTTCTTTCTGAGGGCGTATACTGATACACAGTAGGCTCACACAGTCAGCACGTTATTTCCCCACTCAGCCTCATTCCTGAGGCCAAGAACTCCTCAGAGGAGAGAGCATTGGGAGGGTTGGTCTCAGGCTTTCTTCTTTCCATTTCTTTCATTTTCTTTTCCTCTTGAGACAGAGTCTCATGTAGCCCAGGCTGGCCTTGAACTCTTAATCCTCCTGTCTCCACCTCTTGTGTACTGAGCTTATAGGAGTGGGCCACCCCACACTCAGCTTGGTCCATCATTTTGGCTAGCGAGGGCTAAACATTTTTTCCCAGAGCTTTCATTAGATGGCTTGGAAATTCTTGAATTGAAAAAAAAAAAAAAAAAAAAGCCTGATGAGGAACCAGAGACTACCTCACCCCTTTCCTAGTTCAAGTACCTAGTTCATTGACCAGTGAGCGACCCTCCCAGATTTCACTTGTCTGGAATGCTGTCATTTCATCACCTCTTTCCAAAACCTAGCACCATAGATCATGATATAATCTTACTTCATTGTCACTCAACACATATGGAGAAAATACAATCTTATTTGTAAGCATAAAAAGTTTTGCTTCTCGAAGGCCCAGGGCTGTGTGCTTTTGCTGAGGACACGTTATTTGTAATCATTCTCTTAGCTGTATTCCTGGTGAAAGGCTTCTTTCTGAAGGGACACAAGTAATACATGGTGATACGCTACAGCCAAAGTGGAGATATTTATCACAGAGCTTTGCAACCGGTCCCAGGGCTTGCCTTTCCCACAGATGACGGAGCCAGGAGCCCAGAATATTTTACTTCTGAGATGCTCATACCTGTCAGTATATACCCGAATGGAAATGTGAATATTGACTTCTAACACTGGGGTTAGATGTGAATGGAGTTAAGTCATTCTACAGTGCAAACAGCTGATACCAGACCCTACCCCAAAGCAAAGGAGAGAGAGAGAGTGATAAAAGCCGGAACAACAGTTCTGTGGGGGAGAAGGGATCAAGCCACAGAGGAGGCGAGAACTGCCTTTCTAGGAGTAAGCCCCTCCTTTGCTTTTCTTCTCTCAGGTCAACCAGAAGCCCGCAGTACAAGAGCTCAGTCCAGAGACTGTCACAGACATCTTTGTGGCCTCAGGGAAAATTTCAAGACCAGAACACTACTGCAAAGGCCTAACAAACGGGCCAAAGCCAAGCCCAGAATCTATAACAGTGCATCTTAACCTGTAGGTCCCGACCCCTTTGCCAACCCTCTGTCTCCAAAAATATTTACATTATGCTTCATAAGGGTAGCAAAATTACAGTTACAAAGTAGCAATAGAAATAATTTTATGGTTGGGGGGGTCACTACCACAAGGAGGAACTGTCTTAAAGGGTTGCAGCATAACGAAAGGTTGAGAATCACTAATCTAGAGAGATTTTTATGAAACTAAAAGTGTTTTTTTTTTTTTTTAAACTTCACTCTTTGGAGTGGGGAGGGGGGCTATAAAACATATTTTACTATAGGACACGAACATGTGTACAGCTCAGCATAGACCATGCAAAGGAAGAAAAAAAAAAAAAAAAACTTCAATTCTGAAAACCCACCCTCAGTTCCACCATTTTTAACAGCCTAACACATTCTTTCCACCCCTCAACTTAAAGAGAGATTTCAATATGGCATCCATGACAGCTGTGTTCATTCTGAGCCCTGTGTTTATATGAGGGAGGGGGCTTGGGAGACTCTCCCTCCCCCCATCATCTTATAGGCTTAGGATATAAGAACTCTTACCTGAAGAGTCGGCTTGCTACGTGCAGCTCAGAAGTGGGTTTGGAGTCAGTTGCACACTGCTTAACCAAGATCTGAGCAGCTGTGTGTACGCACGTGGTGTTGCTGTAGTGCACGCGTGAGCACGTGTTTGAATCTGCATACAAACTGGGAACGGCGTGGGCTGTGCGAAGTTTGCACTCCTGTTTCCATCTCTGACTTGCAAATGAAGCCTTTCTTCATAAACTAAGTCAGGCTGTGGGAGCGAGAGCCAGATGATCCGAGGGAGTTTTTCCCATAATGCCTGCTGGGCCCCCGGAAGAAACAAACCTGGCTGTGCCTACGGCGGCAGGAAAACCCATCTCCAGGTGAGGCCGACAAGGATAATAAATACCATTTGCTGGCACGGATTCCTGGGGGCAGTGCTGGCCACAGGAGTTGTGGTCCCCAGGACGTGAGGACCCCTTACAAAGCAGGCATTTATGAACTGGTTTGCCCTCCACTAATTAATTCCCCAGCCATTCACCAACAGTAACAATCCCTTCAATTAGAGGCCCGGCCCTGGAAAGCCCTGGTGTTTATTGGAACTGACATCTGCATGGCCAAGTGTGACTGTGCTAATACGGAAATGCACAAAGGGACTCGAAGTCCTCCCCCCACCCCTGTAACTTTTAAGCAAGGATTTGGCTCTTTAAGGAGTTTTTAATTTGTGGCTTTGCACTTTGGTGGTTAGCTTGTCAGCACTTCGCATCTGCTTCTCCTCCGTGGGCCCTGATGTGCCCTGTTCTGGGTCCTGTCATGAGCTCATGGAAGGGACCTCAGACACTATGGGGACAGATCCCCTGGAACTAGAGTTATAGAGCCCCGGTGAGCTGCCACGTGAGCGCTGAGAACCAAATATGAGTTCTCTGTTAAGGCAGAAAGTGCTTGACAGCCCAACCGGCTCTTCAGCCTGGGTTTTGTTGTTGTATTTGTTTCCTTGCATTTTTTTTTTAGGAGTTTTGAAATCCAAGTAATTTTCATAATTAGCCTATTCTGGGTAGACATCAGGCTAGATGGTACCAAAATGATTAAAGGAGTGCACCCCTGACCACTGGGAAAGAGGATTAAACATAAGGGAATTCACAGATCACTGCTAGGCAGGATTAAGACTGGTGGTGCTGAGAGGGAGCCAGGGCTAAGGGGGCAGGGGAGATGCAGGCAGGGGAGATGCAGGCAGGGGAGATGAAGGCAGGGGAGATGCAGGCAGCTGCCCTTTGTTTCTACAGGCATTCACAGGGAGCCCAGAAAGCTAGTCTCGGTATAGAAGGGGACCAGGTCATCTTCGGCCACAGGCTCTGGGATGAGGGAGGAGCTCACTGGGAGGCAGAGTGTAGATTTGTACTGTGTTAGTGGACAGGGCTGGTCATTTAAGGCTTGGCTGGCCAAGCCATTACATCTGCAGTAGGTGGATGGGGACCGATGGGAGGTGGGAGTCACTTCAAGCTAGAAGAAGCAGCATTTGGATAATGAGGTTAGCGAGGGAACTAGGGCACACAGCTGAAGGAGACTGGTGTCTGTCCTGCCCTGTAGGACACTACCGTGGTCTGGATATGATTTGAGGGCATTCCTCAAAGTTTTGTATGCCCTCAGTGTAGCAGGGCTGACATGGTGGACTTTTAAGAGATGGGGCCTAGTCAGCGGTCACTAGGTCATTGGGCATTGCCCTTGGAAGAGATTAGTGTAGCTGTCTTAGGGCCTCAGTTACTTCCCCCAGTTGTGGGTGGTCATAGAAGTTATAAGCTTCCCAGGAACCCTTGTCGCCTGTCGCTTTGCTGTGTTCTGTCTCCCACACGCTCCTGCCATTACACTGCAGCACTTCCATGCTGCACTGTAGCCAGCGGCATCACCCCTTGGATCTTGGGCTTTTTCAGTCCCCAAAGCTATGAGAAAAGTAAAGCTCTTATGCATTGCTTGGCCCTGGTTGTTTTGTTACAGTCACATCAAACGGACTCAAGCAGGCTCTTAGAGCGTGTCCCCTTACTGCAGGCCCATCTCAGGCCGGGAAGGAGGTAAGCAGGGGACAGCAGTTTTGTGGTTAGAGCTGAATGCTCAAAGGATGACGAAAGCTTTATGGAGGACAGATCAGAAAAGGGAGGCCTTGGGCGATAGCTTTGTTAGGAACCTACATGTCTTGTAAGCATGAAGATTTGGATCTTACCCACAGGTACCCACATCAAAATTAACTGGGTGTGATAGCAGGCGCTTGTAATCCCAGCACTGAGGAGCTGAGACAGGCAGATCCCTGGGCGCACCAGCCACCAGCCTGGCCTACTTGGTGAGATTCAGGCCAACAACAGATAGTGTCTCCCAAAAAAAGTAGTGTTGGCAGCTCCTGAGAGGATAACCTAAGGTTATGTTTTATTCTTTTTGTTGTCTCTTGAGACAGGGTTTCTCCGTTTTAGCTTTGGCTGTCCTGGACTCGCTTTGTAGACCAGGCCGGCCTCGAACTCACAGTGATCTGCCTGCCCATTCCTCCTGAGTGCTAGGATTAAAGGCGTGTGCCACCATGCCCAGTTTCTCTTTTATTCTTGACATGCATGTACGTACTTGTGCACATGCATCTGTGTGTGTGTATATAGGCACACACACACACACACACACACACAGACAGAGAGAGAGAGAGAGAGAGGCAACAGAGTTACTGCACAGAGAGAAGGCATGCTCATAAAAGGTGCTGAGGGACAGGACAGGTGACCTTTCCAGAGTTAACACTGACACAGCAGTAGAGAGCAGGAGATGGTGCTGGCTGCTCCCATAATGGCCCACACCTACAAAGTGCTGCCCAGGCAGGTGTGGTGCCAAGGGCTTTTACAGGTAGTAAGTCACATGATGGTGGTGATGAACAAGGACCCTGGGCAGGGATACAGAAATCCAGTAGTGGGGTCTTTTGTCCCAGCTCTACCAGCATCCAGACCTTATTACACTAGATAGGTAACAGAGCCTCTGGGTATTAACCGAGGATGCATGTTAATGCTACCTGACCCAGAGAAAGGATCTCAGGTACTTCAGACTCCAACTTAGTCTTATCCAACTCCGCAGTGGCACCAGGCTGGGAGTCCCTCTGCCCACACACCTGTCTTTCTCTGCTTCCTTCTAATTGGCTTCCAGAACGTCTGTGTCTTAGATCTTCCTTGAAGCCCCAGAGCTCAACTTTCTGGGTCCAATCCCACTTCTTCCTATTGTATCTTGTGCTGCCCAACACCCCAGCCTGGCCCTCATTCCCGCCTCTCTCCCTCTGGCTCTCATGTCATTAACAAAACTCCCCAGACCCTTGCAAAGCCCCTACAGCGCAACTGTCTCTAGAGAGAAACAGTGGATTTAATAAGCTCCCCCTTAAATGGCCTCAATCCCTACAGTTGATTAGGGGGTGAAAACAACTCTGGACTGTCTGATGGTTCCAGTGTAGGAGTTGAGGGAGAGAGAATAAAGTCTCCCAGATCCCAGGCCTCAGGGACCAAATTAAGAAAGCGGCACCACTTATTCAAAATCAGATGAATGTCAGTGGAATGTTTGTCAAACAAACTTGTCATTATTTGTCACAATTTGAGGACGTATCCGTCAGGCGTCATACTAGAGCGTGTAACAGCTATTTATAGCTGCCAGCCGAGAGTCTTTAACTCCTGCAGGGCCAAGGCTCCTCGGTATAAACATTTATTTATAATGATTGCACAGCTATAAATAGTTTGGTTTGGTGAGTGTGGGAGAACAGCTCTGGAATATTCTGCCAATGCCAGCAGCAGGAGGGCTGACAGCAGGGAGGTGAGTCCTGTTGTTATGTTTTGTTTCTTCTTCTTCTTCTTCTTCTTCTTCTTCTTCTTCTTCTTCTTCTTCTTCTTCTTCTTCTTCTTCTTCTTCTTCTTTTTCTTCTTCTTCTTCTTCCTTTCCTCCTTCCTCGTCCTCCCCCTTCGCCTCTTCCTCTTCCTCTTCTTTCTTCTTTTTCTGCCTCCCCCTCCTCTTTTTTCTCTCCTCTTCCTCCTCCTCCTTCGACTCTTTCTGTACATCCCTGGTCAGGTACACCCCTTTTCTCAGTGTCCCTTTTGGAAGGGGAGTGGTGTTCCTCAGTGTTCCCAGGAGATGGTAGGAGTTACTCACTTAATTAACATCTGCCCCAAGATCCTCCTTTGAAAGGGAGCCCAGTCTGGGGCTTTGCATCCTTTGTGCCTATTCATGGACAATGAACTAATTACAGTCCCTTTTCTCCCTCAGGGTTATTCCAGTGAGCAGGCAGCTCTCCAAAGGTTTGTTTACAACCTCGGATTTAATTTGAACGACAGTGCCCTCTCTTCCAAAATAAGAGGTTATCAGAACTGTACTAGTTTCTTATGTCAGCCAGGGCCCCAGGAGGAGGGGGGGGAGAGCTGAGGAGAAGGAAGAGAGCGTATATACATAAATTGTAGAAGAAAAACACATAGATACACCAGTGTAAAATCTGATCATTATAGCATTTGGCGCAGGGGCAGTAGCTGTCCACTAGCCAGCCACCACCCCACCCTACTTATCATATTGAAATTTCCGGTTTCGTATTTCTTTGAAGTTCCATCTGCCAAAGCCATACACTCAGCTTTCATACAGCTGGACTCAATTTTATTTTGCATTTTTTAAAAAAAAGGTGCATCCATGAAAAGAATTTATTGGATCTTAATTTGCAAGATTAGTTCTGGTTCATTTTATTGCTGTAATTTAATACTCATAATGATTTTCTGACACATATGTTTTAGCAGCAAGATCTACCTCCTATTCATTTTTCATTTCGATACAGCTAAAGTAGATTAGGTGGGATGACACACGTTGGGGAGTGTGGCACTCCACGAGAAACTGGCATCAAATTGCTTCTGTGGCTCCAAGCTGGCAGCGAGGCTCAGCTGGGCACAGGGGATGGGACCGTATAAGCAGGAAGTCCAACTTCAAGAGCTATTGTTTTATTTATAGTTTCCATTTCACTTCTGTCATCATCTTATCATCATCATTATCATCATCACTACTGTAATTCTTTGTCTGAGTGTTGGACCCTATCTAATCAGCAGAGGCTGCTACAACTTGTGCAGCGGTATAGGTTATGGGTACAAACTGATAGTTTGGATCTCTAGATATCAAAGAATGGCCCTGGAAGGCTCAGCCAAAGCCAGTGTCAGGAGGTAGCCATTAATACCAGGGAGATGAGTCCGTGAGTGTTTGTCTCTTCTCTGGTACCCTCAATGCGTCAGGGAGATCTGCCTATTCTGGCCCTAGTGTGTGGGCCCCCATTTAGAGAAAATTCAAAGTCGTGATTTGAATCTTACAGGAAGTGTCTCTTTGTTTCTGCACAGACACCTCCTGCCATATATAGCAGGCTGTCTGAGTTAATGTTTTATTGACTTAGTTAATGTTTTATGTGAAGAGGCACCATGATCATGGCAACCCTTATAAAGGAAAACATTTCATTGGGGCTGGCTTACAGTTTCAGAAGCTTAGTCCATTATCACAATGGCGGGAAGCATGCGGCATGCAGGCAGACACGGTGCTGGAGAAGGAGCTGAGAGTTCTACATCTTGATCTGCAGGCAGGAGGAAGACAACTGGCTTGAGCTCCTGAAACCTCAAAAGCTGCACACACACACACACACACACACACACACACACACACACACACACACACACCCGCCACACTTCCTCCAACAAGACCACACCTCCTAATAGTGCCACTCCTATGAGGCCGTGGGGACCATTTTCTTTCACACAGGCTCTCTTGGTAAACATTTGTAGAGGGTCAAGGCAGTGTCCCTTCTCCTGGAACTCAACAGTCTCTGAGAACTCAAGTTATATATTTGCAAGACACATATAAATATATAACTCAATGAAAATGACTTAAAAGTGAAAATTAAGAGAGTTGAGGAAGGCAGAACCCATTCTGAAGAACTGCACCCCCCCAATCAAACAAGCCCCAAGCACTGTACAGGGTTATGACAGGGGTGTCGAAGGCCAAGATATAAGAACTCCAATAACGTGAATTGAGTTAGATGGGCAGGTGGGCACTCCACCGAGTGAGTGGAGTCCTCGCTTATTATAGGAGGAGCCTTCACCATATATGATATTAAGACTAACCTAACCTGTTGTGAGGCCACCTCACAGGGAGCCAAGGGGGAGAGACTGTACAAGCAGATGGAGACTACATCAGGTTCTCCTTCATCCTCTTCCATTTCTTCTCAGACTTTGGATTTACTTTTTAAAATGACTTTCACCATTCCTTCCTTCCTCCCTTGTCCCTCCCTTCTTCCTCCTTCCCTCCCTCCTACCCTCCCTTCCTCCCACCTTTTTGTTTTTTTCAAGAGAGGGGTTGTCAATGTTTAAAATAGGACAGATATTTCCATACTGCTGTTTACATATTCATGTGATCAAGCAAGTAGACGAATGGAAGATTCTCAGGACCTGAGGACGTGTGTTTTGTCAGTACCAGCACCACTAATTTGTGCTACACAGAGTGCCAATCTGATACCGCAGATGGCAAGCACTTTTGTTTATTTCTGTTTCTGAGTTGCGGCACCCCTCCCCCACCCCAGTGTCAGCTAAGGAAGGCAGTAAGCAGCTGAGGGCGTAGTTGAGGCAGCCGTTGGGGTTTTCTCCACAGAGGAGGAAAAGGAGCCTGAGGGTCTCAGGGCTTCCTCAGCATCACTGGGCTTTCAAAAGACAGAGAAGGGAAGCAACTACTGTCTCTTTCCTCACAGCGTTGGGGGTGGGGGGGAAGCTTAACACTTGTTGAAAATGGATGGATGGGCCCTTAGGAGGGTTCTGTGTGATGACTCAGATCAGATGAGGGTTCTGGAGGCAGGCAAGAATATGGCTTTGAAACTCTTTCTGAAGGACTAGTTAAGTTAATCTTCCGTTTTGGGGGGGCTCTTTCTCTCTTTTCTCCCTTTGAGAGAAAGTGGGTGAGGGGGTCGTGTGTGTGAGTGTGTGTGTGTGTGTGTGTGTGTGTGTGTGTGTGTGTGTGTGTGTGTTTCTTATTCATTCAGTTCACCTTATTTTCTGAGATAGGGCCTCTCACTGAACCCAGAGCTCACCGATTCGATGAGAGTGGCTGGCCAGGTCTCCCTGGGGATCCTCTGCCCCGCCCCGCCCCCCAGTGCTGGCATTACAGGCACATGCTACCCCACCCAGCTTTTTACATGGGTGCTGGGTCTCAAACTCAAACTCTCACCTTTGAGCAGCAAGTTCATTCCCCACTAAGCCATCCACGCCCCACCCTCCACCTCTCCCACCTCCCTGATCCCCCCCACTCCCCCATCCCCCTACCTCCCCGATCCCCCCACCAGCCACTGTGGTCTTCTTTCTTCTTGTTTGGGACTTTGCTGGCAGGTAAATCCCTGGTCTCATAATTTACCCTCAGTTTTCTTCTCCATAAAATGGGAGGAGGTGCTATTGACAAAATAGCAGTGGTCCTGGGAGAGTTGGATGGAGCAGTAGAGGCCGTATACTGGGTATTTGCACATAGACTGTCCATAAGAATAAAATTTAAAAAATAAAAAAGCAAACTAAACTAAACACCTCATTACTTGCAAGTGAGGTTCTAGGCTCCTTCAGCCTGGCAGGGTCTGCCCCAGAGAAGTTCCTGATGACACTGAGAAGGACACATGACCTCTGTTCACCAGCAGACTGGGGCACACACAGATCTGATAGCTTTGTGGGGTCTCATCGGGGGACAATGAACTTCGAACCCCGAGCAGCAGACAAAATGAGTAAGTGGAATCAGGTATGGTTAGCAGGCCCAGGGAGTGGGTGTCTGCATGGTTAGGGTAATTGCTTTTCACTGATGTGGCAAATGCATAGGAGCAGCCATTTGAAGAAGGAAAGATTCATTTGGCATATGCTTTCAGGCCATGGTTGCTTGGGACTGAGACACAAGGCCAAGCATCATGGCAGAGAGGGTGTTCACTTCATGGCCTCCAGGAAGCAGGCACAGGAGAGGTTAGGTGGCAAGGCACACCCTTAAAAGCATGGCTCCCATGACTTACTCTTTCCAACCAGATCCCATTTCCTACTGGTTAATTCTCCCGTGACTCCACATTATCCAGTCCACTCTCAATAGCGCCCCCAGCTGGGGATGAGTTTTTAGATGCTGTCACAGAGGTGGGTCCCACTAGGGAACTTGACCTGCTCCCATTGGCTCCAGGTGGGAATTCTGACCATCACAGGGACGGCTGTGAGCACAGGCAGATGTGAATCTAACCATAGGTACAGGCATGGGCAGTCGCTACACAGATAAGAGATGTTGAATGGAAATTTGTTTGAGAGGGAGCTATTTATACAAGACTCTTTCTGGCAGGTCAGGTGAGTGGAGACTTAGTCTATTAGAACTAGGAGCCCTTGTCTAAACCCGCGATCCATATGGTCCCACACTCCTCCTACCCTGGGAAAGATTATTGGCACATGAAATTATCCCGCTTAATCCATTAGCTGCCTGTGAAGTTTTTAATGGTGCTTTACAGATCAGGAAGATGGAGGCCCTGCAAGATTTAAATCACACACTTAAAGTCACAGATCAAAGAGAAGCCTAGCCAGCTAACACGCATCACTGGTTTCAAAGGTCTACAGACACCTCTAACTCTTCACTCTCCTCTCCTGTGGTTTGCCAGTGGAGTGATAGCTTTGGTTTCCTGTGAGGTAGGTCATGACTTCTGTATGTCTAAGCAAGTGGCCCACTCTGGTACCAGGCTGCACACATTCCTGCCTTGCCTAAGACACTGCATGCCTAAGACACTGCAAGCCTCAAGATACCGGCTAGGACTTCAAATTCCTTGTGCCTCAGGTTTTGTTTTGTTTTTTGTTTTTTTTTTTTAATCTGTAAAGCATGTGTATGAGTGTTGTCTTTGCCCCTCTGGCTTGCTGTAACAGAATACCTGAGACAGAGTCATTTATAAAGAAGAAAAGAAATTATTTGCTACAGTTCAGGAGGCTAGGAGATCTAACAGCATAGTTCCTGGCATCTGCCCAGGGGGTTTCCTGCTGTGTTAATCACATGTGCTGCAATTTAGGTGTGTGGTCTAAAGCTTATAGCCTCGGGTAGGAGCCTGTATCTGAATTTAGAGGCAGTGGAACCTGTAGGAGGTGGAGTCTAGTGTGAGAAAGGAGGTCACTGAGGAGGTGCCTGTCCAAGGACAAAGGACCCCAATCTTCTTCCTGTTTCCATTTGAATTTCCTGGCTGCCTTGAAGACAGACCTCCTTAATGATGCCCCAAAGGCTCCACTTCCAAATACTACCTGGGGACACATTCAAACCACTGCAAGGGTATCAGTCCGGGTTCTCCGGGGAGCCATGGAGAGAAGGGGGTGCTTCTCTTGAAGAACTAGCTCCAGGGTGGACATTCTGAGATCTGCTGCATGGATAGACGGGATGGACACTCAGCAAAGGGCCTCAGAGAGTTTCCTGATTCAGGCATTGAAACTGCAGACAGCACTTTTCTTTTCTTTTCTTTTCTTTTCTTTCTTTCTTTCTTTCTTTCTTTCTTTCTTTCTTTCTTTCTTTCTCTTTTTGAGGTTTTTGTATATAAACCCTTTTTATTTCTTCAGTGAATTTTCCTCTTTGGTTGCAAGAGATCTTTGGGTTAACTTTCTTGAGGGTAGGGCAGAAAGACCTCATACTGTCTGGAACTAAAGGGCTGAGGTGGCAGCCCAAATCCAAAGATCTAGAGCAGAGACCTCGTGTCCTCTGGGGTCTGAGAGTTCTGAGGAAATTTGGTTCTTTTTCCTTGAGGATTCTGTTGGCTGAAGCAGACTCACATGCCGGATAATCTGTTTCACTCAGAGTATTGACTTCAGTGTTAATCTCACGGTCAGATTAACTCTATGCCTTCATCTAAACAGGTGCTTGGCCAAGTCTGAGGGTGCTGTGGCCGGCTTGATGCACAGTACTAAGCAGGGCCCGTGACTGATGTGGTCTACTTTCTGAGGCTTACATACAGGTTAACCGTGCTCTCTATACACACAGAGAATTTAGCGAATACGTTCTCACTAAATTTTTCTATCACTCCTGGAAATGGATGCTATTTGGCTGTGGCAAGTCCTCGGCATCAAATATTCCCGAAGTCAGCAGCAGAGTTCTTGTCTCTTCTTTTCCTTTTTCCTTGTGGCTGCGAGAGTCCACAGGCTTCCTGTGAGGCAGGCAGAGTGCGGGTCCTCCTGGTGCTCCTGTGAGCCAGGCTGCTAGGCATTTGCTTTTCACTGGGGCCCTCAGAGAAGCCCAGGAGGAGAGATGCGGCAAGGAAGGGCAGCCGAGGACAGATTCCCTGGGAACTCTGTTGTTGTTTGTACCTTGGCAGGAAGCAAACATCCTCCTTAATTTTCCTGGCAGGGGAAGCATTGCAGGATGCCTATTGGCCTGACTATGGCTCCTCTTGTGTCCTAGCCTCCCCTAGCCTAGAAGGATTGTCCCCAGAATGGGCCTTTCCACTCCTGCCCTTGTTGCCTGCCTCCCTTTTAACTCCAAACTGGCCTCTATCTCTCTGGGACAGCTGTCCCCTTGCTGGCCTCTCCCTACCTGACCAAGGGAGATACCTTTGAGAGTCAGGCTTCATTGCAGCCTGTTTAGGGCGATATTCATTTGGCCTTGGGATTAAAAACAGGGCTAAATGCAAAAGATCAGAGAGGACAATGGGGAAGGAAGGCTGGAGGAAGAAGAAGCCAAAAGGCGGGGTGGGTACAGGGCTGGGGGTGGGGGTGGGGGCCCCAGACACCCGTGAAAGAATCAACTCAGCTTTCATCTCTGAGTCTGAGCTGTTTTGTGAACCCTAATGGGAAAGGTCATGAATTTTAAAACATGTCTCTCCAGCCGACAGCTCCAGTCATAAAAACCAACCCTGTCTATGGCTCAGCTGCCCGCAAGAGGCAGGGCCCAGGGAGTCTGCAGACAGGGAGGCAGGAGTGCAGGTCCTTGTCAGGAAGTGAGAACAGACCAGTCTAAAGGCATTGTCCTGGGGCAGGCTCCCAGCTGCACTTGGTCTCTAGGCTGGCCATCAACGACTTTCTGAGCAGGCCTCACCCTATGCTTGCTGCTGTCTGTCACAAAGTCACAGGGATACCTGCTGCAGCCTCTGCTTACTGTGATGACTCCCAGGGCTGGAGGGCAGGGGGGACAGCAGACCACTGGGGACTGGCCTTTCTCACCAGACTCATGAGGATAGGCCAGCTCAAGAAACTAAGGGGGCTCCTCTCCAGGAGCTATTCTTAAAGAGTGAGTCTGCAGGGTCCCCTGAGCTTGCAGCTGGCCGGGCCAGTTTCCTTTTGGATTGGATCTGGGTGGTGGGGGAGGGCGGGCAGTGAGGCAGGGAGGACAACTATAAAGATGGTCACAGTATTTTCTGGGATTGAAAAGATTGAAAATGGTGGTCTTTTTCCTGGGAGCAGTGGGAAACTGTCAGTGTATCTTTACTCTAGGAAAAGTGCCTGCTTTTGCTTTCTTGTGGTTGAGACAGGGAATAACTAACTGTGCAGCCCAGAGTGGCCATCCTCCAGTCTCAGTCTTCCAAGTGCTAGGATTACAGGTGTATACTATTATACCCGACTTCTCAATAAAATAAAAAATAAAATAAAAAAATAAAAATAAAATAAAAATCACATTCTTGTAAAGTCTTAGAGGGTGCACTGCACAATATTGTCCTTAAATAAAGAACAAATTGTTCGTCACAGCACAATATGAAATATATAATACTTATTACTTTAATCACTTAAAGTATACATTTGAGAGACACTAAACATATCCATATAGTGTGGCCCTGGAATCAACCAACAGAGAAGCCATTGCCACAGTAGTAAGGGATTTTCTTAATCAAGGTGAGTGAAGTGAAAGGTGACAGCCAGGCAAAAGGAAGTCCCAGGGGAAAAATTTTGCTTTTTGCCTGGCTGCCTTCCAGTCATGTTTGCAGGTTCATCTACTCTGTCCTGTCTTGATGTCAAGTTCATCTACTCTGTTGCCATTTGTCTCCAGCCTTGGAACCTGGCCTGAAGACCAGTGGCCCTTCAGAAATCTTCTAGGCCGTCAGCGACCAGTTGGGGTTGTCCAAGTATTTGGCCTCAGGAACTGAACAGCTATAGGGCTTTCAAGCTCTCCAGTATGAAGGCAACCATTGTTGGATTACCCAGACCACTTTGCGTAAGCTAATCTAATATCTTCCCATTTAATGGCATCATTATGCCAGTTCCGTTCCTCAAGTGAGGACATGGATTATGCAGAATCAGCCCTTTCGTGTTGGCTTCTTTAACTTCATATAACATCTTCAAGTTTGTTCCTGTTGTAATACAATTTTTAAATTGTGGTAAAAATATATACACACA
>OU015746.1:74906365-74930784 GCA_907169655.1 Acomys percivali | reverse complement strand
CACACACACACACACACACACACACACACACACACACACACACACACCCCACACCAGCATCCAGCATTCCTCAACTCCTGGCTACCCTGGGCTTACTCATTCCACTCCACAGTTTCCCCGCTGTGGTTCATGAGTAGTAAAAAGCTTTCACTGCAAAGCCACAGCTTACAAAGCAGCCTCAAAATTTGTAGTTTCTGAGTGGAATGTGTCAGACCAGAGGAGCACAAGAGGCCTGCCAGGGCTTGTGTTGATGCTATACCCACTCCACAGGCAGAGAAAGATGAGGGCAGAGATGAGCACATAAGCTTCCTGAAGATCTGTCCAAACACAATAACAAAATGACAGTTTTCTGGTGTTCCATTTCCACACAGTGGGAAATATTGACTAGTGTAGACTCCTTCCAAGGAGGTCTGGCCAGGACAGACCTCAAACTCAGTCACTCCTGTAATTTTAAGGTAGTCAGTGAAGAAAGAAGAAGAAAAAGAAGAAGGAGGGGGAGGAGGAGGAAGAAGAGGATGAGGAGGAAGAGGAGGAGAAGGAGGAGGAGAAGGAGGAAGAGGAAGAAGAAGGAGGAGGAGGGGGAGGAGGAAGAAGAGGATGAGGAGGAAGAGGAGGAGGAAGAGGAGGAGGAGGAAGAAGAAGACGAAAAGATGAAGAAGAAAGAAGAAAGAAAGAAGAAAGAAAGAAAGAAAGAAGAAGAAGAAGAAGAAGAAGAAGAAGAAGAAGAAGAAGAAGAAGAAGAAGAAACAAGAGCATCACAAAAATAGCAGTATCTTTAAGCATTTATTTGCATTTAGGGGTAGTAAGGCGACTGGTATGTCAAATGTGTGCCGCAGCCCATCTGAACCAAGAATAGTTTTTATATTTGTAAAAGGTTATTTTTTCGAAAGAAGTGAAATATAAGGAATATTTTATAGTGACTGTATGTGGCCCACAAACCTAAGATGGTAGCTAACTAACCTCTAAAGAAGATCATTAACTCCTGATTAGGAATACATGCATTTAGCAGAGAAAGAAGATAATGGAGTTGGATAATTCACCAACAAAAAGATTTTAAGCACTAGCCATGCACCACTAAGTGTGTGTGTGTGTGTGTGTGTGTGTGTGTGTGTGTGTTGCTTATAACAAGATGCATGCCCCAAGTTGTTGTTTTATGCCAATCCCCTAACTTCATTATCCTCACTTGGGCAAGAAGTCAGAAGTAAATCTTGGAGGTCTTTGTGACTTCATGGCTTCTGGTCCAGATTTTCCTTTGTGTTGAAGGAAAGAACAACTTCAGGCCAGTCAGCCAGCTCCCTCTTATAGACACTTGCCTGCATATGAAACCTAGCTACCATGGGGCACCAGACAGCTTAGTCATGGACTCTAGTAGCTATGGCCAGAGCCTTTGGTGCTCACTGCCTGGGACCGTGACTCTCTGACCACTACGTACATCGATAGCCTCAAAAAAGTTGTTGTCAACTAACCAAAGGCCATGGTGCTACTGACCAGGAGGCCTGTACCTCTGAACAGCCAAACCCATGGACAGAGCCTTTGCGGAGCCACAGGGCTTCCCTGGGGAGACAGCCAAATGAGCTAACATCCCATGACACCCAGCAACTGTCCGGGAGGAGCCTGGGTACACACAGCACAGTGGTGCAAACACAGGCTCCTGGGGTCAGGAGAGGGAGGAGCCTTAGGCTCCTGAAGTCAGAGAGGGAAGGGTGGCTTAGTGTGCCAGAATACAGGGGCCCAAGGCTGCGCTCTGCCACTCATTACACAAGCCCAAGTAGCTTAGCATCTCGGACTTTTGCTGTTGTTATCTGTGCAATGCAGATAACAACAATATCTACCTACTCAGGTTAATGGGGGAGGGGGTGCTAGCGGTGCTGACAAGATACAAAGAAACCAGACCAGAAGGTAAAAGCAAAAGTTACAGGAGCCTTTGTTATTAGACCTAAGGGTCTAAAGGAAGTCTCATGAGAAGAAAGAGGTAAGACAGACAGACAGACACTGTGTGAGTCAGCTAGACAAAGACAGACACGGAGACACAAAATCACAGCATGGTGCATGTGTCAGAGTGCAGAGATGGCATAGAAAAAGTAAGGCTGGAAAAGGAAATTGTAACTAAAATTAATCAGTTTTTTAAAAAAGCAAATAATAAAGATAAGGAAAATAGAGCTAGCAGGCAGCTCAGTGAACACACTGTGAACCAGTTGTAGGGTTCTGCAAGGGAATAATCCAGAAGGCGATGGCTCAAACCCCAGCACAAGTCATGATTTGCAAGAGATTTCTTAGTAACCCAAGCTCCCTGGGCCTCTAGTTCCTTGACTGTAAAACGGAGTGATATTAAGCACTGAGACTCACACAGGGCACTGTGAACATGAGTGCTTTCTGTGTCCCGAATGAAACTGAGGCCTGGGTACTTTCAGGTGCCTAGTGCTACTAAACAGAAAGGACAGGTCATGTGTCTCCACTGGCATCCCTTAGGACCAGGGTCTCCACTTAATGATGAACTCTGGAGGCCCAAACAGACTTCTCTCAGAGCAGACCTATGGAGACTGAGTTCCCTTCCAAGTTGACGGCAACAATCAGACCCTTCAGGGGCTTGCCGCCACCGAAGTCAACCCCTGTACAGTTATCCTCTTTCTCTTACTGGTTGATTTCCTTTGCTCTTGACCAGGGTGGGTGGTGGGGGTGGGCTGGGAATGTCAGTTTTGAAAGCATGCCTTGAAATGGTAGGTGTTTGAAAACGCAAGGATAGCCCTATGAGTCTATTTAATGCTAACCGGTGTCGGCAGGTGTTCACATCTGTAGACATGCAGAATGCTCATGCTGTTTGACTATTGGGCTGCTGGGACCATTCTAAAAGGAGTTTTACGTGGTGGATTTGTTTTGGCCTACGGACTCGCTTCGTGTCTTCCTTGTTATTTATCTGCCTCTAGCAGTAGAGTGTTGCTGAAGCTGGTCTTGGGGGGAAAAAGCCGTTACTTCGCTTAAATCAAGCACATCTATTTGTCAGTGGTCCAGTCCTTGAAATGGCTAAGTAGCTTTTGAGTTTCTTTTGCCTTAATGCTTCCCAGATAGCTTCCGAAGTCCAAAAGCTACTGATACAAACAACAAACAAGCAAAATCCAACAGGGTGCAGTGTCTAGAGCCAGGAAAGGCTTTTTGTGTAAGTCACCAGCTTAGCCAAGATTTGTACTGGGGGAAAAGGATCTAGCGTAGACAATAGAGAGGCTGAAACAGAGAGGGGTTTTCAGGGAGGACCTCTATCTCCCAGAATATGCTGAGAATAAAAACATCCTTGTAGAGCATCCTCAGCTGGACTGAGGAGGGAAGGAAGGCTCCAGGGCCGATGATCACTGGCATATATGTGTAGTATTTAGCAGAGGGCCCTTCCTGGATAGAGGTTAGAACCAAAGCATTTCAGAGCCAGAGGAAGTTGGGATGGTGATGTAAATCAGAGATCCACTGTGGGGAGTGTTCTGCCCCATCCTGTATCCCAACCCCAGTTTACTCTGTAGGAATTTGTCTCAAGAAATCATGGGTTTAGAAGAATTGTTCTTCTAAGTATGCCTAAAAAAGCATGAAAGCTAGTCATTAAATGCCTTCGCTGAGCATAGAGCCAGGCTGGCTTGACTGTTGTCTTTCATGTATATAGGTAGAAAGGTCCATTTAACTGCACCCACGACATTCACCAGGTCTTTCGTCCTTTCTTTCTTCCTGGTACTGATGTCAAACTAGGCTCCACACAGAAGACAGGCAGTGGTGGGAGAAACTGAGTCACTGGCTTCTACCTTGCAGTGCCTGCAATGCCATAAAATCTTTTCTTCTTTAACCCATATTTGGCACCAATTGAAGTCTAACAGAGATGCTGACCCACTAATGGTGGAGATGGGGCATTCTTTCCTGACTTCACCTCTTGGAGTGTAACTTGCAAACAACACTGCCTTCATGCATTCAACAGGGATGGTTTTAAAAATCCTAGATCTGTGACATGTAGCCAGACCGCTGCTGCCCGAGTGCTTTTCCCTTAAGTGACCCTGGGCAAGCGCTTCCTTGCTTAGTTGCTTCCTTGAAGCCAGTGGCACTGTACTTTCCCTACCCTAACAGTCTATTCTTCAAACATCTCCTCTCTCAGATCTGTTGTGGTAGGCAGAACAACGGCACCCAATGATACTCCATCCCAGGTGAGGAGCCTGTAAATGTCTGCATGTGTGGAAAAAGGAATTTTGAGAATGTGATTGCATGAGCGGCCTAGGAATAGAATGTATCAGCCCTTGAGACTTGATACCCTATGAGCATATACAAGGGGAGGTAATCCCTCTGAGGAACAGTCATAGGGGAGGGGAATAAGGGGAAAATGGGAGGGAGGGGAGAATGGGAGGATACAAGGGATGGGATAACCATAGAGATGTAACAAGAATAAATTAATAAATAATAAAAATTTAAAAAAAATGTATCAGCCCATTTTTTTTTTGTTACTATAATAAGATACCTGAAGCTTAGAAATGTTACAAAGAGGCTAATGTTCATATTCCGATTCTGGAGGATGAAAGGTCTTCATGTGGCAATGACCTTCTTGTTTCCAGTGCCCCGACAAGGTCAGGGAAACACACACCTAGAGACAGAGGACATGTGTACAGGTCTTGGTAATTCCACTTTTTCTTTTAAGGCCACCAATATTCATTCACGGGGTCTCTCTCCCTGTGACTTTACCTAATCTCAATCACCCGCTAAGGCTGGATAAAGTTTCCACTTTCTTAACTCCTCATGGTGGGGATTAAGCTTCACCGAGAGAGCCCCAGGGAACACAGGCAGCAGGGATATTATCCTGGGTTATCTGGATAGATTCTTAAAGTGACCACATGTGTCCTTGGAAGAAAGAGGTACAGGGACACTTGGCCGCAGAAGAGAAATCAATGCTGTCTGGCCGTAAACCAAGGACTGCTGGCAGCCACTGAAGCTTCCAGAAGGATCCATGTCTCTCAACAAGCTGGCTTCAGGCCCATAGCACTCCTTGTATGTTTCCAGTTCTTACAGCTATTGGAAAACAAACTGCTTTGAAATCAGTCATTTTCTATGGGAAACCAATCCACACGGACTGTGTTTAAGGAAGGGCAGAGAGACCACACCTCTTTGGTTCTCAGCTGGCTTACCTGGAAAGCCTGCCCTTGCCTTCCACTGTATAACACTGCTATCTTCGCAGGGTCAGCACAGCTATTTTCTTTTTTTTTTTTTTTTTCTTTAAATACTTTTTTTAAAAATTAATTTATTCATATTACATCTCAATTGTTAGCCCATCCCTTGTATCCTCCCTTTCTTTCCTCCCTCCTGCTCCCCCCTCTACTCCCTTCCCCTTTGTCTGTGACTGAGGGGGACCTCCTCCCCTGTATATGCTCCTAGGGTATCAAGTCTCTTCTTGGTGACTTAGTATCTTTCCTCTGAGTGCCACCAGGCCTCCCCATCCAAGGGACATGGTCCGATATGGGGCACCAGAGTTTGTGTGAAAGTCAGATCCCCTTCTCCACTTAACAGTGGAGAATGTCCTGTCCATCGGCTAGACTGGGTAGGGGTTCGAAGTTTACTGCCTATATTTTCCTTGGCTGGTGGCATAGTTTGAGGAGGACCCCAGGGCCCAGACCCACCTGTAGTTTTCCAGGACCCTCTGGATCCTTCTATTTCCTCATTCTCCCAGGCTTCTTACCCCTAAAGTCTCAATAGGATTTTCTCCCCTCTGACCCACTTTCCTGGTAGGTAAAGTTTTCATGGGGGCGTACCCCTTGGACTAGTGTCTCGATATAAGTGAGTATATACCATTTGACTCTTTTTGCTTCTGGGTGAACTCACTCATTATGATAATTTCTAGTTCAATCCATTTGTCCACAAATTTCGGAAATTCCTTGTTTTTAACAGCTGAGTAGTATTCCATAGTGTAAATATACCACAGTTTCTTTATCCATTCTTCTACTGAGGGACACGTAGGTTGTTTCCATGTTCTGGCTATTATGAATAAGGCAGCTATGAACATGGTTGAGCATATGTCCCTGTTGTGTGGTAGTGCATCTTCTGGGTATAGTCCAAGGAGTGGAATAGCTGGGTCTTGAGGAAGCCCTATTCCCATTTTTCTGAGAAAGCGCCAGATAGATTTCCAAAGTGGTTGTACTAGTTTGCATTCCCACCAGCAATGAAGGAGTGTTCCTCTCTCTCCACATCCTTGCCAGCATGTAGTGTCAGTTGAGTTATTGATCTTAGCCATTCTGATGGGTGTAAGATGGAATCTCAGTGTCGTTTTGATTTGCATTTCTCTGATGACTAAGGAGGTCGAGCATTTCTTTAAGTGTTTCTCCACCATTTGATATTCCTCTGTTGAGAATTCTCTGTTTAGTTCTGAGCCCCATTTCTCTATTGGGTTATTTGGTTTGGTAGTGTTTAATTTCTTGAGTTCTTTATATATTTTGGATATTAGACCTTTGTCAGATGAAGGGTTGGTGAAGATCTTTTCCCAGTCTGTAGGCTGTCGCTTTGTTCTCTTGACAGTGTCACCTGCCTTACAGAAGCTTCTCAGCCTCATGAGGTCCCATTTATTAATTGTTGACGTTAAGACCTGGGCTGTTGATGTTCTATTCAGGAAGTTGTCTCCTGTACCTATGTGTTCCAGACTCTTCCCTACTTTTTCCTCTAATTGGGTTAATGTCTCTGGTTTTAGGTTGAGGTCTTTAATCCACTTGGACTTGATTTTTGTGCATGGTGACAAATAGGGGTCTAATTGCATTTTTCTACATGTAGACATCCAGTTAGACCAGCACCATTTGTTGAAGATGCTGTCGTTTTTCCATTGAATGGATTTGGCTTCTTTGTCAAAAATCAAGTGACCAAATGTGTGCGGATTCATTTCTGAGTCTTCAGTTCGATTCCATTGATCCACTAGCCTATTGCTGTGCCAGTACCATGATGTTTTAATTACTGTTGCTCTATAGTACAGCTTGAGATCAGGTATGGAGATTCCTCCAGAGGATTTTTTATTGTATAGGATTGTTTTTGCTATTCTGGGCTTTTTGTTTCTCCATATGAAGTTGAGAATTGTTCTTTCAATATCTTCAAAATATTTTGTAGGTATTCTGATAGGGATTGCATTGAATCTGTAAATTGCTTTTGGTAAAATGGCCATTTTTACTATGTTAATTCTCCCGATCCACGAACAAGGTAGATCCCACCATCTTCTGATGTCATTTTCAATCTCTTTCTTCAGAGATTTAAAGTTTTTTTTCAAATAAGTCCTTCACTTGCTTGGTTAGGGTTATTCCTAGGTATTTTATATTGCTTGTGGCAAACTGAAAGAGAAAAACCACATGATCATCTCTTTAGATGCAGAAAAAGCATTTGACAAAATCCAACAGCCATTTATGTTTAAAGTTCTGGAGAGATTGGGAATACAAGGCACTTTTCTAAACATCATAAAGGCTATATACAGCAAACCAATAGCCAACATTAAATTAAATGGAGAGATACTCAAGGAAATCCCTCTAAAATTGGGGACCAGACAAGGCTGCCCACTTTCCCCATACCTCTTCAATATAGTTCTTGAAGTTCTAGACAGAGCAATAAGACATCAAAAGGAGATCAAGGGGATCCAAATGGGAAAGGAGGAAGTCAAATTATCCCTATTTGCAGATGATATGACAGTGTATATAAGTGACCCCCAAAATTCCACCAGAGAACTCCTACAGCTGATAAACACCTTCAGCAAATTGGCAGGATACAAAATAAACTAAAAAAGTCAGTAGCTTTCCTATATACAAATGATAAACAGGCAGAGGAAGAAATTAGGAAAATTACTCCCTTCACGATAGCTATTTTCGATCTTGTAACAAAGGCCACTTTCCGAGAGTGACAGGACAACTGAGCAGATGACAAAGTCTCTTTTAGTCTCTGCTTTAATCTAACCCATGTTTGTGATCTGAGTGAGAAAAAAAAATTAAGTCGTCCGAGCACACCTCAGAAACAAATTTAACTTTTCACTTTTATAATATCAGGAGCTCTTCATGACCAAGAAGATATAAAACCAAAAGCCTCCCCAGCAACCACCACCAATGTTCAGACAGTCTGTCAGTGTGATTCCTGCACTTGGGATGTAGAGTCAGGAGGATCAGAAGGTCAAGGCCATTTTTAGTTATATAGTGTGACCTTGAGGCCAACCTGGGTTACAGAAGACCCTGTCTCAAAAACAAACAAACAAACTGAATGAAGGAAAAAGTTTTAGACAAGTAGCCTGAGGCATCTCCTTAGTTCAGAGAAGGTGTGTGGGGTGGGGGTAGGGGTGGGGTAGGGGGTAGGGGGTGTGGGGGTGGGGGGTGGGGGGGAGGATGCTTTTGTTTCAGAGTTAAGGAGCCCACTGTCAGAGTTGCCACGGGGCCTCCCTCTCTTCACGCAGTGACTTTTTGCTGTCCCTCCACTTTCACACTCATCTCCCAGCTCTCACTGTCTCCCCTAGGTCTGTATTTCATTTAGCAGGAGGCCAGCGCCACTGGCCAAAGCCATCAACTTGTCAGCACAGTTGGACCAGGATCACACCACCGTGCAGCCTTCTCAGCCTCAAAATCTTCTTTTTCATCCTCTCAGCTGCTTTTAACTCTTCCCTCTCTGGAGGCTGTTAGTCCTCATTAAGCAACCTTTTCTGGGGAGACAGAGAGGAATGTCTATTCTTTCCCAGGGAGTAAGGGTATTCTCACAGACCAAAGAAAAGATTCCATCTCAGTCTATTTTGGTGAGCTACTAGGGCTGTTTAAGAAGTGTGGGCAACTCAGGCAGCTGTACCATGGGGAAGTCCTCTGGGGGACTGATGGGTAACCCTTCCTTCCGCAGAAGAAATCCTGGTCAATAGTTCACATCTTATATAATCTAACAGATGGGGCAGACCTCACAGGGCTCTCATTCCATTCATGAACCTCCTGCTCCATCCTGTTCTCCATGGGGGAGTGTGAGTAGGCCCGATCTCATGGAATTCTCTGACAGTTGGTGATAGTCAACCCCAGTCCAGCTGAAACAGCTGTGCAGCACTCTTGACAATACAGCAGAATTTCAGGGTTAAAAAGGACCTTTATAAAGCTCATCCATTCCACCTCAGTGAAATAATTGCTGTGGCGCTAAGACAGGCCAGAGGCGGTAAGAAGAGGCCCAGAGACCCCCAGGTAGAGCACACATCCGCAAGGCTACTGGGCTAGTCCTTGAGACACATAGGCAGACTGGTGCTAGGTCAGTGAAAGGAATCAAGCAGGGAACGCCTTCTGTATCTGAAATACATCCTTTAGGCCAGCCCCACTCTACTGTCCCTCTCCCTTTGTTCCACAGAAGTTACATACAAGGCAAATTCTTCTGATAGCAGCCTTGGCATCTATGCGTTTTGTTGGGCTAACTTGGAGCCAAATGTAGATGCTTCTAGCATTTGGACGAGGCAGCTACATTACAGGGATGCTTCAGGGAGCTGCTGAGCTATCTGGTGAAGGAGTGGACAATCAGGCAAACTAGGAAAACCCAGTAACCAACTTAGAAGGTAGGCATTTGTGTCGTGAGCATTAACCCTTTCTAGTCTGACTGTTCTTTCCAAAGGATGGCAGTGTGCCTTGTCATTCTGAGATGGCTTTCTTGTATCCTTGAGGGGAAAGGGGGAGCCAAGGTCACACCAGCAGAAGGGAGACCTTATGCAAGATAGAGATCCCTGTGGCCTGTGAGTTTCTCCCAACTGGGGGTAGTGCATACTGAAAAAGCCCCACCTTAGGACATGTTTTGTAAGATGACATTCAAAAACTACCCAGCCCAGCTCTGTTTTGGGGGTGACCAGGATGCCAGTGCTGGTGGTTGGTCAAGAGGTATCCACTTTCAGGAGTTGAGTCCTGACCCTTTAGGATTTTCTTGGTTTCTAGTAATAGAAACTCAAGTTGATGTTTGCCCATGTAAGAAAGGGAATGCATGGCTGGCATTTGACCTGCCTCACTGCAGATATAGCTCTAGGCACAGCTGCGAAAGAAGGTGCAGCGACGTGATTGAAGACTTAGTTGGTCTCCTTCCCTTCCCCTGTGTGGGCTGATTTTCGCACTGCTTTGCCTCCTTCCTGCTTGCCTGAAGGCTGCCAGCCACTGGGAATACACACTTCAGGGTTCAAATCCAGGCTGGGGAAGATGGATGGCTCAGTAGAGAGCTTGATTCACAAGCACGAGGACCTGAGTTTGACTCCAGAATTCAAGTAAAAAGTTGGGTGTAGTGGCACAGGCCTGGGGTCTCAGTAATGTTAATATGGGAGACCGGGGCAGATGGATCCCTGGAAATCCACTGGCCAGCTTGCTTGCTTGTTTGTCAAAGTTCCAAGCCAATGAGAGACCCTGTCTCAAATGAAAAGTGGAAAGTATCTGACGAATGATTCTTGAGGTTGTCCTCTGAACTCTAAACTACATACACACATATATACATACACATTTGCCTGCATGAGCGCGCGCACACACACACACACACATGCACCTTCACACACACACATCTAGTCACAGTCAGAATCTGCTTTCCAACCACTAACAGGGGCTTAGGTCTTCTTGGTGCTTCTGTGTAATCCTCAGGCCGTGTAATCCTCATGACCATGCAGGGACCCTTGGCAACACCCGTCAAACTATAATATGCATAAGACTCGCCTGGGAGTTCCATTTGAGGGTAGACACTGGGCCTTGTCTAGCAAGCAGGATGAATGGCAGGTTCTGACCCAAGTGGATCTGAGACTGCCTTTCTCACAAGCTCCCAAACAATGCAGGTTTGGCTGGTATGAGGACGCACTTCGTCTAAGCCATCACTGTCCACCCCTGTCACCTGATGGTGCTCTCAGCCTTAACTGAAGATGGATAAGAGCTAAGAGTTGGAGTAAGTGCAAGGGAAAAATGTCCTCCTAAGTAAGGAAAGTGCTGTTGTAACCACATTAGGAGATCGTTTGGATTATGATGGTAAATACAGGATATTTTGTCTTCAAGGTTTGGTGAATGCCTGTTGTCAGCTATTACAAAAAAAAATCCAGTCAGTGATGTTTTGGGATGTCTGAGATTGTCTGTCTCAGTAGTACCCCCTTGTAGCAAGCAAAAGAGTGACCTTCAGTTGAAAGACAAAAGATAAATACTCTTAAACATTTGCACACAATTAACATCATTACTATCAATTATTAATCGAGGAAGGACCGACATGTGCTCAGTGTGGGTAGAGATTTTGTTTAAGCACCAGCCCAGAGAGACCTGGAAAGGAAACTGATAGAGAAGCATGAATTATAGATACAGATCCTGCCGTAAGAGGCTGAGGGAAGTATGAATGCCCTGAATGGGGAAGGGGTCTGAAGGCTGCAGTCTCCAGAACTGCACAGTGCAGTTAGTGTGTATGTAACCCAGGAGCCAGTGCAAAGTGGCCCCGTAGTGCTTGCTAGGGGCCTGCATCCACACCTGTCCTGAGAGAGGGTCGCTGTCAGGGCAGGGCTGCCACCCCACACACTTTCAGAGGAACTTAATTTATGTAAGTTGAGAATCAACACATGGAATGTCAAGAGTTTTGTCTTTGGGGCTGGGAAGAAAGGAAGCAGGTAAGAGCACTGGTGGGCAGTCATGAGGACATGAGTTCACATCTCCAGCATCTACACAAAGAGCTAGGTGTGGCCTTGCATCTGGTAACATCAGAATTGAGGGACAGAGAGAGGTGAATGGATGCGCTTTATGACAAAGACTTACCTAGGCCTGCGCATCATCTAATTTGTTGATAAACCAATGCTCAGAGACGCCATTCTGGAAGACTCATTTAGAATGCAGCAGGTGAAAGGGTTGGGTGCATAATTTACATTTTCAGATGTCAACATTGCAATAAGCAATAGTAATAATCACAACAATCCCTGCTGGTTCTAGAATGTTCCCCAGAGGAATACTGTAATTAGAAAGGAAGGCAGCATTATGTTTGGAGTCTCACCATTCTTAAGCTGTCATCTCAGTCTCTCTCTCTCTCTCTCTCTCTCTCTCTCTCTCTCTCTCTCTCTCTCTCTCTCCCTCCCTCCTTGGTTTCTCAGCTTCCTGATCTGTTTTGGCCATGGCAGACAATCCTTCTTTTCTCCCCTGCTTCCACCCACTATCTTTAAAAACAAAACCCACATCCACTGAAACAGTTCTTTCCAACAATGCCCCTCCTACCTTGATGTCTGTTTTTGAACCCTCTCGAATGCCTTTGTGTGCCTATAGACAGAGTATATACCTATGAGCACAACAACTGAGCTGCAGGTTATTGCATTCCATGCTCAGTGGACTTTGGCAACTTTCCAATTGATGATGCAATGTTCACTTCCTCAGTGAACCTCCAGTGAAACCTCCAGTCTCTCCATTTCCTACACGATGACAGTTGATGTCATCGTCTTAGCCTAGCCACTCCGAGGGCTACACAACAGTCTTGGAGTGGATTTCCTTCTAGCAAAGCTGATGAATACAGGGTAGAACACACTTTAAAATACTACAGCCACTTGGTATCCTCTTTTATGATGTTGCTGACCAAGTGTCTCTGAGATTCTGCATATAACACTGGCATCCAATGTTTTTTTTTTTTTTTTTTTTTTAAATTGGTTTTTTGAAACCAATGAAGTTGAAAGGAGAAAGGAAAGTTGAAAGTTGGAAAGTTGAAAGGAAAAAATTTTAAACTTAGGAGGGGTGTTAGACCTAGGAATGTGACTTTCTTAAATTATTATGATTCTGTTTTGTTTTGGGGTACGGCATCTGAAGACTTTTTCCAGATGAGGTCTGAGAGAGGGAGAACTCAGATTTGTGGCAGAGACTACAGGAGATACAATGAAAATGGACGAAGGCCCCCTGGTCAGTTCATTCAAACCTCAAGGCCACTGTCCACGCAGAGGCATTGTTAAAGAACAAAGGGGACAGTGAGCCAGAGGTCCCCACAGGAACCGCGCAAACACGGCTGCAAGGAGACCATGGAAGCAGGACTCTCAGCCACCCTTCCACGACTTGAAAGGGGGACAACGGGCACTGTGTCTTCCTTACCATTGACGCTTTCTTCCTCCACAGAGACGTCTCACATCAGTCTCCATGACCACACCGTGCTTTCAAACCGTCTTTATCCACCAAGGATGATGCACAGACCCAGAGAGGGCACACTTGAGTGTGTGATGCATGTATGTGTAAGGGTAGTGACACAGTCTTTTATCCAAACATTCAACAACATCCTGTCTTCTGCTCTGGTCTCAGAGCCATAAGAGTACTTGAAATTTTTGTTTGTTTCTGAGTTTGCAGAAAGCTTTATTTAACAAAGCTGGGTAGAGGTATTTGGTTTCTAGTGCTGAAGTTCACTCAGAGGAGCACTTCGCTCGCTCCTTCCACATACACCTCACCCCTCTGGTTCTCCAGAACCTATAGGGCTATTCAGAAGGAAGTCTCCTCCTCTGCTTCCTCCTTTATTTCTCCCAGAGCTTTATGCCCAAGCTGTATTTCTTCCTTGCCATCTGCTTCACCTCCCTCTCCTCTTACTCAACCCCCAGCTTCCGTCTCTCTAATTATCCCCAACAGGAGTGGCTTGCAATCTGTAGGTATTAGGTAGGGTCTAAATGTATATAAGCAAGTGAATTTTCATTCAATGTAATTTACCAATGGGGTGAGCTCAGAAGTATGGGGGAGAAATTTTTTCTTTTTGACTATTTTATGCTTTCTACAAGTGAGCTTTCAGTGGTGGGACCTTCAGGCAGTACACTTGATGAAACACTTTAGTGAAAGTTTAAGTAGTTATATATGCACTTTAAGAATAATACTATGAGCTGGGTGTGGTGGCTTACGCCTTTAATGCCAGCACTTGGGTGGCAGAGGCAGGTGATTTTCTATTGAGTTCAAGGGCAGCCTGGTGTACAAAGCAGCCAGGGCTACACAGAAAAACTGTATCAAAAAGAAGAAGAAAAAGAAGAAGAAGAAGAAGAAGAAGAAGAAGAAGAAGAAGAAGAAGAAGTAGAAGAAAAAGAAGAGAAAAAAGAATAATACTTTTTTTTTTTTTTTTTTTTTTTTTACTATTTGTGGAAAGGTTTCCATGTTGAGAAAGCTGTTCTTAAATATTTATTTAGGCTTCAGTGATTGTATCTCTCTGGAAAAACTTGTGAATTAATGATGTTTGAGAAATATCAGATTGTTCCTGCTCATTAATTCAGAACATTTTATAAGAAGCCTCTTTCCCCAGCAGACCTTGAAAAGCAGAAAGAAGTATACAATCTATCAATTGTCACCACGTAAACACGTGGCAAGATTAAAAAATACACACACACGCACACACACAGACACACACATACACACACACACACACACACACAGCAGTCTGTCCTAGTGGCTTGCAAGGGATGCCCTGCATTGCTAGAGGTCCCTAAGTCACTTTCAGTGTGTTCATGAAGGAAAAACTATTTTTATATGAACGCTAAGGTGTTGCTTGTCTTTTCTCACAGATGTTGACCTTTGTATTCTTGATGAGAAAGTGATGTTGGGTGAAATCTGGTGTCTTAGGAAGGTCCTAGGGAGTGGCGCCTGGCTGCAAGGCCACCATTGAACATGCCCTCACACTCACAATGGAGAGAAAAGCCAGTGTCACCTACAGACAAAAAAGCGCTACACTCTGTGAACTGTCTTAAATCTCACCCTTTTATATCTTTGGGATATTCTGCATGATTAAATGTAAATTATGGGCCAGTATTTCTTCAATGTTGCAGGCAGCATGGTTGGTTATCCATGGAAAAATGCAAGTCACATTTTTTTCACTCAATGGGACAACTCAATTTTGTTTTTTTGAGACCAGCCTTGGCTACATAACAAATTCAAGGCCAGCCTGGGCTACATGAGAATCTGTCTCAAAAAATAAGTTGTAATGATACTTTATTTGATAAGTAATTTTTAAAAGCATCCCTCTTCTTATTAGGTGGCCATGTATGGTGTGTGGGGCTCTAATGGGAGAACAGGTGACAACAGGGTCTTTGTGTCACAAAATTTTTAGCATAAGGGGATACGAGAGCTATTCAAAAGCTAAAGTTGATCCTAGTGTGTTTGCACAGAACTCTCTGGCAGTTTCTTTCATGCAAAGACTTCAGATAAAACTGACCATTGAGACAGAAATTAAGAGAGGGATTACAAATATTGGTGGTAATTTTAAATCAGATGCTCCAAGTATCCTTTTCAAAGTGCACCATCCCAGCAAATCTCACAGATGGCCCCATGGCTTCAGCCTCCTGCCAGTGAGGCCCAGTGCAAGCCGCTCACCTTGCATGTGTGCTGGACTGAGTGGCTGGTACCTACCTCATCTGTAGATTGCAGCCCAGGAGAAAGAATATCACATCTGAGGTTAGACTACAGAAAAGCCAAAGTGTCTCCCATGGGCCCTATCCTGTTCCTGCTGCTTAGGAGCCCCAGCCTATGAGAGACCACTTCCTGAAAGCAGAATGACAGTGAGCTAGGCAAGGATTTTTCTTTACAGTAACCTTTCCAACTGACAAAAATAAATCCCACCAAACTCTTGAATTTGTGCTCCTCCTTGAATGCCTTAGGCACCTAGCTGGCCCACATCTGAATTTTTGACCCACAGAAATTATGAGGCAATAAATATTTGTTGTTTTAAGCTGTTAAAATATGGGGGCAATTTGTTATATAGCATTGGTGACTAAGGCATGTAAATATAAATATTCATGAAAATTTTACATATATTTTAATAAGACTTTGAAACATCTCCAAAGCTCATTAGTATTCACGTTGTGGATCTCACTAATAACCCTTGCTATAGAAAATCCTTATTATGAAGTCCAGCAAAAAGAAAAAAGAAAAAAGAATAACAGATTATAGGGTATAAGGGAAAGTTCAGGCAGTGCAGAGATTGTGAGGTCAGGGAAACAAATTAGGACTTAGTGCCGGGATGAGGCACTTCTAGAACTTTCTGAGCACCCAGAGCCTAGGTGTAGCAATTAACTAGCTAAGAAAAGCACCATTATGAAATACAATGGGATGACTCCATAACCAACAGAAGAAATGATATGTATAGAGGTTTTTGGGCTTGTGGGAAGATAACCTGGGAACAAGCCTGGAGAAGGACGACCTGTGGAATGGACAAGCGACAGGCTCCTAATAGCTGGAGCTGCAGCCTACACAGTGCACATTTCAGAAAGGGCTCTTTAAGTTACCCACGATCAAAGGCTGACTTAAAGAATTTCAAAGTTCCAAGGTACAGCTGGCTTCAGGCATGACTGGATCCAGGGGCTTGGGGATGGTGTGGTCGGTTCTTTTTGGTTGAAGGAGCTGGGTATGTCTGCAGGGAATGCTGCGAGCTTCCTGAGGCAGGAGAGTGATGACCCAAGGAAGAAACTGTGGTCCTGTCATGTCTGCATAGAAAATCCAGGATGGGTCCCCGATGTCCCTTCTCGGGAGCCACTTTCTTCCTGAGATGATACTCGATGCTACCTGGATTGGCAGGAGGATAATTATGGAAAAAGAAAAGGGGGTGCTTTTGTCAGACAAGGGGAAACAATGTTGGGCAGATAATATGACATGTGTCTCCTGCATTGAGTGACAATAACCAGGGGCTGGGAAGATTGTTAATATTTAAAATTATGCCAACCTAATTCAATAACCTGAGACTTAATGCAGCTGTGGAGAGTTTGCGTCCCAGCTTTCCCTCATTACAGGAAATGTGGGCTGTATATAGGAAGTGACTTGGGGTGATGGAGTCTAATGAATAAAGGCAGGACAAGGGTAGCCCAGGAAAAAAAGAAAAAATGAAATTCAGAGGATTGGATTCTGAAGGAAACACTCACTCTTTTCTCCCTGTCAGCCTCTGCTGATTCGGGTTTTTTTTTTTTTTTTTTTTCTGGAGCACAGTGGCTCGTAGATCCTGGGCCCATTTAATCAAGGTTGAGCAGCTGCTGGAGTAAAGGCTTTTTATTCCAGATGTGTTCCATGTGACGTGGCTGGATGCCTTCCACTCCTATGTCCCTGCATACTTGCATCCCTGCATCCCTGCGTCCTTGCATCCCTGCATTCTTGCATCCCTGCATCCCTGCGTCCTTGCATCCCTGCATTCTTGCGTCCCTGCATTCCTGTGTCCCTGCATCCCTGTGTCCTTGCATCCCTGCATCCCTGCATTCCTGTGTCCCTGCATCCCTGTGTCCTTGCATCCCTGCATCCCTGCATCCCTGTGTCCCTGCATCCCTGTGTCCTTGCATCCCTGCATCCCTGCATTCCTGTGTCCCTGCATCCCTGTGTCTTTGCATCTTTGCATGCCTGCATCTTGCATTCCTGCATCTTGCATCCCTGCATCCTTGCATCCCTGTCATTTGCATCCCTGCATCCCTGCATCCAGACCTTGGCTTATGTGGGGACTCCCAATATTTTTTGGAATCAGGAATTTGGTTCCAAGTGACAGAGATTTAATTCCCAATCATGAAAAAGAGAGATGTGATTATTCAAGTGTGATAGTCTTAGGTTACCAATAAAGATGATTTACTAAATGAAGATTTGTTTTGGGGGAGGAAATGACAGTTTCATTGAAACCAGCAGCCCCTTTGGTGAGCTAGCCTTCTCAGCATGCTTGCAGAAAAAGTCTCAGTCGGGTTTGGTTAGACATGAAAAAACAAATCATCAACACAGAATAAGGCAACTAGTTCCTAACTTCTGTTAAGTTTTTAAAGTTTAATTATTATCACCTTCATGTCATTGTCATCACAGTGACATAAACATGACTTGCCAACTTAAATAATCATGCTATAGGGAACATTCCTTTTTTCAAGAAGTGGAGATATAATGTTGAATTAGAAAGAGATTCAATCACATTCTGTGCCTTCAGGCTATAGCTGGACCCTGGTCAACCTCTGATGGTTGGTACTGACCCTGTTCTGGTGGCCCCTTCCTCTCACAACACAGCTAAGGCTCTTCACGAGGACAGTGCTTCCTCTGCCCTCCTAGGGTGGTACTCACAGTCCAAGATGAAGAATCTCACTGAAGACCTTCCCATGACACTTATCTTGAGAGTTATACAGGATATTAATAATATTCCCTGCTTGAAAGCATATTAAGCCGTGCCCTTTTGTCCAATATTTGGGTTCTATTGTCTACTTATTTTTTTTTAACCAATTATCTATACAGTTCTTAAAGTAAATATTTGGGATATCTGTTATTTTTATCTCATGGGGGAAGTAACACAGAGGTTAAAGGTAAAGACTCCATGTACTTCTAACACAGGAATCACAAGATTCAAGCTGGTCTGACCTGAAAGCCCCACCCTTGAGGACTGGATCTCATAGTACTAGAAGGTGCTTTGCCAGTTGCCAAAGGAAAAAGCTATCAACTCTCTTAGCCAGCTCTCTTATGAACCTCGATAATGGCCAGCACAGCAAGATATCCCTAAAAGTGCAATAGTGACACACATCTCATGGCAGGCAGTAACCAATAGCTCCCTAATTGGACATAAGGGCTGCTCTACAGGAGGGAAATTATGCCTGGTTCTGAAACCTAGGCAACTGCCCACAGCTATTAAGGTAACGGACCTTAGAATAGAACATACTATCGTCACTTTACTGGGCCAGCCTAATTCCTAACTGCATTCTGAATATTTATCCTTCTGCCTACAGGTACGTGTAGCTCTCCCCTCTCATCAGCAAACAAAAACAAAAACATTACAGGAAACCAAAACTGGTCAAATTGCAGAGAAGAACCGCTAATGAAGTGTCTGTCCTGCCCCATGAGATATATCTACAGCACAACTCCTGTAACTAGGCCTCAAGAGAACATTACAGAAGAGGGGGCAGAAAGATGGAAAGAACCAGAGGACCAAGAAGTCTGCTGTGAGATTGTATCTCCTAAGAATGACAGGAAAGCTACACTCATGATACTGCAACACTTTGGCTGCCTAAGCAAGACCTAAACATGCCAACACTGCAGACATGATAATGTAGAGGAAGGGATTTGCATACCCATGTCTCCCCCCCCCCTCCAGCCATGACAAAGAACTACAGGCAATGAATGACAGCTGAGGGGGAGAATTAGTCTTCCCAGGGAGTAGCATCCTAACTGGTTATCCAGTACCAAGTGGTCAGCCCTGAAGTCATATACATATAAGCAATATTATACAGATTTGGTAGGTTGTGTCTCTCCCTGGGCGGAGAGGCGAGGGGGCTGGTCAAAATGACACACACTAGCATTTTCTGGGAAGAGGAACCTCAGTTGAGAAAATGCCTCCATCAGTTTCCCCATATGCAAGTGTATAAAACATTTTCTTGATTGGCAGTTGATGTGGAAGGGCGGGCTTGCACTGTGCTGCCTGGGCAGGCTGCCTTGGGTTGTACAAGAAGGCAAATTAAACAAGCCATGGGGAGCAAGTCCGGAAGCTGCATACCTCCATCATCCCTTCCTCAGTTCCTGCCTCCATCCAGACCCCTTGCCTGAGCTCCTACCCTGACTTCCCTTCATGAAGGTCTGTAAGGTGAAACAGAGCCCTTCCTCCCCAAACTGTTTTGGCCATGGTCTCTCTCACAATAGAAAGCTAACTAAGACAATACGTAACAATAGCAACCAAAGAGAAAGACATCATGGATTTGAGAGTAAGTAAGGCAAGGGATGGAACAGTTGAGTGAAGGACACGTGGGAAGGGTTGGAGGCAGGGAAAGGAAGAAAGGAAATGAAGTAATTGTATTTTAATTTAGAAAGTAAAATGTACCATAATTCCCCCCCTCCCCCCCAGCTATAACCAATCTTTTCAAAGCGATAAATTACTGGAAGGATCTATCTTGACTTTTCTGAACTACTTCCTCTCATTTCCAGGTCTTTGGAGATCCTGTTCAGTATTGACTTGTGGGCAGGGGAGAAATAGTCTTGTGTTCCTCCATTAATTTTTTCATGTCCTTTAGGCAGTTCCTTTTGTCTCAATAACACTTTCTTAAGTCAGCTTTGTACCACTACAGTGCCAGGCACTGAAGATATAAAGATGTAAAATGCACAGTTATTGCTTTCTATAATGTGATAGTCAGCATCGGGCACCAATGGGGGAGACTGAGCATCCAGGGTCTACTGACTCTAAGCACATGCGTGCTCCGAGTACTCATATGTATTGTCTAGTATTACATGGTGGCTTTGGACACTTGTGCCGTCTTCATCTAAGAGGCTCGGGGACATTGCATATTTGCCCAGGTCCCATCATCAATGTTGTGACCTGGGATTCCAGGTGAGATTTTATTTCAGTCTTATTTTTCCCATGCTGTACTTGGCCCTCCTCCAGCACTGCTCTACATCCCATAATTAAATCCTGGAATTTTATTTCACTTTCCTTGTTTATGTCTAAAGCCCCCAAAACTGTTTAGTCCATGCAGTGTGCGAATCTTAACTCTGCTTTGCATCTTTTGGGATCTGAGCTCAAGCTGACTTTCTATTTCTTGAAGAAACAAAAGTTTAAAGCTGGTGCACACGCACGCACATGCACTCATGCACCCCCCTCCCAATCCAATGTGATTTTCAACAAAAATATCTTTTAAAAGGAGATTCCAATGAGACACAAAGAGAGTGTTGGGCAATAAGTAACTCCATGCAGGGCTACTTACTGCCCAACATGTTAGGGAGCCAGCAATTAGGATGTAGATGTTTAGAAATCTTTTTTTTTTTTCCTATATGCTCATTTTCAGTCATGCCTAGATTTTCTCAGTATTATAGACAGTATCTATCTAAGGATTATTTAATCAATATATTTTGTTTTATTAAAGGACTTGATGTCATACCTTAGAATTCAGGTTACTGAAGCTCTCTAGACCAACCAACATGGGCAGAGTCACCTAGTGGAGTGTCTCCTAGAGTTCATAAAGCCCCGTTTGATTTGACCATGGATCCATTCTCTGCTCATGGTAGTAAACACAAGGCAAGCATTTATCACTTTATTGCATAGGAGCAGTTGTACAAATTACATGCTGCTCATGAACTCATGAGCAATATATTAGTTAGTGGACATTTGTTTTTATTTATAGTTCCTGCCTTAGGGGCATTGGTCAGCCTCTTTGGGACCATAGCTCCGCTGCCCCATCAATGAAGAGGGACAAGGGTGTAGGATGGAGCCAGTGCTTATTTAAGAAGTGGCCTGACGACATCACATCAGGCTCATGTTTTCGAAGGCCCAGGAGCTCACGAAACAGCACATCGCCCCAGCCTACTGCATGTGGATGCACTGCAGAGATTGCTATCTATCGGCTGGATTTCAAGGTGAACCAGGTTGGAAAATTCAAGGAGAGACTTGGGATGCTATTGACTTTTTCTGCTTCCTACATTGGTTGATTAGCCCCATACGTGGTGTTTGATTAATGTCTGAGAGCTCTAATTAGCAATGTCTAATCGGCTCCACATACTCTGGGCTATTGATTCCTGCCTCCGGAGAACTAATCGGATTGCACTCCTTACCATTAGCAAGTGCTAGCTGCACTGGGGTGGCCACTTGCATGTGGAAAGTTTACCCTGTGAAGGGCTTTGGGATGGGGCAGAGGGGACAGGCACTGTTAGGCAAATGTCCACTTCTGTATCTTTGGTGCTGCTTCGATTCCTTCCTTCTCAAGTTTTTCAGAAGAAGGGAAGCATGTAGGAGTCAAATGTGCCTTGTGGACCACAAGGAGAAAGTAGAAACCCAGTGCCTGCTGGCATCTCCTGTCCTTAGTTGATTTGTGCCTCCCTGCCACACTCAGATGATGCTATTGTGATACAGGCATTTCCTCTGCTCCATTTGTGGCTTTCTTGCCCAGGCATTCCAATGCAGAAATTTTGTTGTTTGTTTGTTTGTTTGTATTTTTAAGATAGCAATGCTAATAATACTGGCATTATACTGAAAACACGTCTGAAAATAAAACTTGAGTGACTAGGGTTTTAGTTCCTTCTGCAAATCTCAAATGCATGTTTGCTGTGGCCCTTTGAAATTCAGAGCTTTAATTATCCAGTAAGGGTGGGCTTCTTCATTCCCTACAAATAGCTCTGGGTTTGAGAAGGATTAGAAGGTTAAGGAGGCGTGGCCTTGTTGGAGTAGGAGTGGCTCTGTTGAGTAGGTGATGTGTTACTAGGGGTGGAAGCTTATACCAGACTCAGTCTGTCTGTCTCTGTCTCTCTTTGTTTCTGTTTGTCTCTGTCTCTCTTTCTGTCTATCTCTCTGTCTCTCTTTGCATCTGTCTCTGTCTCTCTATCTCTGCCTATCTGTCTGTCTCTCTCTGCCTCTCTCTGTCTCTTTCTCTCTCTTTCTGTCTGCTGCCTGTGGATCAGGACGTAGAACTCTCAGCTACTGCTGCTGCCATGCTGCCTGCCATGCTGATAGTGGACTGACCCTCTGAAACTGTAAGCAAGACCTCAATTACATGCTTTCTTTTATAAGAGTTACCTTGGTCATGGTGTCTCTTTTTAGCAGTGGAACAGGCAAGAGTGACTAATACAGACACCATGACCAGATTACAGAGGCATAATCTTGTGACTGCCCTTTCTGCTCTGTGCCACACTTCTTCTTACATATGTTCTGCTGGTAACACTTATCAAACTGGGGGTGGGGTGGGGGGACATTTTCTGTCTGCCTGTTTCTCATTAGGCTGAATAATGATCGAGGAAAGAGGCTATATCTCAGTCACCGGTGCAAAAAGTGATACACCCTAAGTGCTTGCCATTGGGTGATGAGGTCACATTTTCACTGATGTTTTTAAGATCACTGTAGGTAGACTCCTTGTGCCATTGGTAGCATCCTGGACCAGGGCCTTTTCCTGGCTGCTCCTGTATCACCTGATACCCCATTTACTGGTGCTTACCAGAGCCTGAGCCTGTGTGCTGGGCCTGTATCCCCTTCTCTGCATCTTCACTGAATTCCTGTGGCAGTCTCTCAATAGGCCCACAAGCTTCATTTCCTAGGACAGCCGCTTCCACTGTTCTGCATGGCGTGCGAGGTGCTGTGGAGCCCCTTCCCTACCAAAAAGATATTATGGCAGAAGTGGGGAGTAGGGAGAAGTGAAACTGGGTGTCAGGGGAGAGACAGATTGTTTAGGAGCTTGTTGGTTTTTATCCAGAATGTAGCAGGAAATAATGATAAGGAAGGACTAGAATTTAATAACATGTATTTAAAAGATAACGGTGACTGCTAAGAAAACAGTCATACAACACATGGAGACACTAGTAGGAGGCTGTGCCAGGTAATCACACCATATGAGATGATGGTGACCTATAGAACTGTATTGGTGGCTGAGAGGGAAAGTGTTAGAAATAAATGGGGGAGAGGAAGGATGAATTCATTTGACTTCCAATCTTTAGTTGAGCAATTGAGTAGGCAAAGGCAGCATTTTCTTAGGAGCGGCTGAAGAGTAGCTTTGGGGACCAAATCAAGGGTGCTTCTTAGATGTATAATTTGTGCTATCTTCTAGGTAGTCAAGTGGCCATACTCTTAGAAGGCAGCTGAATACATAAATGTCAAGTTCAAAGAAAAAATGAGGACCAGATATGCAAATTCTGGCATCATCAAGATATAGATGATGGTTGGATAGTCCCTCAGAAGCAGAAAGAAGAACATAGTCATAGATGACCTCCCCCCCAATCAACCAAGTCCTGAGGCAGCTGAACTTGAGTGCAGAAAGAGAGTCAGTAGAGGAGTCTGGTCAAAGGCTTCTAATGAAAAAGAAAGCCAGGAAAGAGTGACGTCATATCGTAAGACATAGGGAAAAGTCCTAGTGGGATTTGGGCAATTTAACCCAGAGAAATACTTTCCTGGTATTATCCAGGTATGTAGAATGTGGAATTCTACCATCCTGGCAGAAATGAAGGCATCCTGAAGAGCTGCGTTGCCTTCCTCTTTCACTATCAAATGATTAAAACAACAGACTCAAAGAAAATGCAATTTCCCCAGGAATTCCATGCTGCTGCGGGAGGGAAAGGCTGCAGCTCTGGCATCAGTAAGAGAAAGAAACTGTCTCCAGTCCCCAGGAAGAGGTTTTACCTAGTTCCCACAACCTGTCAGACCACTTTGAAGGAAAGACTGGAGCTGAGACAAGGATGATGGGTCAGTGATGGGCGGGACTGTCCCTTCACCGGGACTGTTGACCTAGGCAGTACCTCTTGGCCTCTATTGAAGCCTAAATCTCATGTCAGGACACTGAAGATGATATTGGTGATCAGGGGGCAGTAACGTTAGGCCTCTTTATTTGTTCTTGTTCCTAAAGTAGCCACATTATTCATATCTACTTCCTCTGCTTTTCACTATAAGTTGTCTGTTTAATTGGCCTGTTGAGGATGGTTGTCCCAGCATAGCTTGTTAGGGCTGCCAGGCCCAGGCTCTGACATTAACAACTTTGATAACAGCATCATGAGTTTGAGGCTATTCTGGGATACACACACACACACACACACACACACACACACACACACACACACACA
>OU015746.1:74885118-74896382 GCA_907169655.1 Acomys percivali | reverse complement strand
GTTTTGTTTTGTTTTGTTTTGTTTTGTTTTGTTTTGTTTTGTTTTGTTTTGCTTCGCTTTTTGGAGCTGCAGTTCTTATCTAAAACTGTCTTGTAGATGCTAGCAAACACAAGCATAGGGGAGTGGGTTAGGACAGCCTGAAAGAGGTGAACGTATGCTAGGTCATGGCTTACTAAGATAGGCCATCATGAATAATAAAATAATACCTGGAGTCAAAGGTCACCTGGCTGACATCGGGTTGCAAGAAGAGGGCTTCTGTTTGTTGTGACTGTGCTCACACAGTTTGATATTCTTTGTCTGGTCCCAGAAAAAGCAAGAGAATGAGAAAGAGAGAGCTAGCTGCGAAGGCACGGGGAGAAAGGAGGCAGGAAGATACGATGGCCAGACCTTGAAGGATAGCTGGACACTTTGCCCCAAATTTGGATGGGAAAATCAGGATTTAAGAGGCGAGTGACAGGGGAAATGACTAGCATGTGGCCAGAGGCCGAAAGCATAGCGAGAGAAAGCCAAGAGCTGGCGAAGCAATCCAAAAATATCAAATGGAAGCTTCTCCCCTTTTCCTGCATGGGTGGTCTCATGCCACTCCCTTGTGTGCACATCTTCTGGCCTTGACGAGACCACCCACTGGACATGATAAGTCTACAGAACTTTCATCTTGTTAGTCTCCCTTCCTGCTTAGATGTTCTTTCATAGATTGGGCCAGAGGTTGCAGCAACTGCTCATCACAGACACTTTGGTGATGCTGGTATTCTTATATCAGTCAAGGGCAGAGCAGATGCTAGTCCTTTGTTCATCCTGGCTCGATGGCCAAAGCTGCTTTATGCCTAGAACACGTAAAAAGCAAACCAAATCACATCCAGGAAATGCAGTCCGAGAGGAAGAAGACAAGCAGAGACTTTTGTTCCACTGTGACAGGCAGTGCTGGCCAGGAAAGAAGCTCCCAGACCTGCCCTCAGCCCCATGGCATAGGCTGATCATAGACACACAGAGCCCCACCTACCACCACGGAGTGCAGAGAGGGAGGAGCAAGACAGACATCTGTGGACCGACATGCCATTCACAGACCTGCCCTCCTGTGCACAGCATAGGCATGCTGTAGACACCCACTTGTCATCACAACACGCAGCAGGAAGACAGAGGATGTCACCCAGGGCCCTGCCAGCTGCGTGGCCAGCCTGCAGCAGGAGCCACCATGACATGTGAGTATGTGGTGGACAGATGGAAGAGAAAGAGAAGTGGAGCACCTTGAACATTATGAAAAGAGGTGGAACTGAAGACTCAAGGGTGGAGCTTTTTGTGAGTGGCCAGCCCTGCCATCTTGGCCTAGAGTGAGGTGACAGGCTGAGCTTCTGCTGAGGGCCACATTTGGGTCTGTGAAATTAACACTAGAGAACATGGTCAGGGTAGCTGCTAGGGACCACAGGAATGTCCAGGGACATTTTCTAATAAATATATGAATAGAATTTGAAAGTCAAACTCATCTCCTAGTGTTATTAATAGAGCCAGCCCAACTCTACACTCACATTCCACTTCACACTTCATTCCCAGACCTCAAAGCAAACTGTCTAGTCTTCAAATATGTCTTCTGCCTCTCAGGGAATATGTTTATGCTCTTATTCTCCAATGTTCAGTTTCTTATACTATGTATCGACTCTCTTTTGTGAAATATAATTTCTTAGCTCTGGCTTTGCACTCAGTGTAAAGTACACACACGCACACACACACATACACACATACACACACACACACACACACACACGATTACTGAAGAAGTTAGTGCTGTGAAGGAACAAATATGTGCTATTGTGTGACTTAGCTGAGTGGTTCTGGCTCAAAGTCTTTCATGAACCTGAAGTCACCTGAGGATGCGTAATGGCATCTGTAAGGCCTTTTGCCTTGTAAGGGTCATGCACCGGTTCCCATTACTCTGCCTACTGTGACTGTGCAACTCCTGCTCATAGGCATGTCCTCAACAAGTGTCATAGCCAATCAGAACCACAGTTTCTTTCTCTACAGCTCTTCTATTCTCTTTGGTGCTAACTAAGCTCCTCATTCTTTCCTCATTTGCGTATTTTTAGGGGTACTTATCATTAGTCCTTCTATGAACTGTGAACAAAGCCAGCATTCTTCCCTAAATGTGCCAGCTGTTATTTCCGCTCCATCTTCTCCCTAGTTGTATTTCTTCTCCCTAGTTGAGTTTCTCTTCTTTTCGCTTGGATTTGTCTCCCTGGGCTTACAGCACAGACACTGTCTTGGGGTTTCCCCTCACTCTTTCACTAAGGTTTCATTTTCCTAAAACTTGGTTTTTATATTTTATTTTCTTTGCGATTATAACGTATTAATTACACACCTTAATGGGGCCCGATGTGATGTTTTAGTACATACATACAGCATGTACATTCAAACCAAGCTTGTCTTCATCCCTCCTTCCCTCCCCCTGCCACCCTAGCTCTCTAGAAATCATCATTTTTAAAGTTTCTACATATGAGATCATCCACAATGAGACACATCCTTTCTGTCCCAGGAATCCATTCTTCTTTATAGCTATGTAATATTCAGTTACATACGACACTTTCCATATCTATTCACCAATTCCTGGGCAGTCAAGTTGATTCCATAGCTTAGATAATTGTAAAACAGTGCTTTAGTGAATGTAGGTTTGCAGGTACCTGGTATGTAGATTTTTTCCTTTTGAATATATAGCCAGAAGTAAGATACCTGGAACACAGTGTTTTCTGCAATGGCTGAGCCAACTTGCATTTCTACCAGCAGTGCTTGAGACTTTACTTTCTTCTACATCTTCACCAACCTTTGCTTTTCTAACTTTTTGCTAATAACCACTTTAGCTGGGGCGAGATGATACCTCATCATAGTTATGATTTTCATTTCTCTGATGGGATGACATTGTGTATTTTAAAATGTCATTGTTGGCTATCCTGCATTTCTTCATTTGAAAAATGTCTGTTGTGATCCTGTGGCCATTTAAAATTTCAATTATTTGTGAGTTTTGCTGTTGTTGTTGCTATCATTGGTAAGTTCTTTGAGTATCTTATATACTCTGGATATAAGTCCTTTGTCAGGTGAATAGTGGACAAATACACCCTGGCTCTGTGCCTCGGAGTTTGGATGTTTACAAAGACTGCATCACTGGTCTTCCTGCCCTCTGGCTTTCAGCTGACTTTGGTCAGTGGGAAACATGGAAACTGGCGGGAGAGAGAGTGGGGGGTGGGAAGTAGGCGGACCTGTTCTCCAGTTCATCCTTGTTGGGTGTTGGGTTGGTGGGCACATGGTCACTCCCTGTGCTTCTGACTTCAGGACCCAGTTTCCCGTCCCCCTTCCACCCTCGGGCTTCTTCACCTTTCTGCTCAGCAAGTTCACTGTGCGTTGGTTACTAGCTCCTCTGGGTCTGGTGAGGTGGGATACCTGTGCCCAACGGGTTACACACAGCAGGTTTCTTATCCACAGATAGACAGCAAAGGGCAAGATAAACCTAGAGCTCATCACCATTTGCTTTTCCAAGGCTCAAACAAGCAGTCTGAGGTAGATGGAATCACAGCTGGCTGAGTCACTGGTACTGAAGGACCCCAGCAAGACCTAGCCTGGAATTTTCCTACCAGTGCAATACAACCTTCCATGTTGTGGTAAGAGTCTCGCTCTGCCCAAGGTATCTGGAGTGCATAGTCTACTGTTCAGCTTCCTGTCCTCACAGTTGACAGGAAGGGTCATTGTTTGGTTACAGGAAATAGGGGACAGAATCTAGGAAGCTAAGTGCTCATCCACTTCTGTTTTCTCTTCCTCCTCAGGGACCTGTGGCTGGTGCATCTAGGTTTTATCGGGATGCCTCCTGGGAAAGGAGCTTGCTTTGGTGACTTCCTCTGCCATACATAGTTTTAAGTTTCCTTTTTCCCTGGATGCTCCATCACCTGTAGCTCTCTGCCCTTCAGCTCTCAGATCAGTTGTGTGCTAGCATCTCTCAATTCTTGTTGGTTATCAATCTTGTGCAGACATATGTTCACCGTGTGGGTTTGTACCTCTTTTTATTGCTTGCTTGTGTTTCAGTGACATTTCTGAATGGAAAGAAGAATGAGTGTGTCAACGCCTCTGTGTGGACACTCAGTCAGCTCTTCTGCCAAAGATATGGGATCTGGTATTCTTCCTATGGATGCTTGTGCGGTGTTTAAAAATGGGAGCTGTTGACTTATTTTATCACACAATGAACTGGTGATCTGGCCAGATGTCCTTATGTTTTCAAGGCTGTTGTCCTTAAACTTCATTAGAAGAGTAAAGGTGTTGAACAGAGGTGCCTCAATCACTCCTACCTGCTCTTACAAATGAAACCATAGCTATAAATATGACTTTCTTGGCTGTAAAATACTGAATTGCTTCCAAAATTGTTTCCCCACATTTTTCTTCCTAAGAATTGTTAGGGATCTTTCTATCTGTCCAGAAATCAGTTCTGGTCATTTAGGAATTCATTGCTTGCTAAGCCCAGACCACACAATAGCCTTGAGGTGGAAATTCCCACCAGGGTGCCATACTGGTTGTCCTGGGGCCAGTGCTACTGGAAATTCTGCTACCCATGGAAACAGGCTTATTATAGCAGATCAGAGGACAAGAGCTTTGTCCCTGGCCCTCAGACCAGTCACCCTGTAGGGACGAGAGACAAGCTCTGGTCTTGAACACATGGGAGTTTGGTTCTTCAGCCTTTTGGCAGCTTAGCTTACCTTCTCCTCAGGTAAGGCTGAACTTGGACTCTTCTGCTCACATTCAGAAAGACCCACAGGTCCCATCATGTGGCCACATCTACTCACTCACAGTGGATCTTTGCTCATCTGTCTAAGCATCTCCACAGTAGGAGAGAGAATATTTCTGCTTCTACTGGCAGAACTTTCACAGAGAAAGTTCCAGCATACCGCTTCTACTAACTCCTACTTATACCTCAACTTTCTTTTCTAACAACCCCACCCTCTCTAGGGAGCTCCCTCTCAGAGGCCCTCTGCTCTTTCTGGAGAGCTGCCTCTGTTCCTTATACAGAGAAGCTTAGCTTATTCAGAGTGATATGGAGCTCATGCTGTGAGCGTCCATCTATGTGCTAAGTATTGGGTCTACAGACACTTTAGTTTGGATCCCTCCCCAAACACTGATATTTTGAAGTCTTGGTGCCTAGATGTGGTGCTGTTGGGAGCTGGTAGAACCTTTAGGAGCTTAGGCCTAGTGGAAAGAAGATACATTGTTGACGACATACCCTTGAAGAAGACATTGGGATTTGGTTCCTCTTTTTTCCCTTTGCTTCCTGGCTGCCATGAGGTGAGCAGAGTCCTCCAACACACCTTCCCACTGTGATTTACACTCTTACTGTAAGCCCCCAAAGAACAGGATTGTACAGTCAGAGGCTGAAACCACAGGGCCAGAGAAACCTTTCCTTTTTGAGGTTTTCTTATCTTAGTCATTTTGTCATAGTAACACAGAGCTGACTATTATGCTTAATAGAGATGAGAAACATGCCTTCTTCATAAGACAATTTAGTTTTTCAGGGGAGAGGGAGGCGCTGTCCAGCAGATGCAATGTACTGTGGTCGGTGTGGACAAGCACTGCCATGGAGTCATGAGCTGTCCATGGGCTTCAGGAAGGGAACCATTGCTTCTGCTTCCTTTGCTGAAACTTGAGGAAAGAAAGTAGATGTCTTTGAGGTGCCTGGGGAAAGGGGAGGAGTGGGTCTATTAGATAGACAGCTGTGCCTATGAGGGAAGAGAACTGAGCTCAATAACAACTCAGCAGGAGAAAATAACTTTTTGGAGCTTTCATTTATGAGTCCTACTGAAAACATAGAAAAATGTAAGAAAAATGTTCTCTAAAATCTTACGGTACCTTAAGCTTTACATTATGACAGATCACTAGAAACTCTTAGATCTCTTGAGATCAATACTGGCCAATATGGTAGGTGTCAGACATGTGTGACTGTTTGGTTCACAAACCATAACTAGCCAGAGTCAAATGTGCTGGAGTATAAACTACCAAAATTTGAAGACAGACCAAAGAAAAGTAAAGTCTCTCATTAATAACTTTAACAGTGGGTTTGGGAGATGACTCAGTCGGTAATGTGTTGGCTGTGTAAGCCTGATGTCCAGTTTAAAAAAAAAAAAAAAAAAAGAAACCAGGTGTGATGCCCCTCACTTATAATCCCAGTGCTGGGAAAGCAGAAGCAGGAGGCTCCCAGGGGACAGAGACAGGGCTCTCTGGCCTGCCAACATGGATGAACCAGTGAGTTTCAAAAACCAAGAATGATGGCAATCTGAAAAACAATATTCAAGGTTGACCTCTTGCCTATACACACATGTGCATGTGCACATACATGAAGACACACACGTGTAATAAATTTAAAATGCCTTGATGGAAAAACTTCACATTGTATATGTCATTATAGTATTCTTAATATATTGGGTTACACAGAACACATCGTTATGACTAATTTCACCCATTTTCCTTTTTGCAAATGGATCACTGGGATGTTTAAAACTCTACCCATAGTTGTCCAATATGGTTGGTTTTGTCTTCCTGTGGCACAGCACTGATTAGTTGGCTATGACCGCAATAAAGCAAGAGAGTCACAGGCACCAGTGCCATCAGATAGAACAAAGGCATGGGATCAAGGCAGCCTCTAGGATGCTCTGTGCTCACTTTGAGCTGAGTGGTCCAGGATGATGCCTAGGGGAAATGTAGCTGGGGAGGAGGTAACATCAAGGTTCAGAAACCCAAGCAGAGTTCTCAGGTGCTGGGCTGCCTCAGACACATAGATCTAGCACTCTGTCTTGGTGCCTGGTGTGTGAGAATGTTTTTACTATGCCGCTTCACCGACCCTGAACAGCTTCAGTTCGAACTGGCGAGAGAACCTGCGGCTTTTGTCTCCTCTGTACTCCCCACTTTGCTGAGGTTTTTGATGTCCAGGGTTTCCGCTGCCCATATTCAACTACAGCCCAAAAATATTAAAGACAAAGTTCCAGAAATATAGAATCCATAAGCTTTAGTAAATTTTATTGCAGTGCATTATCATAATGGTTCTATTTCATTATTGTCTATTGTAAATCTTGTTATGCCTAATTGATAAGTCAAACTTCATCATGAATATGTATATATGTGAAAAGCCTCTCTCTCTCTCTCTCTCTCTCTCTCTCTCTCTCTCTCTGTATGTGTGTGTGTGTGTGTGTGTGTGTGCTTTCAAGCATCTGTAGAACATTTTTTAGGGAGTATCCCACATGGATGGGGTTGGGGCAGTGGCTGCTGTGACATTATTGCTTGAAGGGGAGGGATGGGAGAGAACATGAGCTTTGCTAAAGCAAAAAGGAGAGTTACACATACCGGACAACAGAGGGAAGATCTGGTTTACTGTGTAAATCTAGCTCGCTCGTATTGGGTTACAGTTAGGTCTGAGACTCTATCCACTTTCTACCTCATTGCTTGATTTGAGGTCTCTGCTGGGCGAGTTTTGGGTTTACCCACAGGCTGTTTAATTGGCCTGAGAGAGGCAATAAGAGCTTCTCAGACGCAAAGACTCCATCCATTGGTCCCCAATCTCAGAGACTGACAAGGTCAATTGTGGAAGGCTATCCCAGCCCTTCACCATGCTGTGTACTGAGGCCCTGGTTCTATTCTACTCGTGGTCACTGAATTGTTGAGTGACCTGGCCAAAAGCTGACGCATCTCCCTGTGACTGTGCATCCTTACTGGTTAACCAGTTTCTGGATCAGAAAGGCCAGAGTACTCTTAGATTTGCCTTGGGAAATTTTAGAGTGTAGTGTCGATAAGAACATTGTGTCTTTTGGACAGAGAGCACATTGATGGGGGATAATTGACTGTGTTCCAGGACGACCTGTAAAACAGCAATATTATAATAAAAGAAAACATTGCCTATTGTGAGGAGTGCTGCTGGAAGCAAAGGTGAATCCAGGGCTGTCTAAGTAACTCCAGAGAGCTCAAATATCTGAGATCTGAGCTAGTTCTATGCAAAAGAGCCAGGACGGCTTCTTTTCCTAATGGGAGACATAATATTGCAGAGCCTTAGGGGCTAACTCCAGAGGCGTTTAAACAATGATGACGCATTGTTTCATACTTTAGGAAGCTAGGAGTCAAGGTGTCACCAGGGCTGGTTTCTTCTCAGTACTGGGAGATGAATCTTTTCCAGAACTCTTTCCTGGATCCTGGTTGTTTGTTTTTGGTGTTTATTGGCCTTAGACACATCACCCTGCTATCTGACTTTACTTACATGGTGCCCCCCCCCTCCGCCATGCATATGACTCCATCCACATCCCTGTTTCTTGTAAGGATAAGAACCAACAACTGCATGCTATCCTGATCCCTTCTGTGAGGTACCAACACGTCTTTGAATGGTACCCCTTTCTGTCCCGAGGTCCTGGGGCTTGGGATTTCAGCATGTGAGCCTGAGTGGAACGGTGCTGTGGACCACGTGAGAAAAGGGCTGGTCTTTTTGCCCTGCTTGGCAAGCTTGGCTGCAAAGCATCTCCTTTTGAGGGATAAGTGGGAATTGGGCTTATTTTTCTGTGATCACTGTAACTGTCCTTTCAACTGTCCTCCCTGCTGGCTGTTAGGATTCTGATCAGTTCTGCAAAGAAAAGGCTTTAGTTTTGGAGGCATGGCAGGTGTACTGCTGTGGAACAACTGGATTATTCACTTTAAAAGAGAAATAGAGGGAGGAAGGGAAGAAGGGAGGGGCGATAATAATAATAATAATAATAATAATAATAATAATAATAATAATAATAATAATAATAATAAAAGATAGCAAAAGTGAAATGACAGAAGAATATAATAAGATTCTTTTCCTTTTCTGTTTTGAGACAGAGCCTCAGCTATCCCAGGATGGTGTCTGATTTGGTATATAGTCAAGAATGACCTTGAAGTTCATCTTCCTGCCTTCACCTCTGCTTCCGGAGTGTTGTGATTGTAGGTATGAGGCACCATTCCCATTATATGCAGTGCCAGGAAACAAGGCTTGGGTGCATGCTCAGGAAGCATTCTACCAACTGAGCTACATTCCCAGCCTCAAAAGAAGAAGAGTATAAGCGCACTTAATAAGAGTAAGAGGTCATCAGAGTTCTCTTTTTCAATCTACTTTTTGTTTGTTTTGTTTTTTGAGGCAGGGTTTCTCTGCATAGCCCTGGCTGTCCTGGAACTCACTCTGTAGACCAGGCTAGCCTTGAATTCAGAGATTCACCTGCCTCTGGCTCACTACTGCTGAGATTAGAGGCCTGCATCACCACCCAACTCAATCAACTTTTTTTTTTTAAGAATAACTTTAGTTCTAAAGAAAAGGTGCAAAAGGAGTATTAAGCTGTGGTTTGTTTTTGCTGAGGTGATCATCTTACATTGCCACAGTGCCTTTGTCACACAACGTGTAAACATTGGTCCAAAGCATTAGCTGAATTCTCCCCTGCACAAAGAGCTCATTAATTTCTCAGTTAACGTCCTCTCATGTTCCAGAGTTCAGCTCAGGGCTCTATAGCACATCAAGGTGTCATAGTACACCAATCTCCTTTGGTCTGCTCGTGACAATTCCTTACTTGTTCTTTCTAAAAAATATCTGCATGGCAGATGTTGTGTGCTCTGTCCTTCACTTGATCTTCCTGGTGTTTTTTGTTAGAATTAGATTTTGTTTTGAGGCAAGCTTTCACTGTGTAGCTCCAGCAGTCTAAACTATATAGCCTAGGCTGACCTTGAACTCATGACAGTCTTTCCACTTCAGCCCCTCCAAGAACTGAGATTCCAGGCATGAGTCAGCACAATGGACAATAATCACAACAATTTAAAAACGAGACCAGGGACACTCTGAGTATGGGGGTTGGCTTTCTCCCCCAGAGATTGCTGTCAAAACATGAAGTCTTGAGACCTCGATGGCTTTGTGTGAAGCAGGGCATGCCGTCTAGGGTTTCCCAACGTGTGGACTATAACGCCATGGAAAAACACCATCTATCTCCCACCCCAGCACTCATGCGGTAAGCTGCGAGCCCGAGGGACAGCAGCCACTGGTAGATGAATGAGAAATAAACTCTCCCACACAGAAAACCTGACAGCTAGATAACATATCTGTCACAACTCTAGGGGCTGGGGAAAGGAGAAACAGAGTTTCCCGTGAGAACTAGTTACCGTGAGCCAGCCCCCTGCCCCACCCCAAGCACCCCTTCCCTCACCATGAGCATTCGGTCAGAAGTCACACTACTTATATGGGCCAATAAAACTTCTCGGAAAGAAAACCACAGTTCAAAAAAAAAAAAAAAAAATCCAAGACTAATATCACCACCAGGTATATTTTGTGTTTAGATTTACCTATATCTCAAACTCTAGATAGAAACTGTATATACAATGGATTTTTTTTAAAACTATAGGTTAAATAGACTAATAAAGAAACAGTGAGTGGAGGACCATAAGATTGACCTAACAAACCATTCATGCATGTTCACACGAGACAGAGATGGAAAACATGAAAGAAAGGTTAAGAGTGAGCAAGTGTGCACTGGGGTGTGCCTGATGAAACCCCTTCAGTGATGGATGTGCTAGCCACAAGTAGCTACTACAGGGGAGTCACTAGTTTGACGTCTGTCTAATCAGTGGTCCATAAGCGATAATTAGAATGGGGATAATTAGAAGAAATAATAGCTGAGAATTTTCTAAAATTAACCAATCATACTAATATTTGTCCTAGAAGTCATCTGTTTCCTGTATCAAAAACAAAATATTCAAGTGAGGGTCGCAGTTATAGAAGGTCAAGGGATCTAGAGGGTCACCAGCATCAAATCAGCTCTGGTGAAGATCTCATGACAGTTGAGGTACATGCAAAAGTTTGTGTGGGAAGAACAGACCATATCTTTAAACAGGGAGCCAGAGAGAGACTGGAGTCTGTGGTTCCTTCCAAAGTCACATCCTCTAACCTATCCAAAGACCTCCCACTTACAGGTTCCACCGGATCTCAGTGCTGCTATCCCGAACACCAAGCCTGCAACACCGGTAGAGATGCCCACAAATCATAGGAGTTCCCTAAGTCTACGTAAGACAAAGACAAACAAATGACACCATGAGCTTTCACAAGCAAACTGTAGCAAAAAAGCAAGAAAAGGAAATATTTACAAGTAGCTATTGAGAAGAGCCAGGTCACTTACTAGAGAAATGGGAATCTAACTGATCTGTGTTTTGCTTTTCTCCTGTGGGGTGTGTGTGTGTGTGTGTGTGTGTGTGTGTGTGTGTGTGTGTGTGTG
>OU015746.1:74859069-74871075 GCA_907169655.1 Acomys percivali | reverse complement strand
AGGTTGCCAGGACCCATGAGGAGTTCAGTGAGGACAGAGAGATACAGCAGAAGGCCAAGGCGTGGCTGGGATGGTAAGGAAAAGGGCATGTGGCTGAGAGATAGCCAGACTAACGTAATTGGGTTAGAATAGATCAGTATCTGCCCAGTTATAGTGATTTAAACCTTATTAATAAATGTAATGTCTCCATGTCATTATTTGGGAGCTAAGGTATGAGAAACACCCCCACACACACTAATACCATAGTTCTACAATGGCACATGTTAAAAGAAAAATGAAAGACAAGACTGAAGTCCAGACAGGCAGCAGTCTACATCAGTCAGACCCTTGCTGTTGACACACAACTGAGAGAAGCAATTTCAAAGGAGGAAAAGGTTATTTTGGCACATGGTTTTAGAGGTTTGGTTCCCAGTCATTCTCCCATCTGCTGTGTGCCTGAGGAGACACAAAAACAGGGAGGCAAAGCATGTGGACAAAGAGGAGGCTGTTTGCCTCATGCTTGTGGGAAGGGAAGGAGAGGACAAGATAGAGCCGCTAAGGACACGCCTGCAGTGGCCTGCTTCCTTTAACAAGATCTCACCTTCTGAACTTTCCCAGCACAGCAGCAGTACAGGGGTAGGGGAAGGACAACCAAGCTTTTTAAGATGTGAGCCAGGAGTGGCGGGATAGTTCATATTTACATCACAACAGAGATTAACCACCCATGTAGGACAACAGCCTAGACTTTTTCTTATAACTGTATCACAAGTTTGTTTCTCTGCTTTCCAGCAGACACTCAGTCTGGTAATTAATTGAGCTCATAAAAATTAATGACTACTTACTACACACCACGTATTTGCTAAGCCTTGTGTTAGGCAACGAATAACATTTGAATTATAGGATTCAATTACTGAACAATTACAAAGGCAAAATTCAATTAGTAAAACCAAAGTCCTTGCTTTTCAACCATTTGATTGGCAAAGATTGAAAAAGAAAGGGTGTGTGTGTGTGGAGTGATGATGTCTCAGTCATTGTAGAGTTCTGACACGGGCTGCCATGGGCTTGGTAGATGACAGTGCAGAGAAACGTACACAATGGTTCTGGGAAGGCTGGGAAGACTGAACATCCCACAAGCAGTGAACGAGGCTCCACTTTGCTGCATCATCACATGGAAGAAGGTGGAAGGCAAGAGGAGAGAGCAAGAGCTGGAGTTTATGGACCTGCATCCTTTCACAGGGGCATCAGTCCGTTCCCAAGAGCAGAGCCCTCCTTACGTGAATGCCTCCCAGAAGGATGTACCTGCTAGCACTTATGTACTGGGGGTTGAGTTTCCACCATGTGACGCTGGAGACCCATTCAAATGATTACACCCAGGTTTACCAGGGAGACCTGGAGAGTGTCACAGACTTGCTGGGAGTCCTATTCCACACCCGTTCTCTTCCCCTTCCTTTCAGATCACTATCCTTTTCCCCTCAGTCTTCTGAGAGTCCTCCTTTCTCCAAAAAGAAGATGGCTCCTCTAGGCTTCCTGTCTCTAAAAGCAGCGGGGCTGGGGCCTACGCCCTTACTCTGCTTCTCCTATGGCACATGACCACCAACAAACCACTTCTCCTTTATAAAAGCAGCTTCCTCCTGCCTGGGCTTTGGAAAAGTACTTCACTCTGTGGGCAACTCATCTCTCCTCAGGACAGATGCATTGGGGAGAGAGCCTGCATGGCATGGGGGAGAGAGAAGGGAAGAGCAGCTGCTTTGCGCTCCTCTCTTTCCAAGTCTTATGTTAGAACCAGGCTCCTGAGATAGTCCACGGGCAGACTTCTTCCCTGGTGATGTAGGTAGCACTTCCTCTTGCACCCACTGAATCACTCATCAATCTGAGCCTGAGGACTGTATGCCAATGAGCTAAGCCCAGCTCAGACAGTGGAGCTGTAGGTCTGAGTCCAGGAACGAACATGTGCTTTTCAATGTGGCAAATGCCTCATAATTCCATTCTGAACACAAATTTCAAGGAAGTAAGTGGTTGGCTAACACAGATAGATGTCAAATAATGCTTACTGGTATCTTATTTTCAATAGTGAAAAGTTAACTGTCTGATCTATTGAAGATGTACTTGAATAGAAAGCTATGTAGTCACTAAAAATGAGACAAAACCACAGCTGTCCTGACCTTAGCAGCAAATCTAGGTTTTAATTTTTAGAAACTTCTCTCTCTCTCTCTCTCTCTCTCTCTCTCTCTCTCTCTCTCTCTCTGTCTCCCTCCCCCTCCTTCCTTTCTTGATCCCTCTCTCTCTCTCTCCCCTCCCTTTTCTTCCCCTTCCTCCCTCCATCCCCCCTACCCCCCTCGTATGTGAAGTTACACGTGCCAGGAGGTCAGGAAGTCGGAGGGTAACTTTTAGGAGTTGGCTCTCTTCTTCTACCCAGAGTTCTGCAGACCAAATTCATGTCTCCAGGCTTAGTGGCAAGTGCCAAGCCACCTCACTTTCATGGGATTTGATTTTTAAAAGGTTGAAAGACCATGCCCACTGCACTCACATTTTTATAAAAATAAGAAAACTCACAAAAAACTTAAAAGATATGCATATCAAAGTTAGTGATGGCTGTTTCTAGATAGTAAGTACATAATAATTTTTTCTATTTTATTCATAATTTCCTATATTAATTACTTTACAATTACATTTTACATTATTTTTGTTTAAAAACAAACAGAAAGCCTTGTTCATGCCTCTAAGAAATAATAGCACTTTGCCAGCTATTATTTCTTTGTACCAACAAAGAAATTGTGGTCTAGAGAGGTCATCATAAGATTTTAATAAGCTTTTAATGTGAGTATAATTACCATTCTCAATATCTGTTTAATAGTCTAAAAATATGCACTGAAGAAGAGTGCTGGGTTCTGTCCCTCAGCTTCACACAGCTGTAGGTTCTCCTTGACCTTGGCTCTGTTTGACACAGGAAGAAGATCTGACAGAGGATGAGGCTTCTGCTTACATCTTGGTCTCATCCTAAGGACCGTCAAGCACAACAGCAGTGTGGTCTTCTCCAAAAGGGTCTCCAATCTCCCTCATGGCCTCTTCCACCCATTTGGAAGCATCACTGGCCCGAGGGTTGCTATTCATGTCTAGTTGGGTTACATCACTCCCCTCCACAATGTATGCCCCAAAGCAGCCAGTCCAGTTCCATACCCCTCTGTCCTCAGCTCCTTGCGTGGAACAATTAAACAGTAGTGCGTACTCCATTTCACGGGAACATGAAATGAAAGTTTGTATTGAGAGCAGGTGTAGGGCATTGGGATGCTGGCTCCGCTGCCCTGCGTCGCGAACCTAGGATGATTCTGGTTCTGTAAGCACCTTTGGCTGCGTGGAGGAGAAGAGAATAATGAAAGCTATGCTCCAGCTTCCACAGTCTATGCTTATAGACACAAGCAATTCCTTTTTTCTTTCACAAGATGACTGAGTCGTTTATGGAGGCAACCTTTTTCATTTTCCTCCCTTATAAAAGAGAAAATCTCCATAAAACATTTATGAGTAAACTACTCTAGATGGACTCAAATAGCCAGCTATTACACCAGGCGCCACCACCCAGCCATTGCCTGTGGAAACCCCAAGGCTACAGAGACCAAGGGAGGGCGTTGGTAAAGACTTACTTACACAGATGTCCTGATAAATGGACTTCGTCTCTTCAGGCTTGAGGATGGGGGTCCTAGGTGGAGGTGCCCTGGGCCGGGACAGGCTAGACCCAGAGTATCACACCTAGACCAAGAGGCTCAGACAGATCGCTGCTCACCGTGGATCTTGTTAGCTACCTGCAAGCTGGAGATATCTGTGTGCAATATCCAGAATTGAAGAAAAGATAAGAAAAGGCCTCCGAGTTTGTTTAAACTTCCTGAAGACTGAAGTCCATTCCTTCTCCCTGCAGTCCCTAGGATGGTTTAAGTACAGACAGAGTAGACACTTGGCCTTCCTTGCCTGCATTCATCTCGTGCCTGGGATCTGGAAGAACAGTCCAGTGTTTTCACAAACACCCCCATATATCACCAGGGTAGATGCAGTGGAGATGGGACTCCAGTGGAGTGGAGTGGGGGAGGGGCAGCAGAGGGAAAAGGAAGATACATCCCCCTCCCCCCTCCTGCCTGCATCCCTCTCTACATCTTACATATCTAGAGGCAGTGTCCTGAGATATTTTCCCCAGAGAGTCTACATTCAAACTTCTTCCATCTAGGTATAGCATTTTCCTCTGTATCCACTCATTCATTCATATGTCATCAAAGGCATCATATGCTTGAGGGTTGAATGGCAACAGCTGAGCCCATCCCCCAGCCCAACCCAAGGAACACACACAGGCCCACGAAGTTGCGGGTGTGAAAGAATTGCTGCCATGAACAGGTCATTTGAAAGTGAACTAAAAGCACAGTGTCAAGGTACATATCACCATGGCTACTAAACTGGGATGGTGTCCTCTTTGAGGAGGTCCAGAAATGGCCTCCTTCAGCAGTACGACCTGCTCCTTTTAATTCATGAAACGGATTCAAGACTAACCCACAGGATGTGGCTGGGGTGCACTAAGGAACCCAGGGGACAGACTTATGTCTTGTCGGATGCCAACTCCATGCCAGGCCCTTCTCCCACCTCCTCCACTGAATTCTCAAAGTGGTTCTTGAACTTAGGCCCCCCTGCCCCCGCTCCCCCATCCCTGACTGGCAAGTGGAAACGATTTCACAAAGGCTCGGCGACCTGCTGGAGGACATGAGCTCTCTGTACTTCAGAGCAAGGGCTGAGTGGATTACCCCATAGAGACAGGAAGACCTCGGGAGCCATGTTTGTTTCAGAAGAAGGAAGAGAACTGGGAAGGCTGGGGAGGAAGGCAGAGAATGGAGCTCTGGAAGAAGGAAGGGGAAGAGAAAGGATGAGCTCCACGCTACTCAACTAAAGTGGGCTTTTTCATTCTGTGCCTCGACACATAGAACAAACACAGAGGCAGCGGCCAGAATTGAGAGGTGATGTCAAAGGGACTGTAAGTCCTTTTCAGTGACGTTCTTTGGTTCTAAGAAAGCCAGCGGAGGTGGCTTTAATCTCAAAGGGCACCTATGAAGACAGAGGTGACTTTCAAGCTTGTCTTATCTAGAAAGAGCTCCCTGTGGTGAGAGTTCTTGGAAGCTGCCGGTTGGCATTGCACACTTCCAGGGGATGAAAAGAATCAGGCAGGCCCAGCATTCTGAACTTGTGGTATAGTCATCTCCAAAGTTCACACTTGAGAACTGCAGGATCGAACAAAAAAAATATGTTTTAAGTCAGTTTATGATTTTGTGTTGGGTTGTATTGATAGCCATCCTGGTTGCATATAGCTCATGGGCTACAAGCTGATCATGCCTGCTAGTTAATTAAAACACATAGAGCTCGCTCTGTCTGTCTCTATCTCTCTTCCAGCTTCTCTCTCTCTCTCTCTCTCTCTCTCTCTCTCTCTCTTTCTCTCTCTTTCTCTCTCTCTGTCTCTCTTTCTCTCTCTCTCCCTCTCCTCCCTGCCTGCCTCCCTCCCACCCATCCCTGTTTTTCCATCTCTCTCAGTGAGTATTATGTTGTAGGCCCAACATATTGACGTTGCTATGTAGTGAGGAGCAGAGGATGAGTTTCAGCCTCAGATCTCCTTGCTTCTACATCCTGAGTTCTGGGGTTACAGAAGTCTGCCACCACATCTGGTTCTCAGTAGTACAGTAGTATCAGTAGTATCAAAGTTTGAAGTCAGGGCTTCGTGTATCGTAGTCCAGCCCTCTGCTGGCTGAAATATGTCCCACTCAGACCCACCCACCCACCCACCCACCCCCTCCCTCTTCTTCTTTGCTTCTAGTATACCTGTCGTTTACAAAACCCCTCACTGGGTGTTAGTTATCCCTCGGTTATCTTGGGGGTGTGGTCATTCTCGTTTACAAATGGAGTATGAGCCTAGAAGAGTGACGTAACAGGCAGGCACAACTAGACAGATAGTTCTTGACTCTAAGATCTTAATGGCCATCTAGCAGGGGCAGATTCTAAATCCAGACCTTCTGATTGATTCAACATTCCCCCGCTCCTCTTATTTCCTCTCAATTTGGAAGAGAATGGGTAGTCTGTTAACTTCACCCCTCCACTCAGGAGAGGATTTTCTCTCAGTGCACACTGGCATTGAGGGAAATGACTGCTTATGTGCCAACTCGCTTTTCTGTTAAAAAAAAAAAAAAAAACTTTGTTATTCATTTCTAACCCCTCAGCACCTGCAGGCAGAGCTCATATGACTGTAAGAGAGGATATTGTCGTTGATACATAGTCCAAAGATAAAGGCATCTACTCTGCATTTGCATGATGAGTGGTATCCTTAGATTATGGCTGCTCTGGAGGTGTCTGAGAAGCTCAGAGGGTAAAGCTGTTGGTTAGAATTGTGCAATGCTTCAGGTAATTGTCATTTCCCTAAAGGATGTGCGTCCGTGTGTGCGTGTGTGCGTGTGTGCACGCTCGCTTGTGCACATGCAATGCTGGAAGTAGAGCCAAGCTCTCACTCTCTCTGAAAGCCAGGAAAGCTGTTCTACCACTGAGCTACAACCCCAGCCCCCATGTGAATCCCTTGAAATTCACCCCCAGAAAACTAGGAAAAAGTCCACAAGAAGAAAACGCTACTTGATTCACCCCAGCCGAGCCCCGTGAGCCACACTAAAATTAGTCATGGCAGTAGAAGGGCTGCTCTAGGGGGCCAGCGTGAGAGCGTAAATTAATGTTGGCCATGTGAATAACTTGCACTCTGCATCGTGCACAGCTGTGGAATCCCTGGGGAGTTGTCTGGAGACATGTGATTTTACATATCTGACAGCTAAATCAGAGATCCGAATGCCAAATCCTAAACTCAGGGACATTACGTGGATTTGTGGCAGTCCCAAGGGGACTCTGGATCCATAAAGCAATGAATGGATTACAATGAGGCGTAAATACAGCGTTTTCATCTGTGACATACAATCTTACTCCATTATTTCTCACATTGTTATGTGACAGAAATCTATACCGTCATTCTCAGATCTCTGCTCCCAGAAATTAAAAGGGAAAATGGTGGCTTAAAAAAAAACTTTTTTACAAAGCATCTTAATGGGTCAAAAAATAGGCTAGACAGTGTGATAATTGCACTGTGGTTTTTTTTTTTTTTTTTTTTTTTTTTTTTTTTTTTTTAACTCAAGTGGACTCTGGGATCACACTTGGGTTAGGAAGAACCATCTTAGACTAGTGTGTCATCTCAGTCAGAAATTGGCTGTGTGACTTTCAGGAAACCATCTCATCTTTTTAGGCCTCCATTTCCTGGATTGTCTGGAGGACTCCACATTGCTGGGCACGCACTCCCATGAGCACATGACATTATGGCCTTTCTCCTGGCCCACGGAAAACAGAGCTTTCTTTGTTCTTCCACCTTGTCTAGCGTGGCGTGCTTTCACAGGCTCATCATACACTCCTTCCTATCCATCTGTGGTTTCAAAGCGAGTGAGATCACGTGTTCCACAGAGCTAAGTTCTCGGCCTCACATCCCTGCCTCGGGTCTCTGTGGTTGAACCCATCCTGATCATCTGATTTTGCAGTCTGTGGCTCTAGAAATCTGAGGAGAATTCTTGGTTGTTTTTCTTACATTTCCTCCTATTAGGCCTGAATGCCTCAGCTGTCTACGAACAAAGGTCTGTGCCCATTTGTGTTGGGCCCCAGCTGTGTGGACCAAGAAACCACAGGATGCAATTAATGGTCCCCTTTGCACCATGCCTTCTGTACCAGTACAGTGCAGCTCTATCTTGGCAAATAATTACAATCTTTTCTATTTGCCTGATGCTAGAGAGTTCCCGAATCAACTTCAAAAGTAATTTTATACATAAGTCTCTGGGAGTCAGGACGGGTATTGTTCTCCTCTTTTACATAAGAGGAAAGAGATGCAGGCCTAATGACTTCCCCACGGCCACCCAGCTAGTATGTGACAGAAATGCCACCAAAACACTGTTCTCTTGACAAGGACTCCAGGGCTCCTTGTAGTTATAAACCAAGTGTAAATGTGCTCCCTGGGTCCCAGGGAAAAGTAGGCATCAGTGTGTATGTAGGCCAGTGAAAAGCAATCCCTAGCCACTTAAAAAAGCAACGCAGTGCTTGGAGCCCACGGTTGAAGGATCAGTAGTATCATCCCTGTATACACAGGCTCCCACATTCTTCATGGAGGCCTGGCAGGGAGACAAAAGCAGATGCACCCGGTCCTTCGACTCACCAGCTGTCATGGCTGGCTACCCTGCAGCTCCGGGCAAGCGCAGTGTGACAGTCTTTCTAGACAGTTGCGGGGAGCAGTTGATGGGACAGGAGCAGAACGCCGCCTTGCTCAGCGAGGTGTGAGAGGACAAGGGACACAGAGTGTGGTTTTAATAAGGGCTTGGTTCTGCCAGGTGCCTTAGCACAGGGAGGCAGCATGGGAGACCACCTCCTAGACTGTCACTCTGGGGCCTGCCTTGAGTGGAATCTGAGGCTCAGGGCAGCAGCTGTCCTTACTCTCCCTTACTCTACCATTCCATTAAAAGTCACACATGGCTAACTACGACGGCACTTATGAGGCTGTAAGTGAACTTAAATGGCTGTCTCCTCTACAAGTGGCAACTCTCTTAAGAGTACACAAGCATCTCTGTTACTTCTCTGTTTGCACACCTTCTCCCACAGGAGACACTCAGTGCCTATCTGTCGAATGGACGTAACTGTCCCTCAGGAAAACCCTCTCTCTCCTGCCCCCTCCTTCCCCAGCTCTCCCTCTCTTCTCCCCCTCCCATCCCCTTCTACACTGACCTTAACCTAGTAGGACTCAGCACATCTTAAAATTTATACTGAGGGGATTTTCAAAGATTATCCCATAATCTTTGTCACAGTTACTACTTGTTTATTTCACTGTCAGGGGCAGCAGCACACGTGTGCCATGGTGTGCATGTGCAGGTCAGATGACAACCTATTTGGAACTTGTTTCTCTCCTCCTGTTGGTTCCAGGTATGGAACTCAGGTGGCCAGACTTGGTGACAAGCACCGTTGCTCTCTGAGCCATCAGGCAGTTCCCTGTGCTGCTAATCATTAAGGATTCAGATCAGCATCAGAGTGTACACTAAGCAGCTGTTTCCTAGGGACCGAAATGATGTTTGGTGGAGGGGAGGTGGGGTCACAAAGCTCAGGAGCCTCCCAAGGAAGATCCAGAAGGCTAGGAAACAGTCAAGACTAACCACGCTCCGCAACTGTTGGACAAGAGGAGGTCCTTTAATGATGTAGTTGCCCACACAGGAAGCGCTAAGGCAGCTTCTGCGAGCTGGTGTGAGGAGCGGTCCTCGGATGCAGCTGTCTGATCCATTCCTAGGCCCGTAAGTCACACCTCACACACACACCTGCGGACTCAAATGAAATCGTCTCTTTGGTCTCTTGTTGCTCTTTCTCTCTGGGGTGAACAAGCATTTCTATACAGTTCTCAGGAAAAGGAAGGCGACAATATGTCAAGAAAGTCTATCAACTAACTGACAAGAGAAAGACAAATGATCAAATAGAGATAAATTGGATGGAGCAAGGATTAGACAGGAAATTCGGAAAGAGAAACCCAAATGTTGTAGCATATGAAAATATAAAACAAGAAATTCCATGCTGAGCACTACAGAAAAGCAACATCTTAGTTCAACATCCTAAAGCTGCTTTACTCATTTCTGAGCAGCAAGCATCTCTCCAATCTGAGTATTTGAGTGCCCTCCGCCGCCCCATTGGCTCACAGTTCTATGGAGCTGTGGGTTCTGTCACAGTAAGTCCACGCTTGCTACAGCTTTTTTGGCACCTCCAGGTAAAAGAGAAATCGTGCACAGCAATCCAGTTTCTAAAATATATCACAAAGTCTTTCTCTATATTTTTAAAAAAGGAATTCAGCTCTCCCATCCCAAGGCAACCATCCCTCAAAGCACATGATCCTTTCATTTCTGCATCTGGAATGGGCAGCTCGCAAATCCGGTTACTCGGTTATCGGCCTTCTGTGCCTCAGAGAAGGCATTTCCGTTGAGAAAGCTGCTGCTCTTGGCCTGAACACAGCAGAGATGGAGGATAACGTCAAGATAGCACCATAGCATTGTTTACAACAGCAACATTTCAAAAGCAAACTGACAAAAAAGAGGGAGGAGAAAATGAGTGAATTTCAAACTTGGAAGATGAGATGGTAGTGAAGAAATCAATATTGCAGGTACCAATACTATTTTTTTTTTAAAAGAAAAAGACAGTGAAACAAGAACCAAAGTGCAGTGAAATGCACATATAATTGTACTTATATGCAATTTTGTTTTGTTTCTTGAGATAGGATTTCACTGTGTAGCCTTGGCTGTCCTAGACTTAGACTCCCTTTGTAGACCAGGTTGGCCTCTAACTCACAGAGATCGGCCTGCCTCTGCCTCCCAGAGTGCTGGGATTACAGGCGTGTGCCACTGCCCCTAGCTCTTATATGAAATTTTAATACAGACAACACCTTGGCATTTGCATAAACACTGAGTAGAAATATGAAAGAGCGTGCAAGAAGTGGGTGACTCCAGACAAGATTGCATTCATCTGTATTCTTCATTGCACTATTAGAAACTATGTTACAATCATAATTTTATTGTTTATTATATATTTCTAGAACATGGATATATTAAATATGTAATAACTTCTAATACATTATTCTTTATATTATTCCCTATATATTAAGGTAGGTAATTTCAAGAATGCATCATGTAAAAACAAAGTCAGGTAGGAGCCCTTCCCCACCCCTGTCTACTGGCGCTGAAGTGGGTATGGTGCCAAATCATGAGAAACAGGACATTTTCCTTGAAGGAATTCTTTTAGACAGAATTTGATCACTTCTTTCCCATATTCGAAAGCGCATGCTGGGGGTTGAGTGTCACTAGGCGATCCCTTGCCTGGCGTTCTGATTGCTCCTAAGCTTGGAGCTGGCCACTTGAGAGGTGGCTCTTCAGGCCCTTGCCCTCAAGCACTGTGCGTTCCATTCATCTGGAGTGTTTGCTACTTTCCAGCATCCATTTCCTTTCCATATCATGCCTCGGATGATCACATTTTCATTTCCTGAGAACTCCATCCCTCATCACTGCAATTTGACACGATGTGCCAAAGCCTTAATGACATGCCTACTCTAACACAGTGATTCTCCCGTAAGAACCCTCCTTCAGGAGGTGCATATATAGCTAAAGGGATCTTACTGCAGTGTCGCTAAATGTTTAACTATTAAACATCACTTTAGCATCCTAAAGTACACAGGGAACAGCACACATGAAACCACAGTCTCTAGAGCTGAAAGGCAGACAACCGAGGGCTAGCCTTGTTCTGGAACCCTGTGCTGCCTTTCAATTGCGTAATCCTAGACTTTCTCTGCCCCATGGTCCAGCCTTAATACAATAAGACCTCCTTCACAGAATTGTTGACAGAGATTATATGTGTAGTAGGCACATTCCAATTTTGTCTGTAAATGGCTAATTCTGGGTATATCTATCTGAAAACATTTTATATTTAAAAAAATTTTAAAGCATACTTTTACTATGTAGCCCAGGCTGACCTTGAACTCCCAATCAGTCTTCCAAATACTGGGATTATAGATAGTCATTTCAGTCTTTGCAGATTCTTGAAGGGTGAGAAATCCAGTCTGCCTTGGTCTGATTAAGTCTCATGAGATCCTGGATACAGTGCGGGCTTAAGGCCTCAAGGGAGAGAGGGGGTATCCTCCTGACTCTTTGATTTCAGAACTCTGCCTTCTAGTGCTAACTCATGATGCTGGGAAACTAAAACAAGGTACCATTTTGTCCTTTATTGTACAAATGTAGAAACCGAGGCACAGAATAAATATCATCTCTTAGCTAGAAAATGAATTAGGTAGGATTTGAACCCTGACCTGGCTCTAGAGTGTCCCGTCTTAACTATTAGGTGACATTCAAATGGGTGGTGCCATCATTTTCTACAGACACACACACACACACACACACACACACACACACACACACACACACA
>OU015746.1:74848685-74859059 GCA_907169655.1 Acomys percivali | reverse complement strand
CACACACACACACACACACACACACACACACACACACACACACACACTTTTATTTACCAATTTGGCCCAAAGCGTTAGTCTGCAGTATAAGCGTGATGTCGTCAGAGGGTTGTGTTAACTCCAGCCCTCATTAGTCCAGTTGAGTTTGTGCCCAACTCATGCAATTTTCACAAACTTTGCACAGCTCTCCCCTTGTCTCCAGCCCAGTGAGGTCTCAGCAGGCTGCTGACTGAGTTTCTTCCATTGGAGAGCTCAAATGCCTTAGTCCAGTGGCACCGGGGAGCGACGGCATGACTCCTCAGGCTCTCTGTGTTTCCTCTGATAATTGTCCCTCCTTAGCCACACCAGAAGTAGCCTGCTGCATGCTGAACATTTGGCAGTTATTATTCTAGGACCCAGATGACTCTGATGGAGAACAGGGATGTGAATATATGAAATCTGAATTACCCTCAGGCTCCGTTTTGCCCAAAAGCTGCTTCTTCCCATTTCAATCATCAGAGAGCTTTTCAGATTAGAAGGTCATCCACATTTATCCTATTCTGACTGCCCCATCCCACCCCAATCCATCCTCCAAGAGAGTCGGGAAGATGCAGGTTTGGAAAAGGAGTGAGGGACAGAAGCAATCCCAAACAAGATTGCCAGCCCCAGAATCACCTAGCTGTCGCTGAATCACCTGGCTGTTGCTCATTTGCTTTTACTCTCTAAAGGCATGAGGCCCTCACAGGGCAGCTGTATCTGTCTCCCTGGTTTTCTCTGCCTGGTGACCCAAACCTTCGTCAGGATTCTTCCCAGCCTGATTCCCCATGGGAATTGAGCACCGGGATCCTTTAAACAGGAGCTCCAGTTCATGGCTCCTTGGTATAAGTGGGGCGAGAAACCTATTCACTGGCCTCTGTGGGCTCTTGGTGTATAGCAGGCTGTAATGTAGGTTGATAAAGAGCACCGGTCCCTAGAGGATGGAGGGGGAGGATCCTCCACCCAGGCAACCATGACCTTGACTCCAGGCTGTAAGCTGAGCCCAGGCACACCTGTACACCTGACAGACAAGCCGGCCTTTGAAAAAGCTCCTGCTGGCAAGCTTATTGAGGACAGACACCTGCAGAGGGCCCCCACCTGGCCCCACTGTGAACGGAAAAAAAAAAAAAAAAACTACCCAGATCTCACAGGTGTGTACTCTACTTGGAGATTCACAAAGGGGTTGGCTTATGCCAAGTTCATAAGGAAATACAGTCACCTATTCTGCTTAGTGGAATTTCATTGCTTGGTGCTCTCCAGTTTTATTTCAGATAAAAGCCTATGCTTGTGTAAAGGTTAGGACCAAAATGGTGTGGATGGAGCAAACCTACTAGTGCCCAACAGGTGGGTAGGACCTGATTTAACATCCTGTCTAATTCTCCCCAGATCCTATGTCATAGATTTTACAGATAACACTGAACCTTAGAGAGTTTATGTCACTTTGGGGGACTACATATCTAATTGATGACCAGGCAAGGCTTGAAAGGTTTCCTCCTGAGGTTTATGCCCACTGCCCGGTTTCCAAGCAAATCAACCCAGGAAACACAAGACCCACGGAGTTGGCCTCTGCTTTTGTCCTTCATTAGTTGGGCTCATATTCAGATGTACTGGCTTATGAAGGGTCAATCATGTCACCCAGAACTTCAAGTGATGGGGCAGCATAGCCTGGAATGACCTCAGTTAAAGACTGCCTTTAGACTTAGTGCCACCCTGAACTAGAGGCCAGTGGCCCCAAAGGGTCAATATGGAGGCATAACAAATCAAACTCAGAAACAGTGAGTGATCCTCACCCAGGACAGTTAGTTAGCCACTCAGAGGTCGATTAGCAATATCTGGAGATGACTTTTGTCATCTAGTGAGTAGAAGCCAGAATATTGCTTAGCATCCTACTAGTGCATAGGAAAGCTCCCTGTGAGAAAGAATTATCTGGCACAGAGTGCTCAGAATAAGATGGCGTACAATGAATCATCATCTCAGCAAAAACATGAAATTTGTAGCACAGTGCTATGCTACGATCAACGAATTCCTTACCATTCAGCATTCAGTGTGCAAGCCTTCCCACCTGAGGACTGACTTGGAATCTCTTGGCAGGTGATGCTGGGGCCCTCCCTGGGGAAGCAGGGGAACTCAATATCTTCCTCTTCCCTATGACTGCAGAAGTCTCTGAGAACCAAGCTCAGGCCAGATGTGGCCTGCTGGCTGTGCCCACCAGCACAAAGGCTCTCATTACTTATGAATCAATACGTGCATTGAAGAGGGTTTGTTTTTGTTTTTCAAATAGAGGAGGCAAGATGTGTGGCTAGCAGTGGGTGGCATGGGCTGATCTTTGGAAAAATGTTTGTGGAGTCCACACTCCAAGCCTTGAGTGGGGAAAAGTTCTGACGCAGGCTTGACAAGGCATGGGAAATAGACCTAGTTTTTGACATATATTTTTTGTTTTTGAGTTAACCTTATTATCTAGTTCCAGTTTTATTAGTGTCCTTATTTATTAGACCCCTCCCCTCACCAACCCACCTCCCCCACATTTATTTTCTGGGTAAATACATTAAGGTTATGATAGTCATTGGCCTGAAATTAACCTTTATTCTAACAAAAGAGAACCCTAAACCCTGAGAAATGGCTACAGTCAATGTTAAGAAACAAAGCTGGGTACTTTGTAAGGAAGAAATTAGAGTTCTTAGGAATTCCATATACCAGAGGTAGGCATGGTAGTGTGCGCACGAAATCCCATCCTTGGAGGCTGCAGCAGGAGAGTCACAGATGGAAACAGACCAACCTAGGACACACAGTGAGACTCCATCTCTAAAATATACAAACAACCACTCCTCAAAAAAACAAAAAAACAAAAAAACAAAAACCAAAAAACAAAAACCAAAAAAACCCAAACCATGCTCCAGACTCACCTCGAGAAACAAGAGCACCAGGACAGGGCTGGACATGGAGTGTGGCTTCCAAAAACCTGCAATGTATTGTCCTTGGTTAGTGCAGTAGTTTGAGCAGAACCCCTGGGCCCAGATCCATCCATCATGATGCTCTTTTTGTAGGTTTCTAGGACCCTCTGGATCCTTCTAGTTCCCTATTCTCCCATACTTCTCTCACCTAGAGTCCGAATAGGATGTCCTTACATCTATCCCAATTTCCTGTTAAGTGAAGACTTTCATGGGACATGCCTCTTGGGCTAGTGTCCAATTATAAGTGAGTATATACCATGTAAGTCTTTCTGCTTCTGGGTTAACTCACTCAGGATGATCATTTCTAGTTCCATCCATTTGTCCACAAATTTCGGGATTTCCTTGTTTTTAATAGCTGAGTAGTATTTCATAGTGTAAATGTACCACAGTTTCTTTATCTATTTTTCAACTGAGGGACATTTAGGCTGTTTCCAGGTTCTGGCTATTATGAATAAGGCTGCTATGAACATGGTTGAGCATATGTCCTTGTTGTGTGGTGGAGCATCTTCTGGGTATATTCCAAGGAGTGGAATAGCTGAGCCTTGAGGAAGCCCTATTCCCAGTTTTCTGAGACAGTGCCAGACAGATTTCCAAAGTGGTTGTGCAAGTTTGTATTCCCACCAGCAATGAAGGAGTGTTCTCCAAGGGGAATCTTATAGTATACATTCTTATGGATACATTTTAGTCTTTTATACTGAATTTAGGACTTTATGCTGCCCCTGTTGCCCTTTGGTTACTTTACTTTGTTGTTTTGCTGTCTGTTTTTTGCTATTATTTTTAAGAGTTTTATTCCTTGGGGATATTTTGCCATGGTGGCACTTACATCTTGGGGGCAACTAACAGCTATATAATTGGCATATGGCCTGCTCAATAGAAGGGAATCCATGTCTGGTATTGTAAACCCAGTCAACTAAATGTGGCTGCCAGAGGCATGGACCCTAGGGGAGAACCTACCACTTGCAAATTCCCAAACCAGTACAATTTCTGACTGCATCCTAACTACTTATCCTTACACCGACAGAGAAGTGTAGCTCTCATCCCTCCCTGCTTCTTTTGGCTGTAGATGGAGACCACTACTGAAAGCCACAACTTGTCAAAATGCAGAGAACAAAGGATTATGGGTGCCCAGCCTCACGTTATGCTTCTGCAACACAACTTGCACACCTAAGGCTCAGAGGATAACAAAAGATGATCAAATCCAGAGAGAGGACCAGGACATCTGATACAATATAGTGTCTCTATATATGACATGGAAACTGTCCCTATCAACTCTCAAAACTATGGCTGCCCAAAAAAAGACCTGCACAATAACAATACCAGTTGGCATGCCAATGTGAATGGAAATTTCACAGGGCCCCACCCCTAGATGAAGAGCTACAGGCAATTCATGGCTGTTGACAGAGGGAGAACCAGTCTTCCCCAAGAGGAGCCCTAATAGATTGTGCAATTCCAAGTGGTCAACCCTAAACCAAATAGACATATGGGCAACACTAAACAGACTCAGCAGGCTGCATTCCTATCTTCATATGTATATCCATGTAACCACGTTCAAAAAAGAGGCCACGGATTGAGAGGGAGTGGGCGGTCCCATGGGAGGAGTTGCAGGAGAAGGAGAGGTAGAAGTGATGTGAATATATTGTCCTCGTGTATGAAATTCTTCAGAGAAATAGAAAAGAAGAATGTTCTTCGCGGTTAGGCTTAAGTTCTCCAAAGGCAGCCAATAAGCTTCCCCTTTTCCTCCTTCTCCGAGGCTCCCAGGCCTCCACATATATCAGATGCTCAATAAAAGCTCAACAAATGCAGTGGAGTTAAATAAAATCCTGCCTTTCCAATTTATTTCTAAGCTTGCCCTTGGGAATAAGAGCAGGATATAGTGAGATAACCCTGGGTCAGGACTTCCAAAGGAGGACAAACCTTCAGGTGAATGAAAAAATAAATAAATAATAGAGGGACCAGGAAGAAGATTAAAAATGCCAAGACTGACAACTGCCCACCTGGCCCTCAGCTACTGATGAAAAGAAACCCAAACCATCGGATTCACTTCAATTGCTCCTGGACCTGAAATGACTCCCTCCTTCAGGCTTGTAGGGAAATTCAATTAAAGGGTCCATCTGTGAGGCAGCAGCTGACAAGGAAAGACTGTGGGGAGGCCCACATTTTTATAAAAAGAAAAAAAAAAAGAGCCCTGCTCCACCCCCTCTTCTGCACACTGCTCCTCCCCCAACTTACTTATTAGCTTTAGCCCACACCTCTAAACTCCGTTCTCTCCAATTAGGCTGGTTCCAGCAGCAGCTTTCATCTGCTGGTTTCAAATGCATGCAGAGTAAGGCCCGAGACATCCCTCAGCCCCAGCACTTGCTGGGAGAGAGCAAGAGAAAAATCCACAAAGACCGGCCACAGAAGCCAGGGGACCGCGGCCTCCTGGCCCAATTAATTCCAACACATCGGCTGGCTTCAGTTTTGTGCTGATGTGAGCTCCTTCTGAGGCCTGTCCAAATTAATGCAACCTGATACAAATTAATAATAATAAGTAATATCCACCATCTCTGGGGATGGCTTCGAGGGCAAAGTGTTTGCATGAAGGCCTGAATTTGGATTCCCCACACTCACGTAAAACTGGTTTGTGTGGGGCGTGTTGCAGTCTCAGCTCTGGAGACAAAGAGAGGAGGGTTCTTGGGACTTACTGGTCAACTGGTCTAGTCAAATCAGTAAGCTCCAGGTTCAGTGAGAGACTGTCTCAAAAAAAATTAGGTGGAGAGCAACAGAGAAAGGCACCCAGCATTGATTGTGGTAGCTACCACGTGGTATGCATAGTCATGTAGAACAAACAAACAAACACACACACACACACACACACACACACACACACACACACACACAAATATTATTCACAGCCAGGGAGGTTTTCTGGACCCTGGTGAGAAGGAAAATAAGAGCAGTGGAAAAGATTTAAAAGTGGTGGTCTCCAAAGCAGGCCTGTGTCCTTCCAAGACTCCCTTATCTATGGGGCATGGAGGAACTGGGCCATGTTTCTGCCACAGAGCAGAGCTTAAAAAAAAAAAATCTGCTATCTCTTCACCAAATGTCACCCGCCAGTGTTTGAGGGCAGCTATGTTAACAGTACAGGCTGGCCTTTGCAGGGACCTGATCCCTCTTCCTTCTCTTCTCTTGCCCTTCAAACTAAACAAGAGCACACACGGTGTCCTTGATGAGACTCCTGCAGAATCTGCCCAGCCCTGTCCTCAAGGGATGCCCCATCTATTCTGAGAACTCTCCTTGAATTTTCCTGCTCTCCTGTGAAGGCTAGGAGGAGGCAGCTCACTGCCTTCCTTGGCTACCTCAAGTGAGAGTGAGTGGAAGCCTCTTGGGTTGTGTGGGGGGTTGCTTAGTAAGATGGGTCCAGTGGGAAGTCCTTCTGTGGTGCGGCTGGGAACGGCCAGCAGATTCCACGGCTTCAGTTGCCATGGTAGACACCACAGTCTGGGTGCCTTCCACAGCAGGCATTTGTTCTCTTACAGCTCTGGATGCAGTGTTAGATGAAGGTGTCCTCTGTGTTGGTTTCTTCTAGATGGCTGTTCTTTCCCTGTATTTTCACATGGCTTCCCGTGTGTGTGTGTGTGTGTGTGTGTGTGTGTGTGTGTGTCTGTGTGTCTGTGTGTGTGTGTCTGTGTGTGTGTTTTCTTCCTAAGGACATCTGTCATATTGAGGGGATAAGGGATTAATGTTCCTATAAATGACATTATTTTAACTTGATCATGGATTGGATGAATATGAGCAAAATACAATAATGTACATGTATGAAAACATAATTCAGCTCATTGCTGTGCATAACAAGTAAACAAAGTCTGTCTGCACATGGCCCTCATCTGAGGGGCTGAGTGTGATAACTCTGACACATGAGTTTGAGGATCATGAAATTCAGCTTGTAACAGCATGCCTTATGGGTCTACCTAGAAGCAGATCCATTCTCGGCGGCTGATTCACGTCACCTCAGAGACTGGAAAACTGTGAGGAGACATCAGCTCTTCAGAGGACAGGAACCTTCTAGGGAAAGATCTTTTCCAGTTGTATTGATGCACTTTCATTTTATTATGGGTAAAACAGGTTTGGGACGTTCCTTGTGACTTGTATGTATAATTGGATAGGTGAGATTCTAGTATGCGGACACTACAAATTTAATGAAGATTGAACCCCCCAAATCTACTTCCCTCATACTTATGAGTGGAGAGGCCCTAGCTCCCAGCCAAGGTTCTTTTAGAACCCAGCCACCACCCAAATCCCTCCCGATTCTTCACGTGCCACCCTGCAGTTCATCCCTTTCCCTGAACCTTTGCACATTTCCCCTCTTTCTGAGAGGCTTTTGCCTTCTTGTAAAACTGCAACATTCTAGAAGGAAAACAACGCATTAGTCTTAAAAAAGTGCTGATTTCTCTCCTGAGAGAAGTGGTGCTCGGCCAAGCCATCGACCACGGATACCTCAGGTCCACTTCCCTTACTTATTAGTGACTCACTGGGACGTGTTGTCAACAGAGACACACGGGTGCAGCATTGCCTTGGTGTACAGCTCTATGCAGAGAGCTTGGCGGCTCCCAAGGAGCCAAGTAAAGCGCTCTGTTTCCATCTGCTATGCAGAGCACAAATCACACACGTATTAAGCCAAGGCAAGTATGCTTGTCTCATTGCCCTACTGTAGCATCAGGTCTGACATTGGACTTGACACACTAAGCCTGTCAATGTCAAGCTGTTCCAGGCAGCATCAGTCTCTACTTCTACCTTCGAGTCCTCTTCCACTCATTGAGTGAGAGGCTTATGATGACCATACGCTCCAATGCCTTACCTACCTTCCTCTTCCATGGCCTTGGCCACACCTTGAACTTTGCTCCTACTGGGAGACGGGAGAGTAGAATGGCTAAAGAATCGGGTTCTCTTTCACAGCGGTTAATTTCAAACTTGATTTTGCCCTTTTAAATCATAGGACCTTATGCATCTCCTTAATTTCCCTGGGTCTTTGTGACTCACATACAAGCTGAGGATAATGAGAGACTATAATATGGCATGCGAAGAAGCATTTTTACTGAGAGGTGACCAGCCAGAGCAGACAAAATGGTTCTTGTGTGAGCAAGTCCTGGATAATCATCCTATCAGGTGTGGTCCTCCTGTGTAAGTGTGCCAGAGTTTTCAGTTAGCAAAGCTTGCCATGATGCATTTTGTACCCAGGAGCTCTAGACGGCTTGGAATTACCCGGGTTGCATGTATTTCTGGCAAAGCAATGCCCTCTTTCCCCATGCATACTGGCTGTGTCCTGCATAGAGAGACAGTGGTGACTAAGAATCTGGAATAGAAATTGAATCAGGGTGTGTTGTCCTCTCCTTCCTTACCCAGGAATGGGACCCACAAACGCTTCTTGTCTGTCCTGTGACCATGGCCATCCTCACTGTCACTCTGCTCTTCGCTGATCCCTGTTCCCACCACACAAACGAGCCACAAAGCACATGTCACACAGCAAGGAAAAACTCATAGTCCTTTAGAACCCACCCTCTCAGACCCCAAGTGAGAGTAGAATTGTTGTCAGTTTAGCTGCAATTTTTTGTTTCCACAAACAAACAAACATTAAAATGCAATGGGAAAGCATATGCATAAACTCCAAGCGCATTGGTTTAAGGATTTTTAATCCCATGTTCAGCCTCCGTCTGTCAGTTCTACCCTTGGCTTTCAGGCCATTCACCTCATGAAGCACAGAATGAGCCCCTCCTGGGTGCATGACAGTGTGCCGAGCCAGCTTCTCTAACAGGTCATTTATTTTTGGAGGTTTTCCAATGAAATCTTTAACAAGAGTCACATTCGAGACTGTGACAAGGTATCAGATAACACAAGAAGCAAACGTAGAGGGGACAGTCTCCTCGGTTGTGTAAAGTGACAGAGACAGTGACATGTGACGTCACAGAGACGAATCAATGACAAATGACACTGGGGATGATGTGATAGTGTCAGCTGTTTTTATCTCACATTGTGAGTGCTGGTGTACTCAGTAGTGGAACTAATTATACTGAAAACAGAACTCACAAGAACATCCTAATTTGGTAAAATATTAACGGTAAGATTCTATATCTTAAAGCATATTGCACTACAGCCTCCACCTACACACACACACACACACACACACACACATCTACTCTGGGTCTGTCTGGGTCTGCATGTGTGGAAGACTGAGAGCTGCTAGGATCCTGCAATTTGAATCTCATTGCCAGTGATAAATTGACCATCGAGCCTCCATATACCTTTTTTGTTCCTTATTTTAGAAGATAAATTTCCTTTTGATGGGAGGAGGGGTAGCATGGATTTGAGGGTTATAAAGAGCCAAGTTTCATCCAAGTCATTAAACTGGACAACTCCCAGCTGGTACTAAGTACCATACTGATTGTGTTTCAGGAGCTGGACGTGTCAATCACTCTACTGTTCCCCCAGGGATAGGAGAGGGTATGTTAGGGTCACCAAGGCGTGATTGGAGGAGAATTAGTTCTCGTGCCCTATAGCATAGTAAAGATGAACTATAGTCTACAATGTATTTTAAAATAACTGGAAGAGTATAGTTACCAATATATAGAAATGATTATAGTTTGAGGAGTTAGAGGTGTTAATTGCACAGCTTTGGTCATTATATATTGCATGCATGCATTAGATCTTCCATTGTACTATATCCTATAAATACATACAAACATTTTGTGTCAAAAAAATTAAAACTATTTTGAGGAGTCAGCTGGTAAAATCCTTTAAAACAGTACATTAACATTCTTGGGGCCAGAAATTTTTCTAGGGCTATCTGACAAAAATACTTAAGTACACAGTCAAAGATAAATGTACAAGGATGCTTATGGCAACACTTCATATAGAAGAAAAAGTAAGAAGAGCTTTAAGTGGCTTTCAGGGGAGGAATAATTGTAACTTCACAGACTACTTATATTCATACACTATTGTGTGCCTCATTAGGAGGATAAAATTGTGTTTGTCCTTGAGTGAAAGGATGTTAGGAAAACTTTCGGTGGGGATTCTGTTGCTTTAATTTTTGTTGAGTTTTTAGTTAATATACAAAGAAATGAGTTTCATTATGGCAGTATGTGTGTGTGTGTATGTGTGTCTGTGGTGTGTGTGTGTGTGTGTGTGTGTCTGTGGTGTGTGTGTGTCTGTGGTGTGTGTGTGTATGTGTGTCTGTGGTGTGTGTGTATGTGTGTGTCTGTGGTGTGTGTGTGTGTTATGTGTGTCTGTGGTGTGTGTGTGTGTGTGTGTGTGTGAGTCTATACTTTATCCTACCCTTTTCCTCCTCTTGCTGCTCTCCTTCCTCATACCATAGTAGTCTCTTCTGCTTTCATGACATATAAAGCTACCAGTTATATAACATTCAGTAAAGCTG
>OU015746.1:74801104-74848585 GCA_907169655.1 Acomys percivali | reverse complement strand
TGTGTGTCTGTGGTGTGTGTGTGTGTGTGTTATGTGTATCTGTGGTGTGTGTGTGTCTGTGTGTGTGTGTCTGTGGTGTGTGTGTGTTATGTGTGTCTGTGGTGTGTGTGTGTGTGTTATGTGTATCTGTGGTGTGTGTGTGTATGTGTGTGTGTGTCTGTGGTGTGTGTGTGTGTTATGTGTGTCTGTGGTGTGTGTGTGTGTTATGTGTGTCTGTGGTGTGTGTGTGTGTGTGTGTGTGTGAGTCTATACTTTATCCTACCCTTTTCCTCCTCTTGCTGCTCTCCTTCCTCATACCATAGTAGTCTCTTCTGCTTTCATGACATATAAAGCTACCAGTTATATAACATTCAGTAAAGCTGCAAACAATCTGTGTAATTTATATGTATTTATATACTTATATCACATCTATACCCATATATATATATATACATATACAGTTTTTACACAAGCCAAACCTCTATGTATTCCTACATGCATGAAAGCACACATGTGGTGCACAGGAATTCAAAAGGCTCAGGGAGGGGAGAGTCATAGGGAAGGATAAAGAACGACAATCACTTTTCACTTAACAATTCTACATTGTTTGAAACTTTTATAAGGGTCCCACAATACCTTTGTGATCTTAAAAATAACTTTTCAAAAAAAAATGACAGAGAATATGAAATCTTACAGGGTTCATAAAGATCATATACTCGTCTTTTATTTAAGGAGAAGGAAACTTCAGCTCAGCCTGGGCCAAGAACATCAAGGGCCCGATTCCTCCTCTTAGCCTCTCCTCCCATCGTCTTCCTTTCAAATTGCTAGGCTTTGTATTGTTTACCTCCAGCCGTTTGTCGAGGCTGTTTCCTCGGGTGTGGCGGTGTGTGATTTGACAAACCTTACAGTGCATTTAGCTGATGGAGTTCATAGAACGAACACATCCTGCTTAGCATGAGATATCACAAATTATCAAAAAGATCCTCCCACAGTTTGTCTTCCCAAGCAAACAGATTTCACACATTTTACACCTAGATTTCCCTGCAGCAGAAGTAATGGAGCATGGGCCCTGGTGATCAGTGAGATCCCTGACAGAGTGAGCAAGGTAGTTAGACAGCATAGCACTGTGAAGGGACGCTGAGAAAGGAGTTGTGTTCTGTATGTGTTAGGGAGAACCACACTGTCTTTAGACGTTGTGCTCCAGCAAACATGAATGACGCGTGTGCTTAATTCCTATAAACCAAAGGAGAAATAGAATCCTTTCTGAGAGTGTTCCAGAAAAGGGAAGACTGGTGAAGAGCTAATTAGAAGGATGTAGGATATATGTTCAGAATTGGCTTCTAAGTAGCTTAAAACTAGAGCCGGACTGCATGAGGGTCACAGCATCCTTGCTAAAAGTCTCATAGCCCTCAGGTGCTTTCTGGAGCACAAGAAGAAAAGAGGTCAGTGACAGTGTTGGGTACCATCAGCCCATGAGGCTAGGCAAGTTGGTCCTGACTACAGACCAGTTCAAGTGCAGCTGCTGGGTCACACAACGTGGCATCTGCTCAGATGTCACTTCTGCTACAGTCACAGCCCATCACTGTGAACATGTAAGTGGAAGGGGAGCACATGCATGCTTCTCCATCCCCAATAGACAGACCATCATATTCATTTCTAATGTACGGATGAGTCAACAAGGGTCAACCTCCAGTCCAGACAAAGTTTTCACCATCGCATACATCTAAGGGGATTCTGAGATTTGCAATCTGGGCAGATTCATGGGCTCCTGTGATTGCTGTCACCACCTTGAAAGTCTGTTGATTGTTTTACAAAGGACACTTGACCATCTCATATCCTGGTGGTAAGTAATAGCTGTCTAATTGGCTTGAAGGCTTCCTCAACAGGAAGGAAATCATACCTGGTACCTGGGGCTAGTGAGGCTATAAGCCTTATAGGAGAACCTGCCAATGCCGCTTTAGTAAACGGGCATGATTCCTAGAAGCTCTTTGCAGCAGACAGACCATTACAGAAAACCATAAATGGTCAAAAGACAGAGAAAGACTGTTGGGTACTCAGGCCCAGTGGACACATCTATAATACAACTCTGGTACCAAAGGCTCAGGAAAAATCATGGAAGACAGGGAAGAAAGATGGTAGGAGCCAGAGGTTCAGGAAGTCTGCTATGAGAGGGTGTCTCTTAGAAATGACTGGGAGGCTACATCTGCAATATAAGACCTGAACAATGACAGTACCAATAGACATGTTAAATGTGGAAGGGGGGAATTCTCACAGGGAACCAACTCTAGACAAAGAACTGCAGGCAACTAATGACAGCTGAGAAAGGAAGAATTTGTTTTCCCCAGGGATGAGTCCTTAATTGATATCCAATACCTCGTGCTCAGTCCTGAAAGTGTATATATCCACGCAACACTAGTTGGGCTCAGCAGGTTGTATTTATATATCTATGCATATATATCAATAGTAATTAAAGAGAAAGAGACTATGAATTGCAGAGGAGGGCATGGGAGGGGTTGGAGGGAAGAAAGGGAAGGGGGAGTGATGTGATTGTATTTTAATTAAAAAAGAAAAGAAAACAAGGTTATTCAAAATTTAACTAAATAGATTAAGTTGTAACTTTATCAGATACACACACACACACACACACACACACACACACACAATTTAGTCATTCAAATAGTACTACAAAATCTATAAAGAGGGAAAAATCTCTTTTATTTGCCCTCCATATGCCTGAATTCTATAATTCTGGGGTAACCACCTACATTACTTTAGTATCAGTTCCTGTATTTACCTCTAATTTCCAAGAATATTCTTATTATTTATTGCTTTTTTTTTTCTAATCTTGCTACTATCTGTTAACTTTCTGTATGAAACACACATAGGAACTCTTGTACAGAAAATTTCATAGACATCCACCTCCATGTACAGCTATACATAGCTCTTTTACATGTCCCCCTCACAGAACTGTGTGAAAACACCCGGTTAAATCATGATTAGATGTTTATATTATAACTATGGAAGTTTTATTCACAGTCGCAATACGTCCCTCTTTATGGTTGTATTTTTTTTCTTTCACAAGTCTTTCCTGGAGTTATGTATCGCCTTATTTCTCTATTTGTCCCATCTTGTATGTCCCTCAATAGCACTGCTATCATATATCCCAACAAAGGTCCTTGGGAGTTCTTGGAGATGCTCTTTCCCCTGCGGCTCTAATAAACTCTTACCATGTCTTTCACTGTTCTCTGCAAGAGATTCTCCATTCCTGGACACCATGGGTTTATGGGAAAGGAGGACTGCTGTGTGGTAGAAGAGTCTATCAAGGCAGTAGATGTGACGTTCTAGGCCTTGCACACTTGAAGATGCCTTCATTTACCCTTCACATTTGACAGATATTTCTGTGGGAACGGAATTTTCAGTTGGAGAATCCCTCGCTGTTCTTCTGAGTTATTGCTTTAGCCCTTTCATGGCTTCCAGCATTGCCGCGGAGGAACCCAAGAATGACCTTGATTCTTCATCTTCTGTGTGTGTGCTGACCCCAAATCCAAGGTTCCCCTGGACAAATTTTACAGAAGCTAAACTTCCCCTTTGAGACTGGGCAATGTAGTCACCTGGCTGTTATAGATACTTTCCACCAGATCTTGCTGTAGTCAGCCCTATCACACATACATACATACATACATACATACATACATACATACATACATACATACACACACACAATGACTGCTAAACATGAGTTCTGTTGTAAGAACACTTCTAAATGTTGGAAATATTACAGTGAAAGACCTCTCCACCTCCCCTCTACTGAAATTATGCACCAGGAGAAGGCAGACAATAAATATACATCTGATATTACAAATAGTGGCTAAGTGGTATGAGGAAGAACACAACAGATTAAGTCAGATGAGAGTTTCTGGGAGACAGGATTCCTATCTTTACTAATAAAGAGTAGCAAGGCAACATTTCAACAGATATTTGTTGGGTGTGAAAAAATCATATGTTTTGTGTCTATCTAAGGAATATTTGGTGTCACTGAAAGACCAACACAACAAATGTAAAAATCTTAAGAGAGGGAAAATATATATAGTCTTGGGGTCTTCAAGAACAGCAAGAAACCAGTGCGGCTAAAGAAGAGCAGGCTGGGTAGCAGAGGACAGAGACAGAGTGGTTGAAATGAATTCCAAAGTCAGATAAGACCACTTAAAAAAATTCTTCTGTTAAAGTTGAATATGATGGGAGATCGGGAGGGTTTTGCATGGAGGAATGATGCTATCCAATCATGATTGATTCTGTATGGGAAATTAAGCAGTAGGGGGAGCAATGGCCTACCCCAGTCAGTAGGGCACTGCAATATTTTAAGTGAGAATTACACATTTTGAATGATGATGGCAGTGATGATGTGGTTAAGGATGGCTTATTCTTATGTACAAGGCATTCTGAAGTTTTGTTTTATCGTTGCCAGTAAGGCTTACTAATGGCTTACTTTGAGACACAAGAGGATGACAAGGTACAAGGCTGAATTACATTTTTTCCCATTAAGATCATTGTAATTACACAAGCAATTGTGAGAAAGCATAGGTCCTGTGTAAATTTTACCCAGTGTTCTCAACTAGAAACATCTTTAAAAACTATAGTACAAAATCCCACCCAGGGTATCTATTAGCCATGAAGCCAAAACAGAGAAGATTCTCATCTTCACAAGGGTCCTTCATGATGGCTTTGATTAGTCCACCCACTTACTTCTCACTCCTAGCCCTGATGTCACCCTGGCAGCCACAGGCCTGCTCTCCATTGTTATAAATCTGTTCCTTCAACAAGGTTATAAAAATCAACTCAGAATGTGGGAGCTTTGTGGATTGACTTTTCTCACTCAGGGTGATTTTCTGTAAGTTCATTGGGGCATACATCCGCAGTTTTATCCTTATTTATTTTATTTTATTTTATTTTATTTTATTTTATTTTATTTTATTTTATTTGTGTGTGTGTGTGTGTGTGTGTGTGTGTGTGTGTGTGTGTGTGTGTACATATAAGTATGCCATGGTGTACTTGGGAAGGTCAAAGGACAATTTTTGGGAGTCAGTTATCTCTGTCCATCATGTCAATTCTAGGGATTGAACTCTGGTTATCTGGCATGGCAGCAAGAACCTTTACCCACTCGGCCATTGTGCTGATTCCATTTTTATTTTTGAGTACAGTTGTACCTCTTTGGTCCCAGTGACTATGTGCCAGACTCTAGGAGATACCTCAAATTGTGGATGGCATGGAACCCACCATATTTTATGTGTTTTCCCTATATCTACATAATCAGGAAAAAATTACATACAGTGGATACAGTAAAAGATTAACAACAACTATAAAATCAGTCATAGCAATATATCATAATAAAAGTTATGTGTTTGTAGCCTGTGTTCCTACTATGTGTCAGGCACAGCTGCTCCAGGTTTTGGGGCTCTAGTGGACAATGTGGTGGAAATGTCCTTGTCCTCATGGAGTGTATGACCCAACTTAGGAGGTGGGACAGAAAAGAGACTATTGAATAATTAAAAAGGAAATACAGGCTAAGAGGTAGGAGCATGAGGCCAATAACATTTGAAACCCATTTAGCTCTTGATTGGCACAACTATTTCACCTTGACAACTTAAGGCGTGGAGGCCGAGGCTATAGGTAGACAGGAAGGTGATGTTCCATTTGTCAGAGGAAACCAGGAAGAAGACCCAGAGGACTTCCACTTTCTTCTAAGACTGTGACATTGAGTGCTATAGCTTTAAGGTGTCCCTGAAATACATGTTATAAACTTAATCCCCAATATTAGAGGTGAGACATTTCAGGGATTACTACGTGGTAGAGTTCTGCTGTGCTGAGTGGATCAAGGTCACCTCACAAGAGTGTGATAGTTATTGTAGGAGTGGGATCTTGATCAAAGCAAGAGTCTGGCCTCATTCTCCTCTCTCTCCTTCATGCTCACTTGCCCTTCTGCCTTCTGCAATGGGATGCTGATGCAGCAAAATCCTTGACAGGTCTGGACTCCTTCCACCTTGACCTTCCTAGACCCTGGAACTGCAATAAATAAATCTCTGCTCTTTATATATCACCCAGCCTCGGACATTCTGTCTTAACAGCACAAAATCGAGTGAGGCATTTTCTTAAGATCAGTATTGGAGAAACAGAAGACAGAGAAAAGTGGTGTCACAAAATTTACAAATGAAAAAAAAAAAAAACCCCACATTTACAGGACTATCATTTTAGTCAGCTGTAAAGAAATAGGAAATTTGGAAATAACTGAGTGGAGCTGAGTGAAGTAACCCAGACCCAGAAAGACAATGTCGCATGTTCTCACCCATACGTGGAGCCTCACATTGAATCTGTGGATTTATGTGTTTACCTTAAAGTATCTGTAGAAGCCAGGAAACTAGAAAGGAAAGATTGGAGGGGAGGAATAAGAAAGACCTTAAGAGACAGGGGATAGTAGAGCCCAGGTGACATGAAGGGGGAACAGAGAGGGGACAGTGGGGGAGAAGAACAGGAGCGTTGGGCAGAGGAGGGAGTGGGATAACTAACACTAAGGTTGATTGGGAAAGCCTTATGAAAACCTACCATTTCATAAGCATCATATATATTTTATATATGTGTGCATAAAAGTTCAGTTGGAGTTAACCTACACAAGGATAATGCTCCTCCCAGAAGCCAAAAGTTGCCAAATAAACAGTCCGTTTCCAGATACAGAATACCTCTCCTTCAGTTATTGGTCAGATTATAGAACTAACCAAACAATATTGGCTATAGCCATTTCTTTAGGTTGCCTACCAGAACTTCATGACAAGATCCTACTACTGAAGATATCACCACTTTGGTCACAGGAAATGGGAAAATCAAGTTGTTACCGATTGGGAAGTTTCCTCCATGCTGCAAGGAATGAGAAGATGCTGTGCAGGTTACTGAGGGATAAAAGTTATCAACAGCCTTACCCAGCTGTGACCCCTGTGAGCTACAGTAATGACTAACATGGCAAGATACACCCATGGGTGCAATAGTGGCATGGATGTCATGGGAGTAACCGACCACTTTCTGATTGGAATTAAGGCCTGATCCACAGGAGGGAACAAATGCTGCTACTGTAAACATGGTCAAGAACCTATGGCTGGGGAGTCCATAGGACCCAGGGGTAAATCTACTTCTATTGCCCTCTAAATATAGGTCTCAGATTAGTGCAGCTCTTAGACCTCATCAGAAGAGTTTATTTGTGTAGTGGATGATGGTTTGCTCAGAAACTTAGAACTGATCAAAGTGCAGAGAATAAGTGTCTGTGGGGTCCTCAGCCACAAATGAAACGTCTATATAAAATCTATACCCCAAGGCCCAGGACCATCATGGATGAAGGAGAAGAAAGGTCTTAAGAGACAGAGACTGGGAAAAAAAATGAGACTAAAACGTGTCTTCTGGAAGGAATAGGACCACTGCCTACATGAACTCACAGCCTGTACATGACCAAGCCAGTCAACATTCTAGAACAGCGAGTGGAGAATCTCAAAGCTCCTGCTCCTAGCTGACGAGCTGCTGACAAGGTGACGGCTTCTGCTCAGGGAGAGTCAGCATTGTTAAGGGTAGGTTGGTCATGCTCCAGGGGTTGGCTCCATGCCCATGAGTATATAAGCAGCACAAACTGGACCTAGTGGGTTATTAAAACAAGCAAACCAAAAGCACATGAGAATGGGGGGTGGGGACAATGGAAGGGGATGGGAGAGGTTGGAGGAGGTTGGGAGAGGTGGGAGGGGTGGGAGGAGGTTGGGAGGGGGTAAGATGGGTTACGAAGGTTGGGGACATTGAAAGGAGGATGGACATGGGATCTAGGAGGAGTTTGGGGGAGGAGAGCAGAGGAAATGTTATCAGAATGTATTGTAGGCATGTATGGAATTCTCAAAGAATTAATAAAAATATTGAATTTAAAATACCATTAAAAGAAAAATTCTCAGACTTATAAGCCCCTCGCCCTCCCCCCAAAAAAAAAGAAAGAAAGAGAGAGAAAAAAAGAAACCAAACTGGAAATTAAAACAAACAAACAAACAAACAAACTTGCTATTGCATGGTGATGGAAAATGCTAAGTATTAAAATTTGTGAGCAGCACAGTAAAAGTGAAGTCATATTAATGTCAAAGCATAAAATGCCTCCATCCTGGAAGATGAAAGGCTAAAAATGAATGTCCTGAGCATACACCTGAGAACATGGAAGCCAAAATGGAAGCCAGTGAAATAGGAAACACAAGGCAACAAAGATGAGCAATAAAGCCTAAAGGAGGTTCTTTGGAAAGACCAAGAAACCAGACAAATCCCTAGCAAGGCTTATCAACAACAACAGAGAAAGAAGAAAACACAGTGTGTTAAAAATGGACAGAATACCAGGTACAGCAGGTTCTAAACATCCAGTGGGAAATACTGTCAGCGAGTTGAGTTCCTGCTGGCAAGTGAAACATGGAGACAATGTGGACTAAACAGTATGTTTTCCAGCAATGCAGATAAATGGGATTAAAACCTCATTTAAGAAACAAATGCAATAGCATTTTGTCACTTGACTTGGATGTTACCTGCATGTCTGATACACTTTATTTGAGGATGTGTCTGTAAGCATGATTGAGGAAGAGATCAGCAATTGTACTGGAGATAAAGTTTAGACTTTGTGATAACTGATTTTACTTACCACCTTGACTAGACCACAGTGGGCTCCAGATACTTGGTGACTCTGAATATGTTTGTGTGACTATTTCTGGATGAAGCTAATATGTAAATCAATAGACTGGATAAGCCAGGTTGTCCATCATATGGGTGGACCTCAAACAATCCACAGAAGGCCTGAATATAACAAAAAGCATTCAGGGAGGAGCGTTCACTCTCATTGCTTGTCTTTTAGGGAGAGCATTGGTTTCTCTCTTAGCTGGTTATTACAAGACTAAGCCTTGTAAATCTCTCTCTCTCTCTTTCTCTCTCTCTCTCTCTCTCTCTCTCTCTCTCTCTCTCTCTCTGTCTGTCTCTTCACTACCCCCTCTTTTCCATGGGTGTCTCTTATTGATTCTCTATCTCTCAAGAGCACATCCTAAGACAAACTCCCACCTTACAGATTTTTTTCATGTGTATTGATAAGCTATCCACATATCTTCTTGTCAGCTCAATAAAATCAAATTTAAAAAGTAATTTGTAAAAAGAAAAAAAAAGCCTTTTGATTGCTATTAGTCCGACATAGGGTGTAATCACCACATCTAAAAGAAAACAACAGCCCTACTCTCTAGTCCAGATTTTGTCTTTTTACTCAAGGTGGGATTTTCCCTGTAAAAGTTGAGTTGATATTCTAGGCTTTTCCCCCAATCCTTTATTCAAAATTTGTACTTATCAGGTAACGGACAGGTGTTTTCTGGTCCTCTATTATGTTCTAGAATCCTTTGTATCACAATGGGGTCTTTATAAGCATCCCTTTATTCAGTACCTGTCAGGGATGGACCAGAGGGGAACCAGCTCTTTGTTGTGTGGTAGTTCCAATCTGTAGGCTCTTATAGGTCCACAGAGTATCCTCAGCAGGCAAAGGGACGGATTCCAAATAAGGCTGGGCCAGCCTGAATCTTTGAGGAGACAGTGCAGCATGTGACCCACCAAGATTCCTCCTCTATTCTTTCCTCCAAGCCCCTCCAGTTGCTGGGTTTAGAAGGCAGCACACTCACCTATCTATGCCTCCATTTTCTGAGGACACCTCAATGACTGCCTGAGCCCTGTGGGTGTCGGAACCCCTAGGTGAGCATTCAGCCTTAATCACAGTTCTCCTCGGTAGCACTTAGGAAGGGAGTTGATGAATTTAACAAGAAACACATGTTTTCATTTAAATTACAATTAGCAATTAGAGAGTTAAGTGTGCCCTGGGTAGAGTGCATAATCGTCGTGGAGTCTGTGGTGGTGAGGCTCCTTTACTCTCGCCATCCCGCTTTTATATTTTCCTTTATGATTTCAGAACAGATTCGCACTGAGGCAAAGGGAGAAGCCCTGGCTGGATGTAGCTACTGGGAGTTGGAGTCCTTCTGCTTCTAACCAAAAAATGAAAGAGCTGAGAGAGAAAACATTTAGCTCATCCTCGTAGCAGCCTGAGTTGGTTCATTTGTTGGAGAGGGTTGCATTAGAAAAAATATGCTTCCTACAATGACGGCTTGAATCTCTCTACTTATTACTTGGTATAATTTTCTGAAAATCCACAAGAGGAATAGCCAGCCCATTATCTCCCTTGATGTCTTCTGAAATATTATATAGTGAAATTAATATTTACCTACTTCTGCCTTTTAATGGAGGTGGGGTTTTGGTGGTGGTGGTGGTGGTGGTGGGGTGTGTGTGTGTGTGTGTGTGTGTGTGTGTGTGTGTGTGTGTGTGTGTTTTAAGGGGGAAGCCAAGTAAAGGTGCCAACATGTACTATTTGAAGCTTAAGTCAAGTTCTGTCCAGATGTCCAGACGTTAGAAAATCTGGATAATGGGCCCTCAGAGGAGAAATCCACAGGGCAAATGGCCATTGCACACATATCCATAACAGGTTCCTTTGGCAAAACAGATTGGCAGTTATAGTGAAGCCATTGCAAGAAAGCAGATCCTAGTGAAGAACACCTCCTATAAGTGAAGTACGTTAATCAAATACAATCACCCCTGGGGTGGGGTACAGTAAGGAGCAGGGCCAAGGCAAGTAACAGCATGCACTGTAGAGACCAGCATGCACAACCCCTTGGCATCATCTAAGGACCTTGGCACTTTCTAAATTTTAGCAAGCAGACTCAGCTGAAGGGAGACTACTCTCCAGGGTTATGCCAGGAACCTGAGACTTGTGGCAGTGCCTGGTGTGACTAGCAAAGGCGCAGACAGCCCTTATTACTGTAGACACCAGAGAGAATAACTTTGGGGGTCTCCTTAGAGACAGGGGTGCTGCTAAGGATGAAGGAATCATATGGTATTGCTATGCACTCCATATTTTAGTTTAGTTTGCCTTGCAGCCACGTAGACCCTGTCGCTCGTGACAGCCCAAATTGATTTCCTTTCCTCATTCGCTAGGGTTCAGTAAATGTTTCTTGGTCAAAATATAAGAATAATAAGAATAAACTAAGTTTCAGCGTCAAGTCCCCCTGTCTGTCATCACAGGGGGGAAAGAATAAGTCTCAGGGGACACTACTGTGGGGTTCAAGTGCACAGCAACACTGTAGAGTGAAAGTTCTTGAGGATGTCAGGCAGCCAGGGTCTACTTCCTCCTCCCGCGCTGTTTTTCATCTCCTACAATTGTTTGTCTTGAGCATCTGAGACAGGGAGTAAATTTTCCTTGACACTCTGACAGCCCTCGTGGCACATCTGCATAAAGATGGAATTTATTTTGTTCATTATGGCTGTCTTGGATAGCATGGGGCTTTATTTCACTCCCACAGACTAGTTCCGTTTTCATAAATTATCCAGCATGCTCCTCCTAGCCTAAATGGCCAGCAGTCTTTGGAAAAGACTGGTAAATAACCTCCATCTTGCCTCTGCTTCTTCGCTCTGGTTATTTCTATGTCATAAAAGTTATGACATATCAGACGGCAGAAGGATCAAGAAGGCTTCTAATAAATACTTTTCAACAAGCTCCAGACAAATCTAATAACAGAGCCACGGACGCTTCAAAGAATCCTCTAAATGCGGCTGCAGTCCCGAGAGCTCAGCAAGAGCTCAAAGGCAGACGGATGTTACCTCTCTGTGGAAACTAGCACCCCTTTCTGCTCCAAGCGTTTTGTTTTGTGGGTAGGGACGGGAACTTCATTTTGCTCGCTTATAAACTGGCCGGCTCTGCAGTAATCTTTGTGTTCTTCACAATGGCTATCCCCTTTGATTTTTTTTTTTTTTTACTTGAAAACATAAAGGCTATGAGAAGAAGCATTCTGTAAGTGCGAAAGCAAACGGGGGATGCAGCATTCCGTGTTAAAGCGCAAGCCATGCAGGCATCCATCAGGTGTTCAAATCAGTCAAGGCCGTCCATGCCCCCTTTTTTCCTCCACTTGTTTTCATTTATCTCTTCCTTGGGATTTGGCACAAAACCCAGCCTTAGAACTCAGGCTATAGCTTCAAACAGATGGTCTACAGCTCAAACCACACTTGAGAGGAGTTCCCCAGCATCGTCCTAATGGAATCCGTGCCTTTCTCGGGGCAAGGAGAGGTTTGTTGAAGAGAGAAGAGTGGAGCATCAGGAACTGGGAGAGGCAGAGCTGTGAAATCTGAGCCCAGCAAACAGCGCTGTCTTCCAGAGAAGGCCTGGAACAGAGGCAATGCTAGGATCCACTGAGGAGTCAGTGTACTGTATCTAAGGAGATCTGAGCAGGACAAAGAATCGCCACCCTGGTGTCTGTTCTCTGACAGCAACCAGAATTGTCAAATCTCTCATATTATGCACATTCTATTGTGGTGCATTAGGGAATACTAGACAATGTGTTCTTATGGTCTTGGGATTCCAGGTAGAAAGGGAATAAGAGGGAAAGGAAGGAATCTTCAACCTTGCTTCTTGCCCTACAGGGACCACCAACCTCACTATTCTTCGTATGTACTGCCACACCATGCTTTACATTGGCTGAGAGATGTTATGAGGCCACAAAGACCTTAACCAAGGCTCCCTGGGTCATGAAGCATTAATGGGCAGCTCTCTTAGGCAACAATTAGCAAGGGCCGTTGGGAGTATTGACTTCTCCCAAGTGTTGCCTAGAGCAAGGCTCTTTTCTTGGCTACCCCTTGGCTGCCCTCACTTCTGCTCCTATTCTCTTGCCTTTTCAAGCACACAGTGATGAAGTCCTATAATTTAGCCAACCAAAGTCTGAGTGTCTGGATGGGGAGACAGCTCAATGGGTAAATTGCTTGTGTGAGGACCTGAGTTTGGCTCTCCAGATCCCACTATCAACAGGGTAGTACATGTGTATAACACTAACACTCTTACAGTGACATGGGAGACAGAGACAGAATTCCAAAGGCTCACAGCTCAGCCAACTTGGTGTCTAAGAATCCTACTTTAAACAAGGTAGAATGCAAGAACAGATGCTTGGGGGCTGGAGAGATGGCTCAGAGGTTAAGAGTACTGGCTACTCTTCTAAAGGTCCTGAGTTCAATTCCCAGCAACCACATGGTGGTTTACAACCATCTATAATGAGATCTGGTGCCTTTTCCTGGCATGCAGGCAGGACATTGTATACATAATAAATAAATAACTCTTTATAAAAAAAAAAGAACAGATGCTTGACATTGTCTTTCAACCTTGGCAAGTCAATGGCTGTCCTCACACATATAAGAATGCACACACACACACACACACACACACACACACACACACACACACACTGTCCTCACACATATATGAATGTATACACACACACACACACACACACACACACACACACTGTCCTCACACATATATGAATGTATACACACACACACACACACACACTGTCCACACATATAATAATGTACATACATATACACTTTACTCAAACATGTAAGAATATACACACACATACATTGTACTCACATATAAGAATGTACATACACTGAACTCACACATACAAGAATGTACACACACATGAGAGAGAGGTGGGGGCAGATGTAAAAAGAAGCCTAGGACTCAGTCATTTTCAGCCCAGCCCTTGGAACCCAGTAAAATGTGCTAACTCCATCAGAACCAATGATCACTAAGATCCATTAAGATTTGCAAAGATGAGTAAGTGAGGGGAAGGGTGGAGGAGGGTAATGTTTAGAGATGAGAGCAGAAAAATATTTATGTTCCTTATTCCTTTCTGAAATTACAGAAGGAGAAACTAATAATAGTAGTAAATTTCTCATGCTCATCCCATTAAATCCTAGATATATCAGGTACTGAATTTGACACTTTCATATGCTTTCATTGAGTCTTCATAACTTTGTGAAACAAATAACATTTCCCTATTATTACAAGGTCGGGTACAGATAGAAGTTGCATTTTTTCCTCCTTTCAACAAAGTATACTGTGCCAGAAATTTTGGATATAGTTTCATTACATTTTTATAGCATTATGAGATGTGTCAAATTATATCTACTTTATAGGTAGGGAAACTGAGACACCTATCCTGGTTCAGAATAATGTAAAAGGCTTTTTGTCAAGGGCTCCTGAGTACGGGGCTTGGAGATCAAGAGCATACCACTGGGAAATCATCTGTAAATGGCGACCTCTGGGTCCTGCCTCCCTCCAGACACTTTTCTAGAAGAGTGTCTGCAGCAATAGTCTTGGTATCAACCAATGGTGGTCACATGAAAGAAAAAAAAAGGAGAATAAAGGAGGGGGTTCATTTCACCAAAGCCCCAAAACACAGTATTCATTAATTAGGTACAACTAGGTGGCAAATGAATACTAAATGGGACACTTATTTTTAGCTCTCACTCTGCCCATGCTGGATTCCTTATGGTCTAGGAACAATAATGCTACTTTTTAAAAGACGCTGTATAATTTCCTTCCTCCACCACTGAACAGAATTTACTGAGGGTCAACTTGGACGTGCCACTGCCATGGAATATCATGGTAACTGGTGTACAAAACCAAAAGTTTTGAAATAATAAGTATTAGGAATCCCTTGCCCACTGCACAAGGTGAACCACCTGCCCCTGCCCAACCTGAAAGCTAGCGGAACAGAGCTTTTTCCCTTCTTTGCTGTGTGCCTACCTCCTCAAAGTGATGGAACACTACCTGATTGGTTTCCCCAAATCACAGCTAGAACTTTTCTGGAAATGGCAGGAAGAAGTTTCTGTGTTTTCCATTTCCCAGCCCCAGTCCCTTCTCCAGTTAATACCGAGGCTTCGGTTGTCCTGGCAACCTCAGTGCTGATGTGTCAAGAGAGTCCAACTTCAAGGAAAACTCAACCCCGGGTCTTCCGTCCTACGGAGAGTTCTCTTTTCTCCAGCAAGTCCTGGGGTAGGGCTGTTAGTTGCGGGGTAGGGGGAGCAGCAGGGGGACACTTCACAGGCGTGGTTGACCTCTCCTCCTTTTATGGCAGACTTTCTCTGGTTAGGGGCAGGACAAGTGTGAGGGGTCCTTGGCCTCCTGGTGCTTGGGAAGTGAGAGGAGCTGGTGATTTCCATCGTGCGGGTGCTTGAAGCTGTGAACATCAGAGGACCTGCTCTGTCTGCCTGTCACCCGACCAAAAGGTGTCATGCTCCGAGGATGTGTCTTTATGAAAAGACACCTTTCCTCTTATTTTTTCCCCCACTTCTTATTCCAGTATAGAAGTGTCTTGAGGGACAGATCAGATGCTTCATCTATGTTTAAGAAGAGCAATCAAGCCCTGAGCTGAAGACACGAACAGGTCCCACAGCTGCAGGCTTAGCTGCACTCAAAGGTATTTAATGTGGAAAAAAAAAGAGACTCTCTTCTAAATGTGTGCAGACTTTTTTTTGCTTGCTGTCATTCCTTAAACATACAATGTAATAACTATTTGTAACACGTTTACAATTGTATTAGGTGTTGCAAGTAATCTAAATGATGATTGTACAATGTGGGAGGAGAGCTGGAAAGATGGCTCAGCGTTAAGGGCTCGCACTGTTCTTGCAGAGGACCCGAGTTCAGTTCTTAGTGCCTATGTTGGGTGGAGATCTAATGGCCTCTTCTATCCTCTATAGGTACACACACACACACACACACACACACACACACACACACACACACACACAAATTGAATACAAAAGTCTTTATATGAACCTAGGGCATATCCAGGAGTTTGGCAGTCTTTTCCAGTTAAATCAGTCACAGTCACGTTCCTAGTGATTTTTCAGCCAGTTCAAAAGTTAATGCCGCCTTATAGTAACTAGCCTTCATGATGGCCCCTACCCACTCTTGCCTTCCATCAAAGTTGACTCTGATGACTTTAGTATATAACAAAGTCATGGTGTGGAGCTTCTGGGGATGAAACACCTGAAGCCTTTTGCTTTCCCTAGAGAAAGACAGCTGTCATGTCACAAAGACACTTAGCAGATCAAGAAATATAGGCTCTTTGTCAACAGTTAGTATAGGCTTAGGAACCAAGTGCATCATCTTCAAGGTAGATCTGTTAGTGTGGTAATGCCTCCAAATAACTTTCACTGTGACTTTTTAAATTTCTGACTCATAGAAACTGTATGCAATAATAAATATGTATAGCCTTTTAAAGCCACAGAAGGTTAGAGTAGTTTGTTACTCAGCAGTAGGTGACTACTACACTCTCTGAACTGTTTCTACCTCACTTCCCTCTCCTTTCCATGGTGTCTGGTGTGCAAGTTCAGGAGTTTATGTGATCTCAGTAGTAAAAGAGAAGGGTCTCAGGCCTGTTTGGCACCCTTGGGATACTTTAGCATTTTCAGTGATTCCAGCAGGGGTGGATGTGATTAGGCCTGATCTCTGGGCTGGCTCCTGCTGGTAAGGACTTTGTTGGTGATATTAATGCTCCATTCTCTCAGCTGAGAACCTCAACAGAGAGGAGAAATTCCATGCTCAGTGTTCAGTTTCGTGAGAGGGCACCTCGGTTTCTTGTAGGTGAGCATTGACAGACTCTTCAGAGGCAATGGCCAAAGGAAAAAGAAGCAAACAGGTGATCTCATTCCCTGGGCTATAAAAAGTGGGATCCTCAGAAGAGAAGAAATAAATAAAAGAAAAGGTTCAATAATTTTTTGCTCTCTCTATACTTCAAAGGACAGGCTTCATGTATATTTCAATACCCAGCACACTCAAGAATGGAATAGACATGCACGTGCTTGCAAAACCAAAACACAGCTGGGAGATGTAATTTTAGGTCCCTATAGCCTTGGCAATGCCCCTCCATCCATCTCAGTAGAGTCTGCACCCAGAGCAAGACCAAGCTGAACTCACAGGCAGCCTTGCATAGATAGCAGGACATCATTTCTATGCCTGGGTTTCTGAGAATGGACAAGAATATCGCCTAGGACTCAGGGAGGGAAAAGCCTTTACCACGGTCTCACTCTGGGTCTCAGATCCTCTCACACTCTTCTTTAAAAGTCATCAGGAAAGAATGGTTAAGAAGGTTAAAAGTAACAATATCAGGCTTGCCTGGTAGCTGAGTATGGGTGTTAAGGAAGAAAATGTCTGCCCAGAATGAAAGTTCCACTGAATGGTTTTCAACTTGCCTGGAATGATTAGCGGGATGAGGTTACTGGCTGATGGAAACTTCTAGAATCCTGCTGTTCGAGTTTGGGCCTAGATCTGTCATTGACTTAGTTATTACTTGATGAGAGACACTTAACCTCTCTATGCCTGTTTGGTCATCTATAAAATGATTCTAATCAATATATGTTGTGGACCAATGAAATGGCTCTGCAGGGAAAGGCATTTATTAGGCAAACCTGATGTTGTGAGCTGTTAGATCCTTGTAGGTCATGGTAGAAAGAAAACTGATTGCCAAAAGTTGTCTTTTGACTGCTACATGCATGTCATGGCATATGAGCACTTCCATTAAAACATATATAGCACGCATGCACACACACACACATACACACACGGATAAAGTATTTTGTTATTCCTAGGGAGGGGCAAACAGTGATTCAGTTAAGTTAGAGGAGTGACTACTTTTGTAATTAATGGCATATTCTGGCTTAAGTCATTTAGTATTGATGACAGGATGAGAGACAACAATGAATAGTGGGAGCCCCTACTCCTAAACAAAGAATTATATACAACTAAAAGATGTTGAAATTAGAAGTAGTCATCCCCTGAGGATCAGCTCCCTAATTGGTTATCCAATGCCAAGTGGTCAGTTCTGAAATCATATATATGTCTGTGTGTGTTCATATGGACGTGTGTGTGTGTGTGTGTGTGTGCGCGCGCGCAACATTAGGTAGACACAGCAAGTTATATTTCTATATTTATGCATATATGTGTGTATGTATGTAAAACAAAGAAAAAGAGGCCAGGGATTTGAGAGGGCGGGGGCATGGAAGGAGTTGGAGAAGGGAAAAGGAACAGGGGCGGGGGTCCGGGGAGAGATGATGTAAGTACTTTTACTTTTTAGAAATGTGGGAGCCCTAAGGTTTGCTAGAGTTCTGAGTCTTGTGCTGTGAACTTGAACATTTCTGCTAAGCTTTGTGTGTGTGTGTGTGTTCTTGAAAGTTTCATGGGTGAAATACAGATGTTAATAAAGGCACGACCATGCCTCTTCCAGATGCAGCTGCAAGGATTAAGGAAGGTAATATGTGTGTATAATACATGTACAATACATATAATACAGAAAGCCTAGCACTTGAGTGAGAACCTGGAAACAGCTGATTGCTATCCCCCCAACATCACTCTTGTGTGGATTGCTCAACTTCCAAAAGCAAAGCCTGCAGCAGCCGTCACTGAGGGCTGAAATGGGACTAGGCTCCTTTTCCTATTGCTTTGAAAAATCTGAGGGAATATGGGCTCTTATTGTGTACCAGTCAGGTACACAATAAATATTTATATCCATGTACAAGATACCCAGGACCCATCACTGCTGTAAACACCTAATGGCATTAGGTGTGAGTTCTTGGGTAATGGGGGTTCAGATGTTACCACCGACTGGGAAGTCAGTCTAGCCTTGCCTGGTTTGTTAAACCAAAGCATAGTCCATGCTACAAGCACATTGGCGAGCCTAAAACACAACTGGTCTCAAGGGAGACCTGCCTCGGACATTTGGAACTCCCAGTATGACTCCAAGTGGCATCAAAGTGACACACAAAATCAAGCTGATTTTCAGACCTGTTTCTGCTGTCCCTGGTCCTCCTGTCACACACCTATCTTGTCAATGGTGGCTGAAGTCCCTTTGGTGGCTTCTTCAAGAATCACTTTAGCACAACTGTGGAAATTATATCTAAAGAGGCAAGTGACATTAAGAAATCCGTTATACACACAAATGCGGAAGAAGTCAGACATGCATAAGGGACAAAATGGGAGGGGAGCTAGGGATAGAGGAGGGAGGGGGAGGACGGATGGATGGAGAGGGAAAAGAGAGAGAGAGCATGCCCAAGAGTGAGTTGTAGGGGACATATTGTGGGTCAAGGAACAATAGACAAACAGAAGGCAAAAGGTATGAGTGGGTTTTACTTGTAGGTTAAAATGTCCCTAGGTCCCAGGCGTGTAGGAGCAAGAAAGCGCACTTGAGTCAGGGACTACCCTTATCACACCGGTGCACACCCAGTGTCTGGACAGATGCTCAAAGACAGTCTGAGGAGTCAGAGAAATGTGACATTTGAAAACCTAACAACACAATGCGTCACCATGGCTGGCCTGCTGTGTCGCAGGGACATGAGGCTAATGATGGTAGTGCCCTTACTTAGCTTCCTGCATCTTCCCTTGGTGTTTTCTGATCTCTGGTCTCCCTCTCAAGAGGCCTTCTTGTGAGCCCTTTCTGACCCAAGCTAAGGAAATCTATTTACCTAAGATATCACCTCTGAGAGGAGGGGTGGGGGTGGTGTTTGAAAGTGGGAATTTTGCATCTGGTTCCTGCAGGGTCCGGGTCTACTCCAGCTGCCTTGCTGCAGGTGTGCACCTGTCTTTCTTTCGACACTCCCCTTCTTCTGGGAACAGTGTTCCTCAGTGGGACTCTGTAGGAAAAGGAGAAGGAAGGCTGGAGAAGAGAAAGGATGCTCAGAGCTACAGGGTGAACTCTCTGCAGCCAGACTGATCAGAGGAGGAGTGGGGGTAGAGATCTGAGACGCCCAGGCTCCACAAGAGCCTGAGCATGAAGGGATGGCCACAGAAGTTCTCTTTTTAAGGGGGAGCAGAAACCAAAGGCCACTGAGAGGCAGCATCTCTCTCTTCACATCTGGTAGCTTTCCCTTGAAGTCAGAAACTGAGCTCACCACGGACACTCCTGGGGTTCGTACGAATACATCTGTATCTATTTATTTATTTGCTGCCAACCCCCACCCCACCCCCCAGCACCCTGTTCTTGAAACTTGCCTGGTTTAGTGTTTCAGCAGCTTGGTTAAGTATCTTGTAAGGAAATCATTTCTAATAAAGCTGGTGTGCTCCGGTTTATCGTTTCTAAGTGCGGGTCAGGATTTAGTTCGCTGTGTTAAACTCTCCGCGCTGCATGTGATTTGTCAAGCTTTGTCAGGAACAAAAAGTTCCGGGATGTGCAAAGCAGGACTGCTTGGTTTCCATGGAGATACTGCTAGTTGGGCTATGGAAACCCTGAAAAGGCCAGAGGATGAGTGACAATACAAGGATTTAGCGGCTGATCTGAAGAGCCAGACTGAATTAATGAGATTTTTCACAGAGCGTTATTAGCAAGGCTAGCACCGTATGGCTCTTAGGCCCTCTTTTTCCCAGCTGCAATCTTGGAAAACAGACATGGAAAGATTTAATTGCTGATAAAAAACAATACAACAACAACAAAACCCCTCTAATGTAATTTTAACTTACAACATTTTAGGGGTACAATAAAAAATTGTGTTCTTTCCCCCATCACTCCTTACTGTTATTGCTGCACTTGGGGTAATAGTTACCCTCCATCTGCATGGAGATGAGACATTCAGTGGTACTTATTATAGTGTGCAGTTAATTCCCACATACTGTGAACACATTAGCTGTTCAAAGTAGGTTTACTGGCATCCCGTTTAGAGCCAAGGGAGAAATACCACGTCACCAGCTTTATCTCTCCTGGGGCAATATTAATTACTTATTATAGACTGCTGATGTAAACTGTTATCTCTGGCAGGTCACGGTTTGTGCATGTGTCTATTCAGTGTTCTGGGATTTGGGACTTTGGGTGTGGATTTCTGAAGACTAGCAATCTGTGTGGCTGGCGAGTGTAACGCTGCAGGTTGCTGCTGGTGCTTGTTGGCTCCAGGAGGACAGGGGCTTAGAAAACTCTGTCTGCCACCATGGTCAGGTAGCAATTGCCTCTGAAATTTAAGAGCTGGCCTTGGACCCTTGCAAGGATTGACACTATAACCCCTCCCCCATGCCAGCTCCTGTTGCTATCATCATTATTATTATTGTTGTTATTATTATTACTATTATTGTGGTCATTAGTATCATTATTATTATTTGTTTGTTTAATCAATTGTGAACTGGTTTCTGGGACTGGAAACATGGGTATGATCAACAAGGTCATTTCTTAATTTTAAAAATGTCCCCCATTCAAATTCTTCATAAAATGCCACTATTTGTCACCTCCAAAAACACTGCGATGCAACGCCATGGCCCACACGGTACAGGCAAGGCAACCCATCACATGGTGGTTTTTCTTGATGCTCTCCAGAAGGGCATATGCCCATCTGTTCTTAGGAGATGGAAGACCACAGGGCTGCTGCTGAATAATCCACAAGGGCAGCATGAGCTGTGGGCATTCCCTGGATTCCTGCACACTAGGCTAATCCACTTAATCTCACCGATAGCTTCCCCGGGCGGGAATTTCGCAGTCTCTTTTGATTTAGTGGTTTGTAAACTCTACAATTAGGTGCCTTTGCCTGCCTGTTACTGTCTCTCTAAATGACTTGATGAGGAAGAAATCAGGGACGTTGAAACAGGAGTCAGTATGCCTTCGTCCTTTCCCACCTTTTTTTTTTTAAACATTATTACTTTTAAATTTATTGCTCTTTCTTCTCTTTTGCCTTCTATGTTATTGTATTAATTTATTGAAATCATTGGATGTGCCCTCTCTGCTTTGCCAATCTAGCATCTAAACTGATTCCACATTTGTCCCTGTCCCAGATTATACATTTCCAAACCCATTTAGTAGCTAAGAATCTACTGCTCTGTGTGTCCCCAGAAAGGTCTGGGGAGAACAAAGATGAAGGATTCAAATTGTCTTGGCCTTGAGCCCTGTGTCTGACATTTGTTAGCTGTGTGGGCAAGTCCCTTAGCCTTTCTGGTATGATGTCCTCTTCAGGAAGTAAAGGTTAAATGTGGTGCATGTAGAAAGTGCCTACGTGCCTGCACATAGCCAACATCGACAAATGATAGCACTGATGGTTATCATTCATATTAGAGTGCCTATTTGCACAGCAGGGATTTGTTTGGGGGCATTTTATTAAAGACCATTCGACATGTGTTTTTGTGGCATCTCTGCTTAGCTTGGGCTCTTGAAGTTAAGAGCCCAGGTTTTCTATTTATTTTGAAATTGCCCATTGTATTTAGCTTCTGCTGTGGTCTGCCTGATTCCCTGCCTCTTGAAAACGCATATTGTCATGATCGTTATGCCCAAACACATTCCACATGTATAAATAAATTCTACACTCCCTCATTATTTTGTGCTGCCATGGCAGGCACAGAAGGTGCTGTGGTACTTGAGAGTAGGTAGTGTAAGCTGTTGCTATTGTTTTCTTTGGTGGCGGCGGCAGTGGTGGTGGTGGTGGTGATGTGTGTGTGTATTTGTGTGTGTATCTGGGAATCAACCCAAGGTCTTGCATGTGCTACATAAGCACGCTACCAATCAGCTACATCTCTAGCAGTGATTTTCAAAAATCTATTAACATAGCTAGTGTGTGTGTATGTGTGTGTGTGTGCACATGTTTGTGTGGGTGTGTGTGTGGGTGAACACATGCTATGTAGAGGCCAGAGACCGATTTCAGATGTCTTTCTCAGTAGCTCTTCGCCTTATTTTCTGAGACAGGGTCTCACTGAACCTCATCTAGACCTCACTGGCCTTGTCTGCTCACCTGGATGAGCCGGCCGGCCAGCTGGCTCCACAGTCTCTGTCTCTGCCTTCCCAGTGCTAGATTACAGGCACATGTTACCACACCGGCTTCCTCTGTGGTACCAGAAAGCCAGCTCAGCTCCTCACACTTACGCAGCAGGCACTTTACTGACTGAGCCATCACTGAACCCTAGTTCTCTGCAATAACAGGGTGTGCTCTTAAACACGGAGCCATCTTTCCAGCTGGCTTCTCCTTTTAAAGTTTTTAAGGTGAATTACCTGCAGCTCTGTGTGCTGAGCTTGAAGTTTGGACCAGGTGCTAAGCAGTATGGATTTCTGTGAAGCAGGCAGGGGAGAGGCCAAGCTCCATCAATGACCGCCTGACATGGTTAATAGCACAACCATAGGGGATCTCAGTCTCTTCAATGAGTACAATGTAGTACAATGAGAATATTAGCGTCTTTTCTCTAGAAGATTAAACGCTCTGTAAGTTCAGGCAAAATGCCTGCCTCATATCACGTGTTCAAAGAGTGTCTGCTTGCTCTTAACTTTGGTGGTGGTTGTTTTGACTTGAGAGTATGACACCAGCAAAATTGGGAAATTGCATGATCAGTCACCATCTCAGATTCATTTGTTCTTCTAGTCTTTGATGTTTCTTCCAAGGTTTTCCTCTACCAATAGGTACTGGGTCCCTGCGTGCACTATGGGCTGTTTTACAGTGGTCACCTAAACTAGAACTCAGTACTGGTAGATCCCCACCTGAACCAAGAAAAAGTCATCATAAATTTGCAGTTCAACACGGCCAAAGGGATAGCTCACATTCCATAGTGAAATATGGACAGTGTCTTTTCTAATCATCCATTGGTGTCACTGTGGCCTTGTAGGCAATCAAGCTCTGTATGTTAAACAAGAGTCTATTGATGCTCACCTGAAACAAACAAACAAACAAACAAACAAACAAAAAAGCTCCCTCACAGAAAAGGAAAACTCCCTGGTGGAACTGCTTCCTAAAGGTAGGATGTGGTTTGAGTGTAGGACTGGGGCAAAGGCCAAATATTTTTTTGTACCTTATGTTGTGAAGGCTGAGGCCAAAGTCAGAGCACAGCAGCCTTGTAGGGGATGCTTAGGGGTGATGCTATTTGGCCATGTTGAGGCACTGTGCTCTTTGAAGTAGAGTGTCATAGAGTTGCTATGTCAGGACTGAATTTCTAGACCAAAGCCAGCCAGTCTACAAAGTCCAATTAGATGGAATGACAGAAGTCAGTGGCTTCATGGGTTTTGTGAAGCCAGGGCTTGAGGGGATTCTAACACCAAGGAAGCATGGAAGGAAGAAAGAGATGGAGTGGGGAAAACACACACTCGTCCTGTCCCCCGCTTTACCCGTGGTTTTAGTAACCTGTGTTCAATCATGCCCTGAAACAAAAAGTATTAAAAAAAATAAAGTATTATGATCAGAAATAAATAATTCTCAACTTGTAAATAATGTTTATAATAAAGATATTGCTACACTTTTTTTGTCTTCAGCTGTTACTCTTATTATGAGTAGTTTGTGAGTTAAAGTTGATCATGGCTGTGTATATACATAGCAAAGCTGTCCGTCCCTGGCTTCCTGTGGAAAGTTTAAAGTGTATTCCACATGGATCAGGAATGGCTGCCACACCAAGCAATACTCCAGTCGGGCTGCACTGGCCATTTAGATTTCCCATCTGTGTCACTCAGTCCAGTCTTATCTTCATCCTTAAATGTCTGTCCCCTAGTACTCTGTCTGTCCTTCTTTCTAGTTCTCCACACCCCCACCACGTGCTTGTGACAATGTGTTGCACAAACTCAAGCGGCAAACCCATGGATTCTTCATCCTTCCAAGATGACCCCAAGATCCCGCTGCCTTGGTCCACACCCTTGCTCCAATGTAAGAATTGAAAAAAAAAAAAAAAAAAGATCCAGCCCTTCCTGTTCATCGCATGCACAACAGGTGCTTCGAAGAACGTTGTCTAATTTAGAATCAGGTGTTGATCCCAATTTTTCTATTCTAAAACTTTATAAGTTAGTAAATTATCTAACATCTGCAAAATTCACCTTACCTGTATAAAAGATAGTGCTAAAGTGGGGAAGTGGGGGGGGGGGGGGGCTGTCCTCTCTCAAACTTTGGCCTGTCTCTTTACTTTATCCTTATCTTGAATTTTTGATGCCACAGTTTCACCTCTTCCATTCTTTTTGTTCTCTGTTAGACAAAGAAATAAACAGAAACCCAATCTTCAGATAGACTCATCAGCATTAATGGATGTTAATGATGATTTAAGGGGTTTGCCTCTCAAAGGGAGGTGAATTTTAATAAGTAAATTTAATTTCTTAGTTCAAAAATTATCAGATGTCTAGTGCCTATCAGACTCTGTAATTGCTGTGGATTTACTCCTTTAACCTAGAGTTTCCCAAAATATGCACCCCCAAGGAGTTCCATAGCCAAGTACAAATTTAAACCTTGGCATGCCAAGTTCTTTCTCAGCTCAATACAGAATATAAGGACCTAGATTAGCCCTCATTCTCGAAGGAACAGCAGGGCACACAAATTATATAAAATAGCAATATGCACGACTGCTCACCAGGCGAGAAGACACAACAGCCCTTGAGAACTGTCAAGGGGGCGTCTGACGTCTGATGAGCACTCCAGCTTTCCACGTAGAGACACCTTCAGGCTGTGGACATCTGCAGAGGTCCCCCATGAGTGCACAACAGAGTACAGACCAATGTGTGAATTTGAGAAAGCTAGCTGAGAAGGGCAGAGAGGAGTAGTGGTTTAAATAATAAAAGAATGCATGGGATGGGATAGCAAATGAGATGTAATGTGAATGATTTCATTTTTCAGTAAAAAAATAAATAAATGATAGGAGAACATACTCTTCAGGGCCCAGCCAAATAGCATAGCCCTCGTCAAGGAAAAGTCTCTTTGCAGCAGATGAAGATCATTACAGAGAAACACAACCCATCAGAACGTAGCCACGTGAGCCCCAGTCTCCTTGGATACATGTACACCACACAGCTCCTGCACCTCAGGCTCAAGGATCATACTGAAGAGGGGGCGGAAAGATCATTAGAGCCAGAGAACATGGAGTTTACGTTGAAACTGTGTCTCCTAGGGATGTCAGAGGCTACATCCATAAAGCCTCACCAATATGGCTACTCTAACATGTTTCTGAACAAGAGCAACAAGAGACATGATGACATGGGTAAGCAAAAGCCTCAACCCCGCTCACAGAACTACAGACAACTAAGGAACACTGAGGTCAAAGAAATAGGCTTCCTCAAGGAAGAGCCACCAACTAGTTATCCTATCTCAAATGGCCAGCCCCGAAAACATACAAATAGGCAGCATTATATGGACTGATTAGGTAATATTTATGTATTTGGGAATAGAGATATAGATATACATACATATACATATTTAGGTAACATATACACATACACATGTATGTAGGTAACAACAGTAAAGAGGCCAGCAATGTGAAAGAGACCAAGGGAGTCTATATGCGAGGTTTTGGAGGGAGAAAAGGGAGGGAAAATGATGTAATTATATTTAATCTCAAAGAAATATAAGAAATAATAATGATAATAATAATAAACATTAGATTGTAAAAATGGTCATCTGCATATTAGAATTCGACCATTGGTTAGTATGCTAGAAAGAAATACATGTGTTTATGTACATTTAAATGAAATTTTCTACTTGGTGAATAAATATAAAGAGTTATAATTTTTTTAAAAAAGAGAGAAAGAAAGACTAAGAGAACAGTGGCTATTATGTTTTCAATATGAAATATTCCCCGTGGGTTTGTGAGTTAAGCACTTGTTTCCCAGCTGGCTCAGGTAGCCATTTAAGAGCTTTTCCGTGGGGCTTTACCGGCAATTGTAGATTAGAGTAAGTCTCTGAGGTTCAACCTGGCTGCTGGTACTGGTTGTTCTTTCTCTGCCTCCTGGTGCACTGTCATGCAGTCAGCCACCCATCACCACCACCAGGAGCTGCTCTGGTGTGCCCCCCCAGGACAAGCTAAACCCCTCTAAAACCAGGAGTCCAAGTAAACCCCTCTTCCCTTATGTGACTTAGGTAGGATGTTCTGGTCACAGCAGCAGGAACATAGCTGAGGCGCTGCCTCTGGTACAAGAAGATGGCAGATATATTCTGAGAAATGCATCATTAGGTGATGTCATTCTGTGTGGGTATCATAGAGTGGATTACTGTGTACGTGGCTCAAAATTGACAAACTATCATTAAATGGCACGTTACTTGTGAACATCGATGCTCACTGATTCAGTCTGGTTGGCCTGTATTGAAACCTACAAGAAGAACATCATGACAGGTGTATCTGGACCCAGGAAAGTCTACTCAAACTATTGCACCAACCAAGGGCAATACATGCAGTAAATATTGAACCCCTACTCAGATCTAGCCAAGGGATAGGACATTGTCCACAATTGTGTGGAAAGCGGGGACTGACTGACATGAACTCTGGTGCCCCATATTTGACCACTTCTCCTTGGTGGGGAGGTCTGCTAGCACCCAGAGAAAGAATGGGAAGGTTACCAAGATGAGACTTGATGGGCTGTGACCATATGGTGGGGAAGGAGGGCCTCTTCTGTCACAGACCTAGGGGAGGGGAAAAGGGTAAAAGAGGGAGGGAGGGAGGAACAGGAGGGGACAAGCAAGGAGATTATAATTTAGATGTAATCTGAATATATTAATAAAAATAAATAAATTAATTAATTAAAAATAAAATAAAAACTGCACCCATAGTGCAGGTTGTACCATTGTCTTAAGTCATTGAGGAATAGTTTACTAAAACCGAATGAGTGCTGAATACGTCTCAATGTATCCCCAAGGATAGAAATATTACCAGACAGAATGTGTTTTCTGGCCACAATAGAAAATAGTTAACAAAATGAAAACTAGAAAACTTTGAATGTTTGGAAATCACCAATGAATTCCTATATAATTAAAGGTCAGAAAATCAAGGAAATTTAAGAATATTTTGAATCAAAGAAAATTGACATGTAATTAGAATAATGTTTGTGACATGGAATTAGAATAATGTGAAGGTAGAAATTGGTGGTTTTAAATGCAAATATACAAACTCCGTAAAAAGTTGAAATGAATTAAGTACATGTTTTAAGCACCTAAAAAGAATTAAGGTAAAAGAATAATGATAAATTTAACTACAAAATAATAGAAAAAAATCAGTGGAAGAAAACCAATAATGAAAAAACTCAACAAAATAAGATGTTGGTTTTAAAAAATGATTGACAGGTTAGCAAACCCTGACAGGTCTGAGCTAAAACTAAAAAGAAGGCAAAAATTTTCAATATAAAAAATGTAAAATGAGATGTCATCAAGTTTCAGTAGACATGGAAAAGGTCTTTAGGCTGACAAATTTGAAAATTTAGATGTAGAAATTTTGTCAAGAACTATAACTTAAACACTGAGAGAAGCATGAATAATATGTGTCTGTTTTAAAACTTCAAAATAAAAACCCTAACTTTGAAGGTTAACTCCAGGTCTAGGAAACTTTAACCTGAAAGAAATAACAGCTTCTCCAGTGAACAATGTGAAGAAATGTTTTTCTTCTGTCTCATTTTACAAGGTTGCCATGACGTTGATACAAAAGTTAACAAGGGTACTATACAAGGAATGAGATGCCTGCAGGGGTGGCTCAGTGGTGGGATTACTTGCTTTGCACGCATGGAGCCATGGACTTGATCTTTGATTAGGGGTGGGGCTTGAGCAAATTGCATAATTCCTCTCATAGGCTTGGCAGCAAGCAGCTTTCCTTGTTTTACTGGCCCTAGAAATGATTTTTTAAAAAGACCTCTATGCTTTCCAGATATATAAATAAATAAGGGTACATACCATGTTCATTGACTCAACCGTGAGATGTTGGTAAAGACATCCTTCATTCTCCTAAATTTCTATATGTAAAAAAATTTTTTAAATTTGATTTTAATGCTGGTATGGAAATGCAAAAGGTTAAAATTCAGCCAAGATAACTTTGGATTTCTAAAAGTTAAACTAAAATATTGGATGCTAGTATTTAAAGTTATAATAAAGCAAGGTGATATTGGTGACAGACCACAGGATAACAATCAGATGTAAATTTATGTATTTAAATCACTCAACTGCTAGCAAAGCTGGTGCTGCTGAGAAGGCGACTGTAGTATCCTGACATGACGGTGATCGTCTGTATGGCCACCTCAGTCCTGAGTTCTTGAGTGTGCTTACTCTGTAAAAGGTCATCCAGTACAAAGCACCAAAGCAAATTTTCTTATGGAATTAATTTGCATGATTAACAAATGGCTAAAAATGACCCAACTACTAATTTCACATTCTTCTGCTCATAGCATGACTCTGACCTGAGACAGTAGCTGAATTTTAAACTTATTATTGTTTTTAGCTCTGTTTCAGCTGCTTAATCTATCCCCCTCAGCTCCACAGTAGGCAAGGCGTTGCATTGATATTGATTGGTCCCCGGCATTCTCATTATTTGAGACTGTCAATCAGCACTAATAAAGTACAACATGAAGACCAGCTTAGGGACCTCTTTTTTCCTTGGGTGAATCTGTGATATCCTACTGTTCTCAATATAGATCTCTGGCTGAAGGTAAAAAGAGCAGTAGAAAGCAGGGTTGCTGTAGGGATCTGTTCCGTGTTGTCGTTGTTGGGTGGATTCCATGCTGGGGGCCCTATACTTAGTACTTGAAGTGTGGTGACTTATTTAATGCACACCATTTGCATAGCTTACTAATACATGAGATGAGAGTGCTGTTTGTCCCTTGTGACTGTGAGGAAATGCATGCACACCCAGTGAAAGGGCCTGCCAAGCATCACACAGCTACCAAGTGATGGAGAGAGCATGTGCTGGGCAGGGTGCTTCTGGAGCCTTGCTCTCTACAAACCACGCAACCTCAAACACTAATTTCAACAACTTGTGCAGTCTTCTTTGTTTGTTCAGGTTTCAAAGATACAGAGGAAGACACACACACACACACACACACACACACACACACACACACATCCCCCGCCCTCCAAACCTAACGACATTGTTCTACAGACTCTTTCTCTGTTAGAGGCAGCCGAGGGCAGGGCTTGCTCTGCACACCTCATGCCTCACGGTGAGGACTGGCGTTTGCCTATGTCTCACCCCACCAGAGGGATGGCTGCTCCCTAACTGAACTGTAGATTTTTCTTTCGTAAAAAAGCAAAAGCATGGCAGAAAAACATAAACACTGATAAGGTTTAGGAATAACATTGACTTTTTTTTAAGAAAACACTTTTCCTTGGTTGGCTTTCTTGTGCCCAGAACCTCCATTTTCTGAGCTCTCAGAGGTAAATTTAATAAAGATTGATATCAGTGACAACTTTTGTCAGATTCTAACTGTGGAAGATGGGCCAAGGAATGAATGAGGGAGCGTATAAATATTGATGTGGACACTGGGTGCAGAGGAGTTGGATGAAGCAGGAGAAGATAAAACAGTTTAGTGATGGCAGGTCCCCTCCCATGGAGGACTGTAGAATGGCCCTTCCTCATTGATTTTAAGTCCTGGGTATCTCTCAAGGTGGAAGTGTATGCCACAGGCTAAACTGTAACTGCTTAGATTACAAAAGTTATTCTAGAGGAAGCACATACCTTTCAGTTCAGGAACAAATACTATCATAAAAATAGTACTGTATATAGAAAAAAATTGAATACATATAGAAAAACACAGAATCATGAAAATCATGATAATTTCGCCACCCAAGGTGCTGGCTATGAACAGAGCACAGACTCTTTTCCATTCTGGAATGAATACACCGTCCTAATTCCCAAGAGGCTAGCATTTCAGTTTCTGGATTTAAATCACACTGAGTCTGTGAGTACATGCAATCTAGTTGTATTTCTTTTTACCCTACAGATAATTACATGTATCCTTCAGTGTCTATGGGAGGTTGGTTCTGGGATTCCCATACAGAAACCAACACCCATGGATGCACAAGTCCTTTATATAAGAAGGCATATTATGTACATTTAACCCACACTCATCTCCTGTAGACTTCCATCAGCTTTAGATTACTCATAATATCCAATGTAATGTGACTACTATATTAATAATTGTTCTACTACATTATTGTGGGAAATGAAAACAGGAAAAATATAACCTTTACATTTCGCTTTTCAGAACTTATTAGAACTTGCCAATCAACAGTTTAATCCACCATGGATGTGAAAGGCCAAATGTATAAAGCCAGTGATGTTGCCTACAAAAGACTATCAAATCTTGTAAAAAAATATTATAGATTTAATTTTCCTCTTATTGTTTGTTAAATATACATAAATGATATTATTCATAATGCTAAACAAATTTTACCATTTTAGACACTTGCAGTATATAATCTAGTGGCATTAAGTATATTCACAATGTCACAGATCCATCACCACTATTTCCAGAATATTTTTTATCAACCCAGATGATAACTTTGTTCTCATTAAGCATTACCTGCCCCTTCTCTTCCCCACCAAATCTTAATAATTGCTGCTTCTCTTCCTGTCTTTGTGAACCAACCATCAAAATGGAATCTATACTAATCCATCCTTCTATAATTAGCTACAATACAATGTTTTCCTGATTCAGCCATGTTATAAATGGACCAGAATGATGCTGATCTTTGGACCTGAATAATATTTCATTGTGTATATGGCCCACATTTTGTCTGTCTATTCATCAGGCAGGAGACATAGATTGTCTACCGAGGCTACTGAGACTATTGCTACCCTGAACAATGGTGTGAAAACATCTGTTTGTGTCCCCACTTTTGGTTCCTTGGAGATGTAGCTAGGAGCTAAATGCTAGGACCATATTCTATGCTACAGTCTACAGCTATATTTTTGAGAAAGCACCACTCTGTTTTCCATAGATGCTGCACTGTTTAACATTTTCAGCAGCACATAACATTTCCATTTTCCCCACAGCTTTATTGATATTTGTTTCCATTTTAATAGCTATCCTCATGCATGTGAGACACTGCACCTAGCTTTTTGAAACTTTCTTCTAACGATGTGTATGGTAAGCAAATACATTTCTTCTATGATTCTTATGAACTATAGCTTGAAAATCCATATATTATTCAGCTATTTGCATGTGAGTACATTATTTAAAAATAACCCTGTGTTATTAAATATTTGGGTTGTCTGTAGTTCTTTCATATCATGAACTATGAGAAAATGAGCATAGACTTTTGTACATATTATTTCATTGGTACAAATTTGAATATATGTTATCATTGAATCAGAGAGACACCATATAAGATTTAATCCATACTTCTAAAATACTTTTATGTAGATATAAAAGGATTGGCCAGGAGCCTTTCAGTGGTCAAACACCCACACCAACACTGTTAACCTCAAAGATTTCACTGGAAAATATTTGTACCCGTAAGATAGAGAAACCAGTTTGTAAAATTGGTCAATAAAGTAGAAAATGCATCAGTTGGGCCTTTAGCCAGATGACTTGACATTCCAAAAGAAAGAAATATTTTTATTATACTGATCTGGAGTCTGAGAAGAAAATTTCTTTCAAATACATGTGATCACTTTCTTTCTGGTTCAATTTTCCTATATCTCATTTGCCATTCCTGCCTGAGATAGGGTAGAAAAAAATTTAAATTTAAAAAACATGGAAGTAAATCCTTTACTACCAAACTCTTTTTGTGGTTATTTGAAACTGGGAGTCCAGAAAAAACAATATGATTTCTCTAGAAAAGAATCAGCATGCCTAAATGAGTACATACAACAAACCAAGTCTAAGCTATGGACACTTGCTGGAGAATTTTCTTTCCTTTGAAGAAGTTTACAAAGGCATCCCATTTTGTTTTACCTTGCTTGCTTGCTAGGGTGGATGCTGCAATATTGATCAGAAGGCAGGCACGTGAACAGCAGTGCTGCCTGCTCAGGACCACTGACTGAACGTTCTCCATCTCAAAATTATAAATATACCACGTTCCCATATCCAAAAACCACACTCAGTGCTGACACCAGCCTTGTGAGTGGAAAATTCCACAGCTGGCCCCATATGACATATGGCATTCCAAATACAGGTGCACTGAAAATATCTAATGCAATTACCTTCAGGCTATGGGGCTAAGGTATACATGAAACATAAAGGAAATTTGTGTTAGACGTATGTCTCATCCCCAAGATACCTCATTATGAGTCTGTAAATATTCCAAAAATCTTACAAAAATCTCAAATCTGAAACACGTCTGGTCCATGTATTTTATGTAAGGGATGCTCAGTGTGTTCCAACTTTATCTGAGTCACCTCAGGAAAAACTCAGCCTTATATAGTGACTCTCAGAAATAAGTCCACTACCTCAGCATCACTGCTAAGGCACAGACCTCTGCCCCTAGCCTGAAGTCCTTCATCAGTGAGTATAGGCAGAGCCTGCAAATCAGCCTGACTTCTGGATTGCCATTGCTGCTTAAAAGACACCCTTTAGGGGCTGGGGATGTAGCTCAGTTGTACTTGTCTAGCATGCTTGAGGTCATGGCTTTGATGTCGGGTACCACATAAACCAAGGTGGTGGTAGTGCATGCCTGCAATCCTGCTCAGGGGAGGAGGAGGGGAAGGAGGAAGAGGAGGAGGAGGAGGAGGAGGAGGAGGAGGAGGATCAAGAACTCAAAGTTATCTTCAGCTACATTCAGAGTTTGACACCAGTGTGGGCTGGAGGAGACCTGCATTATAAGGGACACTGTTTAATCGGATGCCACCTGTCACCTACATTGGGGACAGTTTTGGATGATCACCTAGGTGAGTTAAAAGGAAGCTAAAAAGAGAATGAAGTTGCCATGTAATTTCTGATAATCATGACAAACAGTCAGCCCCTCACGGGGGCTGGATCTATGTTTTATCCTCAGGGCACTTTGTCTTCTGAGAACGAACAGAGTCCTCCACGTAGATTTGGCATCTGTAAACAACTGACTTCTCCCCACAGACCACAAAACAATCTGGGCTTGATCAGACACGACAGCAGCTCGTATGTATTCGACATGCACAGAACCGCACTGGCCAGTGGATTCTTGGCCTTTTACTAGTGCATCAAATATATGCCTCTTGAAGTAAGGATTCTATCTTCTATCACCCTAGGGCACTTGGCATCTGGCCATTCATGTTGTTCAACAAGTCAAGGTAAGGACATCTAGTCCGAATAGGAGACAAAGATGTGTTTAGCAAGGACAGTGGGCATGGGAGAGTGTGAGATGTGCTTGTGTGGCCCTTCTTCACTGCCCCTGGGCTTGGCCATGAGACTTGACTTGTCACTGCAGTAAGTGTGATGGAACTAAGGCATGGCAAGCTCCTGTGGACTGAGGCTTGTCCTCCAACATGTCTCCCTTGGAAGACACAAAGGTTTTGTATTATGAGGAGACACGTGGAGAAAAACGGTAAAGCACTGGAATTCATCCTCCGGCTCCTTCTTCAGTGACTTCACTCCTGCAGGGGATCTCAGCTTTGCCCCAAGTGCTGGAGAAAGGCCCCCTGAGCCCTGCTAACCAGAGTCCTTAGTAATGGCAGGGACTTGTTACCAAGCACTAGATAACTGAGTCCAGAAGAATGAAAAACAGTGGCTTTTAAAATCTGAAAACAACAGTCACCTACATCTGCTTTTGATGTACCTGGACGATACTTTTGTTGAAATCTGAGAGAAAACAACCAACCAACAAACAACATACAACCAAGAAAGCATGCTGTCAAGAAAAAAAATAATCCTATTTATTTATCCTCTCAACAGTCTTTTATTGGTCCTCTGTGGTGATCCCAGGCTCTGTTAGTCAGAGGAGACAGGAGGGAAACAGAGGCAAGCAAATAGTAACAGCGCAAAACGGGGAGTGATGTGAAGGGCAATATAGGCAAATGGGGGGTGACTGAGAGAATGGTCCAGAACAGGTGACCTCAGAGGGAATTCTGCTGCTGGTTGCTGACTTCTATAGAGCCTTGACTCAGGGATGGTTTAATCTCAAGTATCTTTGTGAAACTCAAGCTTTGAAAACAAACAAACAAACAAGTAACTAGGGAGGTAGACAAAACAAGGCAAGCTTTTCTTACTTCAAACTTTCCAAAACAGACCTTTGCAAGATTGAAGCAATCCATGCTGGCTTCCCCAAGTTACACTCTGAACACGTGGCCAAGAAACTGCTTCCTTCACCAGAACAGAGCACTCATGTGACAAGGTAGCCTACCCCACCCCCACCTCCGGAAGTCCATGTCCCTACCCTCACTCCCCTGCCCCTGACATTAACAACCTGCAGACGATGAGGAAGAAAGTGTGTCGCGTGTGGGAGCCACCCCAAGAGAATCGGTCCCACAAGAGAGGTGCTAACAAGGTGAGGACGTATGACTCTGAGCGGTGCTTCCTAGTTCTGAAGGAAGGCGAGACTGGCACTGGGCCAGGAGACAGAAAAGACATGGAAGAAAGAACTAATTTGGAGCGGGCAGGATGAGTATTTTCTGGCTTATTTAAAAACACAGATATCGGATCTGACTGCCAGATGGGACTGCTGAGGGAGACGGAATGTCAACAGTGGAGTCAACCACGCTGAAGCATGAAAGGCTATATTTTGACAGTAGGGAAGCCGAAGCCATAGAAAGAATGATGCTTAGTGGGACGGGTGGGCTCATCTCATACTCAGTATTTTATTTCCATATCAACCCCTTGGAGGCAAAGGCTGAGGGCACTGGCTTGGCCCCATATTAAAGAAAAATCACTACCCGGTCCTTCAAACAACTTCAAGGCTACAAGGGAGAATAAGCCAAACAGAGAGCCGATTAACAGACAGAGGAGCCTTCCAATGTGAGTTTACTGAATTGAAAGTGTCAGTTGTAGGATGAGCACTGAGCTCCACACTGGACACCTTAGATTGAGGAACAGGACATGGTCCTTGCCTCCCTGGAACATCCATTCGAATTGCCGCTTAAATGTGGTATGGAGCGGCATGCTATGATGGGTCTCTTCACTCCTGGTGAAAATTCAGTGGCAGATGGGGAAGATCAGTAGGGCAGCTGTGGTGTGATGGGAAACTCACGGGATGTCAGGCAAGCTTTGTGTTCTCTTAGCAGCTTCCTTGCTCTGTGACTTCCGGCAAGTCCCAGGAACCTCTTTGAGCATGCGTCACCCCGCCCCCTTCGGAAGCACGGTTTTACATAACCGTGCAGTCTCTGTGGGAACGTGAGGTAGGAGTTTGCTGGAGGACGAACAGTAAGGCTTTATAGTATAGAAAGCTTTAAGCTTTATGCTGTTGGTCAAATGGAAACACAGAACCCCGAGTTGGGGTAATTCTCAAGAGATAAGGCTGCTTCCAAAATACAAATGTGAAAATTAAAAAGATAAAAACAAACAAACCAACCCCAAATCCAAAACACTGGAGAGATGCTAACAAGAGCAAGCCAGAGAGAAGAAGAATGCTTCTTCGTGAATTGAGCCTCGAGCTCAAGCCCAGGAATACTCTCTGGTTTCTCCCATGGGCATGACGTCATGCGCTCTGTGATGTATACTGCATGACCTTCCAGGAATGAAGCACAGCACCGTGTCCAAGGTCAGAAAGCCTCGAAAACGGTCCTTTGTTTAATTTTAACTCTCTTATATAAACAGTGACCTAATGTGATGATGGCTCAGTCTGGCCAGGCATCCCTGACCTCCGCATTTCCTTCTCTTCACTCCCTCCTTCTGCTCTGAGTCAAGCTGTCTGGCCTTTATCTCACATGTGGGCTTTGCAAATAAGCATGAGTGATTTGTGTGCTCAGCTAGCCTGAGAGGAACAAAGGCATGCCAGAAAAGCAAAACACTTCAACCAAGTCATCGTCTTCTGCGAGAGGGGGCCACCTCCTTATGCCTCAGTGTACAGTGTTGTCCAAAGAAGGCACATGAGGATGAAGCGAAGGATTAGACTGCACAGTGGGTCACCAGTTGCCCTGAAGATGGCCCTTGGCTTTACTCCAGCCCCAGCTATAGATGCTATTTATATTTTCCTTTCATTCCTGGTAACACCCTCTATGTATGCTTTATGCAAAGCCGTGTGAGGAGGCAGGGGTACAAATCCATGGTGTGTGGTTTATGGTGTCATCCCTGTATTGGCCCACCATAAAGACCAAGTTCTGCTTTATTTTATAAGAGGTGGCACCTGGCACCTCTGAGGACGCAGGCGTGTGAGATGGCCTTTCTGATCACTCTGGGGCAAACTCAGAAGCTGAGCGTCTCATTGGGAGCCCACACGTGGGAGACGATTTCTGATTACTGAGACCAGTGACAGATGGAATGGGATAGAAAACAGGAGAGATGAAAAGTCATGTGTGAGTGTGACAGGGTGAAACATGGGTTAAAATGTCCTGACAGGTGTTGACTGAGAAGCTCTCATCCAGGTCAGGAGTCAGACAATGCTTTCTGTAAAGTGCCAAGCAGTACATAAAATCTGTATTCTGTGAGTCCCTGGTGTGGTTGCTTGCCTGTGCCATGAGGCAAAAGCGGGCATGGGCAGCAGGTGAGTATGTGGGCGTGTCCATGTTCCAATAAAAGGTGCCTTACAGGAAGAGGTAGCAACCTGGACTTAGGTTCTCTAATCTCCTCTAGCTCTAGAAGCATGTGTTTCCTCTGACCTCCTCATTTAGCTGTCCCCATTTAGCTGTGTTGTCCTGCTAAGGAGGCCAGTTTGCCTCCCTCTTCCTCTTCCTCTTGCATTCCTGTTCCTCCTCCTCCTTCTCCTTCTTCTTCTTCTTCTTCTTCTTCTTCTTTTTTTTTTTTTTTTTTTTTTTGTTGTTGTTCTCGGTTCCGACACTCTTTCACACATGCGCCCCAGCTGCTGGCACATGCCTATTTGGACAGAGAAGCCTCCTGAGGCTGAGGCCAGCAGGGAGGGTGACTTCAAAAGGCAAGGCTCCCCTGACGAATTCCATAAGTGCCAACGTGAGAAAGGTTGATATGGCAGGTGCTGAAACCCACCCTTGTCAGTTTAGAACTCACCCATCCCTTGTCAGGTTATAAGGTGGCTAAGACCATTCTTTGGTTTCTGGTCATGTCCCGTCAACAAAAATCTCCCTTTCCCCACCCCTCTCATTCCGGTGACTCAGAATCTGAATGTTGACTTTTCTACACTATCCTCTAAAGCTCTTTGCTTTCCATTTATATTTTCTATCACTTTAAACATTGTCCACACTTTCAATAACAGTCCCTCCATCCTGCAGGCCACCCCGTAATCCTCTAGCTTCTTGTGCCCATTTTAGCTCTCTGCCCCTTCCATTGAGATTGCCAATGCACCCTGGAAGGCAGCACAGTGGTTAAGTGCTGATCTCCGGGATTAGACTCCTAGTCTCAAACCCATACTCTGCCCATCATTGCAGGTAAATTCATCAGCATCACCTGCCTTGATTGTCTCATCTATAAAGTAAGCATAGTTATAGCACCCATCTCATGCTGTGTAGGCAGCAAATGAATAACTAGCGTGGATCCCCTAGGAGAGTAGCATAGTAGAGTACATATGGATTTCTTATTATTTCATTTTTCTTCACTGTGGTTTATATTGATGATTCCTTTATGTCTTCACTCACACTCAGTTTAAATCCCAGCTCTTCTGAGACAGCTATGTACCACTTAACGATAGACTGTATGTATAAGAGTGGGTTCATTAAACTGATGGAGCCGAAAACTCCAATTATCTGGTGACATAGATATGGCGTCATAACAGCCATGTATTACTTGTGATGATGCTCTTGTAAACAAATCTATTACACTACACTGCCCATACTAACACATTCAATGTCTGGATGATTGTGATAGTAAACAACTGTGTTTCTGGTTTATGTATTTATTTAACCAATATTTTTAGCAAGTCTCCAATGTACATACACATATATGAGTGCATGTATGTATGTACATATTTTGCCATTCCTTTTGCTAGCATCAACCAGCCATATTTGGTGATCTACAGATGCATTTTAGTCTCGCATAGGACACTGATGTTTTCCACATATGGACAAAGTTATCTATTTCTCATTTTTCAGAATGAAAGAAGCCTCATCGTAGTGACAGGCGATTCTCTGGTTCAGGTAGTCAGCATGGGATGGCCTGTGTGCATTTTTAGCAGGAGAACCTTTCAGGGCCCTGGTTCTATTCACATGAGCCAACAGAGCCCTGAGAATAGCTGCTAGACTCCCCGCCCCACCTCCCATGTGTTGTTATGTAAGTATGCCTGGGCAAGTTTAAGAAAGAGCCATGGGCCTCAGGAAGGGAGCTCAGCTACACCAGACCCTGTCCATGAGGTCACAGGGAATTTTCTGGTTAACTCTAACTTTAAACCTCCCAGTGAGAGAGCACTGAGGGCAGCACTGTCATCAGCCTTGGGGACTATGGGTGAGTGAGCAGTAAGACACAGAAGACGGCTGCCACACAAACTCTGCTTTTATCAACTGTACCTCCTATCAGTACATTTAGCTCTGCCTTCATCCCAATACCACAAATGAAGGGGTACCAACACAAACACTGCAGTTGATTTCTGAGGGGAGAGTTAAGGTCCGCCTTCAGACAGCACAGAAGTGGAGAGAATGAGGTAGGTCCAAGCAGTCTTCAGAAAGTTTCCCTTGTACCTCTTCTCCCAGTCCCCTCCAGTGGCCCCTGACCACCTTCCCAAGCACCATGCTGTCACTTCCTGGCTGTCTTTCTTGCTTACCTCTGCAGATGCTTGAGGGTTGATTTTTGGAGGTCAGGGGTCCCACACCATGCTAATTCCTTTCCTTAGGAAGAATCAGAACCATAACGTGTAAGAAACTGCTCTCAACCTCCTTTGCCTTCTGCCTGAGTCACCTCTGATTGCTCATAAAAGATGCCACTGGGCTTCTATTTCCACAGATCCAACGAGAAGACATACAACACGAGGAGATGGGCTTGCCCATCTGTTCATTCTGTAAGCTTCTTACTGAAAAATAGCAGACATTCAAAAGAACAAGTCATAAGTCTGATCAGCTTTCACAAAGAGAACACGTGTAAATGATCTGTTCCAAAATGTAGCAATTTCATAAGCAGATTAGTTCATTTTAATATGACTAATGCTTTTTAAAAAAAACACTTATTAGAGCCAAGCATTCCTTTCCTATAGTTCCCACAAACTGTTTCAGCTCTAGGTATTTACACAAAATCACTACAATATTTTATTTTATTTTATTTAAAATATTTTCAGAGTTTTAAGCGTTCATCACCTTATAAAAACATCAGCCTCCCTACACCAAGTCACATCATGGTGGTGGTATTTGGAGAAATACAGGCTTTATACAAAGAAAAGTGAGAAGAACAAAGATAATATTCTGGTCTGGTCAACAGCAGCACTGAGGGGAAACAAACAAACAAAACAAAACAAAACAAACAAACAAAAAAACAGAGCCAGGAGGTTGTATTCAGCCAAAGAAGCCAAGTTTCTCTCCACTTGGTCATGCTGGAAAGCCTGTGTCTTAGTTACTTTTCTACTGCTGTGCTAAGACACCATTACTAAGACAACTTAAAAAAAAGAAAGAGTTTATTGAGCTCATGGCTTTCAGAGGATGAGTCCATGACTGTCATGGCAGGGAACATGGCTGCAGGAAGACTGGCATGATGCTGGAGCAGGAGCTAAGAGTTACATCTTAAAGACAATAACCACGAGGCTGAGAGGGGGGTGGGGAGGGAGAGGGAGAGAGCAAACTGGTAATAGCATGAACTCTTAAACCTCAAAGCCCACCCCTAAATACCACCTTTAACACATCACACTTCCTAATCCTTCCCAAACAATTTCACCAACCGGGGACCAAGTAGCCAAACAAATGAGCCTATGGGGAGCCATTCTCCTTTAAACCACCACAGTACGGTTACTCAAAGATGGGTACACTGGTAGAGAGGAAGCAAGAGACACTGCCTGTTGCACTGGCTGAGGTTTTTCCAGGTGACTTATAGGAACCTGTGACAGCCCACAATCCCAAGAGGACCATCAAAGCTAGTAGCTAAGAGAAGAGGACTAGGCTGGGTTAGAGCTGAGATGCCCAGCTGCTTCCAAAACTCAACCGACACTCATCCAGCAGCAAATTTGGGAAGTTTGTACACTGCAAGTTGCCACCACAGGATGGTTCCCCAAAGTATCCAAAGAACTAGGGGAAGAGGATGACATGGATTGGGTTTATAGACATTGGTAGTAGAAGAATTAATTCCTAGCTCCCAGGTACAATCTAAATACTTATGTGGACAGGCACAGATGACTTTAGGTCTTCTTTGGCAGCTGTGGTGCCAGAGCCATGGAAAGGGCCTGAGATGGGGGCATCTCAGAACACATTAAACTTCAGGAGCTCTGGGTGTAAGCTCTTTTCTGGAGTCTTCCTTAATCCATGGACCCTTCTATTCATGTGTTTTGAAAAGCAGAGGAGCCTCCTCTTCTTCCTGCTTTTCTGCATCTTCCTCTTCCATGCCTCCCACATTCTCTTTAAGTACTGGGTTCATTTAATGCAAAAGGTGAGAGAGAGAGAGCTATAATATGCATGCTTCTTGTTACTCACTATATTAATGTGTAAATTTATGTAGCTATTTAATAGAGTCTTTTAATACGACTTGTTAAACTTAAATGGTGTATGTATGTGTGTGTCTGTGTGTCTGTGTATGCCTGTGTGTGCCTGTATGTGTGCAAAGATTACTTAAAAATACAAGTGGTGTGATTGACTCCCTCCATGTATAAAAATCACCCCTGTGTTTGCTCCTTGCATGTATGTTTACAGCTTCTCTTGTGTATAACTTCTAACCTTTGGTTTCCTGAATTACAACCACAGTTGTTGAGAAAGAACCCATCTACCTCCTGTAGCCACATGCCTAAGTTGTTGCCTATAGGTATATTATCTTAACATCTCATAGCCAGATCAATTAATTTTAATGGATTTTGGGCATTGCCAATGGAACACCCAAAAAGTCTGCCAGGAAAAAAAAATGTTAGTTAAGCAAAATTAAGTTTGTAAAACTTGTTACAATAAGGGAGATCAGTGGCCTGTTTAATGGGGTACAGTGGCATCTCAGAAGAGATAATTCACAAGAGGATTCATTTTAGGTTGGATTGAATGATTTTAGGTGGGTCTTATATGACTGGGAACAGGTTGAGATTGGGCAAACTGATGCCACAGTGGTACAGGACTGGTAAGCACAACAAATAAGGGGCTTAGAGTGAGCTCTGATAGAGACTTAGTGGTCATGATAGGCTACTTTGGGGACTCTATGGTCCCATGTCCTGGAAGCCAGGAAACCAAGCTCTACCCCAGAGTTGCTTAACAAAGAAGTGACTTAGGTCAATTCTGATGGGGCTGCAAACTTTGCTTAATTACAACTCCAGTGCCTAGAGAAATCTTGGTTTTAACATTATGCTTCTAATGGATCTGATTCTTTGGTGCACAGATTAGGGGAGAAGTAACAATAATACTAGTGAGGTAGTAATATAACTGCTCCTTCAGTGAATATCCAGATTGACTACGTAGCATCTCTCAATCAGTCCGATTTTTTCACTCTTTCCTTCTTCCCTCCCTAAGATGGTGTCTGTGTGTGTAGGTATCTTGTGTACGCTTCGGCTTAACGTTTGTAGGGACAGTCCCTTGAGGTGGGGAAGTAATGGCTGAGAGCATCTGAGACATCTGGTTATACTGCCTTCAAAGTGAGGAAGGAGAGAGCTATGCAGTTCATAATTTTTTTCCTTTCTGGTTTGCTCTAGGACCCCAGCCCAGGAAATGGTACCATCTACAGTCAGAGTGGGTCTCCCTTGGCCCATTAAACCTTACTCTTTGATACCCCTGGGTGCTTTCCCAAATTGACTGTAAATCCCGTCGAGTTGATAATGAAAACCAACCACTACAGAGAGCAGCTAAGTAAAAAGCATGGGCATGTATTCTAAGTCTGCTCTGACAAAGAAGTCGGTGGTCACTCTTACTCATCTTCTGCAGGAACTGAAAGGTAGATGGGAGGCAGGAGGGCAAGACATCATCGTGTAAAAACTGGAAATCTGCCCTGATGAGTTCTTTTGGTTACCTGTGGGGTGGCTGGCTAGATTACTTCAAAGTATATGTTTATGTATTTAGTTTCACAGTAGCAGACTATCACAGACTAGGTAACTTATAAATACATTTGTTTCTTTCAGTGATGGTGATTGGAAATTGCAAAATCAAGGTGCCATGGGACCTTTTTAAATGTACCCTTCCATGACACAAGCCAAGAGGGTGAACTGGGAAGAAGGTAAGAGAGGGCCAGACTCATTTTTAAAACAATGCTTCATTGAACAACTCACAAAGGCAGGGTCTGCATGACCTACTCACCTGTGAGAGGCCCGAGGCTCAACACAGCTACACACTACAGCCTAAACTCCCACATTCAAACCATTGTGAGGCACATATTTGTTTTTTTTTTTCTGGTTGGAACCAAGTAGGAAGCAAGGTCAACAATTGAGGAACAGTTTGTTATTAATCAAATCGTTCTCATTCTGTGCTCGTTGTTGCACAAGCTATTGTTTAGATTCCTTGATTGATATTAGTGGCAATTATTAAGACAGACTCTCTTAAAGCCCGACTTAGAGCAGGCTGGAGTCCTAGACAGTTATTGCAGATACCAGGGTTTGTTTTTCTTGACAGATTGCCACAAGTTGTGGGTCAAAACACTTATATCTGGGTATAGAAAGCCATTGCGTGTTTGTGTGTTTGCTCTTGTGCTGCTTGCATCCAGATGGGAGCTAACAGAAGCTAACATAATCAGACAGAAGCACAAGATGGCCTCTGAAATCCCACTCCATTCCTTTAACAAGGCTGCCATGCTTCATCCTGGTGACTCTTGGAAGGAGTTATGCGCTACGCTACGACTACCACAGGTAAAGCCAACCTCTGGCCACTGCAGGTAAAGCCACCCTAGCCACCATCCCTTTACCTTCTTTATGGACTATGCTTTCTCAACTGTGAGCCAAACTTACATCTCTTCTCCTTTAAGTTGCTTCTATCAGGTATTTTGCCACAGTGATGGGAAAAACAACATTAGATGTTTACAATGTGATTTTTATGGGAAACTTCTTCATCCAGCTAGACAACCTAATGCCCATGTCTAGAACCACATGTCCCTCTCATAGAACACATGTTTATCCTAGAAAACACCCTATATCAGATGTACTGCTGTCATTAAAATTACCCTCTAGGAAAGCCCTGATCAAGAAAGACATTACACTTGTGTAAGCATAAGGTTATATGTAATTCAAATGCTGATTTCTGTATCCTCCATATCTGGTTGCAAGCCTTGTTCTGAGACTCTCCTGTTTCAATGTTGAATAAACTCTGCCCCTCAATTATTCCCTTGTATGCCAATAAATCAGCTTATAGCCAATCACTGAGCAGGGGGAGAATAGGGTTGGACTTCCTGCCAGGTAAGGGAGGAGGAGTTAGATGAGGAAGTAAGGGACTCAGACACAGGCAGAGATGCAGGGGAGATGAAGAAGATTCAGCTGGAACAAAGAAAGAAACAGCAAGTAACTTGGGGATTTTGGCAAAAAAATGGAGTCAGGATGATATAAGGGGTTAAGAACAGACTTAAAATGCTCAAGATTGTGTTGTAAAGCCTTATAAACAAATATAAAGGAGTCTCAGTTATTTATGTGATAGCTGGAATAAACGCAATCAGGTAAAAATAACTGTAACAGACTTAGATGTATTGATCAGGTGAGACAAAGAGGAAGTGACTCAGCAAAATACAGCTTGTCATGCTGTAGGCAGTTTATTTTATTTATGTGTAATAATATAAATGTATATGTTAAAAAGAACCATAGTAAAAATGGGGGAAAAAGAGTAACAGAAGTGGTATATTACACACAGATCTCAGAGAGAGGAGGGAAATGTATTATGCTGGGCCAGTGGGAAGTAAGTGAGTGGCTGTCAGGAGCATGTGTATTCAATCATTGGAAGTTGGGGGGGGGGCACCAGAGAGAAAAAGAGACCTTTGCCCTAAATGTTTTGTGGGAGCCAGTGCCATCTTGTCATGTGTAGGTCTAATTAGCATTTCATGGTCTATGGAGTCACGCTATAGCTGAACAGAGGCCACTGCAGCACATCTGTGCATGCATGCAGGGCATGGGGGTCAATGGGGTGACTCATGCAGGTTGTACCTAGCTCTTTATGGGAAGGTGGTCACTGGGAGGCAGTTGTTTAAGGCAGACCTTCTGATCATCACCTTGAGGAACTAGGAAGAAGCAAAGAAGTAGAAACTACATTAGGTGGCTAAGCCCTGTAATGGGTAAGTGAGAAATCCAATACAGCAGCAAGGGAGTATAAAATTATACAAACTCACTACATAGGCAGAGGAGGGCATAAAATAGTTCAAATGGGGAACAGGAAAAAAGTTTCCTTCCAAGACCGTTACCTGATTTTAAGCTTCCTCTTTGAATGGGATATGACACACCCACAGGGCAAATGATCTTGGAGCCAATTAGGAAGAAAGACCTAAACTTGAAAAATGCAAAGAGAAAATTGCATTCATATCTTTTCTTCTAAATATAGTTCCAATCACAGAAGGTATTCTTCAAGATGTTCTCACAGAATTCTTTTGTCCTGGCTTCCTTTCAGGCTGCAGAGGGTAATAGGGCGAAATGAAGCTACGTCTAATGCTCGGTTTAGAAATGATCTCTTCCTCTTCATTTTAACTGCTGGGACATAAAGTTCTTTTCATCTTTTTAGCCTAGGGCTCCATCTTCTCAGAGGGGTCTCCACTGAATTTTCTATGTCTTCCCCATAATTTGAACTCTCCACCTCCACTCGCTTGAATCTTAATGGAAAGTCCATCTGTAGCCCGTCACTTTTGAGGATCCTTATCCTTCATTTCATAGTGAATTCTTTACACGCTGCATATGCACACAGGCATGCACATGTGTGCCTGCAATAACTGGCCCTCTATCCCTTCTATGTCTTGATTGCTCTTACAGACAGCATGTAATATTATTTTATATCTGACTCTGAATGTTATTTCATTCCTTCTAGTTCTAACCCATTATTTTACATTTTCAGAGGCTCATTATGACTCATTGGGCAGCCAAAGAAACATAATGAGTCCATGATGATTATGCATGGCGCTTGCTCCACAAATAGATATTAAACAGCTCATGAAATCTATAAATGTCCTTACTATCCTGGGTGTGTTATAAAGCTGTGAATCGATAATTCAGGCAAGTTTTTCATGCTCTAAAATCTAGCTTTGTAACTTTTTCTTCTTAGACATGCAAGTTATTCACATACAGGGAAAAGAAGGTTGTAGGGGGCAGGAAAGAGAAATGGAGGAAAATACGAAGAAAGGAAAAGAAATAATTAAAATAGAATCAGCCTTTTCACACATCTGGTTGCTAGTTGTCCACATAAGAGATAACCAATAGTAGACATAAGTCACAAGCTCAAAAGGGATTTGCTAAATGAGCAAACAAGTTATATATCTACAATAGTGATTGAATGTGGCCATTGGCTTGGGAAATAAGTTTCATTGACTGTTTATTCTGGGCCTGAACTACCTATGGATCTATTTGCTACTTCTCAAAAAGGAAGACAGTACTGATATTATCCCCACACGTAATAATGCCAGAGTCCAGCAAAGGAAATCAACATGCTGTTGGCTGTTGACAAAAGGCCAATGATCAGAGAGCATCCATGAGGGATCTTCATTATGGAAGAATAACTGAATTTGGGTATCCTTTATGGTTTCTTCTGGTAGTGAATGACTTCACCAATTACCAATTTGCCAACCCTAAAAGCCTGGTTATCATCTAGGCTTGTCTCCTAGGCCCTAGGTCTTCATCAAATTCCATCTACTCTTCCAGTTCTCATAACCTCCACCTCCTTCCACATCACCTAGACCAAATTCCAAGTTGCCCTTGCCTTGGCCATTCAAAGAACTTGTCAACCAGCCTCCTGGCCTCCGATTCTGTTTTCTTCAACACTAAATACCAGCATGATGCTTAGAAAGACATCCCTGGTGCCTTGGCTCTTCAATTGAGTACCTGTCAGTGATTTCCTTCGGCTTGAGAGTGGGAACCAAGCTCATTTGCACATAGATCATTTATGATCTCCCACCTGGCTTCTCCCCAGCCTCATCATCCCATCCTATTTCCCACAGTCCTTCTTTCCAATCTCCATGAATACTTACTTGCATCTTCCATGTCTCTGTGCTTCTGGCTGGTTCCTTAAAAGCATTTGCCCTTCTGGCCCTCCATGAGCTTTCAAGACTTATTTATGATTTCCTCTGGACATTTTTTCCTGCTCCCATGATCTAACTGTTCCTCTCATCACCTTCACTGACATATAACTCAAGAGTGAGATCCATGCCTCATTGGGACACAGAAAATAGACGGCACCTTCTCCTCAGTCCAGATATGCAGGCAGTTCATCTACTTCATCTACAGGGCCTATTTGTGAAGTTGTGAAATGAGTTAATCAGGTACACAGGAGCAACTGACATAGGAACTTGAGACCCAGCAGGGCTGTTGCTAGACCTAGGACAGAAAAAAAGGAGGTAAAGGACAGAGTAGACGAGTTTGGTGATGAGCAGTGAGGTTTGATTGAGTTATTCTGCCAGGGAAAGAAATAATGGGATCCCTGACTGGGCCTGAGACTTGAGCTGACTTAAAGATAAATTAATGCAACAAACATGCAGATTTTTATTTGATGATGCACTCTCTATCTGTCTCTGTCTCTGTGTCTCTGTGTCTCTGTGTCTGTCTGTCTGTCTGTCTGTCTGTCTGTCTGTCTGTCTGTCTGTCTCTCTCTCTCTCTCTCTCTCTCTCTCTCTCTCTCTCTCTCTCTCTCTC
>OU015746.1:74790518-74801094 GCA_907169655.1 Acomys percivali | reverse complement strand
CTCTCTCTCTCTCTCTCTCTCTCTCTCTCTCTCTCTCTCTCTCTCTCAACAGGTACAGGAGTCTTCACAGACAACAAAAGAAGAGGCAAAGGAGTGAATAGGGTTGATGAAATACATACCATCTCAACAAAGAATAGTCAGCTTCAGAGATATGACAGCACAAAAGCAAAAGGTCTTTGAGCTCTGACATGATATTATGGATAAGCAACTAGGACGTAGATGGAGGAAACTCACTAAGGAAGATAAGGGGCCACGTCCTAGTCTTATTTGCAAGGATTCCTCTGGGCATCAGATGCTTGTTTCTAGAGATAGGCACAGTGTCCTCTTCCTACAGGGAAGGCATCTTTCTTACCAGAAATTGACACACTACTTTAGATAGAAAGAGCCTTATGTGTACCTACTATTACTCAAGCGCTTCAGCTCAAAATAAAGCAACAGACCAACATGGTGCCTTTGGAGCAGCATGTAGTGATTCAGAGGGAAAAGGTCAAGAGTGGATCTGGAGGGTAAAGCACCCATCTGTGGTACAGTTCCGCCATCACACGTGCCCTGTAGAACTCTAGCTGCTTAGCTGTGACACTCCTGAGCTGGTCTGCTCTTTGGAAGAAAGCTGAGCCAGTCACCTCTTTTCTCACAACGGTGGAAGTGACCACTTCAATGTAACTATGGTCTCAATAAGTATTTTCTAAAGCTAAATAACAATACTTCCAGTGCACAAAGTCACAGAATAGTTGGAGGCCTCAGGGAGCCTTTAGTCTACTCTTCTAATTTAAGGGGTTGAAAAACTAAAGACTAGAGGGGGCGGGGGGGGGGGGAGAAGCCCTGACCAAGGATTATAATTAATAGCAGCAAGCACAGGACTAGATCTTACCCCTGCCGAGTCTCCTCTGTCCTCTACCATTTCATTTTTATCACACCGTCTCAAGTTATTCCGTGGAAGGAAAGTTTCCCATAAAAACCAAGAACCGTATGTTTTGGCAGCAAGAAAAAAGAGACAGCAAGAAAGGAGTTGGAAATGCCTACTTTGATTCCTCTGCCAAAGGCAATTTCTGAGTTCTCTGGATAGCAGCTCTGGTAAGCCCTGCAAAGTGCTATGACTCGGAGCCATGCGCTGAAGTGCGGCGCCCAGGCATGACGTCTTTCTACGAACTACCTCTGGAGGTGGCCCAGGAGGCTGCTTTTTTGCTTTACCATCCTATTAGCGTGTTATCTTTAGCTTCCGAAGCCTTTCTTGGTTCCAAACCTACAGGCAGTGATGGTGGGTAGGAGGAAGATTGAGTAAGATGTTCCTTGCTTGAGAGGCAAAGCTGTCGGTGCCTCCCCACATGGTGACTCAGTCGACGGCTGCGGTTGCCACCGCTGTCACCGCTGTTATTTTCTTCCAGAGAAATGCTTCTGAAACGAGTGCACAGCAAGAGCAAAAGCCCTACAGTGCACAGCTCTTATCACAATAGATTCAATCCCTCTGTTTATTTACTTGCTCTTACTGAATCACACTCTTAAAAGTCATTGTACATGCTCTTTGTCTGGGTAACCTCAGGTCTTGTTCAAGTGTCATCTGCCTGCGGTGTGTGTGGGGGCAGGGGATACCAAAGAATAGGGAAAATGGTGGGTGATCTTGAGTGCATGAATTCAGTGGTGCGGTGTTAGAGGACAGATGCTGGCATTATTCTGATTGATTCTGATTCTGATTATTCTATTCCCTGTCATTTCGTTGACAGGGAAAGGTTTTCCCACTTCCAAGTGGCTGATGTAATAATCCAGGAAGAGGATGTGCTTGCAGCCCCATGTGAATGGTGGGACATGGCTCCAATTTCCATATGAGTTTTAGAGGAGACAAGAAATCAATGAGGGTATTGGTATCCCCACCAATAAAATAAGGCTGTGACTCACAAGGCTCTTGCTATCCTGGCTTCTGATGGGTATGAGACCAATCCATGAAGCTCCTGATAGAAAGGACTAAGAATGAAGATATTTTTGAGATTCAGGATCTGTGTCAACTTAGGATCACTACCATTTTTGCTGCCAAAAGAAAACCAGCACTGACTATTTCAGTTTCCCAGAGGACATGCAATGTTGGGAGAATCATCTATCTTGCATTACAAAAAAGCCAAAGGAAAATCAGGAGTGCTGTCACACTCTGTGCACAGCTTTGCTGTGTAGAGACAGGAGTTTAGTTGCTGTTTTACCCTTCCTTTTTGGAGGTGTGAGGGAGAATTCCCATAGATGGTAGAGCGTGCGAGTCAGGGGGCTGTGGGAGAAAGCAAGTGAGATCGTGGGACTACACTTAATTCATTAGAATGTGTGCTTTAAAAAAACATTTTTTGCCAAAAATGAGCTTTTGTGGGAAGGAGAAGACAGCAGGGATGTGAATGCGTGGGGGAGAGGGAGGACAGAGAAGTGCCAAGAGAGGGAAAGTCTTACTTGTTGTTGAATGTTGAATCCCACATAAGAATGCGTCATGAGCCAATTCAGGGAAATTAGAATGCAAATTGGGAGAGTGCAAATCCATTGGGTCCAGATATTGTGTATAGACATTGCTTGTGCCCTATTTTTATAAGACCTGAGAACATTCTCCAATGACTTAGGAAAGTTTGGGAAAACCTGGATTGTCTTCCTTTTCCATGTCCCGTTTTGTTTTTTTGTTTTTGTTTTTGTTTTGTTTTGTTTTTAACCCCAACAGCATTGCTATGTGAACATGGCACTTTCATTCTTTTCCCCTTAACTCAGAAACCAATGTACCAGTGATGCCTGGTAGGTTAATGCCAGATTTTAGTAACTCAATATAACAGGACTGATAGCTCACCGAGAGCCGTCTCTTGTGAGAATTCTTGGTGGGCCTTTCCTCAGTGCATCAATGTAAGGACTGAGGTTCTGTCATAGTTTGATGGGTCTCCTCGAAAACCCAGGGGTTGACCATGTGATCAGGAGAACACAGATGTGATGACGAAAGGCTAGGGATCGAGATCTGGCACTATTCTGAGCACTCACTTGACTTTCCACATTACCAGCGGAGGGGGGCCCTTCAGAGACTTAAACAGATGACTAGAATCCATGGCTCCTCCCTTCTAGAGCTGAGTTAGATGCTCTTGAGCATCTATATGGAGACAACACACTCACTTTCACCCTTCTGACCTTCAGCAAGTGAAGGCATAGAGGTTCTTCCTCTTGAGGATGCTGTGTCTTAGAAGCGGAGACCAGAGTCTCCATCAAAAAATGAACCTGCTGAGAACTTGTCCTTGGACTTTACAGGTTTTAGGGTAAGAAATAGTATTTGTTGTTGTATATTTGTAACTTCTCCCATCTCAAGTATTCTGTTGTACTGTCTAGGACAACACTAGCTACTGTAACAGCCTCCATACATCAGTGGCTGCGGTGGTTTATACTAGAGTGCTCCTTGTGCCGTGTGGCCATGCTCTTCTCCTAGGAATGGGAAGTCTTTGGGATCCATCCCTGGAATGTGAACTAGAGGATGAGGAAGGTGAGGATGCTTCATCATAGCCTCAACTCAGAGGGCACAGATATTAATTCTACATGCCTCCTATGGGCCCAACCCAGATGCCTGACTGTTTTGGGAATAGAGTCTGATTGGGCACCAGAGATTAGTAATGACCACAGGTCCTAGCAGGAGCATTTTGCTAGGTAAGCAAGAGCTTGCTGTTTGAACAGTAGATGTGGCTACATTACACTGCCCACCTAGAATGACTATCCTTGACCGGACTTATTTTTCCATTGATTGTAACTCTTTCTCCAAAGATACTAAAGGCAAAGCCCTAACTCATTATTTCTGTGAAATTTTCTTAATAGATACAGCTAAGGATGCTGTGAGCTTCATTTTACTTCCGTATCCTCCTGTGTTCCCCCTGCTCCTTCTCCGCTTCTGAAACCCCACTCCACCCCTGATGCCCACTCTGCTTTCAATCCATGTGCCTTCCTCTCATATCCATTATGCATGCTTCTTTGTCACATGGGTCTCCTTTCTCAGAGACACTTGTGTTAACAGCCTTGGTTTTATCAAAGGGTTTGAAAACATTCACAGAACAATGGAGAGGCAACTTTCTTTTAGGAAATCTCTTGACAGGCAGGACCCCCAGTTATCCTCAGGACACTGCTGACTTTGGCAATATTCACCAGGAACCAACATATGTCCTTCTCTGCTGGTAAATGAAAAGAAACTGGAGATAGCTCATTCCTGGTGCAGAAACAGATGCGTGGGGCTGAAGCAGAGCCTTGACTGATGGTGCCCAGCTAGTTTGTGAAACATGACATTTAGATCTCAGGACTCTTGACTTCTATTGGCATTTTTTTTCAGTTCTATTAAAGAATCCTAAGAGCACATGGGCTTGGATGTCAACACCAGTAGACACTCAAAAACACAAGACATACACTTCTGAGAATATGCTCATGTATGTGTGTGTGTGTGTGTGTGTGTGTGTGTATGATGAAATCTGTTATCAGCACTGTCATTTTCTTTCACCCTCCAGATCTTGTATTTCTTGCAACATAAGTGATCATTTTAGGTGTCCATAATATGTTCGCTACGGCATAGTATTTGGTGCCTAACTAGTTAGTAGGTTTCTCCTCCCTACACAAAAGCTATATATGACCTAAATTATAATTATATCATAAAGACAAACTTACCAAGACATATACATGATAATCAAAATCAGAAGACATACATGCTGTTGGGAGAAACCAAAGACCTGAGAATGGTGAAAACTGCTTGAATGGGTTGTTGCATTAATGGGATGGCTCATCGTAAGTCAAACCTATTCACATTAGCTAATAAGATAGAAACCTAGACTAAGCTGTTTTGAGGACATTGACAACCTTATTCTAAAGTTAATACAACCAATCCAAGTCTTGAGTATAAGAGTGACATTGTAGAAGAAAAGAACCAAGAGGCTACCATGAATCCTTATGAAAAATGCATCAGGAGCTGAGGAATTGCTCATCAGTAAAGTGTTTGGCTGAAATTCATAGGCCCCAGGTCTCACTCTCAGCACTGAAACAAACATATATTGCAAACAGAAATTATTATAAATTAGAAACACTGAAATGAATGAAAATCTAGAAACAGACCCCTGCCTATGTGTATATGTGATTTGACTTACGACATTATGTTACTGCGACAAAAGGACAATGTTTTCAATAGTGGAACTGGTTCAATTTGAGATCTATATAGAAAAATCTATCTTGACTTCAGCATACTCTGTTTATAAATATTAACTCCAAATGTGTGAGGAAAAATAATAAATATTCTAGAAGAGGTCTTTATGCTTTTTCTGAAGAGTCAGATGTTAGATATCTTACATTTAGGGGTCCATAAGATTGACTCACTGTTGAAGTAGACATTCTTATAAGTGAATAATCAGGGTTGTGACTAATAAAAACATTTTTTTTTAACTCAAAGCTACAGGTGGTGAAATGGATTTGGATCACAGACTGTAGGTTGTCAATCCCCATCCCAGAAGATGGCATAGGAGAACATCTTTATGACCTTTGATTCGGTGTTTGAATGGCAACAGAGGTATTAGCCATTACTACTCTACATTGGACCCCCTGTAAATCAGAGTAGAAAGGACAGTCTACTGAGTGCACAAAGTTAGTTGTAGTACAATAGACTTACATACACATGTGTGTGTTTCTGTGTGTGTGTGTTGCATGTGTTTGTGTGTATGTTTTTGCATGTGGGTTGTGTGCCTGTGGAAGCCTGAGGTTAAAGTCTATAATCGTCCTTTATCATTCCTTTGCCTTCTTTATTGAGGCAGAGTCATCCAGCCAACTCATAGCTGGCCAATATGGCTACTCATGTTAGCAGTTTGCTCAGAGCATCTCCTGTCTCTGCCTTTTGAATCTGGAAGTACAGGTGGCTTTCTATGGTCATCCTGCATTTATGTGGGTTTCTGGAGATTTTAACTGTGATCCTCACACTCTGGGCCTTTGGAACTTCAATGGAAAGTTTCCTGTGCCACATAAACTTGTGAGCAAATCAATTTGTTATTCTTTTGCCAATTGTCTTTCATTATAGGAGTGTTGGTCATGGTCTTTTGTAATAGGGAGAAAGGAGATACCCTACTTTTCTACTTCCCTACACTAACAATGAAAATATGTGAATTCCTATTGAATGCAAGTACATTTGGAAATTTCCAAGTGTGCTGTAATTAAAAGTAGATAGACCAAACTCATGCTCAAGGTCTGTCTGTAGTATATGCGGCCCAAATGCAAGTAAAATTAACATCAGGTTTTTTGAGTGAGGACAGCGGTTATCTTTGGGAAGGAGGGCGTGGGTGCTAAATTGGAAGGGTAGATGATGCAGTGGTTTTCCTGGGTGTTGATGAAGTTCTATTCTTTGACCCAAGTGGCACGTTGGGTCTTACAAAGAGGCCTTCATTTTGTGATAGATCCTAGGGCTATATGTGTTTGCTGCATGCACTTTTCTGTACTATTCAATACACCACTTAGAAGATTTTTAATACTCCATTGAAGTTAAAAGAAAAAGCTTACTGTCGTGTCTTCTCTTTGTGTGTTTTAAACCCCAAAGCAAGGCAGACATGAAAGTTATAAAGATGTTGAGAAGAAAGAAAAAAAAAAAAGCCCACAGCCTTTTATTCACAGTCTCTTTAGTCTGGTTCCAAAATCCCCTTGGCTCTAGTATACTCAGCCTGAAAGGTCAAAGGTCACCCAAACTAGTGACCACCTCAGAAGAGGGATAGTTCCAGACACCGGAAGAAGGTTATCTCAGGATTATCAAGTCAAGAGAAGAGGCCCTGAGGCTTTTTTTCTTGCCCCCCATTTTCAGTGAAGTGTTAGAGGAAGTGGTTTTACTTAGAGTGTAGTGGCTCAGATTTCTATCAGCTGGTTCAGGCTTCTGATTCTCTATAGACTGGATGGGCTAGTAAATTACACTTTATGCTCTGTTGTTGTTGTTGTTGTTGTTGTTTAAGCCTTGGTAGAAGAGGATATTACTCTAAAGCCTTTGGGACCTCAGTTTTCATGAGCTAAAAAGACAAAGAGCCCCTCTAACCTGACCAGTATTCCATCCCTCACGTAGTTTCATCTTCCTTAAAGTCTTTCTGCCTCTCTTACTTCTAGAAGCTTCTCCTCCTTCCTCCTACTTCTCAGTAGCCAGCTAAAGAGAAGCAAGTTGCTTTGGTAAACTCCATCATCCTTACCAAGCATACACTGAGTACCTATGGCATACTGAGCATATCCCCTCCTGGCCTCTCTTCCATGACAAAGCTGTGGAACCACACTCCTTAGGAACCTAGTGAAGTCCCTGCAACACTCTTCCTTCTTGATTCTGAATATGTGATCAGGATTCCCAGGAATCATTAGACAAGGCAAACAAGGCAAAAGGAATCCACGCTTTTTTTTTTTGAAACATTTTCAAAGCCAATGAATTCCGTAAGGGGCCCCATTAGCTTTGCTGCCTCCAGTAGGAAGGGAGGCGGACACCATGTGGTGTGTGATGGTGTGGGGTCTGGCTGGAAGCTTTGGCTGGCGATGCTCTCTGGCTGTACTAAATTAAGAAAATGAAACAGAATTTCTCCTAGGACCTTGGTGCTGGCTTTCAGCTGGAATGGTCAAGCAGATTCTAGAAAGTGGGAAAACAGTTACTGGCTGTTATTCTACATGAGGCCTTTTCATTTGCTAAGGATCTTTAGGAAGTGACGTAAGAGAAACCTGAACCTTAGAGTCAAGAGAAGACATCTGAGCTGAGGGGTGCCTGGTCAGTCCTGGGCCTTCGAGCTTCTATCTTGGCCATTATTTTTTATTGGGTTTCCCAGAAGCAATCCCTCCTCAGCAACTTTGGGAAGCACAGAGAAGCAAAATGCTACGGTCTGGTAAATCTCACAGAAGGGCTTGGGGAGGGGACAGCTGGGTGTGACTTAGACCACCTCTATGTTTCCTTTGGACAGCTGCTGCTGTCCTGCACAGAGATGGAGGAAACCGGATCATCTCTGCCTCCTTCCTGCCTGCCACTCATTGGTTAATAAGTATCACTTACGGAAGGGCCCTAACTCACCGTTGTCCTTTCAAGATAGTTCTAGAAACCTGAGCGTAGTCTTCTGGCAAACGGACATGGGGGTTACTTGGAATGTCTGGAACTAGAGTGCCCCAAAAGTGAGGCAGGCTCCCAACACTACAGTAGAGGCACCTGACTGCACTAGCCTGGATGTGTCCCCTATCTTTCAAATCTGTATTCAGAAGTCTCAGTCTCTAGTGTTACTATTTGGAGATGGGGGCTTTAGGGTGGAATTCAAATTAAATAAGGTCACAAGGGAGGAGCCCCAATCTGGTAGAACTGATGGTCTCACAAGAAGAGGAGGGGACCACAGAGATGTCTCTCTGTCCCTTCAGAGGAAGAGAGAAAGGGACATGTGAAAACACAGCCAGAAGGCAGCCAGGAAGTGTGACCAGGAAAGACACAGTAACCCTCAGCCAGTCTACCACAGTATCCATGAGAGAGCTCTGCTAAGACATTCTACACTCACAGGTACACAGGAATAGGAGTGGCCACTCCTGATTTGCCATTCCTCAGCCTCTGCCGTTGGTCTACCAGTTAGAGTCCACCTGTGGCCCTCTGGGTTTTGCCTTTTCATCTTAACTTGCTCCAGTAAAAATGGCCCTGCTTGTTGGTATGGAGATGGCGGCCATACCTGGAGGGTGTTCAGTTCAGCACCGTTTCTCCTTTACCTCTCCGCCATTCAACCTGCAACAAATGAGCTGCCAAAGAACCAGCCTGTCTGCCACTTCTGCTAGTCCTTCAGTTTGGAGAGGCTGCAAGGATGCAGGGAGCATAGGAAGTAAAGGGAACTAGTAATCCAGCCCCTGTGACACAACGGTGTAAATTGGGTGACATTTGTTAGCAACTGAGCTGCTTGCCACTGCTGAGCTAACACTACAGGGCTGAAGGCACAGACTGTGTTTCATAGCAGGGGGCCAGTGCTTCTCGGCCTCTGAAGCTTAGCTGTTGGCTTCTCAGACCTGGAACGCCTCTCACTGCCTGGCAATCTTAGAGAGGAAGAGAGAGGCCCACTGCAGACAGAGAGAAGTTTTGTCTTCTCTGTAACATGGATACAGGCAGGAAGAGTGTAGGATACAGGCTGAGGTGATGGCTCTACCCAGGCGCACACCTGCTAGTTCTGTCAGCAATTATCGAGGTCCCAGGTCTATGTCAACTCTATTTCCTCTGACTAAAAATAGTCACCCACACACAACAAACGTCAAAGTATTTTTAGCACAGCTCAGATGAGCAACCTTCCTGTTATGTTTCAGCGTTTACTCTCTGGGTCTGCTGCAAGAGCAACTGAAGCTACCTGGAACTTTCCACCACAAACAGGCCACAGTGACCCCGGGTGACAGCTGACTGTGGATGCCAAAGAGACTTTGTATCATGAGATAAGGATCTCAGATTGCCTTCTGCTTTCAGACAGTAGGAGGCCGGCGTTAGGAGAGAGGAAGGGGTTAACTTTCCGGGTGAAGATTCTGGCATTTTGAGGGTCACTTGTGTGGTTTCCTGAAGAAGGTCTTAGGAACCAAGGCACAGGACGGTTGAAACGTTCACAGCGGAAACCAAGCATGCCTGTGACCTGGCCACACTGGCAGACAGCCTCCAGGTGGTGAAGACATTTCACCCTTTGATGCCAGGCAGTGTAGGAAGAGAAACTGGCCAACCGTCACAAGTCAAAGAGAATTTCAGAGTTGGCAGCACAACTCATTGGGGGGAAAGGTCCTTTATTTTAAACACGTATACACAGCAAGTGAACCCTAGGAAGCAACTTACATTTAACTGAGTAGCAATTCATTGCTACCACAGTTGCCGTCTTGTAACTGGTCCAGCAGGCATTAGCTATCACTTGCCCCTTCTGCACTTACCATCATTCTGTGAAAGTAGGAGATTGGGGCAGATACAGAGCTGGACCTTGAAGACATATTTTTTTGGGAGAGTGGCCCATACCACCAGGAGGCAAGAATAGGAACACATAGGGGAGGAAATGTATGAGATAAAGAAATAGGAAGAAGAAGTCTAGTTGTGTGCCCTAGCCAGATGGTATTAGCTAGGTAGGAAAGGCATTTTTCTGAGACCCAAGTGAAAGCTACCCGATTCTTTATGCTGTGACGACTTTATTAATTCAGAACTGAAAATAATGTCCATCTGAAGCTCAGTTGAATGCAGAAGCTGGGTTCAAATGCGTGAGGTTCTTCTTCACTTTGACCTTGTCTTCAACTTTAATGTAATTTTTCAGCTCTTGAGTAAAAAAGAGGAATTTCTCTCAGCACGTCAACATACATCCCTTCTTCTCTCTGTGAGGAGAGCGTAGAGAGTGGACAAAATGGAGCCTGCCCAGAGAAAGAGTGTTTCCTAGGTGTGGCTCAAACTAGAAGAAACTTGACAGGGGCTATGGAAAGTGAGGAAGGAGTGCTGGTTGCTAGGTATTTCTTTATGTTTGTCCTGGATTCAAGGCAATCTTCAAAGCAAATGTCAGTTGTAGAAATGTTATATGTGTGTTGCATGTGCATGCGTGTGTGTGTGTGTGTGTGTGTGTGTGTGTGTGTGTGTGTGTGTGTG
>OU015746.1:74762287-74775473 GCA_907169655.1 Acomys percivali | reverse complement strand
AGAGAGAGAGAGAGAGAGAGAGAGAGAGAGAGAGAGAGAGAGAGAGACAGAGAGAGACAGAGAGAGACACAGAGAGAGAGAAACAGAGAGAGAGAGAACACACACACACAGAGAACACACACACACACCTTTTTTTTCTTTTTTCCCCCCTTTTTTTTATTATTAATTTATTCTTGTTACATCTCAATGGTTATCCCATCCCTTGGTACACACCATCTTTGATTCCTGGGCCAATGAGTGCGCCTATAGAAGAAACAGCACCACATACTGAATGCTGATGAAGAGTATGTGTGGCCCTCTGCAGAACCTAGAGACAGCCCTGAAACTGCAGTGTTGCTGCCTGGCTGGTGCTGTCACTTCTAAAGATCTTCCCACCTTTCTGTTAAAGGCTGCTTCAGGGTGGTGGGCAGTGCAGTAGAATCATAAAATCTAGAGACATGTATCCATGGATGCACCTCCTTAATCAGAAACAACAATGTGTAGAATAAATAGCAATGATAGATTAAACATTCTGTAATTCCACTGATGACTGTTTTAGCAGACGTATTCTTCATAGGAGTTTGCCAAAGGTAAAAACAAACAAGTGAGCACACACCCCAAACCCTCTGTCTTCTGTTGACATGAGACCTGCTACCACACAGCCAAGCAGCTTGACTTGTGGCCTACATGTGCTGCAGAGCCTTTTCTCATTCTGAGGACCCTTTAAAACCAAAAGCCTTCTGACTCACTCAATAGACTGGAGTAACACACTCACACGACAATTGTGCTGCCTCCAAAATCCAATGACACCTAAAGGCTCCTTTCTGGGTTGTAGGAAGGATCACACACAGCATCCTTTATCTTCAGAAAGGATGTATGAGTTGAATCCCTAGGAATTTCCCTGGGGTAGAAGGTCTCTGAGATTTTATCAGATTTGTTGATATCCACTGACATGCTGAAGGTTTGGTTGTGGCTTTGTTGGATCATTTTTGGGGTTTGTTGTTTGTTTTTGTTTTTCTGGCTCACTAGGCCCAATCAAAACAATATCATCAATGTAATGGCCTAGTGTGATTTTTTGGGAGGAAAAAAGACCACTGAGATCCTTATAAAATAGTGCCAGAGAGTCAGACAGCCTGGAAGCAAGACAGCAAAGGTGTACTGCAAGCTGCTCCTGGTGGTCTTTACTGAGAGATATAAAGAAAAGTGGATTGGCCAAACCGATCGTTGCATGCAAGGTACAAGATGTGCTCCTTTGTTTAAGCAAGGAAGCGACATCAGGTGTGCAGCAGCTGCGGTGGCAGTCACCACCTGGCTATGCTTCTGAAAATCCAGTGTCATTCTCTGATCCAGCTGCCTTCTGCATGGTGTCAGCAGGCAAGGTGAGTGGGAATCTGGTGGAAACCACCACGCCTGCATTTCTAAAGTTCCGGATGTTAGCACTAATCTCAGAAATCCCCCACACAGACGTGGTAGTGCTTTTGATTTCTTTTCCAAGGCCAGAGAAGTTCTAGTGGCTTTTCCTTGATCTTCCTTATTATATTGGCCCACATTTTAAGATTAGTGAATCAATGGGGGGATTCTGCCAGCTGCCGAGTATGTCTATTCCAATTACGCATTTTAGACCTGTGGACATAATCACAGGATAGGTCCAGAGAGCCCCTGAGCCACTGTGAGAGAGAGCTAAAATAAAACACTATTAACTAATCCATACGTTACTTCCATAAGCCTCTCTTCCAACTGGGCTCCCAGGATTCAGATTCAAGTCAGAGCCAGCGTCTAGCCATACCCAAAAGATCTGATTATTTCATTTTCCTCAATGTACACTTAACCCTAGTAGAAGGTTAGATGTCTCTTTGGGGGAGGCTGAGAGAAAGATTAACAACATAAATCTTTGGCAGCGTACCAGGGCCTTTCCTCAAGGGGACAAGCTGCTTCATCATTCGGAAGGCTCTGGATCTGTGAAGCAGATTGATTCTGGGAACTGATTGAGAGGTCGTGACTCGTGTTTTAGCTCAGCTTTTGTAACTTAAGTTTTATAATTCAAGTTGGACTCTCTGAATTGGGGATGAATATGGCAATCCCTTTAACACAGGAACCTACTTAAGTTTAAATATTTAAAAATCATTCTTTGGCAATTTCATATGTGTAATAATATATTATATAATATAGATAATATTTGTTTTATATAAGATAGAGATGATAGATAGATAGATAGATAGATAGATAGATAGATAGATAGATAGATAGATAGATAGTTTTGAGTTTTGGCTATGTTTACTCCCTCCCCACTACCTTCTCTCCCTTCCTTCTTCTCCTACTGAGATCCATTTTGTCCCAATACCCCCCTCCTTTTTTGACTCACTGAGTTTAATTATGGCTGCATGCACAAGCACAAGTGAGGGTTTCTTTACAGGAATATGGACAACTTATCAGTGGCTACATCACTGAAAAAAAAAGATGCCCCTGCCCCCAGCACCCATTAACAGACCATAATCCCCCACAGAGAGGTAGGGCCTCATAAGCCCCCTCTTCCATGCATGATGGAAGATGATGCACCCAGTCTGGTACAGATAATAACCATAGCCACAGTAAGTATATATACACAACAGTGGTGCCATGTCCAGACAGATGACCCCAGCCACAGTGAGTACATGTACACAATAGCGGTGCCACGCCCAGAAGATGCTATTTCACAGCTCTCCTCCCAAATCTCAGGCTCTTAGGTTTTGTTTCATTTTGCTTTTTGTTTGTTTTTTTCTTGCATTGTGCTCTTTGAGCCTTGGCTGAGGTAAATTAGACATCTGGTTTAGGAGTAAGCATTCCACATTGCCATCAGCATTTTGACAGGTTATGAGTTTCCGCATTTCTTATTACCACCCCCTGCAAAAGAAGATTCTTTGATGAAGGCTGAAAGCAATGCTAATCTGTTAGTAGAACATGTCCATTCAGCAGGAGGTTTTCCATCATGTCCTTTTAGCAAACTAGGAGCAGACAGAGTATCTTCTTTAGCTTTTAGGTTTTCCCCTCTATATTAAACTTCCTTCTGACTTGCTCACTGAGGTTTACTCTTTGGTGCAAATTACTAGCCTTGGTCGCTAGAAATGTTCTGCATATAGGACAAGACTTCAGTAACTGCTATGGCTTGGATGCCTCTCAGAGGCTCCTGTATCACAAATGTAGTCCTCAGTGTAGCCTTGTGAAAGGTAGCCAAGTCTTTATGAGCCAATGGGAAGGCATTGGGAGTGTCCTCTCAGAAAGAAACAGTATAGTTCTCAAGTTAGTTCTCGTGAGAAGATTGAAATGAAAACAGGTCATAAAGTTAGAATCATGATGTCTTTCCCAGTTCCTATCGAGCCAGGGACTACAGGATTTAAGATCCTGGCTCCATGGCTGGCTGGGATCACTCTGAAGTGTGTTCTGCACAGTCTTCTAGAGTTTTGTCTGGCACTCACTGACAACAAAGCTCCAGCTACCTGCTATGACAGCTGCGTTATGGCGCACCTCTCTCCTCTCCCAGCTTCTCCCTATATTTCTGTTTCCTTGTCGTCACCTGAATTGTGGACTCCCCAGGTTTAGCATAGATGGCTCTCAAAATTCTCTAAGACTTCACTGAGAGCTAGAGTCTTTAAAGGGCCAATCAGGCATAAATGAGATCATGGGGGTGGCCTGAGGCTCAAATCTGATTGATGTGTGTCTAAGGGAGAGATGAGGACACAGGGAAACCCAGAGTGAGCCTGTGGGGAGACACAGTGGGTGCCATCTGCAAGGCACACAGAGAGAGGCTTAGGAGAAACCAACCCTTCTGACACTTTGACCGTAGGCTGCAGCCTGCAGAACTGTGAGAACAACCATTTCTGTCATTTAACCCAGGCAGTCCGTGGGACTTTGCTATATCCATCTGAACTAATTAGTTCATTCCTAATAAACTACTCACTGTTGAATCAGTTCAAGGTCTCCTTCTTGGGATCTCAATCTAATATTCAAAGCTTATTGGTTTGTTTGGTTTTGCTTTTTTAGCGTTTCTTCTTTTCTAATATATGCAGCTATATTGTAACTCCCCTTCTAAACATGGTTAATGCTCTGACATGCAGCATTTGACACTATAGCAAGAATTGGTAGGACAACACTAAGCTTTTGTTTGTTTGTTTGTTTGTTTGTTTGTTTTTCAAGACAGGGTTTCTCTGTGTAGCTTTGGCTATCCTGGACCCGCTTTGTAGACCAGGCTGGCCTCGAACTCACAGCGATCCACCTGCCTCTGCCTCCCGAGTGCTGGGATTATAGGCGTGCGCCACCATGCCTGGCTAACACTAAGCTTTGATAGGCAGTGTCATTATTAGAAATAGGTTCTAGATCCCAGGGTAACTTGTCTGAAGTACAAGCTCTAACTTGGAAAGGCCTCACGTCAGCTGTATATATGCTCCATGGTATGTGTCACTTCAGCCCAGTTACTAGAATTAGTCAGAGAGGAGCTGGAGCAGAACTCAGCTTGTTGGCTTATAACATCTCTCCCTTTACTTTTCTTTTTTCTTTTTTCTTTTCTTTTCTTTTTTTTTTTTTTTTGCATAGGCATTTCAGTTTCTTCGCTGTCTCAGTTACTTTAGTGCTGTGCTAAGACACCATGACCAAGCCGACTTATAAAAGAAGGCCTTTATGTAAGGCTTCCAGTTTCAGAGGATTAGAGTCCATGACCATCATGGCGGAGGGAGGGCACGGCAGCAGGAAGGCACGGCGCTGGAGTGATAGCTGAGAGCTTACATCTTCAGACACAACAATGAGGCCGGGAAAAAGATCTTAGAAAGACAGGAGTCTCTTGAAACCTCAAAACCATTCCCCAGTGACATGCCTCTTCCAACAAAGGTAAGCCTCCTAGTCCCTCCCAAACAGGCCCACAAAGCGGGAACCAAGCATTTAAGTATATGAGCCTGTTACGTCCATTCTCATTCCGCCCACCGCACTGACTGTAGACAACAGCCTGGAGTGGAACCCTTGGGCTTCCTTACCCACACACTTTCTCTGTTAGTGTGAGTTTCCATCCTGTTCTCTGAAGAGGTTTTGTCCGCGCGTGTTGTCCCTTCAACTCACGGTACTTTGTATTATTAGATTTGTGATTTGTTTTGGCAGCTCTAAAGTGGGAAACTGTTGCAGTTTTTCTCTTCTTAATTACAGTTATTAATTTTATGTTGGGGTGGGGGGAATGGGGCATGCCACAGCTCATGTGTAGAGATCGGAGTAAGATGTGCAGGAGTTGATCCTCTTCTCTGCAGTGCTGGTATCAGACATCAAACTCCGGTCCTCAGGTTTGGTGACAAGCCCTTTCACCTGCTGAGCCAGCTTGTCTGCCCCAATTACAATTTTAACTTGCATTTCCTTGACGAACAGGATGGTTAGACCTTGTTCATCTCACTCGACCCATGTCAGATTCTAGTCTATAAACTTTTATCCTCAAAACAAATGTGTTTACATTTTTCTGATTTTAATAATAATTGAGACGATGTTCTATCTTATAAGAATTGATAGCTCATTTTCCAATAGGTTTCATTACAATTTTCTTCTTAAAAGAGTCCATGCTTTTTAGTGAATAATCACATTTATTTAAAGATCCAAGATGTATTTAAAAATAAACTAGAACTTTCTTAGCAGTTAGAAAACTTTATTTTTTTTTTTTTGTAAAGGGCTAATAATAGCAAATATTTTCCTTGTCTGGCAGGCCACTTGCTTTCTGTCGTGACTGCACGGCTCTGTCAATATGGCTCAAAGACAGCCACACATAGTATGCTGTGCACTGCTTTTACATAGTGCTACCTGTGGACATTAAAATATAAATATACATTTAGAAAGCATGTATGTATCACAAGGTACAACTTTTGTGTTTTTTTCCAAACCATTAAAAAAATATTCTGTCAGGTCATGTATAATCAGGTAATGGGCTATATTATGGTGTGAACCTAAAATGTCCTCCATAGGCTAGTGAGTTTGGACAGCTGGTCCTCAGCTGCTGGTAATGTTTCAAGAGGTTTCAGAAGCTTTGGGAGGTGGGTCCAGGCTGGTGGAGATGGCTCAGTGGGGACAAGCTTGAGTGTCACGGCCTGGCCCTGCATCTCTGCCTGCTCTCTGCTTTCTGGTCCATCTGCCCTCTGAAGAACCTGCCACATGCTTCTGCCACAATGGATTCAGCCTTCGAGATCTTCCCTCCGATGATGGACTGCACCCTTTGAGACCCTGAGCCAAAAAAAAATACCCCAATATTCATTGTACCTTCTGTATGTTCAGCTGTTTCACACACAGCTTTCAGGAACTCAGACCTTTCAAGTTGTGATTGGCCAGACCCAAGGCCCCACCACTAATGGTTCAGATAAACCATTTACCCTTCATGCATAAAGACTTAATGTCTTACAAAGTGATTTGTTGCAGACACTAAATATTGCATACTGTGCAGGAAGGAAAGACAACTCAATAACGCCAATGAATTGTTTGTATGAAAAATAAACAATGATGCCTACAGAGTGAAATACCTCTTTGGAGGGTTGCCATCCATCATGTTGGAAGGTACAAGGTGGTTCTAGGACACAGAGAAGAGACTTGGGAATTCTCAGAAGACTGAAAACAAGTTCCCAAAGTTGATTTGGGGGCACGGCATGGACAAGTTATGTACATGTCTTACAAGCTCTCATTCTTGTCTGTGCCCCAGATATCCGGCTCAGGAAGGCTGTCCTTGAACTTGATATTCTCTGAAGCATTCTGGAGTCTAGTCTGTGTGTGGTGCAGCTTATTTCCCTCTCTTGATCAGGTAGCAAGCCGCACTCAAGTTGTTTGGGGTCTTCTGGTTGTTTGTTTCTAAGTCTGCTTTCATCCAAACCAGTGTAGAGTGTTGGAAGTTAGGCTGGTGCTATGCATTTTGATGCTAATTTGATGCTAGTTGCTGCCCTTAACCTTGCCTCCCTGATTGGCTGAATAAAAGGCCTACACCTGAGCAAGGCAGAAGGAAGGGGCCAGAGCAAACTCTCGAGGGCGTTGAGGAGAGAGGAATCTTGGGAAGGAGAAACAGACAGGACCTGAAGAGAAAGAAGGAGGAGAATCGCTATGGGGTAGAAAAGAACCACGTGGGCCCAAAGGAGACACTCTGAAGTTCCACATGGAAGACATGGCCCAGATGAACAACCTTAGCAAGTATTTTAGGATTATGGATGGGAGGTAGCATAAAGAGAAATTATTAGAACCTGATGGCATGGCATAGGGGCTGGGAGATATGGAAGGTAGTTTAGGGCATTAATATCTGACTTGCCCCAGGTGAAAATAGGCTATTCTAAAATACATTAGGTATCTGTGTCTTTATTGATTGTAAAAGCAGGTTATATAATACCACCATAATAATTATAAGCCAAATAATAAACACTTATTAGAACATACCGTCAAACTGACAGCAACAGTAGAGTTTAGATAGACACTCTGTGGTATGCCAACCTTTTTACAAACAGTCTGGCTATGCTTCTGGCTTCATTCAGTTTTGTTTGGGTGCAACATACTTACTGCTACTGCCAACCCAGGTCCCTGCAGAATAAATACTCAGAGTCTGCATCATCCCAGGAGCTCAGCAGCCTTTCTTTCTTAGATCATTTGGAATCAGTTATTTTCAAGGTCAGAAAGTAGAAAGTGTATGGGTACAAGCATCAAAGCAAGTATTTTCCTTCTTCAGTTCCACTTTGTGGAGCCATTTCTATTAAGAAAGGCAACCCCCAGCAGGGTGTGGTGGTGCACAACTTTAATCCCTGCACTTGGGAGGCTGAGGCAAGTGGAGCTCTGTAAGTTCAAGGCCAGCCTACAAAGTGAGTTTCAGGACAGCCAGGGCTATACACAGAGAAATTCTGTCTCAAACAAACACACAAACAAACAAACAAAAACGAGAGGGAGAGAGAGAGAGAGAGAGAGAGAGAGAGAGAAGGAAGGAAAGGAAGAAAGAAGGAAGGAAGGAAGGAAGGAAGGAAAGGAAGAAAGAAGGCATCCCCTTTCATTTTACTAGCTCCAGGAAGTTCTGATGTTTTTCATCAAGTCTTTATTCATAATTTGTAGTAGTCCCGGTCCTGGCACCAGCCATTGCACAGGAAACTGAAACTGGGGCTCTCTGAATGAAGGGATCAGGTGTTTCGTGGCTTTGCACTCTATCTAAAGCCCCTAACATTTTTTTCAGAACATCCCCCCTCCTTTTGTGCCTAGATCACTGTCATGTTGACTGGTCACAAAAGAAAGATACCCTCACCAATGAAAGATGCAAAAGGCATCTCTGGGGTACTGAGGAAGAAGAAGAACAACAACAAATCATTCTTCTCTTTCTTTGATACTGTCTGATGCCAATTCATATTGCCTATATTTTTAAGATGTAATACAACTACGTGGGGGTGAGGGCATGTAGTGAGAGTGCGGAGTATTCAGAGAGCAGCTTGCAGGAGATAGCTCTCCCTTTCCATCATGTAAGTCCCAAAAATCAAACTCAGCCTTGGCAGCAAGTGCCTTTATCCCCTGAGCCATCTTTCCAGCCGACACATTAGGATTTAATCTTGGCCTACCAACTGCCTAGCAATTGGTGAAATAGTGAGGCAGCTTGTACCAGACTTGACTCAGTCATTAAAATATTCTATACCCAGCAACCAGGAGCCTTTGCTACCATGTGCTTTGGCCACCTGCCTGTGCAGCAGCACCTGTTACGTGGAGTCACTGCTCTAGGATGCTCTTTTTCCTCCCTAGAGTTGGTGGAATCTAGGACAGTCAGTAGAGGAGACTTGGCTCTCCCCAAACATGAGCGTGCTTCCCAAGGAATGCTTTGTATCAGCTGAGACTCTCCCATCAGCATGTCCAGCGAAAGTTCGCATGACCTCACTTCCCTCTCTTAATGTGGCTAACTTAAACACAAGACAAGAGCATATGCTTAGGAGATATATGACTTCCTCCCACCCAGAGCTGGCCTAGAATGGAAGAACAAGGCCCCTGGGGTCAAAGCAAGACCTCATGAACTCTGGCCACTCTAAGACAAACAATGGAGACCTTATTCTAAATTTAGTTTGTAAGTAAAGGTTTTCCTGCAGGCTTCCTTCCTCTCAATCACTGAGTCAGTGGTGCTGTGTACTGGTGCCCCCCCCCACTGCCCCTGCTCCCCCCTTGTCTATTATTTTCTTCAAATAGCTTTCTCTACTTAGTTTTTCCACCTCCATAATTCTGCACGAGAGAAAAAGGCAAATAGAGTTTCTTTTCTCATACAACCTGATAAATATCCCGTTGGAAGAAGAGGTGAGAGCTGGTAAAGAGGAAAACAGTGTTCTTAGCACTGGTATCTGTTTCTAGTTACCAATATCAGGAGAAGGGGTGCTGGGAAGTACCTGGAATCAGATAGTCTTTAGAGTCGGAAATGCCGTGTTGGGACTGAAGGCTTTACCAGAAGAGGAACAAAGCCTCCAGCTGACATGCCTTTGCTCTGTCTTACCATGTGATGCCTCTGCTACACTATAATGCAGCTAAGAGGCCCTCACTAGGTGCCAGCACCATGCTGTTCATCTTCCCAGCTGTGAGCTGAATAAACCTCTGTCCTTTGTTTTGGTTGGTTGGTTTGCTTTTGTTTGTTTTCTGAGCCAGGGGGTTTGTGTACCCTTGGCTATCCTGGGCCTTGCTCTGCAGACCAGGCTGGCTTCAAACTCACAAATGAGCTTGCCTGTGCCTCCCAAATGCTGGGATTAAAGGTGTGTGCCACCATGGCTGGGCCAAACCTCCATTCTTTATAAACGATGCAGTCGGTGATATTCGGTTATTGCAACAGAAAACAGACTAATAGCACCTTGCGAACACATAATCAGCTTACATCTAGGGCAAATCAAGGTCTCCTCCATGCTCAGGAAGTCCCCAAACTGGAACACTACTTCCTTCTAGATGGAGCTGTCATGTTGTGCTAAAACCCATATCCCCCCAAAAGTCCACACAGTTTGGTTAGAAGCTCATTACACCAGACTGTTTTTCAGTCACACTGTTGACATGAGGAAAGTTTCTCTGGCATGAAAACAGGAAGAGAGGTATGTGCAGGGTGTAGAGCTGGGGTCGGGGGGGGGGGGGGGGGGGTTGGTGGCTTCTGTATAAACATGCTCTTCCTTCCTGAAAACAAGATCCCTATGTCACCTACAAAGAACAGAGTGTGTGCCAACGCCATCTTCCTTTGTTATTGTTTTTTTTTTTTTTTCTTAAAATATGTAGCCCATGCCTGCCTCAAATTTCTAGTCCTTCCACCTTTGCTTCCCAGGTGCTGGGCACTACACAGCTTTTCTATGGGGTCACAGCAATCATTTATTTCCATAATTGGAACACATCTCTGCTTCTTTTCCATGGGCATGAGATAAGGCTAGCAGCAGGCATGCAGTTAGGAGCCACATCACATAAAAACGTATATGTGTGTAAGGTAAACGTGACCTGTCTCCACTAATGAAACAAGGAACGCTTTGTCTCCTGGTCTTTGAGAAGCCAGGAAGTATGTTTATAATATTCTAAATTGTATAAACGCTCAGAATTTGTGAGAAGTGGGACAGCGCTTCCTCCTCTCAGTGTGTCACTGAAGCAGGCTCCGTGTGGCTCAGGCTGTCTTTGAACTCCTGACCCTCCTACTTTTTACTTCCCAAGCACTGGGATAGCAGAGGTGCTCCATTGTACCGGCTCAGCATTTGAGCTTTTAAAGCCTCTTGTCCAAGAACTGGATTCTTAGAATAGACTCCCTAGGAAGGACTGCTCCCTGCTGCACTGTTTAGACCCCCTTCTCCTCTGGGCCTGAACTCTTCAGTTCCCCAGTCAGCCTGGCTGCCAAAATGGTTGTCAGTGCGCAGGTGCAATGCCAGGTAGTTTTGTTCCCTTTTCATCATGTGCTCTGCTGGCCCCTCTCAGCGTAGTTTGCATCCATCTGCTCCTCTCACCCTTCCACGCTGAAGAAGTAGGTGTTGTTTTGTCCCCTGGAGGAAGCCCATATTGTTCTATTCCTACCACAGAAGAAACAAGTCAAGAGCAACGAGGAAAAATATGGAGTGTAAGCCTGTGCGTTTCCAGGTCATCAACATGCGAGCAAACATGCATGAAAGCGAGTGCTAATAGGCTGCATGATTCAGTGTTTGCAAGACTCGCAACGCAGTTCCCATAGGCCGTCCGCCAGCGTCACGTGGTGATGAATTCTAACCGCAGCCCGTGCATGATGGTTGAACCAGCCAACTAGAGATCAAAGAAAAGAACAAAATAACAACAACTCAGAGATGAAGATAACTACCGTGTCCTAATTAACTGGCAGCGGCATTTACAAGCAGGATCATCGGGGTGATCCTGCTATTCGAAGCAATTATAGCAGGGCTGATTTTCTCATTGCAATGTTGGGAGTTGCTACTGCCCTCTCTCGAAAATAATAATAAAAATCCTTAGCTATGAGAGCTGGCCCACAGCCCATCCGCTAAGACAGAAGCAGCTTATATAGTTTGTAGGTTATACTTTTGGGGTTGGGATTTTTTGGTTTATCTTGTGTTTCAAAATGGCTTTAGATTTCCGTTGTGACTGTTACCAAGGCCAGGAAAAGACTCCATTTGGGGGCACTCTATGCTCTATACGGAATCATATCCCTCAACAGCAATGATTTCCTTCGTAGGCATGTGCCTTTGGCTTTCGCACTTTGAAATGAACCAAACCATTCAAGAACAAGACAAGTAAGCAGGCACCGAGTCTCACCTCACGCTGACTCTCTCCCCTCATCATGGCCCTCCTCTCTGTTTCTCTCTCCTGGTTTTTCACCGAGTGCATTCGAATGTGTGGTTGAAGGGAGGGAGAATCCCTGCAAAAGCTCACAATGAATTCAAAATGTCCAACAGAGAATTCTGGGCAGAGTAAATAGACTTTAGTGTTTGCTTAGTTCTTCTTTCTTGAGAGGGTGTCTCAGCTCCAGCTCATCCTCTTTAGCTGAGTATTGTTAGTTACCTCGTATTAGAGAAATATCCTCCAGCAGATTTCGGCCCACAACAAATATTTACAGTTAAGCAGTTAAACCCCAGAAAGTGGCTCTGAACATAGGCCATTGGCAAAAGGGGGCTATAAAACAGGGCTGACTGTCTTGGACTTAGACCTGCATGCAAAGTCATTGCAAGGAAACCACTGAAGATGCTCAGATGATGTTTATCGGAAGAGCGCTGGCCTCCGCCAGCCTGTGGTAGAGGGTTAAAAGGCTCTGGGAGCTGGGATGTCACAGCACTAATGGGCACAAGTTTTACAGACAGAAGGGCCAAGCCTTCGTCATAGTGGTAAATCTGTAGTGACAGACGTTTGTTCTATATTTGTGAATGACCTGATTTGGCATGCATGCAGCTCGTTCTACTGACAATAATGGTAACATGGTGTGAGGGAGAGAGAAGAAAGGAGAAGGGATGGGGAGGGGGGCGTGGTGGAAGGAGGAGAAAGATCTGGGCAGAGAGAAAGGGAGAAGGGGATGTCAAACAGTTGGAGATCAGGAGCAGCCGAGGGTGACCTAAAGGGAAGCCGTCCTTAATGTCTGGTCGTTTTAATTTGGAAGGAAGCGTATGTTTATTCCTAATTGATTTGGGGCAATGGCCTTTCCTCCCTCCCTGCTCCCTCCTTCCCTCTCCCTCTCTCTCCCTGGCAGTCCCTAGGGAAGGTATTCAGAACAGCTGTCAGACCATGCTAAACGGATGCTTCTGCTTCCAGAAATCTCCTGTAATTTGCAACATTTGATTAGCTTGGCCCCCACCCTCTGCCTTGGTCTTGCAACACATGAGCATTTCAGGTAGGAGAGGATTCGGCCTGAAGTGATGAGAGAAATGAAAGGCTGTCAGTCACTGGAGGGATAGTGCCCACAGTCCCTGCTTCCTCCTCACCTTTCAAGCTCTCTCCCTTCTAAATAACAGATATAATTCATAATGTGAGCATGACACCCAAAGAGACCTCCAGAGAAGCAGAGAGACAGAGGTGGATGGTGGGTAGAATAGATTATGACGAAAACCCAGGGATCTTATGTCCCATTGCAAACTTGCTATGTAATTGTGGGCAAGTCGCATTTTCTTTCCTGCGTCTACCTAGTTTGTGACTTATAAAATGCAATTATTTAAAGAGCTGGAATTTTAAAATATGTTTAAGTATTTACTTGCATAGTGTGTGTGTGTGTGTGTGTGTGTGTGTGTGTGTGTGTGTGTGTGTG
>OU015746.1:74746115-74762277 GCA_907169655.1 Acomys percivali | reverse complement strand
TGTGTGTGTGTGTGTGTGTGTGTGTGTGTGTGTGTGTGTGTGTGTGTCTGGTTCCTGAAGAAGCCTAAAGAAGGTGCCAGATACACTGGAACTGGAGTAACAGTTTTGAGACAACACGCTCCCACTGGAACCCAGATCCTATACAAGAGCAGCAAATGCTCTTAATCACTGAGCCATAGCTCTAGTCCCCCCACTCCACTCCCGCCCAATGCAACTGTTTAAAATATGATCTCTAAGGGTTCTTATAGGGTTAAAAGCTATAGCACTCGGATAGGTTCTGCACTCACAGGCAGGTAGCCCGGATGCTGCCTGCTCAGGGAGGCAGTCTGATCCACTCTCCTTTTCTGCTCTGGCACTTTCCACCATCTGAAGTCACAGTTCTTGCCCTCGTTTCTTTCTTTTTTTTTTTTTTCCTTGTCTCTATTTTTTTTATTTATTAATTTATTCATATTACGTGTCAATTGTTAGCCCATCCCTTCTATCCTCCCATTTCTCACTCCCTCCCACTTTCACCCTACTCCCCTCCCCTATGTCAGTGACTGAGAGGGACCTCCTCCCCCTGTATATGCTCATAGGGTATCAAGTCTCTTCTTGGTAGCCTGCTATTCTTCCTCTAAGTGCCACCAGGCCTCCTCATCAAGGGGCTGTGGTCAAGTCTGGGGCACCAGAGTTCGTGTGAATGTCAGTCCTCACTCTCCACTCAACTGTGAAGAATGCCCTGTCCATTGGCTAGATCTGGGTTGGGGTTTGATGTTTACTGCATGTATTGTCCTTGGCTGGTGCCTTAGTTTGAGCAGGATCCCTGGACCTGGATCCGCCCATCATAATGTTCTTCTTGTAGGTTTCTAGGACCCTCTGGATCCTTCTATTTCCCCATTCTCCCATGCTTCTCTCACCTAGAGTCCCAGTAGGATATCCTCACATCTACCCCACTTTCCTGATAAGTGAAGACATTCATGGGACATGCCCCTTGGGGTAGTGTGCAGATATAAGTGAGTATATACCATTTGACTCTTTCTGCTTCTGGGTTAACTCACTCATTATGATCATTTCTAGTTCAATCCATTTGTCCACAAATTTTAGGAATTCCTTGTTTTTAATAGCTGAATAGTATTCCATAGTGTATATGTACCACAGTTTCTTTATCCATTCTCCTACTGAGGGACACTTAGGCTGTTTCCATGTTCTGCTTGCCCTCATTTCTTTGCAGCTGTTTTATTAACTAGAAAGCAAGCTTTATGCCAGTGTACCTTATCCACAGCTACCTTTTTGGTGAAGATTATAAAGATGATGGGTTGGCAGGATGGCTTAGTGAGTAAAGAGTCTCATCAAGCAAGACTAGCAGCTGGCGCTCAATCTCCAAGACTCAAATAAATGTGGGAAGAAAGAGCTGATTCTACAGAGCTATCATCTGACATGTTAACAAAGTTATCATGGTATTACATGCTCCCACACAGACACACACACACACACATAAGAAAAATAAAACCTTTAAGGAATATATAGGCATACAATACTTGAGAAGTATTGAACCAATGGATCCAGCCATTTCTTTGTCAAATTTTCTTTAGCTTTCAAACAAGACACGCGTACTTTACTCAAGGGAACGGGCAGGTATAAGGGATACACAAGTATATAGGGGTTGAAGAAAAATATGTGGGTTGTACATTTGGGCCCTACTGAGAAATAAAGCATTGTCTCATTCAAGGATATGCTGGAGTTTTTAGCACCTGATGATCCCTGTGATGATTCGGCATCCATCTCATCACTGTCTCTCAGATCAAGCAGCCATTACTTGTGTGTACACGCGTGTGCGCAGGCACACTCATGCATGTATGCACATGCAAACACAAGCATGTATTCATTCATATATATGTGTGTCACATGTGTATGTGTAGGTTAGAGGTCAACGTTGAGTATCCTTCATCAGAGTCATCCACCTTGTTTTGAGACATCTCTTACTTGGCCTTGAATTAAACTAGACAAGCTGGCTGGATTTGCCTGTCTCTACTTCCCTATTGCTAGGATTTCAAGCTCATAGAACCAATTCCAGGATTTTAAGTGAGATCTGATAACTGAACTCGGGTCCTTCTGGTTGCATGGCAAGCATTGTACGATTGAGCTATCACTCTGCTCCTCATAGCCACCACCTTTTACTCCACATCTCTGGTGTTTCTATTGTGCGCACTCTGCAGAAAAAACAATTTTCTGTGTGGGCTGAGGTCAAAGTCTCTCAGAAAGGAAGCAACTGTCTTACCTAACCCCTGCTCATGACAGAAAACCTTCTCTAGGCTAGTTTGCCCATGAAACCAGCATATAGAATATTCTTACCCTGGAGTACGGGAATAATCACAGTAGAAGCCTTTTCAAAGCATCCTTCCTGGGGACTAGTGGAAATGGACCAGTCAGAGTCTCCATCTGTAGTTGGATCAGGGGTCCCCATATTTTGAAAAGTCCCCCAAGGTGATTCTGGTCCATTGCTTGTCACCTGTCAGCTCTGCCCAGGGGTGGAAGGAGGGGCAGGGGGAGGGGCAGGGGGGAGGGTAGAGTCACAAGAACAAGAGGAAGGGAGTAAGCGTGGGATGCTTAGGCTGCATAGATCCTCTCAAATGCACTCCCATCTCTGCATTCATCCAGCCAGCTACCCACTTGTCCATCCATCCATCTATCTTCCCACTCTGCCCATGCATTCTTTTTCCTTAGGCAGCTACTGAAAATTAGATCTGGTGTTAATATTTGCTTCTGTTCCTTCAGAAACACCCCCTAAGGACTAAGGTGATCTACCACTGGGCACATATATGCTTTAAAACCTGCAAGCATCTGTGTGCATACTAGAGCTGGGGTTACAGGAACCAGATCATAAAGAACAAAACCCACCAAATTCCATTTCAGGAGCAGGATTCAGCTCTTTGAAGTATTACTGCTTCATCCTTCCTCCCTTCCCACTCACAGTCCCACCAAAGTGGGAGTATTCAGAAAGGAATTTATCCTTCCCTCGGCCACATAAGGGGCAGCCCGCTGAATTACTTATGAAATGTAGCAGCTGTGGAAGTGGAGGAGGAAAACAACATCAATTCCCATGGCTGGCATCAGGAGGTCCTTGGGAGAGAATGGGAGTAAGGCAGACAAGGCAATAGTTCATCCAACATAATGCGTGCTGGATTTAGACTCTCATCGAGTACAAAAGAAATCAAAGGTACAGCCCCTGGTCTCACTGAGCTGGCAATCCAGTGGGATGGGGGAGACACACAAAGAGACTAATAGTGTTAGATAAAGCAGTGTATCCACAGAACCAAAGTGCCCTGCCTACCACAAGGTCCCTGTAAATGCTGTCTTTCACCTAAAGCAAAACAAATTTTAAAATTTAAGTATTTTTTAAAATTTTATTATTATTTTCAACATAGGAATGTTTTGCCTGCATGCATGCGTGTATGTGCACCACATGAGTGCCTGGTGCCCATGGAGGTCAGAAGAGGGCATCAGGTTTCCTGGGGCTAGAGTTACAGATGATTGTGAGCTGTCATGTGGGCGATGAGAACTGAGCCCAGGTCCTCTGCAAGATCAACAGGCATTCTTAACCTCTAACCCAGCCCTCCAGCCCAAGCAAAGCAAATTAAACAATGGCTTTGTGGTGTCACCTAACCTGCATTATTCCTCCTTCACCACTCACCTGTACTTAAGCTCCCAGGTTCCCTTGCACTTTGGGTGGGCATATGGCACGGGAGAGGTCTAGAGTTGTCTCTGTTCCTCTGTACTAGGTCCAAGAATGTGACGTGATTTGTGTCTAGCTAAAAAGGTGCCATTGCTGGGGGTATGGGAAGTAGCTCTTCACAGGTAAAGAGCACATAACCTACTCTCCTGGATGAAGCAGTCCTCCATAAGATGAACCCTCAGCGCAGCATAGCTCCTGCCCTCACAAGAGAGGAGGCTCAGGACTCAGAAAAGCAAGTGCAGGCACACAAAGGGCACTGAGAGTAGAGCCAAAGACTAGCTAGGATAGCAGGCCAGAAAGACAACATGGGCCTGTTTCACATGACCTGTTCCCCAAAGCTGAGGAGACTTGTTCCTTAAGTTACAGATACGAGTGACGCATTCTTCTGTAACACGCTATAGTGAGTCACATACCCTGGGGTTACCTGACATCCTGTTCTCAGGCCAGGAACTCAGAACTTACGCAGAGCGGTGGCTCTGGGAAGGTCTGAGCAACTTCATTGATCTTACGTCATTCCTTTTACAAATAGAACGTATATGTGTGACAGTTTATGGGAAAGCCAGTGGTCAATAGGCAGGCAGAAGAAGTCAATACAGAGGGCTAGGACCATCACTCCAAGGGGTCTGGGTACTGCCCAGGTTGGAGAGCAATTCAAGCCAGTTCTTTCTTTCCTTTCATCCTTGCAGGCAGAGCCTCTGGCTTGAGTTTTGTATTGTTCTGCTCCTTAGGAGGAAACCACCTGCAGCAGTCCTGATAAAGAGACTTTCCCTCCACCACTCAGTTTGTAAAATCACCCAATGGAGGGCTCCAAAGGGTCTCATTCGATATCAGGAACGCAAGTTTGTTTTCTATTTCGTTTTGTCCTCAAGTTGCTCCTGATGCCCATCTCACAAGCTTTTTGTCCCTCTCTTTCTAGCCCCAAGAGTATTTTTGCACTGTGCAGGACCATTCCTTCAGCTCTGGATGAAGGCAAGCCATCATGATAACCTGCTAGATCCACTAGCAGTGAGGGATTGGATGGAAGCTGTCCAGGGTGCAGTGGGCTCTCATGTAACTTAGGGCCAGACTTCAGGGTGGATCCCAGAAGCCTGCTGCAGAGCTTTGGTGTCAGCAGTGCCCTTTGAACTCCCTAGGCAGTCACACTAAGCAGAGAGTGTCTTTCACTTCCTCCACTCTTGTCCCAGGCCTCTCCCCAGCAAGGTCACTTCTCTAAAGGGCTGGAGTAAGTTTCTCAGAGGCCGGTCCATCAAGAGTCTGGTCTCTGTTTGGCCCGGAGTTTCTGCTCCATTGCTCTCTTGTTCCCTTAGAACTTCAAATCACCTGTTTGTTGATGCGACTTCAACTCAGACAGGCTCCAGTCTCTTCCTCTCTCCTCCCTCTTTCACCCGTTCTCACTCTCTCACCACTTCAGAGCTAAGTGAATCCGGTCTTCCAAATATAATTTTGCAGCCAGTATGTTAGTTGGAACTCCTAATGAGGCACAGTAATTGCTTCTGCTACTTTCCAAAATGAAAGCGAACCTCCAAAGAGCAGCTGGCTCCTTGCAAAGCTCTCCTCCCTCCTACTCTGCATGGTGCATTCCTCCAAGTCACTCAGAGCTTAGCCTTGCCTGAGAGCAGGGCCTGTGGGAGATCCAGGAGGAATGTAGGAAGGGCAGGGAAACAGGCCTCGGTGCTGGAATGAGAGGGCTATTGTGCACTTTATCTATTGATGGGAAGAGGGAAGGAGGAGACTGAGGAGGGAAAGATCTGGCTTTCCCTTTTGGACTGCAAGATGTCATATCATGGTGTTTCTGAAAAGATAACCAAGTGTTTAGATGATGAGGTGAAGATGTGTCTGCCCTCCTCCTTTTTCCAAGAATCACTCCAAAGCAATAAAGGGAGCAAAAAATAATAACACAACCATTGCATTCTGCAGGGTCGAGACGCATCTGTCGTCTGAAACCATAGTATATGACGATGAGAAACAGATGGAAGGGTGGCAAGCCACTCCATAGATACATGGAAAATCAGACCCAAGAACCAGAGGGTGGTGTCACCGTGAATTAAGCCATCCCTCCCGCAGGAAGCAGGGAAGTCTGAGCTGCTGGAAGGTTCAGTATTTCATCTGCTGAACTGGAACCTCAGAACCTCACATCAAAGAAAGCCCTGTGGCACTGAGACAGGAAGTGCTGAGGAGGACCTCCTGGTCCCTGGGTCTCCCCAAACATTCTCTCATGCAGCTCTCCTAGGAACAGCGATAGATGTAGGCAAAAAAGGGAATGAGGAACAAGGCTGTTTGTCCTAGATGACTGACAAAAAGAAACTCTCCAACAGAGTATGCATTCCAAAATCTTCCTCACTTCCTGGGTTACTTTTCCTGAGGACACTTGGATGAAACATATCTTTACCCCAGAAAGAGCACCAACAATAGCCCCAAGAAATGACCCGTCTGAGTCCAGCTTGGGGAGCCAGAGATGCAGGAGTACGAGGGAGTAGTTATTTGAAGGTTCATGGGTGACCCCCAAAGCTGCACTACACACATATCCCACCCCAGTTTGGGTGATGGTCTCCCAAAAGCTACATAGAAAGAATTCCCATTTCAATCAGTCTTGCTCTTCCTGTATAATGTAAAGCTCTTTCCCGGGGGGACCACAGGTAGCTTAGTGGCCGGGCCGGAGTGAGTGTTTAGAATCTCAGGTGACAGTATGGCCCTCTCCACTCCCTCCTTCTGCAAACAAGAAGCAGAAGAGAAGAAACAGGCTGTACATTTAAGATCCATTTCCTAGTGAGTCACCACCTCAAGCTAAGCTCCAACTCTATACTCTACAACCTCCCAAAATATCACCATCCTGTGAGCCTTTGGGGAACACCTTTCTCTCCAAACTGTAACACACACGAAGGAAATACGCCATCTTGCCTCTTCTCTGCCACTTGCTACCAACTGCTGTCTGGTCCCTCACCACTCAGAGCAGGCTCCAGACCCCACCTTTTCAGTCCTTGATGCTTCTTGTTCCTGTTTCAAAGGTCTAACAACAATACTCAGTGGGAATTTGTGAACAGAAATAGTCAGTCAGCTATGTACTGAGGAAGGGAGGGAGTGTAAGGGGTGGTGCCCTCCCCCAAGACTGCAAAACCAGGGTGTTGCAGCCAGAACACCTGAAAAGAAAAGGGAAGCTCCCTGCCAGGGGAGGAGCTCTAGACCAGGCTCAGCCCAGAGTATATAGAGTCCAATCTAGCCTCAAAAGCAAATAAGCAAAAAGAGAGCAGAGAGGCTTTGGGGTTGTTCTCACTTATCTCTTTCATTATGAATTCACTAAGTAGGGCTGGAGAGATGGCTTAGTGGTTAAGAGCACTGACTGCTCCTCCAGAGATCCTGAGTTCAATTCCTAGCAACCACACGGTGGCTCACAGCCATCTATAGTGTGATCTGATGCCCTCTTCTGGCATGCAGGTGTACATGCACTTACATACATAAAATAAAAATAAATAAATCTTTAAAAAATAAGTAAATTCACTAGCTGTTTTGTGGGATTCTTGTCTTTATCCTTTCCCTGCACAGCAATGTATAGAGCTAATACAGTAGCTCAGTAAGCATCTGATTGACAAAGGAACCAGTCAGTTGACCAACATGTGCAGAAGAAGGTGCTGCAGAGTGCTGAGGGCCAAAGGGGTGAGGAGTACAGTCAGAAAGGAAGTTGCCACTCAGCAAATCAGTGGAAATGTCTACAGGCCAAGGCAGTCTCCAGAAAGAGAACAACCTAGGAGAACACAAGGCACCCAGGCTTGCTGTAATCAACTTTGGTGTGACAAGGTTTATTATGAATGCTGCAGGAATCCCAAAATAGGCCTTTTCAGGAAGCAAGCAAAAAGGTGCTTCTAGAAATATGGCAGGGGTAAATATACCTTAGTCCTAGAAGTTGCTTTTTACATTAAACTTGTGTGTTCCAGAGACAAGGCAACCTGCACAGTTCTCTTCATTTTATTGCAGGCTGGTCTGTTATTGGCTGTAATCACATCCCAGGTAAGGTGCCTGTGGTCCTGACTTGCAGTCAATGATGTTCTGAAAAGAGTAAAAATTTTTTGCTAATAAGAGCCATGCATCAAAACCATGGATTCCTCATTCCTCTATTACCCATGGATACAGCTCTAATATCTTAGTGAATTTTCTGGTTGCCATGACCAAATATCTGGGGGAAAAGCAATTTAAGGGAGGAAGGGCTTATTTTGGTTTAGAGGCTGAGGGCACAGTCCACCACGGTGGGAAGGCAGTGTAGCTGGCAGCGCTGCAGTGGCAGAATGTGCAGCTGAGACCTCCCCCTCTTTCTAGGAGGCAGAAGTCAGATAAGAAATGGGGCCTGACTATGAAACATCAAGATCAGCCTTTAGTGGCCCACTGCATCCAATGAGGCTCCATCCCCTAAAGGTTCCACAGCCTCCTAAACAAAGCCACCAGACCAGCAGGGGACCAAGCGTTCAAACACAGGAGCTTATGGGAGACACTTTACATTCAATTCATAACATTTAGATCAGGGCTGATACAACAGGCACAAAAGGAAACAATTTTGGGAAACTGTCCATGCCATTGAGAGATAAATTGAACTGATAGCTGTCTTCTCATCAATAAATTCTCACCAGCAATCATCATACAGTTAGGCACTGTCTAAGGTGGTGACACGGGGTAACCAACCATTCAGTGAAGAGTAAGCATGTGACATTTCTACTCTGTGGGCTTTGGAGAAAGGGGATAGGTGGTGATTTGACTAGGAATGGCCCCCATGGGCTCATGTATTTGAATGCTTGGCCATTAAGAGGTGGCACTACTTGACAGGGATTAGGAGGTGCGGCCTTGCTAGAGTAGGTGTGGCCTTTTTGGAGAAAGTCTGTCACTGAGGACAGGCTTTGGGGTTTTAAAAATGCAAGCCAGGCCCAGTGTCTCTTTCTTCCTGCTGCCTGTGGATCAGGATGTAGAACTCTCAACTTTTCCAGCACCATGTCTGCCTGCATGCCTCCATGCTCCCTGCCATGATGACAATGGACTAACCCTCTGAAATTGTAAGCCAACCCAAATAAAATGCTTTTCTTTATGTGAGCTGCCTTGGTTATGGGGTCTCTGTACAACAATAGAACATGGACTAGGACAGAGGCCTATGCTGGCATGTATTTATTTAACTAACTGTTCTATAGTTTCGGTTACCTGTGATCAAGTGTAGCTTTAAAAAAAAATTGAATGGAAAATTCTAGAAACAACTCATTGGTTCGAAATTGAACACTTCTGAGTAGTGTGATTTCACATCTCACTATGACCTCCCCAGAATGTGAGTCATTCCTCTACCTAGGATATCCACACTCTATGTTACCTGCCAGTTAGTTCCCTTATCAAATTTTCTGTCATGGTAGCCCAGTAGTGATGTTCGAGTAACTTTATTTTGCTTAATGTTCCCAAAGTGCAAGAATTCCAATGCCAGCCATTCAGATGTGCCAGAGAAGCTACGAAATGTTTTCCTGCAAGTCAAGAGGTAAAAATTCTCAGTAAAAATTGGGTAAAACCATATGCTTAAATTGTTAAGATCTATGGTAAAAACAAATATCATTTGCATGAAATTATGAAAAAAAAAAGAGAAAGAAAGAAATCTGTGCTCTTTTTGTCATTGCATCTCACACTGCCAACATCATGACCAGAGTGTATGATCAGGGCTTAGCTAAGATGGAACATGCAGAGCTTTACAGCATTCAGCACTCTGGATAGTCTCAGGCATCCCCTGCAGGCCTTGAAATATATTTCCTCATGGATTAGGGGAAACTCACATACACTTGTGTACCACTCGTTGGAAGTGCTACATAGATTTCTCAGTCATAGGCTATGCTTTGTGTTGTCTCTGAATCCGTGTCCACACCCAGAGCAGTACCAGCAGTCAGCGTCTTTCTCTACTCAGACATGAAGTCCTTCCCACTACATGTGAATCAGGTTTTTCTCAAAATTCCCCCTTTTGATTTTAGCCCCGAATTAAGCATTTTTATATTTACTCATCACACTAGAAGAATTTCCCTGTGTAGTCTAAAGTGAAAACAATGTGAGAAAGCCACATCCAATAGACACTCTGTCTAACAATGGCTGTTCCATATTTACACTGTTGCCATGCCCTGATCTAGCTACAGGCATGTGCATAAGGGCCTAGAATAAGCAAGCCTGGGCCAGCAGGGTTCTGGTACAGTGACACACATCCAGAGACCGAAAGTTTATTTGAATGTGGGTTGAAAAGCCTCCTGAGAGCATGTCAAGGAAAAAAACAAGCCATGCATGATGAATTTTGCTCAGTGAGAAAGGCTTGGCTATTCTAAGGGATAAGTCTAAGAAGATTGCAGACTTGGTACTTTAGATACCCCTATTGTGTCAGCACCCAGTGATCATCTGCTCATGTCCTCTAAGTAGCAGAATTGGGAGTGGGAGTTGTAAATAAAGACTAAAGTGCTGCCTTCCTTCCTTCCTTCCTTCCTTCCTTCCTTCCTTCCTTCCTTCATGCTTCCCTTCCTTCCTTTTGTCTGTTTTGGTGCTTGTTTTTAAGATGGGGCTCTCAAATATTCTATATGGTCTAGAACATACTATGTAGCCCAGGATGATCCTACACTTCTGATCCTCCTGCCTCTACCTCCTGAGTGCCTCAATTACAGACACGTGCTACCATATCTGGCTTATGTGCCAGTGGGGGCAGAAACCAGGACATGCTAGGCAAGCACTCTACCGGCAGGGCTAATCCCCAGCCCAAGATCAACTTATTTAAACTCCTAGAATCTTGAGGCTTGAGTAGCATGGCTTCCCAACCAAAGTATGCACACTTCTACCATGCGAGGCATTGGTCCAAGTGCTCATGGATTAGGGATGCTGTTGCTTGCATGTGTTCATATACAAAATAATAACAGAGAGGGTTAAATGACTTGTCTGAGGTCATAAAAACAAAGGCAGTGAGTTAAAGACTTAAGTCCAACATTTTTTGTTTAGCTTTGCTTTTATAATCCTATTATGCCACTCCGGGAAAGAAAGAGCATACACTCCAACAATGAAATCTGAACATTTTACAGAACTCCATCTGTTTCTCCATTTTAATGGTTGGAGGTTTGAGAATTGGCTTATTAGATCTTTTAATTTTTCTAGCTATGATTTTATGGGAAGAGAAATATTAGCTTTGGGGGGCAGTAATGTGGATTAAATTAATACAGTTTCGTATCAAATGACCGCAGCTAATATAATTTGAAATTCAACTTTAAAGTTGAATTTGAGAGTCTATGAGGCACATTGTACTAACCAGAATTATATAGCAAAATTGAGATCACTGCCTTTTCAAAAGGGTCCTGAAAAACCCTGACCCAATTTTTTGACCATAGAAGGAAACAAAATGATGACAAGAAAGTTTGAGAGCAAGTTCACAGGTATATTAGGAGAGCCTGGCTACTCGTTCCAGAAAAGAGAAAGCAGAGGCTTCTGGCTAAGAGGAGCCACCCTCTCCACCACAGGGAAGACAGAGCAAGGTAGAACTTTCAAAGTACAGCAAGGGATCTGGTGTGGTAGAGACTGTGGTATCAGGAGAGGTGTTCTTCTCTGGGACATTCTCTGGGCAGTGCAGACATAAAGATTAAGAGTAGCTCATATCAAATGCTCAATCTAGGGAGGAAGTGGTAGCTATCATACTGATCTTGAGGGACTCACAGTCTGTTGCCATTTTGGAAAACACTGGTCTTCACCTTATAGCGGAAGCTAAAGGTGATTCACCAACAAGTCAGGGCCAGGAGGGCAGAGAAGCCGACTGTCACTTTCTGTAAGTTATGGGATAAGCTCTGTGAATGCCACCACTCTACAGTGCTCTTGCTCAGGCCTGCGTTTAGAGTGCCAGTCCATAACCTCCTCCTCTTGTTTGGTTCAATCAGAGATGCCTCGCAGCCATCTGTTCCCATAGTGACACTCTATGAATGTAGAGTAGAAATCAGACAGGACATTAAAATTTAGAAACTATCAGCCTAAGTCCATAATGTGGATAATATGCTGCAATAATCATCTGAAACACAATAGGATTCTGGACACAAGTGATTATCAGAAATCGCAGTCCTCATGGTACCCCTTTTCTCTTATCACCGAAGGACACTGTAGCAGGTGGCTGTGGGACGTAGGAGTAGCTTGCAACTGGAGGCAGGAGCTCCATCCTGCTGGGGTTTTCACTAAGACACATAACCACATGAAAGGTGACCTGCATGGCACAGCCAGGAATTTCCAGCCTGACCCCTCGCTACCTTGGCAGTGCCCACACTTTAGAAGGAGGCCCTCCTCGCTGCCCACGTCCATCTTCTGAGGCCTCTTGTCCTCTCGGTTCAGATGCTAAGCTGATGTACCATGTCTACCACTGGAGTCCTTGGTCTCAGGCATGGTAGCTATTTTCATCTTAAACAAAACAAACAAACAAAAAAAGGAAAGTTCCAGAAGATGATGGCTCTTCATTTTAATTTTAACAGACCAGGAGGTATCAATACCCTATAGACCACAAGAGTTCTTTATGCCTGTGTTATTTAATTCACCTCAAAGAATGACAACATGAGAAAGTTAAATTCAAAAATCTCACAGCAGCCAGTTCACTAGTTGTTAACAAGGCGAACGACTGAACAAGTGGCCTCGGCAACAAAACTCCAAGTCATCACTTTGCCAGAGGCCCTAAAAATTCTTGCGTGGCATCTCTTCTCCTCTCATATTTACTTTCTGAAAGAGAGAAGTGAACAACTCACACCATCTCTGGTTCAAGCTCTCACCACGTTTTTTTTTTTTGTTTATTTTGTTTTGTTTTATGTTGTGTTGTGTTATTTTTCTATTTGCAACTTTCATGGTCTGTGTGGTCACTTGTTGGAAAAAAGCTGTGGTTGTCAAGGGACACCCTTGCAAGTTCAAGGATTTAGCCTGGGAGTGGGCATCCATCATTTGAAATGTATCCTGGTGACTTGGGACTCCAGAGACCAGCTGCTTAATCTGCAACCAAGCATCATTGACAGTAACACTGGGCCCACACCTCCACATCTCTGTGCCTCCCCAGAGGCTTTGGAGGAAGAAATGCACCCATTTTCACACCTAGAGAAGTCTAAGGCAACCGGGAAGTGGCAGTGCTATTCCCTCAAAGTGGCTAGTGTCCAGGCAGCCTGCTTTCACTCATTCTCTGTCTCATGGCCTCTGCAGAAAGCAGCTATGCCTAAAATAACTCAGGCTGGGAGAACAACTTACAATAACTGGCTAGGAGAAGTCACTGAAAAGACTCAGTAGTTGTGCCTTAGATTACAGAGACATTCCACATAGGGGCGAACCTGGAGGCTTGGTGAAGCCCAACAAATTTTAATAGATTTTTTTACAAAATTATTTCAGTCGCTGTGTTGAGCAATAATGACTATTATGGTTTGCTAAGCTAGAGGGACTTTGTTCCCCAAAGTTTTGTATGTCGAAATGTGGCCTCCGGACGGTGGATCCGGTTATTGAGAGGTAACTGGACCACACGCTGTTGTCATCAGAGGACTGACCCATGGGTGGGCTCCCACTTTGATTACGTTGCTGAGAAGTGATGACAGCTTTCAAATGTGGGCCCAGCTGAAGGCAGTAGGGCCACTGCAGTGTGTCCCTAGGTGCTATGTACCATCTCTGTCTCCTCTCGGTCTCTCTTTTTGTTTCCTGGCTTCCAAGGGTAATCAGCTTTCTCCTGTCATATCCTTCGTCCCTGATGTCCCTGCTCTGTCATAGGTCTAAAGTGATATAGCCAGCTGACTGTGCACTGAAACCTCTTAAATAAATCTCCCCTCTCTAAGCTGTTGTCTGGGATATTTGGCACATCAGTGGAAAAACTTATTAACACAAGGACAATGGCTATTCATGTGAAAAGAGGACTAGCTGCAAGACCACAGGCTAGAAATGGAGCCACAGTCATGAGTTCTGATGGAAAGACTTATAGAGCAACCACAAAAAAAAAAAATTAAGCAAGCACCAAAATAAGGAAGGATAGTTAAAAGTTTCTCCTTTCTCATGGAATTTTACTCCTGGGATGGTCCTCTTGAAATGCTTTCTCTCACTCTCTGTCCCAGTGACTGTCCCCAGCCTGCCCACATCACTTAAAGCCCAGCTCACAGCTCAGGCCAGTCCTCCACCTCACCCCAGTCCTTTCTTGCCTCCCTCCTGCATTGGGTTCCACTAGTATGCTGGCTAGAGTCATCTGGGAAGAGGGAAGCTCAGCAGAGGAAACGCCTCCCATCAGATTGGCCTGTGGACAAGTCTGTGGTAGCATTTTCACAATTAATGACTGATACAGATGGTGCGACTCTGGTCCTTGAAGGTGTAAGACAGCTAACCGAACGTGAGCCTAGGAGCAAGCCAGTCAACAGAGTTCCTCTGTGGTCTCTGCTTCAGTGCCAGCTTCCAGTTTCCCGCTTAAGTTCCTGCTCTAACTTTCCTCAGTGATGGAGTGGCATTAGGATGTAGAGCCGAAGTCAACCCCTCCTTCTACAAATTGCTTTTGGTCATGGTCTTTATCACAGCAATAGAAAGCAAACTAGGGGCCAGGTGTGGTGTAGTGGTGTATGCCTGTGATCTAGCACTCAGGGAGGCAGAGGCAGGTGGCTCTCAGTGAGTTCGAGGCCAGCCTGGTCTACAAAGTAAGTCCAGGACAGCCAAGGCTACACAGAGAAACCCTGCCTCATTTTTTAAAAAGAAAGAAAGATAGGAAGGAAGAAAGGAAGGAAAGAAGGAAGGAAGGAAGGAAGGAAGAAAGGAAGGAAGGAAGGAAACTAGGAAAGCTATAGATTCCATCCTATCCTCGGGTATCCCTCCTCATCTTGTTCCCTCACTTGAGCTCTCGGTCCCATTCTACAAGTTCTCGAGGATTGAAGAGCTACACAGGATTATTTCTCCCCCCCACCACCACGGGATTATTTCAAACAGATTTTTAAGAGGCAGGAAGCCATAAGTTATTGCTGATTTTTTTCTGTCATATATGAAATGATCTAACACACTGTCTAGTCCCTAACACGGAACAGTACCAATACATAATTCATAATATTGGCTGCTAGTGCACATGTGACTTGAATTGTAGCATTTCCCAGCAATACCAGCTGCTGGTATATTCACTATTGAGACTCTCATTATTGACATAGGTGTTGTTCTCTTCCATTCTTCTTTCCTTTTATACATCTTGTATCCTTCAAGGGCATCCAAGGATGAAGATGTTGGGTGAGGGGAAGGTGGTCATGGAGTATAGCTTGTCTGGTTTTGTCCAGGCATAGTCATAAGCTGAATTTTCCAGATAAGGTAGGTACAGTAGCTTGCCTTGGTTGAGTACTGTGCACTTGATATGCAGCCCCTTACTTGCTGTACACAGAATGCAAGATATGTACATATTTATACTGGAGTTTTCTGCACTTAACTTTTTCAGCCTCGACAAATGCAGCGATATATGATAAGCAGAGATGGGGTGAAGACCAGAAGAGAGAGGGTGTATTTACTATGACTCTCTTCCATTCATTAAATTTGAACCCCAAAGTATGCATAAGAAGCGAGCTCCTTACCTTTTCCACAGACTCCCTACCTTCACCCCCATTGTCAGCATCTCCTTTTTAATCGCCAATGAAATTTATACTGCAGCTCCCTTTTTCCCCTTTAAAATAATTTTAAAAAACTAAAGGTAAGAATTTTATTATTCTTACAGTTAGAGGACAACTTGGTCACATTGGACTACATGACCCGTCCCGCCTTTGCTCAAGGTTACATTGACAGTAATCAGGAACCATGGCCCGTGTTCAGCTCACTCATCCTAATATGGCCACACTGGCTTTTTATTTGGTTAGTTTTATTTGTCTTTTCTCCTAATGACCACAGTGTCTTTCTAATAGATCAGCCTCTACCCTGGTGCCCTTGCTGGTTTAACAAACTATCGTCATCTCGCTATGGAGAAATTTATACACAATTGGAGTAACATTCTGCATAATTTTAGTATGGACTGATGGTCAATGACACCTTCATTTCGAGAGCCAAAAATGGAAGCCCAAAGAGTGAGTGTGCCATGACTGAGATCATGAAGGAAGACTCTTGCCACTGGCCTAACTAACTTCATCTTGTTTCTCCTTGCCTCTGAATTTGCCTCCGTAACCTTCGATTTTGAGTTAACAACTAGGGATCCAGAACTGTCTCAGTGACATGGGACTCACAGTGGGCAGTGGGCAACCCTGAAGAATACTTTATGCTCATGCCTTCCTCTGAGCGCTGGCATCCAGGTGTGCGCCACGGCACTCGGTTCATGTGGTAGTGGCAACAGAACACCCAGAGGCGTCAACTGAACTGTTTCCCCAGTCATACTACGTAATCAGCATACTAGGACAGGTGGTAAGCCTATCCTGCCCAGGGTGGCCAGGGTCCATGTTTGTAGTCTAAAATCTTCAGTTACCACCACACAGAGGACTGAAT
>OU015746.1:74700011-74727815 GCA_907169655.1 Acomys percivali | reverse complement strand
CACACACACACACACACACACACACACACACACACACACACACACACTTTAAAAGCTCATCTAATAAATGGCTGTGGATGTACCATAATCCATATAGTGAGTCTTATCTTACACAACGCCCCAGCACAGCATAATCTGTGTATGGCGATACATGTCTCTAATTGCAGCATTTGGGAGGTGAAGGCAGGAGGATCAGAAGTGTAAGGTCTTTTTTGGCTATACATCAAATTGGAGACCAGACTGGAATATATGAGATGGTGTGTCAAAACAAGAACAAGAACAACAACACCACCACCTCATCTAATAAAGGTGGATGCACCATAATCAATATAGTGAGTCTGATTCCTCTCCCTGATGTTGTCTGGTACTCCATTTTTCAACTGTATTGAAAAGCAGTGATGTTAGTACTGATGAGATGGTTCTGTTGATAAAGTGCTTGCCTTAAAGACACAAGGACCATCAGGTTCCCAGCACTCACCTAAGAAGCCGGGGGTGGCAGAGTATGGTTGTGGATTCACTAGGGAAACAGAGGCAAGCAGATCCCTGAGGTAAGCCTAGATAGTCAGTTTAGCCAATTGGTAAGTTTCAGGCTTTGGCTTTGTTTGTTTGTTTGTTTGTTTGAGAGACCCTGCCTCAAAAAATAAGGTAGAGAGAGATTGAGGAAGACACCCAATGTCATCGTCTGGCCACCGTATGCACCTGTCTGTGCCTACATACAGAAAGACTGCAGAGTTTGTTGTGTTTAGTTGGGTGCTGTTGTCGTTTGTTTGCTTGTTTGAGACAAAGCATAGAGAGATGCTTAGGGAAAGACTAAGCTGAACCCAGGTGTAGGCGTCCTGAAGAGTCTGGAACTTACTATGTAGACCAGACTGACCTTAGACTCACAGAGATCTACCTATCTCTGCCTCTCAGGTGCTCGGACTAAAGGTGTGCACCACCATAAACTGAAAAGGTAGAAGTTTTAATGTGTAATTTCTCTGAGGCAGCTCTAGCCAAATCATCCTTCCTATGGATACTTAATTTTAAGTTTTATTTTTACGTATGTGCATGTGTGTGTCTGTGTGACCATATGCCATGCATGTACAGGTGTCCACAGAGGTCAGAAGAGGCCACTGGAGCCACTGAAGCTGGAGCCTCCTGATGTACATATTTAACTCAGGTCCTCTGCAAGAGCAGCAAGAACTCTAAATAGCTAAGCTGTGTCTCCAGCCCTCTGCGACCGTTTAGAGTAGAAAAAATATTACAGCTTAAGGACATTACTTAATTGGCAGTTTCTAAAGACCCAAATGAAGTCATAAAGTGCATGTGTGTCAGTAACAGTGCAGCAAGAGACAGCTCAGAAACACTGCCAGCAGCCCAAGGGTCTCTGGGTCTTTAGGGACTCCACTCAAGCAAAACCAGATCCATAGCATCATTGCAGGAAAGAATTTCAGGATAAGCCAGTGTAGAGCAGAGTTGTAGTTTATAAGAAGACGATAGTCTTAGCAGACTTAATAGAGAGCTGCTTAGGGAAAGACTAAGCTGAACCCAGGTGTAGGCATGGGCTTTTCAACACAGAGTCATGCTTGGGTGTCCCTTACTGGGAATTTTGGAATTTTCTCATTCAGCGTCTTTCTAAGGGACCTCCCTCTCTATCTCTAGTCTCTATGTTAATAATTAAGATTATAGGGGCCTTGCATGAAGTCACTAGTTCATAAGTTAAATCAGGAGCCTCTAGGATAGCACAGAGGGGTTAGGGTCTGTCCTTTTACTGTAAGTGAGGATTCTAGTGAGGGATCTAGGCATTTTCAGGTTTGTATCTGGGAAGAGAGATAGGCCATAAACAAATGTCAATCCTATTTTGTTTCTGATGTTCAACAGATGAGAGGTCTTAAGCAGACTCCTTGATATCAGCTCCTTTGTCTTCCCATGTTCCCAGAATTTTCCCTTTGCCCTGTTTCTCTCTCACCTCAATGATGTCACCAAAAGATCTTAAGAAATACAGTTCAGAAGTGGCATAGCAGCGGCATTTTCTCCATACAGGCAGCAGGGTTTGCTTCCCACGTTAACAAAATTCTAATACAAAACTGAAACAGTCATTCAGCTTGTGTGACAATGTCAAATATGGTGCAAAAATTCTCAAAACATGAAAATCAACAGCAATAGTTAAAAATCCAGCCCATATATGCCATTTTTAGCCCACACTGAGCCACACACTAAAAGGAAAGAAGGCCTGAGGTAGGCGAGGGAAGGTGTTACTGTGCTTCCTAAACACTATGTGTGTAAAATTCCTGACTTTGAGAGTGATTTTGAATTTTCACTTCTTAAGGGAATGTTTTGGTGGAGCTCAAAATGCAAAATCCTGTTGTTGAGGTTTCTTTTCATTTCTTTCTTTCTTTCTTTCTCTTTCTTTTTTTTTTTTTTTTTTTTTTTTTTTTTTTTTTTTTTTTTTTTTTTTGAGAAAGCAGGAGTAGGCATGTGTGTCTGTTTAAAACTAAATGGCGTTTGAGGGCTTAAGTGTTTGGGTTCACGGAAAGTGAATACACCATATGGTCTATCCTTAGAATAAGTAATTACAGACTTATTAAAAATACATGCTAATTTTACTCACCAACACCCCATGATAATGGCTTCCTCTGGATCTAATTCCCTCTGTTGATTATGCCCATCTATTTCTGGTACAAGAGCTTCTTGTCCTGAGCACGATGCAGGTTGACCTAGCCCCCTGGCAGCCAAAGATCCAGTCACAGTCTGTGTTGAGGTCAATAGTTCAAGGTGATCCCTGTTGCTCCTTAACTCTTATTGCAAACCAAAGGACTAAGAAAAATAGAAGCTTCCTGCATCCTTGACTCCTCAGCCGCTACACACAGGCCGAGCCCTAAGAACCACACTGGAAGTGAGGCAGAACCTCCTTAGTGTTTAGCAAGAAAATCAGATACATGAACATGCCGGGCGAGTTCTCTCTCTCTCTCTCTCTCTCTCTCTCTCTCTCTCTCTCTCTCTGCTTTGGGAAACTAACGTTGATATTTCTCCAACTGCTGAAGTCCATGCTGCTCATCTGTGCTTCTCAGAGGTTGATGTGTGTGTCCTGGGCTTGAGGAGATGGATCAATCAGCCATGAAAGTGCCTGCTGCACAAATATGAGAATGTTGAGTCTGATGCCCAGGAGCCATGTAGGAAACAATGGAAATGGTGACAGGCACTTACAATCTTAGCCCTGGGGAGTCTGAGAAGGCAGGCTCTGGCAGCTCCTTACCCAAATAAGCAAGTCTAGGCCAACGAGAGGCTGTCTCAAAAAAAAAAAAAAAAGTTTACAGTGTCTGAGGAAGGAAACCAAAGGTTGGCATCTGGTCTCCATATGCACTTCTGCACACATGCACATGCACCGGCACATGTACATGCACACAAATGCACATCCTGATGGGGCAGATTTAGAGTAGGGCTTGAGTTTCCAAATTTTGTTTTTGTTTTTGTTTTCTGTTTTGAGACTGTGTAGTCCTGATTATCCTGGAACTCACTCTATAGACCAGGCTGGCCTGGAACTCAGAGATCTGCCTGCCTGTCTCTGCCTCCTGAGTGCTGGAGTTAAAGGTGTATACCACCACTGCTGGCTGAATGTCTGCCTTTCTAACGACCTCCTTGGTGATGGTCTTGTCTTACTGCAAATCTAGGGACCATCTTTGAGTAGCAAGGACTTACACACAAGACTCTCTGAAGCTGGTTCATAAACATTCAAGGTTGTGACTGTACCAACTGGCAGCATTAGAATACTATTAGTGGATTGTCTGTTTGTTTGTTTGTTTGTTTGTAACAGGGTCTCACTATGTAGCCCTGACTGGCCTTGAACTTATGGCCTCTCTCTCCTGAGTAGTGAGGTCACAGGAATAAACCACCACACTTACCTTAAGCTCTATTTTCTTAGCTTGCTTTCTTTTATGTGTCAGTCAGTTCTGCTATAAGATCCTAACTATCCTTAGATACCTTTGAATAGTATGAGACCACACAGAATGCTTTGAGATCAATAAACCATCAGAGTTTTGTTGCCTCTGACCATATGCGATGCAAACTGTGGTGGTTTGAATAAGAATGCCCCCATAGGCATATGTGTGTGTGTGTGTGTGTGTGTGTGTGTGTGTGTATGTGTGTGTGTGTATATTTTTTTTAATGCTTAGTCAGCAGGAAGTGACACTGCTTGAGAAGGATTAAGAGGTGTGGCCTTATTGGAGGAAGTGTGTCACTGTGGGTGGGCTTTGAGGTTTCAAATGCTCAATTCAGGCTCTGTGTCACTCTCTTCCTACTGCCTGCTGCTCTAGATATAGAACTCTCAGTCCCTACAGCACCACATCTGCCTGCACACTGCCATGCTTCCCACCATGGTGATAATAGACTAAACTTATGAAACTGTAAACAAGTCCCAATTAAATGATTTCTTTATTGAGAGTTGCTGTGGTTATGGTGCCTCTTCACAACAACAGAACACTGGACTGTGATACAAATCAACGTCATCTTTGATGGTGAAATAATCTTACATCTATTCTTCTAAAAGAAAAACTTTAAAATTGTGTATTTATGCTGGGGCATGGTGACTCATCAAGAGATCTTGTCTTAAGCAAGATGGGAAGGGGAGAACAGAGGTAGTCTTCCAACATATGTACATGGATTCACACATGAAAGTGGGTGGGGCTCTGGGGAGGGAGGGAGGGAGGGAGGGAGGGAGGGAGGGAGGGAGGGAGGGAGGGAGGGAGAGAGGGAGGAAATGCAGCCAAACGCTGCCTGGGACTTTTTGAACTTATTATGCACTGCTTTTGAATCAACTGTTGGTCATTGAAATTCAGAAATCTTTTGCTGTTGGCAAAATTTTCATGGCGCCCACGTTCTGTTAGTGTGTTCTATATGAGGTCACAACTCACGGTTCAGGAAGCTAGGCCTTAGAATTTCATGAATGATTTGCAGAACTAGGTACCAGGCAGAAACCTTCTCTGGTGCTTACTATGTTTTCTGGATTATCTTCTCATGACTGTTGTTACCTCATGCCCTCCTTCCTTTGTCTCAGCTAACAGTTGTTTTATAACCTAAAGTCAGGGTCCCTCTTCTGAGATATACTCTTGATTCCCACTTACTTTCCTTGGGTATCTTGTGTGTATGTGTGTGTGACAGGCATGTCTATTAATGTTGATACAAAAATACAGCTCTCACCCCAAAGGGGAGAAGAGATGGTTTATTCTGGAGCCAAATATGGATGAGCATGTCTGTAGAGAACAGATTCACTTTACCCAAAGTTCAAAGTTGGTAACAATTTCACTAAGTTTTACAGAGACAGAATAAAGAAAATGTTAAATCAAGACACATCCCAAACACTGCTGGAAACATCGTGGGTGAGTTACAGCACAGCCAGCAAGTCTTTGCTATAGGCTTCTGATACCATGGGATAGCACTCTTCTTCCTTTGGCTGGTGGAACTAGTGCTCTGCTTAGTTTATACCTTCCCCTAGGTTTCCCCTATTAGTCACAAAGACTTTAGGACTGCCACACAGGTGAGAATGGATAGTCAGTTACAGGGCCTAAAGCTTTCTCTTCTTTCCCCTGCACTACAGTCAACTGTAGTGTGGTAATGAAAGCCTTGTGACAATACCCATGGAGTGGGTGTGCCTAATGGAACTTTTAGCCTAGACTTTTGTTATAAGAAGGTCATAAAGCTGGGAGTGAGTGTGGCTGAAAAATGAAATTAGGTATCAAAATGAAATTCTTCCTTTATTACTTCCCTATGGTCCAGATTTCACTTCCTTCTCAAGCCCTGTTCCCATTTTGGTAGGAAAAAAAAAAGCTTATGTCAGCAAAAAAAAGATGACAACACCATCAATTCTGTTGCTGTGCTCACTGATTCTCTAGGGTCCAGAGCATAGGGCCTCCAAGGGGAGGCAACGTGAGAAAAGCAGGGGCAATATCCCACTGCTTGTGTTTAGGAGCCTTTCAGAGTGTCCCAGGAGAAGTGCAGCTTTGAGTCTATCAGGGATTTGGGGGGGTTTCTCTTCTCCCAAGCGATCGTTTGTTTCACAAGTTCCTAAAGGTCAGGGTGTTTCCTTTTATGGGAACTAGAAAATGGAGGTTGTTCTTCCTCTAAATGAGGCCCAGGGGTCAAGGAAGAGAAGAGCTGTGGTGCAGTGACTCAAATCCCAGGAGCTGATCTGTCCAGCCATGCGATAACTCATTATCTGTGCCCCATGTTAGCGAGTTCTAGCATTACCAATGGGCAGTCTACACAAAGGAACAAAGTAAAGTATCAAATCTATTTTCTTCTTTTCAAATTACATTTGCTCATGTGCTTATCTGCTGAATTTCTCTCTCCCCTCATTCGTGTGTGTGTGTGTGTGTGTGTGTGTGTGTGTGTGTGTGTTATATTGCTGGGGACCAGACTCGGTGCCTCCCATAATCTAAAAGCATGTTCTGCCTTTGAGTTGCCTGCCTGATCCTTTGTGTGTGTGCACATGTGCACACTGGTGGGCATGCATAGGTGCAAGCTGGTGAGTGGAGGCCAGGTATCTATATTGGGTGCCCTTCTTGCTGTACACCCTAATTCTCAGATCAGGCTCTCTCACTGAATTTGGAGCTCATCAATTTCACTAGACTGACTGACCTACTGAGTTCAAGGAATCCACCTATCTCCCACCCCTCCAAGGCTGGAAGCAGAGATAATATGCCATGGTGATCCACATGCCATGGTGACCCACATGCCATAGTGACCCACATGGATGCTGGAGAACCTGATTCAGGTCCTCATGCATGCATGGTGGGCGCTTTATTGACTGAGCCATCTCCCTGAGCCCTTGAATTAATTTTTATAAAGCATACTAACTATGGAATTCATTACAAGGAGTCTTGATAATTTTGTTACATACTCAGAAGCTATAAACTCAGAGATGAATGAAGCCCTAATAAGGAAAATTGGCTAAATGAAGCTGAGATTACAATTTCCACAAACATCATGTCGGATGTGCAACACTCACAAAAGTGAAGATTTCTAAATTGCATCTCTTCACTCAAACTTTTACCCAACAAGGCCACTATGTTATAATTAATACAAATTCCAAAATACAGAACACTATGTAAGCAAATTTTACTCTGCAGCTAAGGACAGGGTACACCATCACACAGGGCCTATGTAAAGACAGAATTCTTGAAATTTCAGAGCCGCTCAAAACAGTGCACATTGTGTTGTGTTAGAAACTACTATTCACTCTGCACCAACTTAGCTTTTTATTTACTGGTCCTCAAATCCTACCACATAATCATGCCTTTATATATTTGTGAGTATGGCCTAGCTCTTAAAGTGCTAAAGTACAGAGTGTTTTGTCCTCATACACCAGCATTGTGCACAGTATACAACACGTACAGGTCCTCGTCCTCCTCAGAACTCATTTTTCTTAGTGACTGAGTTGAGTCCTTTGCTCTTCAGATTCATCACCATGTGAAAGACAGCCTAGCGAAGTGACAATGTAGTTTCCTCTCCATCGTTATTTCTCAGCTGGGATGGACCCCTCCCCCTGTACAAAAGTCGGACTAATGAGAGAAAACCACAATGTTTTTATTGTGTATATTTTATAGATTTGTGGGAGATAGAAAACCAATGAATGATCCTCAGTCTTTTGAGTTCGGGTCTCCCTGGCATCTTTAGCAGAGACAGGAAGTGAGGAGACAAAGAAAAAGGATGCTGTGTCTCAACGAGCAGCAACCCAGGGAAAGGCAAATGAATGGCAAAGAAAGGCTGGTTGGTAATGTGAAAATTTTTTATTAATACAGAACGGCAGGGGTGGAGGTGAGGGGAGGGGAGACCTGCCTGCCAGGGCATGACTGTGAAGGTCAGAGGACAACTTTGGGAGTCAGTTCACTCCTTTCACCATAGCTCCAGGGGAATCAGGTTGAAGTCAGCTAGCACTTCTAGCCCCTGAGCCATCACAGGGTCTTGACATGTAGACCTCTGCTAATGACTTATTGCTGAGGAGGGTCCCAAATTGTCTTTGATGATCAACATTTGTTTACCCTTTTCCATTCTGTTTTGTTTTTTGAGACAGGGTTTCTTTGTGCAGCTCTGGCCGTTCTGAAACTCACTCTATAGACCATGCCGGCCTCAAACTCACAGAGATCTGCTTGCCTCTGCCTCCCAAGTGCTGGGATTCAAGGCATGCACCACCATGCCTGGCAATATTTGCCCTTCTTAGCAGAGGAAAGATACCTTTATCTCTGTAAATGTATCTTGATTTGGAGGTAAATATGAGAGAGAGAGAGAGAGAGAGAGAGAGAGAGAGAGAGAGAGAGAGAGAGAGAGAGAGAGAGAGAGAGAGCGCTGAGAGTTTGAGCTTTTGTGTTGTGTTTGTTTGGTTTGTTTGTTTGGTTTTAATTCCTCAGGCAACATTGGGTGGGGGTTATGTGGTTCTGGCCTTATACAAAAAGTTACTTAGAATGTTTGCAGCTCTCCCCAGCTCCCAATTTATAAGAGAGATGCTAAACTGGGTGCTTTGGTTTAAAGGCTTGGCCATCAGCCTTGTGGCACGAGTGGGTGTTGCATGACATCATTCCTAGGGAGGTAGTTAACAAGCGACTGCTCACTCTGGACTGGGAACTGATGACAGACCAAAGTAACAATCCCATCCGAGTCCTTGATTGAGTCTATTGAGGTATGCGTGAGGGTCACCAACAGCAGTGGATGCAAAGAATCGCTGATAGCCAGCCACTCAGCGTGGTTGAGGACTCATGACGCTGAGTTCTACTGCTTTCTGAACAAACTTGCAAGCAACTGCCCTTAGGAGAATGTTCCAGGCAGCTCAGCTGATCTGAGTCTCCTCCACTGTCCTTACTGCTTATATATCCTTAAGGGGGGAGGGGAGTGGGGTGAGGAGGAGGGGAGGAGCCTTGTGCATGTGGTCAGTTTCAGGGACTTTTTGGGAATTATGAGGGCTTTACTTCCAAATGTTAACCAGTTTCTCTCCGGGGACGGAATGTTCAAGTCAGAGGAAGTTGCCTCACAACAGCACTGGAAGGCGATGGAACTTTTAGAAGGTGGGGATTTCCTGGAAGAACTGAGAAGATATGCTGTGGATGGGTCCCGAGACCCTGGCTCCCTCTGCTCTCTCTCTCTCTCTTTTTGCTTCCCAGACTCCATTATCATGCCAGACTTTCTCTTGGTTTGTGAGGAAGCAGAATCCCATAAAAAGCAAACCTAAGCTCATTTTTCTTTTCAATTTTGAGAATAAAAAATAGTTAATGAATTGAGTTTTTGTTGTTGTTGTTGTTTCCTGGTAAACACACTTTGCTTGTTTTCCTTCAGGTGGTGAAAGGGGTCATGAGTAGACTTGCAGCAGATCACAAAAGCTGGTTATGTTTTCATTTCTTCCCTAATTATTAAAGCTGTCCCACTGAGCTACCCGGAAGTTGACTAAACGGCCCATACCTTCTCCTTACTCTCTTCCCATTTAATTTGTTCGTCACAGGGTCTGGAGAAGCCTCACTCTCAGTGTGCCTCAATCACCACAAGGTCTACAATGACAGTAGATTCCTCTCTAGGCCCATTTTGACCTGGAGAAGTGCTTGCTGGAGGGTCTGACAACCCCTTCCTGAGGGGAGGGCCCATAGTTCCTGAATCCACCCGAAGAACACTTCTCACAGTTTGTCCTCCCACCTCTCTTCACGTCTGATGTCTCCTTTTTAAATGTTCATTTTCTAATTAAGCATCATTTATGGCAGATGGTGTTGTGGGCTAATTAATAGACATGTTGGAAGTGCCCTACAGCACCTGGGGTGTGTGTTCACCAGGAAGACATCCAGCTTCTGTAGAACTAGTTCTCTCAGATCCCAAACTGGAATAGACGGGTTACATAGTGCAAATGGGGATGCGGCCAGGAAGAGAGAGAAAAGAAAGAGGAAAGAGGGACAGAGACTTAGAACCAATAGTTCATATGGTGGGGCTACTTTTAAAGGGAGTCTCTCTCTCTCTCTTCAGTAAAACTCATATAAAACTCTCTGGTATGCCTGGGATCCAAGCCATCCTTTTGTTTAATAGATTCACACTGTATGCGCTCTCTGCACTGTTGAAGCTGGCAGGAGGGGAAGAGGGAGAAGAGGATAGGGAGAAGGAGAGGGGAAGAGGAAAAAGGAAAGAGAGGGAGAGGGAGAGAAAGAGACAGAGAGAGAGAGAGACAGAGAGACGGAGTGAGATAGAGAGACAGGGACAGAGACAGAGAGAGATAGAGAGACACACAGAGGGAGAGAGAAAGAGAGAGAAAGAAGGGGAGAGGGGGACACTATGGTAGAAAGTGTGGTGGAACAAAGCTGCTCCATAGTGATGACCAGGAATTAAAGAAAAGAAGATGCCTGGGGCCTTAATATTCTCACCAAGAGGAGAGCTCTAGTGATCTGACTGTGGCCTCCCTCCTGCAGCTTCCATCATCTCTCAATAGCAACACAGACCAAGGACCAAAGACCCAGCCCTTAACATGTGGACCTCTGAGGGACACCCCTGAACCAAACTATAACACTGTATGTGGGTCAGAATTGATGAGCAAAATAAAATGAAGGCTCTAAAGCCATGAGCGATAGTAACGCTGCTTCCTCAGAAATCACTGGTCCCGAGTAGTCTATCAGAGGAACCAGAAGCTAGCACACACCTCTGTGCCTCTTCCAGAGGAGGCAAGACCTCTTCTTGAGCTACTCATGAGATTTTTTTTTTTTAAACAGTGGTCATATTTCTGCCCACATTTCAGCCATAGCTCTGGCTAATGTCCTTGCTAAGTTTTCCCACCTATCCTCACTTTGATGCCGAAAGTTGCTAATTATTTTCTCTCTCTTATTCAAAGAAGGCAGGCCGTTCATTCTGCCACCCATACCTAAATGGAGCCATTCAAAGAAAAAAAAAAAAGCTATGAAACAGCTACCCATGAATATCCATGGTAAATTCTGGGGTAGGCCCTGTCCCCAAGTCATTAAAATCCTACAGGTAGGAGGATGGAGTTGGCACAGCTGGAGTATTAGGAGGGCTGACAGCTGATCCCCATGCCCCTCTCTCCAGCTTCTCACAACATCCCTCCTCTCACTGCGAGGAGAATTAGAACACTGGGTATGAGCCTGGATTCCAAAAGAATACACAGTAGCAAGGAGATGCTCAGGAGGGAGTGAGGTGGAGTTTGACCAGTGCAGAAACCTATACAAATAAATTGAATTTTGTTTGAAGTTCAGTGTTTCTCTCATTTATGAAATGGTTTCAACGTCTCTTTTGAAAAAGCGATATATTACCTTACTCCCTATGTTAGTTGCTTTTCCCCTCCTCCTCCTCCTCCTCCTTCTCCTCCTCTTCCTTTAAAGACAAGGTCTCCTGTATCCCAGACTGATGTTGAACTTACTGTGTAGGCAAAAATGACCTTGAACTTCTGATTTTTTTGTCTATACCTCCGGAGTGCTGGGATTACAGATGTGTGCCACCGTACACCCTTAAGCAGGATTCAAACACCAGGCTTCACAGATGCCAGACAAACATTCCGCAAACTGAGTGATGCATCCAGCACTCCTCGATTGCTTTTCTCATTGCCGTGCTTAAACACCTGAAAAGAAAAGCACTCTAAGAGAGAAAGGATTTGTTCTGGCTTACAATCTGAGGGACACAGTCCATCATGGAAGCAAAGGCATGATAGCGGGAGCGTGAGGTGGTGGGTCACATCATATCCACAGTCAGGAAGCAGAGGGAGATGAATGGTGGTCTTCATGCTTGATTTTTTTTTTCTCATCTGGGGACTCCACCCATGGCATGGCACCACCCATGATTAGAAAAGATTTTCCTTCTTCTGATAATCCTCTTGGGACACATACTCAAAGACACACCCAGAGGTGTGGCTCCTAAATTAACTACCACATCAATGACCACAGAAGCAGAGATATAAAAAAGAAAAGAAAAGAAAAGAAATAAGGAAAGAATAAACAGTGGGGCAGATGCCAGTCAAGGATACAGCTCAGACTGGCAGCCAATTCTTTAGAAGAAAATCCCTTTAGGATAAGGTGACTCAATCTTAGAAGCGACATCGTCACAACAAGAATGAGGCAGTACTGTTTTGTTGGCTTTTGGCCAGCCCTGCTCTGGGAAGTGTGGTCAATCTCTTTAACTGAACTTGGCATCCGGAAATGAGGCTCAACCTCTTTAGCAGGAGACAGAGTTTCCCTCTGCCCACTAAACTGTTTGCAAAAGAAAAGAAAGAAATGTAAATATTTGAACATCAGAAAATAAATAATGATCATAAATAATGCAAGTCGTCTTCCAGTGTTTGCCCGCAGCCATCGACACACCGCCATGTGAAGTTTGCTCCTCAGCAGTGTCCACAGACCAGCAAGTAAGTGAGGGGTGCCAGGGAAACTCTCTCCACAATGCCAGGTTCGTTGCACATTGGGGTACATCCACTGGGAGGGAGTAACTTTTTCTAATGCTCACATGGCATCATGCAGAGATCTGCTCGGAGCCCTCTCCTATGTTTTGTGAAGAAAAGAGAAGCCACCTTTGCCCTAATCCTCCTGGTATGTTTTATGCCATCTGAATTCTCCGTCCAGTTTCCTCTTCTAGGCATTCTATGGAGTAGAGATAGCAGAAACATTTGAGGTTAATGTGAACTCAAATGACCACCAAGTCCCTATTCCAGTGACTTTATATAAGTGACACAATCCCACTGAACTCCAGCTTTCCATTCACAAAATAGGCACAGCAGAAGGTACAGCGAGGACACACTGTTCAAGGACTAACACGCAGCACGATTCATACACTTGGCACAAAATGGCCATAGCCATTTGCAGTCGGCAGATTACAAAGAACTTAGAAGCTCCTTGGAAAACAAAAAATAAAATAAAAACAAAAACTCTAGTACCTGGCCTGTCTCTTAAACACATGGCACCAACTGGAGTGTGTTTTGAAAACCTCACTTACATCTCATGTTCAAGCAATCATTCTAAAAATACAAATTTCCCCAAACGGAAATGTGTGGCATCTATGCCTGATTTTTACTCTTTATAAAAATGCAAGCAGATCCACTGCACTGGGTGGGTGGGTGGGGGGGGGGATGCAGAATTCAATTTGCAGTTTCTTGATTTGTGTGTTGCTATCCCAGGGAAACATGTAGTTCAGCATACCTCAGATTTGGGAGGTGGCCATGTCTCTTGCAGATCTGAGCCTCGCTAACAAGGCAGAGCTTCTAACAAATGACCCATCAGTCAGCGGCACGTGAGCAGGGAGAATTGATTAGCCCGTCCATCACAGGAGAGCCAGGGTGCAGCCAGAGGAAAAAAAAAGAAAACAAGCCAACACCTCAAAATTTCAAAATCAGCCTCGGGGTGCACTGCATTTGAGGGGGTTGGATTGATGAAATGCTAGAAGTGAGAAGGTACCTGATGCGATGTGGTCCCCTGCTTAGACAGATGGGTAAATCAAAGCCCAGAGCATCAGGCAGCTTGCTCAGCGACAGAGCGGGTGATGCAAGCCAGGTTTTCTGACCTCCTGGCCACTGGGGAAATCTGTTTCATCCATAGGCAAGTCAGATGTTTTCTTGAATTCCCCTGTGACTCTGAGGGTACAAGAAAAAGGAGTAAAGGCTTAGATTCCCTTGGCTTTATCCTGTTTAAATTGCACCTTACAAGGGATGGCCCTACTCAGAAAGGTGCTCTATGTAATAGGACATTATCTGGCTTCCTGGTCCCCTGGCTTTCTGTATGGCTGTGTGCCTCCATGCCAGGATGGTGCCCAGCATATTGCAGAAATTCAAAGAGTATTAAGAGAGTGAAGAAATTTTAAGTGGACACTGTCAAATCTTGTTAGTAAAAACAATGCAATGAACATGACCTTTGACCTATAGGAGGGAAAGTCACAGAGGTGGGGGTGGGTGGGGATAAAGTGTAGAGTAACTGGATAAATGAGAGTCTCGTGCAAACAGGAAGAATGACTCTCCACTCCTTTACCACCTAGCTGACCAAATGACCCAACATAAATTATTTACCCTCTCTCTACACTGTTTCTCTCAACTGTAAAATGAAATAAGATGACTCTTGTACAGAGAGTTTTATGAAGACAACAGAACAATATTTACAGAATGCCTGCTGTTGGACTTTGTGCACACTACGAGTTCAATAAATAAAAACAGAGGCACAGAGAAGAGACAGCAAGGATACCTACTGGATTGACTACATAAAAATTCTGAACATATGGCTACCTGCTCCGCCTCCATCTCCTTTGCTTCCTGGCTGCCGTGAAGTGAGCAACTTTGTGGCACCACATGCCCCATGCTTTGATGCTTGCTTCTTCTTTGACAAGCTCAAAGGCAGTGGAGCCAGTCAACGGTGGGCTGAGACCCCTGAAAAACCCAACCCAAAGTGCATCTTTCCTCAAGTTCGTTATCTCAAGTATTTTTGTCACACCATCACGCTTATCAAGCTGACAAACAGTTGCCTTCTGAAGTACTCTATATATTGTATGTCACATTCTGAGGTTTTGTATGTGCTACATGTCACCTCCTAAGGTACTATATATATACGCCATACATATTCCGAAATACTGTATGTGTGTAGTATGTCATATTTGAGGTTAGGATTTCAAACTAAAACTTTTGAGGGAAAACAAGTCAGTCGGTAACACCAGTTTTTCTCTAATTTGGACTGATTGCATTTCCTTTCACTCTTCCAGAAAGAACACAACATTCAAGTGACTAATATTCATTACAGATCTATCTAGCTGCTAGATAGAGTGTAAGCATGTGGCAAGCTCAGTGCTGGGAATACAAGTGTGCCCATTTGATTATCACAGCAGCCAACTTATTACCCAAACTACTCCCAGAAACATGGATATTTCTCAGGATGGCCTCAAACTCACTGTAGCAACAGGATGACCTTGAACTTGTAACCCTCTTATCGCCACCTCCCTAGGGCTGGGATTACAGGTGTATGTTGTCACCCCTAGTCTTATGTGGAGCTCAGACCCAACCTAGAGCTGTGTGCATGCTAGTTAAGCCCTCCACCAACTGAGCTGCGTATTTCCCCATGACACCAGCCTCTTCCACTTTCTAACGCCTTGTTTCCCTTTTTAGCAAAGTGGATCTAGGGTTGGAGGCCCAGAGAGCACACCAGCCCTGAATCCTGAGAACATTGGTCTTATTTCAAGACAGAGTTATTGCAGGAACAAAGAAATAATAGAGTCTTATGGACGTTCTGTGTTATAAGATACAGACCAAGAATGTTGTGAGACTCAGACGAGGCAAAGATGAACTGGAAATGGGAAGAGAGAGAGACAAAGATTGGAGAGATGCTGCCACAAACCACAACAACAAACAAACAAACAAACAAACAAAAACTTGGAGGCATAAGAGGCTGATGGAGGCAAGGTAGGATCGTTCCCAGCTGGCAGAGACTGACAACACGCCGCCTCCCCTGACACTTTCAGCACCCTCAGCCTGGATTTCTAGCCTGCAGAACCACAAGAGAATATATCTTGTTCCTCAGACCCCATGTGTAGGACTCCTTTATCGCAGCAGCCATGGGGACGCCTGCTGCATGAAGCTCATAGTTTACTATTGCATAGCTCACACACAGCCATGATGTGTATGAATGTGTCAGTCAGTAACACAGTCCAGGAATCATTGTCTTCCAACTGCAAGTTACCCAAGACCCTCTGGGCTGTCCTGGGCTTGCTGCCTGCAGACACAGCCTTGGGCAACCTCAGGAGCCTAAGATCAGGAGGACCTGGGTTGTCCAACCACAAACAAACAAACAAAAGAAGGTGTGGGGTGAAGCCCCCCGGCAGGCATGCAAGTTAGCAAACACTCACCCTACATCTTTTCTAGGACCTGCAAGGTCTCTTACCCATCCTAGGAGGCTGAACTTGAACAGGTCCCTGTCTTTTTTCACTGGAGGATGGTTCATAGACCATTTTTGGAAGCAAGCCGCTGCCTTGGGTTGCTCATGGCATCTTTGCTAGGAAGAGCCACAGCTGTGGCCAGAGAGACATCTACAGGAATGGAGCCTCTCAGAGTCAGCACCCTATTTTTTCTCATGAGCCCTGAGGGAGCCCGGTTTACAGATAGATGTACATGTGGCCGAGAACAGTCCCCCAATTTCCCAGTGTTTGGTGCCTGTGATTCCTTATAATGCACGTGCTTTATATGACAGGTTATACGCTTCTCTGTGTAGTGGTGGGGGAGGCATTCCTTCCCTGACTTGGACTCATCATTCGTCTTTAAAGCTACCCCCTCAGCCCGGTGCGCTCTTCATTGAGGCTAACAATAGCCCTGGCAGTAATGAGGAGGCAGCAGGGAAGAGCTACAGTTTAATAAAGCTGAGGCCTAGCAGCCTCCCACTCCCCACACTAGGGCTCTAATAAAGCCTTTTCATCGTTCCGGGGCTGTGGTTTCCACCCTGGCATCTGTGAATGGCTTGCTCAACTGAAAGGACTCTTTATTTGTTCTCTAGGACGCAGTTGAGAGTGGCCACAGATTTCAGCTGCCTGGTGAGGCAGCGAGAGGAGCCAGCCGTGGAAACCCTGGCATAAACGGACAGCAGGTCACATTGGGGCTTCTCAGAATCTGAAAGGTTCTAGAAGTTTCTACATCCTAGCCAACCTGAGTAATAAGCCTGTGTGGCTTTATCCCTAGCTTAAAATATTGCTAATGTATTATTTGGGATTCTTTATAGAAAATCTGTCTCTTTACTCTTCCATGAAATCATAGGCTAGAACAAAACAGGAGCCCCTTAGCAGCATGCCTTTCTAAATACCACCGTCTGATAGCACTTTAGTGGGTGTGAGCCAAGAGCTTTCGTCACCTCTGCATGTTTACTCAGTAAATTGCTTATGCCGTTACTACGTGTGTTTTTAGAAAGTGTTTTCTATGCTGTTTTTATAAAGTGTGACTGGTTTTTAAAAATCACAAAGCCGTCTACGCCGTTGGTTAAAAATTCAAGCACTCATGAAATGTAGGGTTTAGAAACCCAAAGACCCCTGGAGCCCCTCCTATCCAAGTACTTGTCGATGTGTGTGAGGTTGTTGCTTTATTGCCCTTTCTTAGTCCTGGAGAAAATTAGAGCTGTCTGGAGGGGAAGCACTACAGGCCTACACAGTTCTCCACACACCACACACCTCCCCGCCCCCCTCCTTGGTGCACAGAGAATCCTAACTTCTGTTAACTACTTTCTCCCCTCAACACATACCAACCTGACTAGGCCAGGCCCCTGGAGTCTTCCATCACTGTGATTTCAGAGTTTGGGCCAGTCTCCATGTGCCCTCTTTGATTCCTAGGTTGATGCCGTGACACTTGACCTCAGCTGTATTTTCAATCAGACACCTGGGTAAGTACCTGAGATTCAGAGAGCTCATAAGAGTAAAGGGCTGACTTAATAGGATGTAGGTCCTTTTAGAGAAAGAGGTGAGGTTGGGCATGTTACTCCATGGGAGTGCATTTGTATAGCATATGCAAGGATCTGGGTTCCATTCCCAGCCCTGCAAAAATCCAACCAACCAACCAACCAACCAACCAAACCCCACTAAGTCATAACAAGTGAGAACACAGCAGGGAGGCAGCTGTTAAGAAGACCTAGCCAGAACCCCAGCAGACTAGCTCCCTGGTCTCCAACTTCCCAACTTCCAGACTGTTAAAAAGCAAATATTTGTTTTTGAAAACCACCAGCCCTTGGTATTTGGTTACAACAGGCCAAGTTGACTGATGTGCAAAGTGTGTGTGTGTGTGTGTGTGTGTGTGTGTGTGTGTACCACAGCCCATGTAGCTGTGACCTGTCCTTGCCTTGTCCTGTCTTTGTTAAAGTCTCCTTGCTTATTGTCATTAATAGCACTCTGGAAAGGCAGTGACAGCTCTGACAGTAGTGTCTTTGCAGACATTCATGTCAGGACTCGGCCTTTCTCTCAACACTGGCACTGTTTCTTGTTTTAATGGTCTATAAGGTCCCCACATACCACTGACCTTGACCACAGTGGAAGGGAGCTTCAGGCTTTACCCAGAAGCCTTTGATAGACATTGGGCATGTCTTTCAAGCACCACCAGCTTGGCTCAGAAGCAAATCTGCTCATCAGAGCCAATACCTCTGATGCCTCTCTTTGAAAAACACCCATTCTTGCAAGTTTCAAGTATGCACCAAGTGTAATATTTGTGTAGCTGATAATGTAGCCTCTCTCCTTCCCTGCTGTCCTCACAGGATCCATGTGGGGAGCCAAGGTTGACCCCATCACCTTTGGAACACACAGACACCGCAAACAGCAACAACATAAAGCTTACAGGTGGTCCAAAATAAATAAATAAATAAATAAACAAACTAAGTCCCAGGAGGCATGTGGAGTTGAGTGAAAGATATCCAGGTTCTGCTGTCAATCTTCAGTACAAGTACAACTCTAATCATGTAAGTGTTATTTCAAGATGCAGAATATCTTTTAAAAATAAGTAGGAGTGAGGAGAAAGACAAACTGGAAGGCGTTGAGTAAAAAGGCAGCCTAGAAGCCCGCGGCAAAACGTCGTCTGGGACCTTTGTGTTGTGACCCAAACTAGATTTTACATTGCCACCCTGAAGTATTTGCATAGACAGACCGACAGATGGACACACACACACACACACACACACACACACACACACACACACGCATACACACACACACACACACACACACACACACACACACACACACACACCACACTTAAGGCAATCTCTTCCCTGAATCATAACGAGATTTATTGTCTGTGTTGTCCTTTGTATTAGCTTAAGCTGGTCTAGTTCATTTAAAATATTGAGAACTAAATTGACTTATAGGCAGTAACATTTGTTAGTATTTGTTCCCAAGGGTGTAGAAAAGGGACAGTTTTTTCAATTAGGGGCAAAGGCTGCTCAGAGAGAGCCCAGTAGACTGGATAGGATGCTATATTTGGAGTTCAGTTTTGGTTCTGGGTTCAGGAGGCAGCTTTTGTCTTTACTAGGTCCTCGGAGTTCTCTCTCCAGAAGGGAAAATGAGACATTCCTCCTGTGGTTGCAATAAAAGCTTTGAAAGACAAGTCACACAAAGTGCTTAGCACAGCTTCTCACAAGACAGTTAGTGCTATAAATGGGAAAACACCCAAAGTCATGAAGCCCCTTCATGCTCCTCCAGGAAACTGACCTGTATGGTGAGGGCAGGCAGGGACAGCTGTCTCAGATGCGTCTCCGTGATGTGGGTGGCAGGGTGTTCACTGACAACCATAAATGGAGTATCATTTCTTTCTGACACAAAACAAGCTCACTCCAAAAGAAACTTGCCAGGCGCTGGGTTCTTGATCCTGGAATTCTCTTGTCAGTTTGTTTCACTTTTGAGTAGCACTGCCATTCTGGAAGGGGACAGCGGGAGGCTGGAGCACTAACCAGGCTCAGGGGCTAATTCTCTATGTGAGTTTCTGTAAGCAATTATTTCATCTTTATGAGCTGGCCGGTTCTTGTGATAATAGAATGAGAATCATAATACCTGCCCACTGTGTCTCCCAGGCAGGTTGAAAGGCCCCAAGTACATTAAAAACAGAGAGAGAAGCTTTGAGCCTCCGGTGGATAGGCATATTATCAATACAAAGGTTTAACTATTATTACCATCTATCTTTCCTAGGATTTCCATTGTGCAGATTTGCAGTTAGCATTTTATCTTTTCTTCTTCTTCTTCTTCTTCTTCTTCTTCTTCTTCTTCTTCTTCTTCTTCTTCTTCTTCTTCTTCTTCTTCTTCTTCTTCTCTTCTTTTAACGAAATAAAAAATCCATTTCTAACTACCTTTCGAAAGCAAATCCTGCTTTGGTCATTTGATTAATAGGAATGGAGGCCACCAGCTTCTCAATCAAAGTGCTTTTGAATAATTCAATGCCTGATATTAAAAGCAGAGAATCACCGCCTGGTGTGGTTTGCTCTACATTGCAAAGAAAATCCAGTCTGCCTGTCCACATGAAGGACCCCTCACCTGGCTGGCTACTTAGCTTCTAGGTTTCCTGTCTCTCATTTGGACTGGTCCTCCAAGCCCCACAGTTTGTGTGTAGATACGAGAGCCCTAGCCAGGATTACTCCATCCCTGAGTCCGGCTAGGGACTAAGATGGCAGATCTGGAGGATGGAATCCGTTGGTTGGTTGGTTGATGATTGATTTCTTGCTTTCATCTTTCTTTCTTTTGAGATAGAGATCTCATGCATTCCAGATTGGCTTTGAACTTGCTATGCAGCCTGTGATAAACTTCTAGTCATGCTGCCTCCATCTTCTGAGTGCCTGGCTTTATCTGGGTGTGGGGATCAAACCCAGGGATTTGTGCCTTCTAGGCCAAGGGATACCTTTTCCAAACATCCCAGAATGAGGCGTTTTGTAAATCTACACAAACTCTGTCTAGATTAGCTGAGACTTGCTACCAAGTGAAAACAAACAGGAAGCCAGGCAGTGGCCCTGTAGGGACCTTGTGCATATGACATAGTGCAGACACCTGCATGCAATGAACCATTTGAATCCCTGTCTTCCTGCCACAGGTGGCTCAGAGTCCTCACAGCATCGAAGGTAGGAGGAAAGACATAAGGCTGTTCTCTTTTTTGCCCTTTGGTGGACTAGTTCCTGCAGTCCTGAGGAAAGGTCCTGAGTGTCCGTGGGATGTGGCTCAGCCTCACAAGAGACTTGGAAGCTGAGAGAGCAAGCTTCTGCATTCTCCTTTCAAAGAATGACTGAAGAAGACATGTGGGAGTCACCTGCTGCTGCTCCACAGCACCTGCTCCTGTTCCTCTCCTTTGGCCATTCCTCCCCATCTCTAACCTTCCTCCTCCCCTCTGCTTCCTCATCTTCTCTGTTCCCATCCCAGGCTCTGCATGGCTCTCATAGACTCCAGCTGTGCCCTGCATCTATAATTATCTCCTGACATCCGCATTCTAATTCACTTCATCCTCCCGGAGTCTTCCGGCTTTCATTCTTCTTTACCAACTCCCTTCCATCTTGAGGACAAGATAAATGTGAGTACAGATGGCAAATCTTTTCTTCTAGAAATGCTATGCTAAAGGCTTCTAAGCAAAGGCCCCTCTGTCTTTGGTATTCTCTCTCACACTCAGGCCTGTGGAGTCCATGTCAATACTACTGTTGGTATAGGGGTCTAGGGGCTCTTTGTCCACGGGACCCTCTGCCTGCCCTTCTCCCTTGACCTAGCCAGGTCAATATGGAAGTAGACATTTGCCTCAGACCGAACTAAACTGATATGAGAATAGACTTTCTCCAAGGTTGACTATTAGCAATACCAGGCAGCAGTGGGATCTAAGTACTCAATATACAGATGCCCCGACTTACAATGTCTTAGTTAAGATTTTAGTTTGGACTTTAAAATTGACTTAAAGGCCTTATGAATTCAATAGAAATTGAATTTGAATCTTTTTCTGGAGTAGTAACACATTATTTCTTCTTTCTCCCCCACCCCCTCTCAAGAAAACAACTGACACCAAGCAGTATGCAGTGCTACTGAGCTGGACTGCTCTGTGGGTGAAATGTGTGCCATTCGCTTTTTAAAAAAAGTTTCTTTTTAGTTTTTAAGTTATTACTATTTTTTTTTTTTTGAGACAGGGGTTCTCTGTGTAGCTTTGTAGACCAGGCTGGCCTCAAACTCACAGAGATCCACCAGCCTCTGCCTCTCTCAGAGCTGGGATTAAAAGTGTGCACACTACGCCTGGCTTAATTACTTTATTTTATATGTATGAGCATTTTGCCTGTGTTTGTGAACCACGTGTGTGTCTTGGTATCCATGGAAGCCACAAAAGAGGATTGAACCCTCAAGAATTGGAGTTATGCTTGGTTGTAAATCACTGTGTAGGTTCTGAGAAGCAAACCCAGGTCCTATGCAAGAGAAGCCAGTGCTCTTGACCACTGAGTCATCTGTCCATCATGCATTTAAGACTTGTATAGTAGTTAATGGTGGGTATCTTTGTTGTTTTTGTCAACCTGACACAAACCTAAGCATTTCTGGAAAGAGGAAATCTTAACTGAAAAATACCTCCATAAGATTATCCTTTAGACAATTCTGTTGGATAGTTTCTTTATTAATGATTGCATGGGAGGGTCCAACCCATTGTGGGTTGTCCATCCTCTGGCAGGTAGTCCTGGGTTGTATAAGAAAGCAACCTTGCCTAAGCCTGAGCAAGCCATGGGGAGCAAGCCAGTAAACAGCATTCCTCCATGGCCTCTGCATCAGCTCCTGCCTTGAGTTCCTGGCCTGATTTCCCTAAGTGATAAGTGTGAACTGAGTTGTAAACTGAAATAAGCCCTTTCCTTCCCAAGATACTTTTGGCCAGTGTTTTACAACAACAACAACAACAGCAACCAAACTAGACCAGTGGGTATAAGGATGTCTTATTCCATTTAACTAGAAAAGTTGAAAATCTTAGGAACTGCCTAATCATAACTTTGTCAATTCCTTCAAGTTGTCGGCTCTGTTTATGCTTGCTTGTTTGTGACTTGCCATGAGCATTACCTGAGGAAAAGCTAAATGAACCCTTTTATTTCACTTGCCCTTGTTGGCTGCACTAATTTTGGAAGTATAGACCTGTCCAATACATTATTAATCTCCTGCCAACTTTGCTGGAGATGACACTGCTTGCCTTGTGGGTGACATTCTCCCACTTGCCTAGGTCGCTAACTTAGTAGGGACTTGAGGGCCACTTTGGTCGAAAACACCAACTCCTCCCTTGGACCTGAAGATGTCTGATGGGGTGACCAGCACGAGGTGAAAAGGCTTGACTCCTCTGTCTTCACTCTGTGTCTGTCCCTTTGCATCAGTCTTTGAGCTAAAGAGACCTACCAGCTGCCTCAAATGAAAATGCCAGTTGGTAGGTGAAATAATAAAAGGGTGTCACCTGAGTTCCCAGGAGATCTTCTTCTAGTCCCAGAAAATGCATGAGTACCCACCCCTCCCACCCCACTGTTAGCCAAACTTTCCCTCTCATTGCCCATATACTGCATGTGTAACATTCAAGTCCCTGGCGAAGAGGGATTTCCAAACATGGAGTCCCCTTCTTTATTGTCCAGCTGCTTTAACATTTGTTCTTTCTTCTCTACTTGGTCTTGGTAGCTGGCATTACGAAGAGGCAGCAGAAACAACCACTTTTCTATTATATCATTTATGTTTTTGATTACTTAACTCTAATTTGCCTTAAGCAGCGTAAGCCTGATTACTGCAACCCTGTCTTTTCCTCTCCAGGGCTCATCTCATCTTTATATGCTGAGTTGCTTCCCTGAGGCAGAGCTGATATTGCCTACTTGCAAGTGAAAGGTTTGGAGTCTCGGTCCTACTATGGCCATGTATTAGTTATGCATTATGCATGCTTTGGGATGAATTACACACACACACACACACACACACACACACACACACACACACACACACACACACGCATACACACGTACGATAGACTTTCCCTCTGCTTGGAATTAGTCATTGATTTATGTGTTCATTGCTCTAAGAGAATTGAGTCTGAAAAGCCATGTTTTGAATGCTTGGTCCCAGTTGGTAGTTCCAGTTTGGAAGGCGGTGAAACTTTTGGGAGGTGACATATAGTTTGGGGAAGTTTTCTCTCTAGGCTGTTCCTTCAAAGGCTGTATATCTTGCTCCTAGGTCCTTGGCCTCCTGTCTCTCTACTTCCTTGCTGTCATAGGTAAGCAATGGTGTTCCACTGTTGTACTCTTGCCAGCATGGGCCTTGCCATGTCCCCAAGCAACATGCAGCTGCCCATGAGCTGGAACCTCTGAAACTGTGAGCAAAAGTAGATCTCTTTGCTTAATTTTCTCAAGTATTTTGTCAGACTAATGCAAAGAAACTAACAGCAGGGTAGATAGCTGTGGGATTGGCCGGGTTGAGTTCTTCCAGCGGGCTTTGGGACATAGGTCCCACTCAGAGTTGTCTATGGAATGGTTAGGCGGGAGAGTCTAAGTGTCTTGAGCAGATGGAAGGTGGCCCAGTCTGGGAGAGCTATGTTTAGCGTATGAGCTCTGGTTGGTCTGAATACTGGAAGAGCACTTACAGGAGAGTGTTTTGAACTCTAGAAACTGCCTCTCCTAAGAGGGGCATTGTCTCCAGGTCCAGCAAGTCCTCAAGATACAGAAACATCAGCATAAAGGATGTGACAATATATGGATATTGTGATAGAACCAACAGAGTGACAAACACAGCACTTTATTGATCCCACCCCCACCCCCCCCACTCCCCCACCCCGCCACGTGTCACTCCTGTGTTCTGTTTTTCTCCACTATTACCCACAAGATTATTTCTCTCTTAGATGATCTCCTCTCAGGCAACTCATGATCTCTTTGCCATCTTTTGTATTGACTTTAACGTGACAAGACATGAAAGTAAGTTTGCTCACAGTTAGCATCCATTCCTCCGTGGATTGAATTAAGAGGCCAAGCCTTACGCATTTGATCACTTCACTCTCCGAAGTGAGTCACAAATCATCAGGAACCAACAACATATGTCTGTTAAAAAGTGCCAAGTAAGTAACATGTCTTATGTTATTATGTCTAGATTCCTTTTGGGCCAATAATCCAGCTTTATTAATAAAGAGAAAATATTTTGGGGGCGGAAGGAAATTCCAGTGTATGGAAAGTTACACTGAAAAAAATGGAGAGATGTTATAACGTACTTTTGTTGGAGATAGTAGACTGGAATGACATCAAAGAATCATGGTTTAATTTAGGTCTCATGATGTCATTTAAGCCAGAAACTTTTAGAATGTGCCAAATCTGTTCTGGAATGGTTGGGTCTTCCCTTTAGATCCCCAGAGTAAATATATCTATTGAGAAATTACATGTGACGTTCATTTTTAGTTGGGATTTATGTCCTCAGACAATGCATAGATATGAGCTGGGCTGCATCTCTATCTACATGAACTCTGCTTGGAATCAAACCAGACAGGCCTGGTGGCATTTCTTTCTTTCCCCATGCCTAAGAAGAAAGGCCAACCCAGACATAGAGAGAACAGGAGAGAGCCCAGCCATAACCTGGCCTCAAATGTAGAAGGAAGCTGATATTGTAGTTAAACCCTCAGCGAGGATCTCACTCCATGGAGGAAGAAAAAAAAATCTGGTGGATGTAAGTGAAAGAAGGCTCACTTCAGAAGAAGAAAGCGAGTTAAGGACAAGCATTTGTGAACATAAAATGTCCCAGTCCACAACAACCAGCATGTACTGGCTAATGACATGCTAATGACATGCCACATCGTGTCCAATAAGAATAGCTCCTTGTTTGTTGCATGTCCTCACTGAGGAGGCTAGTCCCCTTTCTTTACCCTCCATTCTGGTTATCGCCCTTCAAAATCATATCCATCTATGGGAGGAAGCACATGACAAGCTGAGGATCCCATCTCCACAAAGAATATAGAATCTGTCGGGAGAAAGGCTGGGTTTGAAATGAGCTGGCCCAGCCCTGAAATGCTTAAACAACTGCTCATTCAGTTAATCAAAAGTATGTTCTTAGATCTTGAAAAATAAAGTCATCTGCAGTCTACAGACATGTACATCCATGTTACACGTTAAAACATGCCTGTCCTTTCTGAGAGGTCTTAGAAACATACATAGTCAGCCTCCTATATGTAAGAAAGCGTCCTGCACCCATGTAAGTGACCCACTACAGGTTAAAAAACATTTGAAAAAAACATTTTATCCTTATTGAGCTTGTATAAAATTTTTTTTCTTGCTATTATTCCTCAGGTGACATAGTGTCACAACTATTTGTATTGTGTTATGCATTATTGTCAGCTACAGATGTTTTACGCTATCCTGGAGTTCAGGTTACAGGCAAATACTACACATTGTATAGATGGGATTTGAACATGTGCAATTCTGATTTTTTTGGTGACGGAGCCATTGTCCCTCTGACAGACAGAGAGTTGCATCTCCTGAAGTTCAGAACACCTAAGGCTGCAACCTTACAAGACAGATTCACTTCCTGTAGTTGTGAGGTACCCTGTCCTGTTTCCGGTGCTCTCTCTACTGAGTTTGTCTATATAGTTTTTAGGGGAAAAACTCAGGCTCTGGCCACCCCAACAAGCTAGGCTCAGACAGCCATCCTAACATACCAATCAGAGAGACATAGAATGGTGAAAACAGAGAAAGATTTATTCAGCATGGGTCTGTTAAACAAATGAAAGGGTTCAATGACATCTCCCTGGGTTAGTCTGAGTTACTGATGCAAAGTTTAGGTTTAAAGGAAGGACAGGAGGTATTCAGTCCTTTAAACAGTCTTGAGAAAGGTGAGGTCCAGCCCATCTTTGATCCTTCATGGACTCGGTCCTTGCTTGCTCTGCAAGGGGATCCCATAAGTTGCGAAACTGTCAGCATTGTCTTGCCTTCATGAGGATTGTTATCAACTAAAGGGAGGGGCCTGTCCTATGAGACTTTGTTCTTTCTGGTACTTAAGATAATTCACGAGGAAAGGACGTGATTAAGGACAGTAAAGTATGCCTGTGCCCTCCGCCAAAGGACAGAGCTGAATGAAGGGCTGGCCTTTTATATTCCTCCTCACCTTGTGGGCCTGAGTGAGGAGACAGCACTTAACAGAAGCCCCCTAAGTTCCTGTTTTTAGAGTCTCCCAAATAACCTTTCTTTCTTTCTTTCTTTCTTTCTTTCTTTCTTTCTTTCTTTCTTTCTTTCTAATTTAAAACTGAGTTCATCAGATTCTATTCAGAGAGCTATGGCAGTGTCCCCTCTTTTTTCCTGTGTTGTGTGTCCTAATTTCTAACACTTGTGTAAAAATTTTACATTTTTAGACCAATACAGAATGCTGAGTGTCTGGCTCTGGCTTTTGCGAGTCCATGTTCACTTCCCCCGCAATGTGGGTTTCTTAGGAGTAGCTACTTACTGACTCAAGGATAATTTCTAGGACATTGGTCAGAATCACTCAGGGTATAGGCAAGAGCACAGAGAGAGTGAGCAGTTGATGAAAAGCGACTCGTGGTGACACTGAGGATGCCCAGATGGTTGGTAGATAGAGCACCTGATCTGCTTTTCTGTATATCAGAACCCTCCTTGTTCAGGTCATTTTTTCCTACCATAGTGATACTAGTTGCTTTCTAGGATCCATCATTTACCTTAGCTTAGATATTCTCTCCAGAACCTGAAGTGTTATGGGATGTTAAAACATATCTAACCTCATAGTAATAAGAAGCTAATTATTTCACCCAATACAAACACAGATTAATTTTGCATTATGTGCAAGTATTTAGGCATGGGTCTATGTGCACATACATGCACAAGATAATCAAATACCTAAATTAAAAATGGTAAGCTGGAAAAAGAAAATCACAAATGCAAAGGTGTGACTGCTGTGAAAATAGCCAATTTAGAGAAGAGGTTGGCCTTTAATTGGCCAAGCTAAATAAGGCACAATTACTACTAACTGGATCCCCAAAGATCAGCTCTAATCAAGTCATGTTTAACTTGGCTGCTTGAATTGCAGCCCACGCTCCCCGCTTCTGATTTGGTCTGTTTGGCTAACATATAGCCTTTTTGTGGCTGACTTTCCTTTTCCCAGCTTTCCTTTCCCAAAAATGAAAACTCCATGGATTAGGGAACTCACCACCTCTTTTTTTTTAATGGTAAATTGTGTATGTGGGGGTTTGTTTTGTTTTAAGAACTCTGGCGGAACTCTGTGAGATCACAGTCCTGCAAACATCACACGTCTGTCATGAAGTTAGACTTTGTCACAGGTTTTTCCGAGTCCCTGTCTCCATCATCTCAGGGTGAGTCTCTTTCTCCGTCATCTCAGGGTGAGTCCCTGTCTCTGTCACCTCAGGGTGAGTCCCTGTCT
>OU015746.1:74688934-74700001 GCA_907169655.1 Acomys percivali | reverse complement strand
CTCAGGGTGAGTCCCTGTCTCTGTCACCTCAGGGTGAGTCCCTGTCTCCATCATCTCAGGATGAGTCTCTTTCTCCCGTCATCTCAGGGTGCTCCTGCATATTTTGCTTTTGCTTTCGAATTACAGTTGAAGAAGGTTTTTTTTTCTTTGTTTGTTTGTTTTGCTTTTTTTATGGAAGCAAGGTTTGTTATTATTGTTTTGTTTGTTGTCTTTTAACTTCCTGTGTTACAGAGAGATGGGCAGTTTAATTTATACTCTAAATTTTAAATTAGCCAGCTCAAGCATACTGCACAGTTCCATGGAATACAAAGAAGCAAGGTTAAATATTTATCTCAATTTCTGCCGATGAATAGCCAAATTTAGGGAAGGCTGGGTTCTTAGCTCAGCATGCTCAGCTGCATGCACGCAGGATGGATAGATTTAACTCATACCTGCACCATGGGATGCATGACCCTAAAACACAGGAAACCACTTTCTTTGGAAAAGAAACATGTGTGCAAACATGTATGCAAACATGCATTTGTTTACTGAAAAGTAAATAATCATTCAAGTGATTATCACATGCTGGGTTCGCTAGTAAGCCCTGCATAGAACATAATGAATAAACCAAAGCTTTGTCTCTTCAGAGCCAGTGGTATATGCGGTCTGTCTGTCTGGGTTATGAGCACTGCAGAAAATCAGGAGCAGAGTGGCCTCAGATTCCAACTCAGCTCTCATGCCTGTTCCTAGTTCACACCATAGGCATGGCCGGTCAACCGCCTTGTCTCCCCACTGCTCCCCTCTCTGCCATCATTCCATTTGTCCTTGCCCCCCCCCCCCAATGATGTCCCCTTTCCAAGAAGAGTCTAACCTGCTCCTGTGCTCTTTCCAATTTCAAAATGAACTCTAAGGAAAGAGCTAATTAGTTCACCTTAGTCACAGGCATTGCCCAATAAGACAGCTCTGTGCTAACTGTCCCATGGTAGAGGTAGAGCCTTGAGGTAGAGCCAGGAGAACTCTGTTCACGCAAGGGAGAGAACGTTCTTCGCATACCTGGCTGTATATCATTTGCATATGTGAGTCAGCCACAGCTGTTAAGCCTACTCTGCTACGTGCCTTACATGTATTCTAGTCTACTAAGTCAGGGGCTGCTTTCGGGTGGGAAACTACGTGGGAGGAGGGTGCTCTGAGACAGGAGCATGGTGCTCTGGCTCTGCAGCTTGGTCACAGAGATTCTTCATTCTGTGCACTTATAATCAAAAGTCCTATCCTGACAGTGAACATTTCTCTGATGTATTATTTTTTTAGGGATTTCAAGCCTCCAGCCCAAACTAATAAATTCTGTGAATTGGCATATTGTCCTGCTTCAAGTTTGAACTTATAGTAATATATAGACAATCAAATGACTGTGTGTATAAAATGTCTCTTAGCCATGTTGATCATTAAGAGACAACAAATAAAAACCAGCCAATAAATAATAAACGGGCCATGAAGATCTGAAATCCCAAGAGTTTTAATAATATAGACTCTGTGTTATAAATAATAATTTTACAATTAAGATGGATGTGTTTCCCTCTGAGGTTCAGGAGATGATATGTATGGGATATGATGATGTTTTTCACTGGCATGTCTGAAATCACAAACATTTTTATTGTTGTTTTTCAAAAAAAAAAAAAAAAGGCCTAAAGTAAGTAGTTTTTAAAAAAAAGAATGGCATCATATGAAAGCCAAGAAACAAATCAGACTTGGTAATGGATACCCACAATGCTAGCCCTTGAAATGTTAAGGTAAAAATGGGCACTGGTCAGCTTGTGCTACATTAACAAGATGTTATCTTTTAAGAAATGATGACAAGACGTTGAGCCCTCCACCTGTCATGTGTGGGCACACATGGGCACTCACTCAACAGCGATTTTCATGATGCTGTGGTTCCTGATGTGACTTCATGGAGGAGTCAGAGCACCTCTATCCTAAGTGTTTGTCCTGGTAGAGCCTGGAGCACAAATGATCAGGCATGGCTCAGCGCCTAAGCTATACATTTATAGTTAATCCCAGAAAAAGAAATCTAAAAATGACTTTAAAAAAAAAGAAGGAAACTGTGCCTGTGACTGGACGTGTGACATACTGGGAATCTTGAGTTCTGGGTTTAAGTTTGGTTTCTAACAAATCCCATGACATCAATCAAGTTACTTAAGCTCTGGGACTTCTCAGATTTGTCTCCTGCCTTTGCTTATAAGTGTAGCAATTGAATTTGAGAAATAATCTCTAGTTCTATTCCTTTAAGCAAATGTTCTGTTACGCCACACACACACACACACACACACACACACACACACACACACACACTACACTACACTACACAGATAAATACAAAGATGCCTACAAATTCTTTCCATGAATATTCATTTGCTGGACAATAAATAAAAGGAAAAGGTTATAGTAGGAAGTACAGCCTATCACCTTCAGTGGCTCTGACTCATCTTTCATGAACAAGTTACCTCCGGTTGACAGAACCAATTCTTATATTTAAAAATATCAAATATCTTAGGCTGCTATCTTTGTTGGGTTTATGTTGCTATAACGAAGTGCTTGAGACTGAGTAATTTATAAAGCATAGAAGTCTATTTGACTCACAGCTCTAGAAGCTGAGAAATCTACGAACCTGAAGCTAGGATCTGGCAAGGGCCTTCTTGCTACAACATAAGGCAGGGGGTATCTCATCGTGAGCCCCAGAAAATGTGGTAGCCCAGGTGTCTCTTCATTCTCTTAAAAGCCCATAGGTCATCATCAGTAGGTACCAAACTTACACCTTCACCTAACCCCAATTTTCATGATCAGAGGCAGGAAGTTTGAGGTTATTGTCCTATATGCACAGAAGATGTTATAAACTCTGAGCGTTGCAGCCAACCTAATGGAAATGGGATCTGTGGTGAGCAGGCGTGCTGAAATATGCTTCAAGATGGTTCCAAGTATGTTTATATGCCACTCAGCTCACCCTTGGCTAAACTCTGCCTTTTGGGAAAGACCATTTGTTCTATCTTATTATAACAACTTTGGTGCTATTAATTTGTGGAATTATTTGAGAATTGGCCCTTCTTAATTAACTCAGGTAATTGAAATTTTCTTATATAAGATTAAAAATGTTCACCTTGACATTCGCTTTTATAGATTGTGTAGGTCAAGTGAATAATCAGGGCAGTTTGTATAACTTAAGATTCTCTACATAAAAAAAGAAGAAAATCACAGCATCTTATTCTAAACAATACTGAATTGTGGGTAAGGGGGTGCCTGCCTAAAATCTCCACAATCAGGAAGCTAAGACAGATGGTCTGTGAATTTAATACCAGCCTTAGCTGTACAGCAAGGCTGTCTAGAAAGAAAAAAGTACCGGAAAGATTCATTTAGTCATTCAACATTTATCAAACTACTGCCATAGCTCCTGAACTGAAAGAAAATAGTTACACATAAATTGTAAATTTTTTGCTTTATTTATTTTAATTTTTGAGTCAGTGGTCTCACCGTATATGCCTGACTAGCCTGGAACTTGCTACGTAGCCCAGGCTGGCCGCAGACTCAGGATCTTCCTAAAAGATCACAGGCATACACCATGACATCTAGGTCCTCTTGTGGTTGCTTTTATGAGGTTGTTGTAGATATAGGCAGCATGTGGTAGAGAAAGCTAGAGCCCAAAAGTTACATTCAGTCATATCTCACAACTTTAGTGCAGTTGTACATAATAGAAACAAAGACTCTGGCCCATTATCAGTAATTATCAGTAAAACAAAATGGTCCCCCAAAACAGAACTGATAGGGACAATTGTCTAGACTTAATAAATCCTGATAACGTAAGTTCTTTTTACACCAGAAATTCTCATCTGAACTTAACATTTGGTGGCAAAAAAAAAAAAAAAGTTATCTAATAAAATAATCAAATTGAAGCTTTTTGTCTTAAGAAATAGGATGACATAATAGAGAAGGAAATCGCTCTGGCTCTAAAGGGCATGAGAGATTATCCCTGAACCTTGGTGAAACTCAATTTTCTCCTTGGGAATATGAAGGAAATAAATTGTCCTTACACCAGGCTACCACCTTGGATTTCAGCCACATTTATAATCATTTTCTTCTGGGACAGGCCAAATCCTGTTTTAAGAGCTTTGTTTAGTCCCAAAGCCTAAGAGGCACTCAGAAATCTTTCTTGAAAGACAGTATGCCTCATGAGGGTGAGATGAGCGTGCAGGGCAATTTATTCGACACTGTGAGCCTCTGTTCTTAAAGGGGCTAACCTTGCACCCTGCATCCTTTTAGCTTTTGCTTGACTTCTCTTCAAGGAGTAGTAAATGGCCTCATAGGAAGACCTTTGACCTTTGAAAGAGCCAAGAACAGGCTAGCTGTTTTCACCCTCATCTGACACACCCAACAAAGAGAACTTCATCATGTTTCTGAACTTGGAATCCACCAACACAAAGGTACAGTTTGCCAAGTCTGATAGCTAAAATTCATGTTAGGCAGTTTAGCCAAGTCTAACTGTGAAGCAATTTGTCTTACATAATGCATGACAAGGACAGAAATCCGTAAGGACCTCACTTAAAAGAGGACTTGGACAACCCTGAGCACAGCCATGTGAGTCACTTCGCCATCACTTGCTCAGGCCCTCTCTACTGCTTTTCAAGTTCTTTCTCAGCTATCAGCATTTGTCATCCAAAGCCTACTGTAGTCAGTGTCATCTGAGGAGGTGTTTGCCACCATCCTCTGCCATCCATGATGGAGGGAAAAGTCTTTTCCTTCAAGGTCCCTTTAAAACAACTGCCCTTGTCAACTACCAGTGACATCTCTTGTCCTGGTTTTTTTTTTTCCCCCTTCCTATACAATCCCAGATGGCAGCATCATGTCTAGGATCCACATGCCTAACGAACAGAAAACTATCCCCAGGGTGTTGTTAACCCTTCTGGGAAGTGTGAACATCTGCTTACCTCAGGTGGGACCCAAGGACAAACCAAAGGATAATCCTGCCAAAGTCCAACTTGGAGAACCAGTCTGATCTGGGCTTGCTTATAGAGCATGGGTGATGTGTTACTGATAGGAGGATGTGTGACCCTCAAACAGCTGCATCACTTCAAAGACCCACTCCATCATGGAGAGGGACTTTATAGAGCCCCCTTTCAGATAATCTTCCCCTTCTTACTGTCTTCCCAATTCACCTGCAGTGTGGAGAGAGGCATGAAGGGCAATAGCAGGAATTCCCGGTGAAGATCTCCTGACTCTCCCCTTCCATCTACTAGGGAATGCCAGGCTCCGTCACTTCACCACCGACTGGCTCTCCCTGTGTTATCCTGCTCTAGCTGCCATGGTTACAAGCCCAGGTTAATATCTACTCCAAGATGGCCTCACGTTTTGCTCAGAGATAAAAGTATCATACATATAGTCCCAAGGCCAATACCCTTTTCCTCATGACTGAGCTGACTCCCAGGCACAGCCATGTCCACCACCTGATCTCACTAGTCAGTGTAGTGTTCCACTATGTTTTGTCCCAGACAGTGACTCACTGGGCTCCCCTCTGAGAGCTGACTGCTGAGCAATAAAGGGCTGGCTCTTGACTTGTCTGCATCACTGCCCAAATCAAACTGTACAGTGGCTTTGTGATGACCACAGTCTGTCATCGTGTCTGAAGTGTTTCCTTTGTTTCCCTTCAGGGATATAACTTATTTTTTCCAACCCTCCATGAATGCCCTATTAGAACCCCCAAGGAGGACACTGACAATTAGAGCATGAATTCCCAGGTTTTATTGTCTGTCTGGCCAAACCAGACTCAGATACCATATACTAAGCCTTATTGTCACCTGGGTCCTAGTGATCATACCTGACTGGAGGCAGCATCCACGTGTCACACTTAACTGTTAATGACCAGGTGTTGGGTACCAGATAGTATGAAACTGAAATGGACCCTCAGTCTTGGTAGGAAGACATGCTTAATGTGTGTATATGCATGTGTGTTTATGGATCAGTGTATGTACGCTCACACATGTCTGAAAGTGTATGCATAAAAAGAAGAAAGATAAAAAAAAAAAAAAAGACTTTCCAGTAAATGATGGACTCCTTAGAAGTGCCAGAGGACCCTAGGGTGGGTATAGCTAATGAAAAGTCATTAGTGGGCGGCTCCCTGGTTAGTTTGTATTATCAACAACACAACCAACCCCAACTGAAGAATTCCTTCAGTCGGATTGGCCTGTGGCCCTGTCAGCGAGAGACTATTTCCACTAGTGACTGATGTGGATGGTCCCTGCGCACTGTGGGCAGCATCACACCTAGGCATGTGGGCCTGGGCTGTACAGGAAAGCTAGTTGGGCATGGCAGTGAGCAAGCTAGAGAGCAGGCTCCTCCATGATTTCTGCTTCAAGTTCCTGTCCTGACTTCCTCTGATTATGGACCATGACCTGGAGGCGTAAGCTAAAACCAATCCTTGCACCTTAAGCTGCTTTTGATCATAGTGTTTTATCACAGCAACAGAAAAACAAGCTAGTGCCATTGGAGGTTCTTGGAATGTGTCTGAGGCTGCTCCTGCAGAGCGGGTATGTCTGCCTCACTCCCATCCCTCCTCGTGTCCCAGCTGGCTCCTTACAAAGGATCAGATCTATCCTCTCATCAGCACATCACCAAAGTGCACACACGTCGCAAAGGGATGGCCTGGCTTTCCCGAGCCGTGGACATACCAAGCCCCATGCAAAACCTCGGCTCTCTCCTGGGTGACTGTTCACATAGACACAGCTGGAAAGCCCCATGGCTCGTCCTCAGGCTGGGACGAGGCCAGCAGTGACAAATGCCAAGTGTTGTAAGAGAAGCAGTGGGGTGGGAAATGAAGTGAGTAACCTCTGAGAGGAAGCCAAAGCAGACACTTTGCTAGAATGAACCTGCCAGTCAACCAGCAGTCAGGAAAACAACCACTATTGCTTGTTCTCAAGGAGTAGGAGTGGCATTTAGTCTTTATTTTAAAATAATCCCAGGACCAGGGAAAAGTTTAACTAGAATGAAAAGTCCCATAATGACCTCACCCAGAATCCCCAACTGTTAATACTCTAACCAAAGTTTCTACATATTTTCTCTGGTTATACATATAATTTTAAAATAGATCTAATATATGTTTTTCAAACAGAATATCACTCTGTTGTCCGGCTGGCTTGGAGCTCCCTATGTAGTAAGTGTGGTTTTGAACTCATAGCAACCCATCTGCCTTATCCTCCTATGTGCTAGGATTACCACTGTGAACCACCACATCTGGTTGAACTTTACAGATTTAGTTGCAGGCAGTTTGTCTTTTTATTGTCAAATCTTTTGGATAATACTATTTAATTTATGGGTGTTGTCCAATATTCTTTGATTGTCCTAACAATATTTCATAGAAAAAATTTTAAAGAACTTTTTTTGTAGTTGAGAGTCAGGTTAGTGTCTTGTGTTCAAATGGATTATTTTCTCTTCATGTTCCTTAAACATGGAATTGTCCTGGGGTCTCATTGTCCTCCAGAAACTTAACATTTTTGCAGATGTTCCCTCTGCTTGGATTTGCCCACTGTTTCCCCATGCTGGGAATTAGAGGATGCTCTTTGGGCAGGAAAGTCTAGAGCAACGTGGTTTCATCATGTTGGAGGGGCCCAGGATGTAGATCTACAGAACACTTTGAGGTTAACTTGGACCACTTGATTGGGTTTCCCAACTACAAATTTCCCCCTTTGTACCTAATAACTGCCTCGAGGCAAGATCCTTTTTCAGCATGGCAAGTATCCGGTTGGTCATTAGACTTTCCCCATCTTGTTTTAGCATTCATCAAGAACTCCAACCTCTGCCAGTTATAGTCCTGATGTTCATCATAAGAGTTTCCTAGCCATATTCTTCCTTCTACATTTATTATTTGCCTTCTAATTTCCTTTCTTCCCTTAATTAAAAAAAATTATATCAATGTGGACTGGCTTAGTCTTACTCAACAGATGATTATCAGTGTCTAATTCAGGATAATTTTATTTTATTTTGAGAAGGAGTCTATACGCAGCCCAAGCTGGTCTTGAGTTCATGCTCCTCCTGCCTTGGCCTCGGGAGTGTTGAGATGGCCGCCATGTACCCCATGCCTGGCTATGATGAATTCTTGAGCTGGGGTCTCAGGGTCCATATGGAGGGAAGTACTTCCTGCCACCTAAATGACCTAGGGTTCCATTTCCTTATAGCTGAGAAATGAAGCTGATGAGATGCTGGAATGTTTCTCAGGCCCTTAACCAACAAACCAGCCAGGGACTGTGCCTCAGTCAAAATATACTAGCCTGCAACTCACCCACATCCCAAACTCCCTCCCAGGAGACAGACTTGGAGCACAATAGGCTCATTGTTTCTGCTGAGATTATAAATAAGCTGGAGGAGCTGTGACAAAGCCTCTTTTCCAGTGAAGAAGAAACAAGTAAATGGTCAACTAGGGTATAGATGGGGAGGCACAGGATAGAAGGAAAAGAGCTCATTAGTTCCCTAGAATTTTGTTTTCTGGTGTCAGTGTGAGCTGAGAATGCAGCTCAAAGAGGATGCAGCATCCATGCTCGGCATATACGATACCCCGCTTTCAGTCTCCTGCAATGTGAAAAGAAAACCAAGTGGTTTCACTCCTGTGTTGGGTTGGCTGGTGTCCACCTAAATTCATGTCCACGTGGAACCTCAGAATGTGACTTTGCTTTAAAATATAGTATTTACCAGTGTGATGAGTTGGAGGTTCTTAAGATAAAATTATTCTGAATTGAAGATGAGCCTTAAACCAGTGCCTAGTGTTCTTATAAGAATAGAACACCAGACCCAAGGAAGGAAAGTCATGTGACACAAGCAGACAGTCTGGCCTCTAGAAGATGAAACCAGCAAGGATTTACCCCTTAACCTCCAGAAGGAGACAGCTCTGCCGACAGATTAATTTTTGATTTTGTGCTCCAGAGCTATTCCTATTTCTATTCTCTTATGCCACTTAGCTTGTGGGCCTTGATATGGCCGCCACAGGACATGAGGGCAGGTTTCCTCCTGTGTCCCCCTGCACCACTGCCCTCAGGTTCAAACAAAGAGGGCTCTCGCTTGAGCCCCCTGCTTCAGGATCGCTAGTTCACCTCTTAGTTACTGTTCTATGGCTGTGAAGAGACACCATGGCCAAACAGCTCATGAACTGGCGACTAAGCATGCAAATATATGAGCGTGTGGCTGCATTCTCACTGGAGCCACCACATCATCCAAGCCATTCCACAGTGACAATGCGTCTGTGAGAAGTCTGTGTCTTTCTCTCTTAGTCACAGCTGAAATTGGGTCTCTCGAATTCCCAAATAGCCAGTGAGTGAGGTTCTGGGAACTTTGGAAAGCTCATTCTCTGGACCTGACCCTTCAAGGACATCCCACATTGTCCTTGCACTGGTCTGCACACTATGCACTCTTAGGCCCAGAGAGGGTCCAGGTGGGATTCAGTGTAGACTGCATGCAAGGGCTGGTGAAGTCCCTCATGTACAGTGTGTAAGCAAAGCCCTTTGAAGGTGGGCACAGTAGAAGGTGAGGAGGAGAGTGGAACAGGGCAAAGCCAGGGCCTGGCTCTCTGTTGACTGCTTCTCCCTCTATAGCATGCTGCTAAACTTGATCGTTATGGACATCCATGTTGATTTTAGGTTTTGGCTAAAAGGCCTAGATGTTAAATGCTTGCTTCCCAGCCCGTGGCATCACTGGAAGGTGATGGAACCTTTAGGAGGTGAGGCTAATGGCACACCTCGAAGGGAACATTGAAACACTGGAGCTGTCTTGTCCTTCTTTGTGCCTCTGTGCTCCTGTGAGGGGAACAGCTTTGTTCACGCACACATGCACACATGTATGCACACATGTATGCATAACACTCACACATGCACAGGCATACACACACGCACCTGCACACATGCATGTGCACACACACACACATGCACACATATACACATACCGATGTGTTGCTGCACCACAGGCCCCAAAGCAGCAGAGCTGATACACTGAGGTCTGGAACCTCTAACACTGTAAGCCAAAACAAACTTTTCTCCAGTATTTTTTTAAATATGGAAAATTAGCACAGAACTGTCATAAATTAGGCTACTGTGAACTCCCAGTGCACACAATTTCACACAACTCTAGTTATTTCAATTAGATAAAGTACCAAAAAGGAAATTTCCAAATCTATGGGTGTATAGCTTTTTAAGAATTTGTGTAGAGAAATTGCTCCCACATGAAAGAGAAGGCCTATTCTCTTCATCACTGACAACAGTTTTTTTAAAAAAACTATCTCAAGATCTCTTTGTTTTTGCAGTACTATGAGTCAAACATGCTAAGCCAGCAATCAACCACCACCCTACACTTTTGACCGGGGTTGCTTATTAACTTCAAGTGAATAAATTTTATCATGAATGAGTTAACATCAATTTGAATGAGGGGAGCGTGCTAGAAAACATTCTGTCCCAAAGCAAGAGATGCAGTACTCTTTGTGAGGAAGAGACAGGAGAAGAAAGAAGCGGCAGATGTCTTCTACCTCCCAGCTGCGTTCAGGGCCAGGCTGCTGCCGTCACAGAGACTCTGGCCTTCTACGCTCGACATGTTACTGAAGGCAGCTCTCAGATCGTAGCTCTGAGGAAGACACACGTCCATTCCCATCTGATCCCGTCTCAGGGTTTCTACCTGTGACCTTGTGACCCCTGTGTTCTCTGGAGAGCTCAAGGGGATGTTAAGGGTAATGTGGCAGAAGGACGCTAACGTCGTTGTCCTGAGAATCAGGGTGGCTTGTGTCATTGCTGCAGTTCCAGGACCAGGGTAGAAACACAGGTCGGGTGGCAGAGCGAGCAGCCTGTGGGTGATGCTTCAGGCAGTCACAGGTACAGAGAAATAACTAAGACTTGTCCCAAAGTATGTGACAAGGGCTCTATGGCATGCAGAAGGAGGGGGACATTAGTTGAAGATTAAGAAAAAAACTGAAAATAAAAAATTGTCGGTTGTCAACTTGTTTCACTTTTATATTATTAAGGGCTTAGTGGTGTGTGTGTGTGTGTGTGTGTGTGTGTGTGTGTGTGTGTGTGTGTGTGT
>OU015746.1:74674922-74688733 GCA_907169655.1 Acomys percivali | reverse complement strand
ACACACACACACACGCACACGCACCCCAATAGATTGCACACCATTCCTTAGCCCATCTGTCTTTGGAAACAAAATCAATATTGTGTTGCACACAAAGCAGCTATTTAATCTAAAATTGAATTTATAGCCCATTTACCCTGCCAGAGTAACCCAAAGTCAGCATGGTTTTCTGTTCTTCTTCAAGCTGGGCTAACTTGTCATTGTTCTCCTCGTCAGTGTTGGACCTGTGAATGGGCTTTGAAATAGACAAGAAAAGCTCTAAAAGAAAAACTGTAGCTTGGGGTCCTGGGTAGAAAAGGCCACACACAGACACACAGACACACACAGACACACATACACACACACACACAGCCCACCTGGCACATATTTCTTTAGTGTTATTCTTCCAATTCACTGTAGCATAAAGAAAGAAGAAAGAAAAGTATTCAAAGGTGTGTGTGTGTGTGTGTGTGTGTGTGTGTGTGTGTGTGTGTGTGTCTTCCTGCAATCCTGTGAATTGATGGCAAAGGGGTAACAATCTCAAAATTGCAGACGTGTAACTACAGCAGTGTCCATAATGTACGTTCTCTGCTTTACAGGTCCATACTTTATTTCAGCAATCTTCTATTCTTTGCTCAGTCAATTATATCCTTACATGGAATATCACAGTCCAATACCACTTTTACTTAAGGAGAAGGACATTTTAACAAAACAGCACTTAAGCCAAGCTATTCTGGGCATTAGAAACACCTGTTCTTTGAAGGATCCCAGGTTTACAGAAGTCCCCCTCTGTGGTCACCTGGGGCAGCCACAGATTCAGCTCCCTCATGACTGCAGTGAGAGGATAGCTTTCTTCACATCCTTTGAACCCACCTTCTGTCAGAGCCGCTGTCTGCCCAGGTGCAGAGCTTATTCTCCAGGATTTCCCCATCTCCCATATAATGCCACAGTGATGACTCCAGACAGGACTTAGGTCCCTGCTCATATCCAGGACAATTCAGAGGCTTGCAGCATGCTAAACCCCAACTCTGGACCCCCAGGAGCCATCAGCTGGAGGCCCTCCTAGTAACTGCCTGGGCTCGGCAATGTCTCACTTACAGCTAGGCTTTTTTCAGGGAAGCCCTCATATATGCTTGATTTATGGAGGATTAGTCTGTGCATGAGCCACACAGGCAGAGATAGACCCACACACTTATTCCCAATTAGGGACAACACTGAAAGACCACTGCAGCTTTTGAGGCCTCCCTGTGGTCCTCAGAGGCCTTCCTTGAAACTGCTCCATAGTTCAAGTCTGTCTCCTACCCTGCTCTGCTTAGATGCTTTAACCAGAGCTGGTGTCCTGGCCCTACGCAGAGGGCAGAAGGACTTCCGCCACTCCCCTGCAAACTTCCTGCATGTTACTGAACAGACAGACATGGAGACTCCAGAGACACACTGTGCATTACTAAGCCAATTCCAGTGTCATTAGATGTGGCTTCCTGGACCAGATCGCCCCTGCCTCTGTACCTCATCATTCTCATCTGTAAAACATGGACAATGATATTGTTCCAACCTTACTAAAAAGGAGAGAAAAATGAAAGAGATGAGAGTGTGTATTAGTGTCTAAGAACATGGGAAGTTCCCAGTGAATGTTGGTTATTCTATAATGTACACAGGTCTTCGTGGCTTTTAGAGGGTGTCCTGATTGGTTTTAACTTGACACAATCTAGAGTCATCTGAAAGAAGAGCTGCCTAGATCAGATCGGCCTGTGGGCATGTCAGTGGGGGCTTATTTTGATTATTAATTGATGTAAGAATAAGAAAGCCCAGCCCACTGTGGGTGGTACCATTTCTAGAAAGATGGTCCTGAACCAGATAGGAAAGCCAGCAGAGCATACACCAGGTGCCCGTAAGCCAGCCAGCAAGCAGCATTCTCCATGGTTCCTGCTGTGCTTCTTGGATAGGAAGAAATGTGATGCTGTGTGCAATGGCAAGTCGGCCTGCCTTCAAGTTCCTGCCTCAAAGCCTTCAGCAATGGGATACGACTTGGAGTTACAAATAAACCTAAATTGCTTTTGGTCAGAGGGTTTTATCACAGCAACAGAAATAAAACATGAGCAGAGGGCAAGACTTGAGAAAATCAACAGCCATGAAAAGACCTCATGTGTCGCCTTGATCTTTGCTTCTGAGACAATGAACTTGGAAGAGTCTAGGAGACCATATAAACGGAAGAACAAGCAAGGAGCCAGGGGAGAGAAACTCCTAATCTTTCCAAACATTATCCTGAGATGTTTTTACATTGGAATAAGCTTTCACACACAAACTGCTGTTTGGTTATCTTGAGAAAAGACTTTCTTTGCAGTCAGAGATCCTAATATTTGGTGACTACTTTCAGATCTGTAAAGTGCTTCTAGTCAAACCTCAAGCTCAAGGGTTTTAATTAGGCTACTCCAAGTCAGGATGAGAGATAGGAGAAAGAACTCCATTGACTTAATCAAAACAATCTGTAAAGTCTGTTAGTGGAAGAGGAGGAAGCAGGGATTGGGTTTTTACGAACTTACTAGTGAATCTTCTCTGTGATAGTTGGTTTTGATCAGGATTTGAGTGGACTGGGAAGCTCCTCAGAGGTTGCTGAGGGATAGCTCCAGGTTGGCCTGTAAGGAGGAAAGTTAGCCGAGCAGGGAAGACCTGCCCTGACTGAATAGCATCATCCCCCAAGCTGGGAGTTCAGACACAAAGAGGAACAAGGAACATAGGAGCCCTGAGCGGAGCCAGCATCCCCTCCCTCCCTCTTCTTGTTCACCGTGATATAAAAATGTACCTTTGCCACCCACTCCCTCCACCATGATATTCTGCTCAAACACATGTGGCCAAGTTACCAGGGACCGGACCCCTGAAACCATGAGCCGAAATAAATTCTCTCTCCTCCTTTTAAGTTGTTCGTGTCAGGCGTTTTGTCACAGTGATGGAAAGGACAACTGATATACTCCCTAACACAAAATTTGCTTTGATGGTCTTGGATTCCCCCCGCAGTTAAACGTTAAGCTCTTCTTTTCTTCTTGGCAGGGGCCTATGATTAACTCTCACCTCGAAAGAAACCTCACCTCTCTGGCATAAAACAGAAGCCCAAGGAATCACCAGCTAATTGAAAAACAAGTCTGAGACATTTACCCCCCGCTAACTTCTTAGCTGTAAGAATCATCCAGTTTTAAAGCCAGCAACTTTGGAGGGGAGAGGCACCGTATTGACAACAGCACTAGAAGTATGGCTTAGCTTTGGAATAAAATATTTATAATCCCTCTCTGGGGGAAGTGGGCTTAGCTGAGTGAATCCACGGGCTTCGGCTCTCCTGTGGTATTTTTCTCATTCTCCCTGGCACGGATAAAATCTAAACTGTACTTAAGAAACGGTGTTAAATGTGTTAGTTGACTGAATCTGGCATTTATAATGCAATTTAGCAAAGTTTTATATTGACAGCATGACATTTTTAAAGGGCCCTTTCTGATTAACAAGGTTCGGAATCACTCCCTTGATTATGCTCGCAGAGAGGTATAAAACGCTACAGGCTCCGAGAGCAATGAATTGGGGCTCTGTTAGCATTAGACGCAGTCGGCTTTCCTAGTGACCATTTCCAAGGAGGATCGGACTGCCCCTGCATGTTTTCCTGACAGAAGAAAATCTGTTTTCTCATTTGGGGTGGTGGGGTGGGGGGGGCACACTTGTGGGGAACAGGGCTCAATACCCAGAGATGTGCAGACTCCAAGTCAAGGCCAGGAAACCTGTCCGTAAAAGCTCCACGCTGCCTCCTATTGTCCTAGCTAGACAAAGCCTAAGAAACCCAGAGGAAGGCAAGCACCCGCCCAAAGGGCAAATAGGGAAAGGTTTGACTGTACCTTAGTTCTGTTGCTGTAAGTGTGAATGTCTCCTGCGTATCCCCTAAAGATGTAACAACTTCTTTTGGACTTCACCGTGGGAAGGGAAACACGCCAGGAGTCTTTGGACCAATGGAACAAAGGCAGCAGCATAAGAGTGTTACAACTTTTCCCAGCTTCGTTCACAATAGACTCTACTAAGAGAGCTCTAACTACTTGTCATGATGCTCTTAGTGACCATCTAATGAGCTCAAGGCACTGTTGAGGGCACTACAAGCTTCATGTGTAAATTTCTGCTCCAGCCACGTATAAGTGTGCCGTTCAATGGCTTAAGTATCTTCACTGCCGTAAAACCGTCACTGCCGTCTGTCTCCAAAGCATCCCGACAGCCTGACCCCAAAGCTCTGGACAAACCGGCCAGTAACTCTCCCTTCCCAGCCCCCTCGTTATGCTAACCATCCCACTCTCTGCCTATGTGTTTGGTCATTTTAGGTACTGTGTGTCAGCAGGGTCACACACTCTTTATCCCTTTGTGACTGGCTTACTTCTTTGAGCACCATGCCACCACCCACCCATGCCACAGCGGGTGTCAGAACTGTCTTCTTGTCAATGCTGAACAGCCTCACCATAAGTAAGTACTACATTTTGCTGATCCCTTGTCTGTCCAGAGATGCTTGGGTCATGTCCACCTTTTTGCTCTAGCAAACAATGCTGTCATAAAACATGAGAGCACAAGTGTATATGCACAGGTGTGCAAAATGCCTTACCTCTGACTGTGACGATGACCCTGCAACTGAAATAAACCATCCATTTCCCAGGAAAGAGATGTCCACAGAGATAGGATGCCCAAGACCATACTCCTGCCAGGTGGCAGTTCTGGGATGTGAAACCATGTCTGCTCTTCTCACCTCTGTCCCCTGGCTCAGTTCCATCCATCCACGTGTGACATCCACTCAACAATAGTACTTCACCAGATGGCAAGACAGGTCTTCCTCATCACCCAGTCGTGTGCTAAATTTTCCTGCTGATGGGTTGAAAAGAACCAGGCAAGGCGTAATGTTCTAAGGTGTCACGTTCCAAGATTCTAGAGAGGTCTGAGATGTCACATGACCCTCCCTCAGCTGACAGACAATTGGGATCTGTGAAATCCACAGATGATTCCTGTGCACACCAGTCTACTGCAGTCTATCTTAACAAAGAAGTGGAAGTCATTGTGGCTCTCACGGCCATGTAGCCAACCCGAGATCTTGAAAGGAAACTGAAGTTCACCAGAGGCTTAGGAAAACTGGGGACCCTTACCAGCATCTTGAATATACCATCTGTCCTAAGAGAAAATTTAGTGTGTCTGAATATTTATTGGCAGGTCCAAGAAAATGATTCTATTTGTTGATCTTTTGTTGTTGTTGTTGTTGTTTGAGATGGGGGTCTTATGTTAGAACTCAGGATGACTCCCAACTCACTGCATAGCTGATAATGACCTTGAAAGTCTGACCCTCCCACCTTTATGTACAATCATACATTCCCCTATGCCCAGCTTATTCAGCGCTGGGGATGGAACCCAGGGCCTCATGCATGCTGCACAGGCACTGTACTGGCTGAGTTACACCCCCAACTCCAGCTTCCACTACCATCACTTTGTTTCAAAATGAGAAAGAGGAAGCAGTGGACAGAGATCACAGGGGAAGGAGTGAGCTGGCTGCTGGCTGCCCGCCTCACCCATGTGTGTGTGCCAGGGTGGCTGTGAGTCAGGCAGAGGGGCTTCTTTCATGAAGAAGCAGCAGTGCATACCCGACAGTCGTCACTCCCAAAGGACAAAAAGAAGAAAGACACTCTAGGCCCCCGAGCCTCAGGGAACTCCACTCATGTGACATTCTGCAATGATGAGAGGCAGTGGTGGTGAGGCGGGATCCTGACGATGCGGGAAGGCAGGCTGCCATTGATTTGGAGGTGGCCAGAGAGAAAGACAACGATAAGTGTTAGACTGAAAGCTGATGGATGATGAGAGGTCCCCAGACTGAACCACCTGGTGGTCAGTCTACCAGTACAAGCGAGACAGGAACAGAGCAACCCAGCTACTGTGGCATTCCTCTTGAACCTCTCCATCACAAAAGGCAGTGGTCTAGCTTTTAGAAATCAGATACATGCACGTGCATGCACACACACACACACACACTATATATATATATCGAAATATATATGTGAAAATGATACAATTAAACCCATTTCTCTGAATGCTAACCATACAATTAAATAAGCTGAAAATTTTAAATCCATGAAAAATAAATAAATCAGATGGCTTTGGGTTCCTCCCACCTCTAAAATTCTGTGACTGGCAGCGGCAGTATTAACGAAATGCAGCAGGAAGCCTGCAAAGCCCCTGGGAGGGACAGAAGCTTGATCATTTATATCAGGAGCACCATGACAGCAGCTCCTGGGAAACTGGCTCCCAGGCATGTTGTTTCTGACCAGCCCAGGACACAGGGCTCTAATATGAGACTCCTAGACCCAGGCCCAGTAAGAGACCTGAGCAACCCGTCCTTCCCATCATCTCTTTGCACGCCATCCAGCCCTTCAGGCACACTGTAGCTCCCCAACTCAAAGCCTCTCCTAGCCAAATGCCACAGTTAAAGGCCCTGCCAGCACAGCATCTCCATGCCAGGTACTTCCTTCAGAAGGGTGTATCACTTATCCATTAAAAGAAATGAAAGCTTTGATGGAATGCATGCAAGGCCACAGAGGGTAAGCAATGTGTGGGAGGGGCTCTGTCTTATTGGGCGAGCCTCTGTGTGTGTGTGTGTGTGTGTGTGTGTGTGTGTGTGTGTGTGTGTGTACTTGTGTGTATTCACATATGTAGTGTGAGCCTAGGCTTAAACCCAGTGTGCAATGTGCTTGTGAAGTAATGAAAATATACCATCAAGGGAACTCTTGCCAATCAGTGTTCACATTTCATTCTAGAAACAATAGCAAAGGACAGTGAAGGAATGAACGTCTCACCTGGAAAGGACCAGTGTTTCTCTTCCTGAATACCAAAGCCATGCTCTCTCTGAGGTTCAGGCACAATGCATCTACCAATTGGATATTTGAATTATTAGCTACAGATAAGTGGAGTCCAGGCCAGGCAGTGTCCCTGCACGGTTTCCAGCCATAGGCTGATGTCCCCAGCTCAGATGCAAGGAAGTCCCCTAAAACCAAGGACACTGCCAGAAAAAAAACATATCCAAAAGAACGATGTTCTATTATGGGGTGTTACTGAGGGTGAAGGGCCTTAGACCCTAGCTGTAAATTACCTGCAACTCAAGAGCACATGTTTCTCATGTCTATGCTGCCTAGTGATTTGAAGTTAAGATGCGGCTTAACTAACATAGAACAGGAAACAGACTCACTGGGAAGTTATTGTCAGCACAGTTCTGAGCCCAAGTTGGTGTGATAAAAGCTGTGATGAGAAAGAAGGGGGCTCAGCTTTGGAAAGGAAACCAGAGACCAACTTACCCCGCGAGGCTTTGGGCGGTAGTCACAGCTCACAGGCTGTTTTTTCTGATGACAGGTAATGGGGCCTATTCTAGAAGCTTCGTTTGTATGAATGCAATGAATCTTAACAAAAGCTGCTGGTCTGTGGATTGTAAAAAGGATGCTGAAGCTCTCGGAGGTTGAATGGCTTGTTCAAGGACATGCACAGGTGATATAGAGCTGGGTATGTAAGCTCCATATTCCACAGCCGGTAAGCACTGGCCCGCTTCCTCCAGCTGCTACAGATTGATACAGTTCCCTCAAAGGGGTGGCCATTTCCTTGGGTTCCCCAAGGGAGGGTGTGCACTAGCACATACATGCCTGGTTTTGCTTTAATTGCTTATTATTCTTAGTAGGGTGACTGGGAAAACAGTAGGGAAAGAGCTTCAGGAAGAAACCACGTGTTCCAGCATCCTCCCTTGCCTGCCCATGTAGATCTTGCTGTGGTTTGAATGACTGACTCCTCAGCAAGTCCATGCGTTGGAAAGTGAAGCCTCCAGTTCATTTGTTAATGGTAACAGGAAATGAGATCTTTGGGAGGTAATCAGAGTGAGATGAGGTCCCAAGGTGAGGTGGTGTGGGTAGCGTTGTGAGGTGAAGCCGAGAGGCCAGCTGGCATTCTCTCCACCACGTAAGGCACTCAGCATCTAGCTCCGTGCTCTTGGATTCCCCAGCCAACAGAACCAAGAAATACACTTCTTTTCTTTATAAATTACCCTGTAATGATATTTTATTACAGGGATAGGAAATTCAGTCTGATCCCCCCCAGCCCCCAGCTCATCTGACTACATGAGCATATAGAGGTCAGAGGTCAGAGAGCAACCCACAGAGTGAGTTTCCTCTCAATACCATGTGGGTCCTGAGAATTGAACTCAGGTCATTAGAATTGGCCTTAACCATCCAGGCAGCCCTGCCTATGCTTTGATTTGGTTATCGCTCCTTACTTATAAACATTTTTTAAAGAACAGAGGTCTAGTTTGCAAAAGATGATAATGACTGGCAATATATAGGCAATAGCCCAGCAGTCCTTGGATGTCTCCTTCCTTCTCACCTCCTGGAGGCTGGAGAACCAACATCTCCTCCCTCCCACCCCCTTCCCAGGAATCACTCAGAATCCCTGGCCAAGGTCAGAGAAACTTTCCTGCCTCAAGTTTCTCAAACAATGAGCAGTATTGGGCCCCCTGCTCGTCAGATTTCCATCACTATAGCAAAGTACTAGAAGAATTAACTCAGGAGAAACATAGATTTATTTGGACTCATAGTCTCAAAGTTTCTAATCCGGGGTGAGGCTGACCCTTTAGGCCTCTGGTGGGGTGCCAAGTTATAGCAGGAAGCACATGGCAGAACAAACCATGGATTTCATTGACAGAAAGATGAGAAAAGAAAGATGGCCAGCATCCCAAAATTCCTTTCAAAGGCACATCCTCAAAAACACCTATGAGAAAGTTTAATTTATAAATTAATCACAGTAAGAGATTAGCATTTAAATAAAACAATTTTAGCAGTATGCCACAATAAAGGTTACATGAACATGGCCCCTCTCAAAACATCCCACTGCCCCGTGCTTGTCCTTCCTTGTGCTTATGTAAGATGATGCAGGAATACGTTCTTTCTCCTGTCTGAACTGCAAGCATCATTCCTCTTTTGTGTTTTGGGTACACTGTTAAATCAAAGGAGGGCCACTTGATCTGATAGCCAAGATGGCTACCAAGTGATGACCGGGCAAGTAGTGCGTACAGCATGACTCCAGTGAAAAGGAAGGTGAGCCACACCTCAAGTGAGGTGGAGCAAGAGGCCATCACAGGGCAAGACTTACACAATTAAGTACAAGAATATGCAATTAAGAAGATTTCAGAATATTCTATTAAGAATCCGTTAGTTATTTATTTCTGGAAACTTTCATTTACCATATTTGGAACATAGTTGACTCTTCGGATCTGAAGCTTTGGAAAGTGAAGCAGGAGGCTGCGGTACAGATTTCCAGAAGACAGGAGGTTTTGCTTTGTCAGTTTACTGGTGTGCATAGAGCTTCCAGAACAGTGCCCCACAATGGTTATCCTTAAAAATATTTGTTGAATGAATATTTGCCAGCTGAATGAATACTCCAAAAATAGAATGGCTTCAAAACCAGCTGGCGTAGGATTCAAACACCACCTCTACCACTTACTTACTAGCTATTTTTTCCCTCATAAAGTACTTATCTATTCCCACATTACTCTCTTAATCCTAAAGTAAAGAACTACCCAGTTACACCAGGGATGGATGGTCTTCTGGGTAAGAACGGTATATACAAAGAGTGTAACAATGAAGAAAGGACAGAGTCGGCACCTTAGACACTGGGATTAAGAACCTGGAGGTAAAGGGCCTGGCAGATTCCTCATGAAGCAAAGCACCGTCTGATGCTGATGAACTTGAACATGTAACACGCCACACAGCATCCAACATCCCAGAGCAGAGAGAGAGTGCACGACATGGGACTCTAGCTAGACTAACCCAAGAAACTTACCCTTCTGTTGGCGCCCCTGTAACAAATGATCATTATTGGTTCACAGTTGCCCTGCCTGTTGCTGCACTGGAACTCACAATCCGTTACTGACATATCACATTTCCTCTCATCACTTCCTATCTCCCTCTTCCTTCTCCCTCCCCAGCTTGGTGGTTTCAGGCCAGAACTTCCTACAGAGTACATATCTGTCCTTAGTGGGAATTGCTTAGCTATGTAATAGTGTCTAGATGCTAGAGCATCTAGAAGCTTTAGATGCTCAAAGCTTCTTAGTTTTGCCTGTGAAGAAGGGAGGAAAGTAAATACCAATTGTATATATATAAATATCCCTCCCCCACAAGATCAAACTATTCGCACCATGTCAACACCGACAGTTTGTTTGCACTAGTATGGCTTAGGTACAATTTGTATCCATATAAATATTACTTTAACTTTACTGCTAATTATATCAACATAAACTGAATTTATACTGATAATCACCATCATAAATGTGTGGCTGCCAAACATCCCTACTGATATTTTGCAGCATGGTGTACACTCAGCCATTAGCAATCACATAAATGTGCCCATCACTCATGATAATACCTGTTAAAAATTTTTGCTCTCATTGTCATCTTTCTGGAGTCCACCTCTAGCAAGAGCCATGGAAGACAACACAAAGTTCATCGCTTTACTAAAACAACCTCTTTTTTCCCAACAGCATCCTATGGAATTAAGCTCAGATTGCAAGGGAGGACCCATCTCTGCCCCCACCCCCACCCCCACCCCCGCATGGACCAACTATATTGTCAACTTTCAAATTCAGTTTGGGACACATTAATTGAATCATAACTCTCACACTCAAATGCCAAATAGCAGTTATTGCCAGTGACGTGTCACCTCTAATCCCTCATGTCAGGATGTTTTAAAAATTCTGCTGCTTCCTGTGAACTCATTCTATCTTTTAACCTAAGGTGTTTGGATAGAAATCATATAGTGCATGCAGAGTTTTCTACCCTCTGTGGTTTCAGGGGTCCATGGGGGGCGGGTCTTGGAACATAATCTCTGCAGCTAAGGGGGCACTGTGTGTAGATGTATGGTGTCCAGGGGAATTCTGCAGCGTGTGACTCCTGCTTGCTGAAAGCTTTCCCTTCTGTAGGACTTCGTGGATAAATAAGCTCTTAGAGGAGGTGTGCTGTCCTCCCATGTCTCTCTCCCTCCATCTTTTAATTTAAACAATTCAAAGAGTGTCTTTGTGATTTAAGTCGTTGGTCCAAGGCATTCCTTGGATAGCCTTCGGTGGTAAGTCAATGGGCCACTGTGGCTGGCACCTTGTGCCTACTTTTGCATGGTGATTTTGCTTAAGGGATGCCCTACCCCACTCTCAGTGTGTACTGTCCTCACACAACCGACTCCTCCCCAGACTCCAGGCATGAAGTATGTGGGCTAGGATAATGAAATATGAGTGCATACTTCTCCATCACAATGAACGGTCCATGAGCCGACACGTGAGGCAACCTAGTAAGTCAAAAGTGTTGACCTTCAAGCCTGGGAAGCACATTGTTTTTGCCTGTGCTCTGGTTAACTGGCACATAAGAAGACGGCTTATAGGGCTTATAGGGGTGCCACCCTGACCCCAGTGGAAATCCCCAGAATGAAACATCTTACTGAAGACAGCCAGAGAAACTGAGGGCAGGAGAGCAGACTGCATGATATCCAAGCTTGCAAATACCATTGCACTTGACACTAACTCTTTTCCTCAGTTTTAAATGAGATGTAGCAAGACTCTATCTCACTTAACGCTATTAGCGTGCTTACTGTCATGACCAGAACACTTGTATTGGATGCAGGAAGTACTTGGGATTTGAGATGATTAGACCCATTCTAAGATGGAAAATGGACAGAAGGAAGGGATGCCTCATCAGTATGAGAGCCACATGCGTTAAATACAGAGAATAGCAAATCCTGAACACTCTGTCATGGCTTGAGTACAAAATCGTCCCAGAAGGCTCATGTGTTAGAATTCCTGTTCCCTAGTTAGTGTCACTGTTCTTGGAGGCTGCAGAACCTTTAGGAGCTTGGACTTCACTGAGGAAGCAGATCGCTGGTTGGGAGAGGAGTTTTAGGGGTCACAGCTCAGCCTCATTTCCAACTCTATTTCTATCTGCTTCCTGGCCCATCAAGATGTGAGCAAGCACCGTCAGAGTACTGATGCCACAGCTCAGAGCCACCAAGATGTCTGCCATGATGAGGTTGCAGCCTCTCAAAGCCGTAGCTAAAACATGCTCTTCCTCTTCTGTGTGGCTCTGTCCGGTATTTTGTCATAGGAACAAGGAAAGTACCTCATAAGCATCCCAACCCTAAACTGCCTGTAAACATAGATGAGTTTTGTTTTTGTTTGTTTGTTTTTATTTTTCGAGACTGGGTTTCTCTGTGTAGCCTTGGCTGTCCTGGACTCCCTTTGTAGACCAGGCTGGCCTTGAACTCACATCAATCCACCTGCCTCTGCCTCCCGAGAGATGGGATTAAAGGCATGCGCCACCACACCAGGCTCAACATGGACGAGTTTTAACAACATTCAAAAGCTTGGTGTGAATTCCTGGTATAGAAACTAATACCTTATATTTTGCAAGTATTTCTGAGTCTCCAGTTGATTCACCAGCAAAGACAACAAATCTCAGGGTGGACCATCAGAAGCCTCTGGAGAGGTGCAAGAGACTGGGGTACAGTGTGGCAGATAGTATACATGGAATCTGCAACAATCAATCCTAAAATCAGAAATGTTAGAGAGAAAAGGGAAGAAAATGTGAGAAGCTGGATTCATACAACCTTCTTGTCCTTAAGAAATCGAGTTGAGTGTGCCAAGCTAAATAAGAGTGAGGAAAACCAAGTCCTGAGGGCTTGGGGAGATGCTGTTTCTCACCTCTGAGTCCCTTCTCCCAGCACCCCACCTGCTGCTCAGTGTAGTGCAAGGACATGTTATCTGTCATGGTCCTCCCCCCAATTAGCACTTTGAATGCAACCACAACAATGGGGGGACTGTGCCCTCTATCTGCCATGGGCGGGCTGGATCCTACAATTAAGCTGGAGTTCAGGTTTTGGCTAATAGCAAGCAAGGAATGTGACAGGGACAGGAATGCTTATTCATTAGCTCATGCTAATGGGTGCTAGAACCAGCCCTGCCACCAGCCTGCCAGTGTGAGAGCCAGGCGCGCCTTGTCACTCTGATCTCAGAGTGTCTGCAGGTTTATTTCACAACATTGCCAAGGTCTGGCAGTTATCTAATCAGGAACAGTTTTAAGGGGAAAGAAAGGGATAATTTGTTTTAAGTGCCAGGCTTCAGTCTCTGTATTCTATGAAACAGTCATTAATTATCAATACAAGGCTGATGGCATTATCATGAAACGAAGCCTGTGTGCTTACACAGAGACCGTTCCTTTGGATTGCGCTCTGCGTTTGGTGAGTGTAGGGAAAATAATTATCTTTTATTTACGCAAGGCAAACGGTAATTATCACATCAGCCTGATATTTCTGAAAAGATAGGTCATTGCAAAGAAAGAATTGGACTGACTACAGTCATCGCCTACTATAGCCCCCAGATTCCCACTCACATACCACAGTCCTTGGTATTTATATGAGACTCGTATAAAGCGGCACACTGGTAGCGTAGAGCCTGTGTACAGCCTCCTGGGTACTTTAAGTCATGATACCTACTGCAATGCAAAAGCTGTGTACAAAGCAGTTATCCCATATTGTCTAAAGAATAATGATTAAAAATGTGTACACACTTGAGATTCTTTTTTTTTTTTTCCTTCAAATATTTTCAATTCACTCTTGATCTGGTCCCAGAATGAAGAATCAATAAGAGCAAGCTCCATCTGTACCACACAGGCTAATAGTGGATATGGAAAGAATGAAGCTGTTTTGCCCATGGCTGAAACCACAGCTATCCACATGGTCATTATTTTAACCCAGAAGTATTGAGTGCTGGG
>OU015746.1:74639225-74664148 GCA_907169655.1 Acomys percivali | reverse complement strand
CTCTCTCTCTCTCTCTCTCTCTCTCTCTCTCTCTCTCTCTCTCTCTCATCCAGGAAACTCAAGTTTCTTCTAATTACATCCTGAAGATCATTTAAACAGGGTGGTCCATTTTGAAGCATCACATTTAAAGCTATTTTGCACTAAATGAGTTTGCTTTTAGATGAGTTTGGCTGGCTCAAGAATCCATCACCACATGCAAATGTGGTGATAAATAAAGCTTTGGCTGCACTGTGGAGATGGGGAGCATTTAAAAAACTGATGTTAGCACTGTCTGCTAAGTGACATGGCATCCCTTGAACGCGCCTTATATTTAAACATTTAAATGTATGCCACTGAATCCAACACGTCCATTTGATGTGTGTCAATTCATGAGTAACACAAAGTAACAAGAGGAGGTGTGAGTTTTCCCTCACAAGTTAACACTGCTGAAAATGCATGGGTGAGATGGGGCCGTTGGGAGAAGAATGAGGAAACGGCTCTCTATGCTTATGCAAGGAGTCATTTCAAAGTCATTAGCAGGTGAGAGGTGAGCGGCTGGGAGCCGATTACACCGCATCCCTTTGGGATTTTTGTTGACACCTTTAGTCTTGGTTCCCAGTGGAAGACAGATGCCAGGAGAAGAGGAGGTCTCAGAAGTGTGATTAACGACTCCATGGACTTCTAAACCAAAAGTTCCAGACTTCCGTACACCAAACAGGATTGCTGCTCAAGCTGAGGCTAGCTGACCTAATTGTTACAATGTCAGTGTCACTCACTGCTCTTGGTCAATTGTATTTTGCAAGGACAATTCTCCTAAGTTGCCTTTGATTCAGAAAACTGCAACACATCTGTGACACATATTTTTAATTGTCTACCAAGCCAAGTCTTTCTTTTCCTCTAGTAATTTACAGGAGCTGAGTATGTAGCATCCACAATAATAAAATGACCTGGGGCACACACTTGGTGGCTTCCAGGTGTGACCACATAGCTAGATTCTCAGTAGAAAGTGAAAGTACTGTGGATACTTGCAGAGTTGATGGAAAATACTGTACTAGAGCTCCTCTGGGGATTTTCCCTATCTTCTGGAGACATGGAAACCAGCAAAGGGCTGGATCCTTGGGTAACTACAGCTACTGACCTGCCCTGTCAATCAGGCTCTCACCTCTTGAGTTGTTGAGAGTGTAAATTTCTTCCTTTAAAATTTTTTGACTTAAATTTTTTTGATAAATACTATTATATCATTGGATCTCTGGGTATAAATTCCTAAATAACATAGGCACTGAAAATGGTGTTACAATTAGACCCAAGATCTTCTTTCATAAGGAAATCCTTACCAATGTTTAAGAAGATGCTTCCTTCTTTTAAAAATGATGTGTGTGAGCTGAACATGGTGCATGCACCTGTAATCCCAGCACTCTGGGAGGCAGAGGCAGAGGCAGAGGCAGGCGGATCACTGAGTTCAAGGTCAGCCTGGTCTACAAAGTAAGTCCAGGACAGCCCAGGCTACACAGAGAGACCCTATCTCGAAAAACAAAATAAAACAAATAAACAAAAAAAGTGTGTGTGTGTGTGTATGTGTGTGTTAGTAAACAGTAGGACAAAAGTGTCAGTGTTACAGACAGTTGTGAGCTACCTAATGTGAGTGTTAGGAAGCAAACAAAGCATAGGTGATCAGGGGTAGAGGTACATGCTTTTAACCACTAACCCATCTCTCTGTGTTAGACTCAAAGAATGAGCAAAGCAGAGGGCTCAGAAGACTACGATACAGAAGAAATACCGGGGAGCCACTTTTATATTTGTAAAGAATAAGATATTGATAGAATAAGAGATATTCTTATGTTATGTTATTATGTTATACGGGGTGTATTAAATGAACATGGGGAGAGAAGGAAAATGGGGGAGGGGTACCCTAGGCAGATGGACAGAAAGAGAAAGAGAGAGAGAAAGGGAGAGAGAGAGAGGAGAGAGAAGTAGAGAAACAGGTAGAGAATGGAGAGAGAGGGGTAGGGAGGAGAGAAAGAGAGAGAGAGAGAGAGAGAGAGAGAGAGAGAGAGAGAGAGAGAGAGAGTAAAGTGAGAGGTTAGAGAGAGAGACCATGTGGAGTTTTGTCTTTTATATGACCCTGCCCAGGGCCATGCCCCAGGGGCCAGTAGGCAATGACATCACAGGTAGGCAGACTGAAGGAGAATACTAACAACCACTGCCCAAGTGAGAGATGTGTCTCTCAATTTGTTTTCTTAAATATTGAATCTGACTTTAACATTCGTCTGTATATTACAATTCTGCATAACTGAGATGTGTCTGAGATTATTTTGCGAGGTTTTTATCAAGCCGACCTTCTCAGAGAACTATCTGCAGCATGAAAAAAACTGTTCTGAACTATGACAGCTTATTTTTTTGTCATGGTCCTATGAAATACTTCACTCAGCAGGAAGGCTCTTCTGCTACAAGGGCACAACCATCTCCAACAGACACTTGTCTCAGTACCTGGAGCATCCAAGATGGCTTCTCTACCTCCACTGCCTTGCTGAATGTCCCTCCTGGTCATCCAGTCACTTGGCTGCATCCATCTCTCTTAAGATTTGGACATAGACATTGGGAATGTCACTATTGGTTAAAAAAAAAAAGTCCTATTTAAGAGAGAGATGACAGAGACATGCACCTCTTGACAGAGCAGCTTGTATTGACAAAGGAGAAAGGCATTGGCTGTGCTTACAGTCTACCTACCACAGGGCATTGTAATAAAACAAAGAATATTTCTGTTCTCTATCCCTAGTTCCCAGAACAGAGCTTCAAAAACTCTTGGATCTTTCAGAGTGACACACGTCTAATGTCTTTTGTTGTTCATAACAAGCTTCTTCCTACCATAGTCGAGCATATGCTAATGAAATGACTCATTATACACAGCTGCTCTCAGACAGCATCAGGGTAACCTGCCCCCCCCCCCCCCCCCCCCCCCCCCAAAAAAAAAAAAAAAACAACCACCAGAGGATTAGAAGTTTGCGATTTCAGTCCCACCTCTCAGTGTCCCGAGGTGGGAGAGGGACAGGAGGTTGAATTCAATTCTAATAACCTATAATTAAATCAATCATGCCTACATAATGAAATCTAAATACAAACTCCCCAACCATGGAGGCACAGGCAGGTTTCTGGCCATGGCATGCATCCTTGTGCTGCAAAACATTCATGGGTCCCATGAAGAGCTTAACACTGAAGCTTCCAGTCCCCAAGACTTCGCTCTGGGAAACTCTTCATCTGGCTATTAATTTACATGCTTCATAATTCAGTAATAACAGCAAGAGGGTGAGAGAGATAGCTCAGTGGGTAAGAGGTACTTGCAACTGTGCCTGAAGACCCAAGTTCAATCCCCAGGAGCCACATAGTGGAAGAAGAGTACTGAACTCCACACGTGTGCCATGACATACATATGCCCACCCACATCACACACACCCACATGCACATAAGTAAATAAATAAATAAATAAATAAGGAAGAACACTAGGAATAGCTCTTTCTTGGGTTTCATGGCTCACTCTAGTGACACTGAATTGCTGAGAGTTGGGGGAGATCCCAAAATCATCCTCATGTCAGACAAAAGTGCTGTTTGGGACGTGGCTGCTGAACCTGTGAGATGGAAGCTGGCTGTCATTCATTGGCATCAGCATAGAATTATAGGATAGCCAGCTGGTGTCAGAGGGAGGCTGTGGGAAGGCATCCACCTGTAGCAGCGCCTGGAGGGCTTGAGTGGCTGGTGTGTACATTGCCCGTGGGCCTCTTGCAAAGGGGTATCGTTTTCTCATCCATTAATGTTGGCATGTCCCTTCATGGTGACTAAGGGGTTAAAACGTGTAGGAAAAGCCAGTTATAAACTGAAGAACACAAAGCAAGTATTAACTATAGTTGTGCGCCAGACTCTAATGCGTAATCAAACCCCTAGAAGCAGGAGCACTTGGTGGCTGGAGCCTTACCGTGTGCCAGCCAAGTGAGAGGAGGAATGAATGTAGATTCCCAAGCTAAAAATAGAAACTTCATTCTTTGTGTCTTCTATGTGCATGTCTGGGATTCGGTTTTTTTTTTTTTGTTTTTTTTTTTTTTAATCCAATGAAAAAGATTTTTTCCATTCAGTCCCAGGCAAAAACTTGGCAATTTCTTCTCATGAATCATCTTTTAATGGCACTATTCCACACCAGTGAGGCCACGGTCTGGCTGGCCTGTACTAAAAGAAAACATGCAACCCCAAATTCCACATAGTGTTTGAACTGGCCCTCGGACCCTGCATCCTGTCAGCCCTCGAAGCTGAATGAGGTGGGGATGTTTGTCAAGACCCAGCAGAAAGGGATGGCGCTGGCCACGTGATTGCATACTATCCACCCCCAGAATTTGGCTACGCCCACTTGTGAAGTGGAGTGTGAGCCTGTACCACTTTTAATAGTTTGAGCACCTGCCTATTGTTTTCCTAGGTCTACTGTGCACCAGAGGAATGACAAAGAAGTGAGATGTCACTGACAGCAAAGAAACACTGTGAAAATACAATGTCGACAGATGGTGTCCCCAAAGCCATGGGGGTTAGAATGTGGGAAATACCCATCAACTCAAATATACATGGAGTACTTTCTACCAACATGAGGAAAAGGAGTCATGAATATAGTCTCCAGCTTCCATGCTTTATGTACACACATAGACACTCATCAGAGCACGCACACAGTGAACATATTATACTTTGCATGGTTTCTATAAAGTTCTGTAAAAGGAAATCGAAGAATAGCTGCTGGAAATTACATTCTCCGGCTGGGTTTGGTGCCGTGTGAATCCCAGCATTTGGGAGGCCGAGGCTAGAGGCTCAGGAGAGCCAGGCCAGCCTGGCCTACATAATGAGACACCCTCTGACCGACAACAGCCATAACAACAGCTAGCTAACGCCTCACCATCACAGACAGGTGTGCAAGGAACCCATTTCTCTTATTAAATGACCCATCTCTTCATGCAACCTCAAAAAGGAAGCTTCCAGATCATTTGTCATGATCACAAAACTTAGGAAAACGAGATGGGGTGGTATAAGTTATTTTGGCCCACAGGCTTTAAGTGGAGTTGTATATTTCCCTAAGGAGGCAAAAATAGAACATTTATTAAATGGTGAGTTATTCGAAAACCAGCACAAGCCCCAGTTGTCTTTCAAAAGCTCTGATTTACTGCATACTTCTCCCTTGAGAAAGGCCTTTTTTAAATGTTCATTTCCATTTTAAGAGATTCTGGGTTTTGATCTGTTGGGAGTATTCCTTCTCTTTCCCTGACTGGGGCTCCCCAGCACTCGAGGCAGAATCGAGGCCTCGCTCTCAAGGCCTGTAGCTTTCCATGGCCTGTGCCTGGCACCAACTCTTACAAATACATTCTCACCCTAGTTAATTTGGAGGTCAGAACTGATGATGTCCCTCCACCAGGTGACATCGTCACACCCCAGTGAGAAGCCTGCCACAGTAGCTAAGAGACAGATTAGATAGGCTTTGGTGTGCTGCTATTCCAAAGGTTGCACCAAGTCTTCCCTTTAATGTTAATCCAAGATTTCATAATAAATTTAATCTTGTTCCTAAAGGAAAAATTACAGTCACAGTCATAGAAACCTTAGAATGTCTTTTGCATCAGAAAATATTCCTGCCTATTTTTCACTTTGTTTGGGTAACATGGACATGTTGCGGAGAGTCAGCTGGCAAGAGCCATTGTGTTCTGAACACATCGAAAGACAAAGGTTGGCTCAAACCACTTTTAATATCAAACCTGGGGGATGGGAAGACGACTCTTTTGGGAAACCACTTGCTATGCAAGCACGAGAACCTGAGTTCTAATCCTCTGCACCGTGCGAAAGGCTTGCGAGGCGGCGTGAGCCTGGAATCCCTGTGCCGGATGTAGAGACAAGGGCATCCTAAGAGTTCACAGGCCAGATTCAGTGAAAGCCCCACCTCAGAAAGCAGGGCAGAAAAGGATGTGACCCCACATACATATGTGCCTATACGTAAGCGTGCCTCTCACACATACACACCACATTAAATCGGCTGTCCTGTTTTGCTTCTACATTGCCCTGATCTTCCTCTGGCCAAACTATGCCCTTACAGCAAGCTTGCAAAACTTGCCTCTGCAGTGGCAAGTACCGGTCCCTGGTACCAACAAACCTAAGGCTAGGTTCTAGCCCCCCCATGCCTTAGAACTATGGTCATAAATTGACTTGACCTTCCACTTTAAGTCTTCTGTCCACACTCCCCCCCCCACACACACACACACACACTCACTCTCTCTCTCTCTCTCTCTCTCTCTCTCTCACACACACACACACACACACACACACACACACACCATTGTCCTTATCAGGGGTCCTTTCTGAAAACTTATTTCTGTCTCAGTCCTTCTCTTTCTCCTTTCTTTCACCCAGTCCATTCTTTGTCTTCTACAGCAACATTGAACATTTACACAAAGCAACTGACGAGCCACTGTCTATGACACAGGCATGGGCTGTAACGGGGTTCCTGCCTCCAAGTGTCTCCCATTCAGCAATGTATCACTAGCTGCTCTATCAGAGCCTACGTTACATACCAAGTGGTTGCTAGTGACATAGGCTTAGGAGGAGAGCAGGAGCAGAACGCCATTTCTAGCCAGGCTGCCACCACTCTCCTCAGGTACACGATACGCACAGCTTAAAAAGCCACAAGCCTTCGGTTTCCTTGAGGCAGATTTCGTGTGTTTGTCCAGTTCTGTGTTCAGTTGATTGTGACAAGCCACTACACCATGTAAGACACACAGTAATCCATGCACACGTGCAGCTCTGCAGGCAAAAGGAAGCTGTTCTGAGATGGCCCCTGCTTTGGGGACAAAAGGGGACAACAGGGATTGTTTTTATTACTGACTTTCTATGTTAGGGAATAAAAGAAATTGTGTTCCCCAGGAGGAAATGGTTCATTTTTACTTTACTATCTTATTGTTTTGTCTTTTATTTTATTTTATTTTTATAGCTGTAGGCAATCAGTGGATAAGTGAGTATTGCAATCCTGGTACATCTCTAATTAATAAGATCAATTGCGACTGTATTTTCTTTTACAAACTCATTTAGATATGTCAGGGCTGCAATTATTTTGAGAATGATCTGGCTTTGAGTCCATTCATCTTTCGTCTTCCGCAAAGAGGAAATAAAACTGTCAGCTTGAGTGCCCTTTGAAGTCCGTTTCAGATCCTTGATTGAAAATGAAAAACAAAGCTCTCTAGCCTCGCACCATTTACAGGGTCAAGATTCCTGTTCTCCACTGTTGTGGGAGTGTCTGTGTGTCTGTGTGTCTGAGTGTGTGTGTCAATTTTCGTCTCTAACAGGGTAACATGTTAACTTTTCAACCACATGTGGTAGCTCTGCACTTTCAGCTACTTAGAGCTGCAGTAACTCCAAACTCTAGGCCTCAGGCGCAGACAACATTGTCATTCTGCGTGCTTGTTGACTTTTGTTTCTAAGCACTTCTCTACAAATGGAACATATTAAAACCCCAAGAATAGTTTAGGTGGTGACATTCACCGATGTTTTATCAATGGCATTAATTAACAGCACTTAATTTAGCTATCCAATCTCACTTTTTATTTATTTATCTTTTGGGACAGGCTTTTACAGAGCAGCCCAGGGTGGCCTGAAATTTGTGATCGTCCTGCCTTGCCTTCCAAGTGCTGGGATGAAAGGCAGGTATGTGCCATCATATCCTGTCCCCATCCATACTCTTGGTGACACATATGTTGTCCCAGCAGGCCTGGTAAGCTTTCTTTTTCTTGCCCACGTAGACAGATCCATGTGTCTCTCACAAGTAACTATCCAGATCCGCCTGGTTGTTGGATACCTCATTCTGAAGTCTCCCACGCAAGCAGAGCCATCCGAGAGCACCAGAGAGATGCTTCTAGACCCTCCATCTGGGGAGGGTGAACCCGCTCATTTCAAAAGGAGATTTAAACGTTTTCTTAGAGATGGCAGAGGCTGGCATGAGACAAACAAATCAAAGCCATGGTGCTGAGGCAAAACTTCCGTATCTCCCGGGCCGCGTTCCCTGTGAGTTCCCTCCATCCCTTCTTTCTGCCTGATTTGTCTTTAAGGTTTTAACATTATCCCTCTGCTGACAAACGAATGCTATTCTGGAAAATGAGGTATTTCCAGGAGCTCGCAGGCGGAGTGGAGCACAGCAGAGTGTGCAGGAACTCTCTGGCTCCCTCGATTCATAATGAACAGCAGAGGCCTGGAGGTTTGAGCGAGCCTTGCATTCAAGGTGATGATAAATGAGGTGTGGCGGGTGTGGCCGGGGTGGTAACGCAGGGATTTCCAGCCTGGTCCTGTCCAGACCAAGGTCTGTTATGGAAGAAAATCCGCAAAAGGGCGGCTATAGAACCCTGTTCCTTAGAGACACCATTCTCAGGGTGTGACAGCCACGCTTCCAGGCTTAGCCTTCCTCCCCGGCCCCTCATGGGGACTGCTGTAAATAACATTAGCCTGTCTTTCAGCAAGCTTCGGGAAGCTTATAAACCGAACACGGTGTTTGTTGTCTGTAGTAGTACATTAAGCTCGGGACTGTCAAGTCTAATTATTCTCATTAAGGCCTGAAAGTTTTAGAGATTAATTAAGCAGAGAGCAGAAGCTTATGCAGAACAGCAATCTTCTCCCTCCCACCAGGATTAGCCCGTCATTCTAGTGGGGTTTTCCACGAGTCCTGCCCATCCCTTTGTGAGATAGCAGAGTGAGAAGCTCATATAGTCCGGGATTAGAAACTGCCTACATTTCACACGTGCTACTCAGCCATGAAAATAAGCCCTGGCCCCTGTGTCCATAACCCAAAAGGCTCACTAATGAGAACCAGGCAGTGGGGCTAGTGAGAAATTCAATATGTGCTCTCTCTCTCCTTCTCGTGCCCTTTCATTTGCTTTCCATGGGATCCGATGTGGGAGATGCTTGCGTTCTCTCACTGAGGGCTTAGGAATGATCTAATTCCGGCCTTCTCCTCCCGCCCGCGTGGAGAGCGGGATCCGGGACTTGGTTTTGAGTTACTGTGACAAAGTACCTGCAATGATCAACCTAACAAGAGAGATGGCTTGCTTTGGCTGATCCTCTCAGAGGCTACAGCGCACAGTCACCTGGCCTTGTTGTGGACCTATGGCAGGCAGAGCATATCATGGCATGAGTACATAGCCAAGGAAGCTGGTCCTCACGTGACTAGGATGCAGAAGCAGGGAGAATGGAGGCTGAGATTCCTGTCTCCCCTTCAAGAGGCACGTTGCCAATGACCTAGCTTCTCAGTAGGCCATAGCACCTCAAAGTTCTACCGCTTTCCAGGAGACATCTGAGGACCAAGCCCATAAGTCATAGGCATTTGAGGGTTACTTAACCAAACCATTTCATGGTGTATTGGTTATTTTCTCCTTGCTGTGACTGGCAAGCAGCCCAGAAGCTCTTTTTAAAAGAAGGAAGAGGTTTTTATTTGTTTGTTTGTTTGTTTGTTTGTTTCATGGTTGACAGGATATAGTCCATCATGGGGAGAAGCCACAGTGGTTTCAGTTTTGTAGTGGCGCAAGAAGTGCTTGCTCACATCTTGGTGTCCCCGGAAGCAGAGAGATTGCAACGGGAAGCGGAAGTGGAGTATAGCCTCACGACTCCCCTGCAGTGGCCCACTTCCTCCTTTGAGGCCCTGTCTCCTAAACACTCCACAGCTTCCCCAAATGTCGCCATCAGCTGTGAAGCAAGCTTTGGAACACACAGGCCTGAGGACATTTCAGATTCAGACTGTCCTAGTTAGCATTTCTATTGCTGCAATGAAACATCGTGAACAAAAAGCAAGTCGGGGAGGTAAGAGTTTATTTCAGCTTACACTTCTGGGTAACAGACCATCACTGAGGGAAGTCAGGACAGGAACTCAAACAGGGCAGGAACCTGGAGGCAGGAGCTGATGCAAAGGCCGTGGAGGGATGTTGCACCCCATGACTTGCTTAGCCTGATTTCTTATAGAACCCAGGACCACCAGCCCTGGGACAGTACCACCCACAATGGCTGGGCCCTTCCTCCATCAATCGCTAATTAAGAAAATGCTCTACAACAGTGGTTCTCAACTTACGAGTCACAACCCCTTTGGGGTCACATATAGGATATCCTGCATATCGGATATTTATAATTCATAAGTTATAAAGTAGCAATGAAATAATTTTATGGTTGGGGGGTCACCACAACATGAGGAACTGTATTAAAGAGTCTCAGATTTAGGAAGGTTGAGAACCACTGATCTACAAGCTTAACTACAGCCTGACTTTATGGCAGCATCCTTTTAGTTAAGGTTACCGCCTCTCCGATGACTTTAGCTTGTGTCAAATTGACATAAAACTATCCAGCATGGAAACCAAAACCCACGAGATTCAGTGACTTGCTCAAACAGACATGGAGGCAAAGCTTGTTATGAAAAGGTGGCCAGCTCCTGGCTGTACACACTCCAAAGACTCTGAGTCCTACCACAAATTCATATTTACTGATACATTCTTCACGATGACTAAGAAATAGAAACAACCTAGCTCACCATCCATAGATAAATAGATAAAGAAAACATGGTACACACAGAATGACACTTCATTCAGCTGGAAAGAAAAATGAATGACACATAGAATATGCAGGAAAATGGATAGGGCTGGAAATAATAATGTCACATAAAATAAACCAGACTCGGACTCTTTCATATGTGGGTCCAAGACATTAATTTGTAGTTATGGGGGAGGAGGAGGGGCCAGGTCAGCAATGATACTAAAAAGCGACCTGTGGGAGAGAGATAGTAAGGTGGAGGAAGAGAAAGGATTGGAATATGGGACAGGAGAGCAGAAGGGGACCATGGTGGATAAGGAACGGGTCAAACAAGCGTGGGTTGGGTGTGCAGGAGGGGAGTGGAGACAGAAAAAGGTGACCCTGTCTTCCTTTCCTTTCTTAGCCGCAGCTCCAAGCAGAGCAGAGCTTTGGGCACGTGGAATTACTTCTATTATCTCTCTAGGCTGCATACCTGATGTAACATGTTCTCTATGATCCTCAACTGTGGCTCATAAAAGCCCCATTCTTTGGACTGAAGGGGAAGGCTGTCGAGAAAGTACCTGTCACACAAGTGTGAGGAACTGAAAGTACCAACTTAAAAGCTGAGCACACCTGTAATCTTAGCACTGAGGACAGGGCTGGATGGATGGAGAATGGTACATCCTGGGAGCTCGCTGGTAAGTGAGTCTAGCCAATTGGTGAGCCCCAGGCTCAGTGAGAGAAGCTGTCTCAAAAAAATAAAGTCAAGAGTAATTCCAACTTGACCACTACTGACCTCCAGCCTCTGTGCAAACGTGTACATGGATGTGGAATACATGTGTGAAAACACATACATGTAAGAGCTTCATTCTCTCCACAATTATCTGGGCACTTGCCTGTAGTTTCTTCTGTTTTATAGCTGCTATATTTGTAGCTGGATCTATCTCTGGATGAACCATGAGCCCAGGAGGGGCTCATTATTCCATTTATCCTCTCGCCCCCGGGTTCCTGTGCAGTAGACCGAATGTGCCTTCCCATTCATATATGGAAGCCGTACCTGATCTTTAGGGTTAATTGAAGTCATAGGTGGGACCCTCCCAATAGGATTCTTGTCTTATAGAAACAAAAAAATGGGGTTGGGAATTTAGCTCAGTGGTAGAGTGTAGTAGAGTGCTTGCCTAGCAAGCCCAAGGCCCTGGGTTCAGTCCTCAGCTCCGGGGGAAAAAAAAGACAAAATAGAAACAAAAGAATGAAACTCCAGGCTGCGCCCTGACTCTGAGCCTGTGCTCACTAAGGGAAGGCTGAGCAATGACAAAGGGAGAGGGGCCCTCAGCACAACTCAGCTGTGCCAGACACCCTGATCTGTCATCCATGGATCGTGTGCATGCGATTCTCACAGAGCTTAATGAGGTCACATGGCATCACTTTTGCCGAATCAGGCCGTGCTACAGGGTCACTGTCTCATCACTGTCCTCAGGGTGCTCAGTAAACAGAACTACTCATGGAAGAGGCAACAGTGCAGGAAGCCCTGTGAGCTCCTGGGGCAAGAAACAACAGACAATGTGGCTGCCGCCCAGTGCTTGCTCACACAGGTGGGCCTAGCCAAGCTGCCAACTGACTCCTGAGATTTCTGTCACTCAACAGTGCCTGAAACAGGCCACGCGCATGTGTCCAAGCTCTGCAGTAGGAAAGGTACTACACTGAGCAGCCCAAAGCCATTTAAAGTGGCTCAACACAGCATTCTTCTCTCTCAGTTGGGGGCGTGCTACTATGCAAGCCTAGTTAATCATCTTTCCAACACACACACAGAATAACCCGACAAAAGAAACCAATGACAGAAATCCACGCTTCCAATTTGAAGTCTTCATATCCCAAGGTTTGGGCTTTCAATCAGAGCTGTTCAGTGAGACAGGTGGGGAGGTGGGAGGGAGGTGTGATACATAAATGTTAAAGAATCTCAAGGAGGGAGGACGCTACAGCTCTGATCTGTTACCAGCTTCCTTCTCTTTTAGTTCCTCAAGCATCTACGGCAAGATAAATACTTAATAAATAAAATGAGTGATTGACGGGTCTTTTGTTGTTTCCAAATCTATCCGCCGAGGTTGTTGATTACACCTGCCCAAGGCTTCTCAAAGGCAAAGCTGCAAACACTGAACCCAGGCATCCAGGAGGGCTCAGAATAAAATGGTGCAAGCACAGGCTGAGGGGATGCCCACAAAGGCTGCTTGATTGACAAGGGGTTACGTGCCCATTAAAGCCCCCTTGTATACTGAAATACAGCAAGTCAAAAATACACCTAACATTCCGATCCTCCAGAGCACACTGTAGACCATGGACTGCTTCGCATTGTGCTAAGACACCGACTGGAAGCTGCAGTTCCCAGCACGTGCCTCATATCAGCAGAGAGGAGGTTCGGACATGTCGGCAGCCCAGGAGAAGACACACGATCACTACTGCCAGCACAGTTTCGCCATTATGGAGTAGGAGACTAGTTCCTGGAACCATCACAAAGTCCAGAGCCATCTGTAATAGTCTCTCTTCTGCTTGATCGCAACGTCTCTTCAGATGCTGGGAGCTGACACGAAGTGTCCCGTCTTCTTTAATTAGCTCTGTTCACTGGGCTTTTGGCTGACAGGTCTAAGATATGTTTGGCTATATTTAGCTAATGACACCATAGGACCGAGAGTTGGCAAAAGTGATGCTTTAGGACATCATAAAGTGTCTGAGATGTGCGAGGGATTATAAGCACTTTGCCAGCAGACACACTTCCTTGCCTTGCAGGCTGTGGTTGCTAGGGAGCTGGAATGTGACAGAGGCCTCCACAGCTGGGAGATCAGAGGAACTGGCTGTTGCCAGTGGGAACCTGGGTAATGAAAGGCCACGGATCCTTTCCTCTCCTTGATACAGTGACACCAAGGAGCTAGTTCCACCTTGCCTTCCCCTCCCTCCCCCTGTTAGCCCAGACTTAACCAGAGTCCAAGGAAGCATGCTGGGCCATTGAAGGGACTCAGCAAGTAGCTGTGCCTGAGCACGAACAAAAAAGGGGTTCTAACCTCTCCATACTTTTCAAAAGATGCCATTATCTGGGTGTTTACATAAAGTCACCAGAGTCTTAAGTACTCATGACTAATTCAAGTATTTTATTTTCATTAATTTCTTTTGCGTGCATGAATGTTTGTATGTGTATGTGTTTGAGCATGTGTAGGGAGCCCAGAGGACCATCTTAAATGTTGCTTTTGTTTGGTTGGTGTATGGTTATCTTATTTCATTTCTTGAGACAGGATCTTTCAATGGCTTGTAACTTACCAAGTCAGAGGTCGGCTCGGCTGGCTGGCCATCTAGCCCTAGGTATCTATCCACCTGTCTCCACCTCCTAGCACAGCTATGTACCATCACACAAGGCTTTTTCCTTTAAAAACAAAACCCCACGGGCTCTGGGGATCAAACTCAGGGCCTCATGTGTGAGATAAGCGCTTCGCCAGCCGAGCCACCTTTCAAGTCCCGTAACTCAAGTATGTTAGAAACTGTGCAAACCAAATGAAGGTAGAGAAAAATTTGGGCTGGGGGGAGACAAATGTCCCCAAGGACTCAAGGGATGCTACTATAGAGTTCACTGGGAAGAACATTCTAGAAACAGGTGCAAAGGCCCTGAGGCATGTTGAGCTGGGGTCAAGCCAGGTGGGAGTGAATAAGTCTGCATTCACAGTAAGCTAAGTATGACGTGTCTGCAACTGATAACACCACAAAGTAGCCAGCTAGGCCTCTCTGTGTACTTCCCTGGTTTTTTAGACTCAACGCTGACCTTGGGAAAGACACTTCAAATTCAGCTCCTCAACACAGGCCTCCTCCATATGTATCTCTTCTGAGGACATAATCACCTCTCACCTTCACCCTCGTTCCACGTCCTAGGGGCCCCCACTCTTCCATGTCTGGAGCCATGGCTGTGAGTCCCCTATAACACCATGTAGCCCGCCTTTCAATGACAGCCAAGTTTTCATATCGGCTCCAGCAGGCAGGTGTGTTATACTTTGGGTCTCATCCCAGACTTTCTCACTTTCTTAGACCCACACCCAGGTACGCCTTATAGACCTCACTGAAGTCCCAAAGCACCCTTGGGGACCGTCAGAAGTGACAAGGTATCACTGAAGTTTGGTTCACGAAGTCAGTCATAATTCTGACATATGAAAGCAGCATAGCCTCTTCAGGCAAGGATAGACTGGCGATGCTGCAGTCCATGTCTACACCCAGGGCTCAGCTGGTTGGCCTCACCCAGTTGCCGTACAGCACATTTGACCATCCTGACGTAGGCGGATGGTAAAGCTCTGAGGCAGAATCCCAGAATCCTTGATCTGGCACGCTATACAGAGTGGAAGGCAACACATATGACAATCTATAAAAGTACCCTTGAGGACTAGGGGAGGAGGCTTTGTGGGAGGGTGGTGAGTGGAGGTGAATGTGTGTGTATGTGTGTATGTGTGTGCTAGTGTCTACACTCATGTGCGTTCATCAGACGCATGCTTGTGAAGGCCAGAGGCTGCCATCTGGTATTATCTTCTGTCAGCTCTCTACCTTCTTTTCCGGAGCAGGTGTCACCGAACCTGAAGCTCACTGATGAACTGCAGCCAATGAATCCGAGGGATCCTCCCGACTCCACCCCACTGGTGCTGCAGGCATGTGCCTCCATGCCTAGCTTTTTGTTTCTTCATGTGGTTGTGGAGGGGTCCAAATTCAGACCCTTTGGGTTTCTACAACTGAGCCATTCCCTCAACTCATGTCCTTGGGCACTCTTCACACTACTTCTGAGCACCCACTTGTCACGGCTAACCCCTTTCATCACTGTTAGTCCCTGACACCCCAAGGGCTATCGTGAATAGTCACTTCATATGAGTCCCATGAGGTTCTCACTCTTGATCTCTGCAGATTACCCTTTCTCTCAGGAGGCCCCTGGCCCTCATTTTACTGATACAGAAATTAGTCCATATTATTACAGTCCCAGGAAGATGGGAAAGGGGTGTGTCTGCAGGATCTAAGACATAAACACACAAACAGTGTCCATATAAACAGGTGATTAAAAAATAAAACCTGTCACATTCATAGGGGAGGGGAGTTAGGAGAAAATGGGAGGGAGGGAGGAATGGGAGGATACAAGGGATAGGATAACAATTGAGATGTAATGTGAATAAGTTAATAAAATATATCATAAAAAATAAATATAACCTGCCATGTAGATGAATGAGTGAACAAAACATCTCAGCAAAAGGCTCAAAGCCCTAACTCAGCCAGCTCCTGATGCATGGACTCCAGGTTAGGCCTCACTGCTGTACCCACCATGCTTGGTCTGGCTGACTAAATGCTTTTATCCTCAGGGCACTGAGGATGTTGTAACCTGGAAATAGTGCGGTTTAACCTGCAAAAAAAATAAGTCTGGCGGGATAATGAGACGGAACTTGACTCTCAGCTTAGCCCAGCTCTTTCAGTTTCAGCAGGGTCACCCTTACACTTCCTTCCCTGTCCTTGTGGGGTCTAGTTTGAACAGAAACCTTGCTAAGTCACTGTGGGGACACCTCCATACACATCTGTACTATCTAGACTTCCACGTATTTGCCACCTTGATTGTCTGCCATCAGCAAGGATCCTCAAAAGTATATTTACCCCACCGGGCATGGTGGTGCATGCTTTTAATTTCAGCACTTGGGAGGCAGAGGCAAGCAGATCTCTATGAGTTCGAGGCCAGCCTGGTCTACAAAGCAAGTCCAGGACAGCCAAGATAACATAGAGAAACCATATCTCGAATAAAACCAAACCAAACCAAAGTGTGTTTACCCAGAACCCCACACGCCTGATGCTTGCTCATAACCCACCCCTCCTTGCTTATAATCCCCACTTGTTTTTTCCAGAGTCCAGTCTCCCAAGCTGCATGGTCACACAGTCATGGTGCCTGTGTTTGCCACCATAGTCCTCTGAATGAGTTCTGCCTCACTACATTGTTTAGATTATTGGTTTGTTTGTTTGTTTGTTTGTTTGTTTTTCCTTGAATGAACTAAAGCAAGAATAGATGAGGAATGAATTCAGCCCAGATGAGGGGAGCAATAATGACCTCACACAGGTGCTACCCGCTCAGGAGGATGACAACTGAGGGTGACAGAGGGAAGGAAGGATGAACTGTTCTAAATTTCTCTGGCTTAAATCTGGACGATGGTATCATTAACTAAAATCAAGAACATATCAAGAGTAAATAGCAGTGCACTGTGCCCTCACTGCTGACATTGCATTCTCAGCAATGGCGTAGCTTGACTCATAAATAACATTGAGTCAGGAATTTCTCAATCCTTTGTCTGAGTAAATTTGATTGAGTTCTACAGATGCATCTTGGCTAAGCCAAGCCATCAGAACAAGTATCTACCTTGTTTTTCCTCTTCCAGACTCACGTTTTGTAAAGGTAAGGTCACACAAGCCCTATGGGAACAGAGACGGAGCCAAAGGTCTCAGCCCAGTAGGGCTTGTTGTGATGGGGCCCAGGTGGGCCAGGGGTGGCTTCTTGACATATTCAGAGGACAGCAACTGCTTTTCAAAGGCCTGTAAATTTCAGCTCATGGTTCTGTCTCATTTTCCATTCAGAGGCAGAGCACCAGGAACTTGGCAGTCCATGAAATAAAAATCCACTCACACACTGCTCTGCTTCCTCAGAGGCTGGGTCTCAGCCTGGCTCGCTCCCTCTCTCTCCTCCCGCTCACTGGCGATTTCTGTCTTGTTCCCCTTTCCATGTTTCTTTTTGACATTTTGGCTCCACGATGTAGCTCTCTGCAAAAGTAAAGTGATCTTTAAAAAGAGTTATTCCCACAACTGGAGGAGGTAAAGTTTAGGCTGAAATAACCCCAACACAAATGCTCATCCCCGCCCTATGCAAAGGGAGCCTGGGTATAAAGGATGGACAGGGGGCGCGGGAGGTAAGTCTAGAAGGGTCTAGTGACAAATCTCCAAGCAGCTCCTCTCAGCAGTGGAAACAAGGAAGGCCCCTGCTCTGCACATGGCCAGGCCACACTGACATCTTCCTAAGAAAGATGATAAGCCCAGAAGACCAACATGGAGCCACACGTCTGTCACTCCAGCATTTAGGAGCATCAGAAATTCAAGGACATCCTTTCGTACCTGGGGAGTTTGAGGCCAACTTAGACTACATGGGACCACCTCAAACAGGCAAACGAAAGATGGAAAAGTTGAGATATGGAGGCAATAAGACTTCCTCCTATATTCATATTATACTGTTGTATAAGCTGTCCTCTAACCAGTGGTCACCAAGGCAGCCACCTCCTGAGCGCTAGCTTTACAGGCATGTTGTCATCCTCTTCACCTTCCCCAAAATTTGTGAAAAACATTCAGGACGAGGGTTCTTGCCAGACCTTCATTATCTATTACATGTATAAGTCTGCATGCTACCAAACCATTTAGAAGCAAATATATATGTTTACTCTATTGATGTATATGGGCTCCATTTCCAAGACCTGCCTCTGACGCTGTCCACTACAACCCACCCTTGCATTCTGTACTTCTTCTCCCACAGAAAGGTCCCATGTAGCCCCTTTCTTTGTTTTATGCATGGTACACACATGCCCTCCAATTCCCTTGGAATTATTCCCTCCTTCATCCCTCACTTCTAACGTCTAGGCCTCATTCTTCTAGCTCACAAAGGAGAGTGTGCCCACTCCTACCCCACGGCCCTTCCCCCTCAGTGAGTGTTCAAGACCCAGCTTCACACACAGGGGTTTCACCAGCAAACTGAATTAATTATTCTTCTCATTGATGTGATGAAATATCTGGCTAAAGCACATTAAAGGAGAAAACCCATCTCCATCGGCTCACCGTTTACGAGGGCACAGAGCAGCATGGTGGGGAAGGCACGATGGTGGGAAAGGGTAGTGCAAGCCTGCTCACATTTGAGTACGTGGGGAGGGAGAGATAAGGAGAAAAAGGACAGGAGGTGGAGCCATCCTATAAACCATAAGGCCCACCCACCCTGGAAGAAAACCTTCCTCCCAGAATCCCCCCAGAACAGAACTGCCAGCTGAAGACCAAGTGTTGAAACACAGGAGCCTGCGGGAGGAGTTTTACATCCAAGCCTTTGCATGGCCAGCATCAGCGAGAGCTGGAAATATGTCTCATCCGTGCTGACAGGTGTGTGCTGAGGCCTCGGGTCCCCTGCTGCTTCCTTCACCCTTCAGTCTTTCCAGAGCTTAAGTGACATTCTCAACATAAGCATCCCTGGGTGTCCGCTGAGCCCTGTTAACTCTACTTACTCAGAGATTCCCTTTCATTCAGACACTGTTGATCTGGAAGAAGGTCAAGAGGAAGAAGTTACCAAGTGTTCTTCACAGAAGAGCACAGAGGAGGCTGCCTCAGTGTCCCCTTCTCCAGCCTTTCAGCTACTCAAGCTCCACCTCCAAAGAGGACCATGCCTTGTTAAATAAAAGGGTAGACACAGGCATCCAAGGCACCTGGGAAGTCAAGACAACCATGTCTAAGCTCCCCACTGCAGGCTCTGACACGATGTTCAACGGGAAGCAGGATCTGTTAAAAAGCAAGGCTTCAGCCTCTTAGTTGCCAGTGGGTGAAGAGAAGCCACAGCATCCCAAACCTCTGCTCAAGGCCAAGTACTCTCCAAGTGGGTAGATATGCCAACTTAACATCAGAAAACAGTGTCACTCTTGGAGGATGCTGTGGTCCCACTACGGAGAATAACTCAATGGGATGCCTACCTCCTGAGGTGGGACTGTGTCCTGAGATGAGTGTCTGTATTACCAGCTCTGGCAGCAGCTTTGGTGTTTGCCTCCACCCCCATTGTTACACTATCCTTTTAGATGGTTTATTCTCCAATGCTGTCAGCCAAAGGGGAATCATGGATCACATGGAAGTAATCCTGTAAGATGTGTCTATGTCCTAAACACAAGAAGCATGAATGTGGCCCTATTTGAGCAAAGAAGGTCTTGTTAATGTAACTAAGTTAAAGGTATTAAGATGAGATGATTCTGATCTGTCTGAGTGCCCCAAAAACTTAATGACATCTGTCCTTCCAAGAGATGGGACTCTTTTTTTTTTTTTTTTTTTTTTTTGAGATGGGACTCTTATAGATGACTCCAATTGACAATAGTATGTGATATTATAGTTCCCTACAGCTAGAAGAAAGGATTTTGAATATGCTCACCACAAGGAAAAGATGAATGTTTGAGGGGACAGATATGCTAATTGCACATTGTATAGTATCAAAACATCATATTGTATCCCACAATGTAGGCATATCATCATTAGTGGCAACTTAAAGTAAACGTTTAAAAATACCAGTTAAAATGTGTTTATGTTTACTGCAATGCATTGAAGATTAGTAACACAATATTCCAAAGACCAACGAACTGTGCACTTTCTGTGGGCACATCAGGTGATATGCATACTAGTAGCGTTCCATCGCTGCCACAAAGTACTTGAAATGAAGAGAAAGGGTTTGTTTTGACTTGTGCAGCATTGAAGGCTGCAGTCCATGACTGCCTAGCCTGTGGTGAGACTTTGTGGTAGTGCTGCATGGGTGGGGGCCTGTTCACCTCAAGGCTTCATGGAAAAGCAAGACAGGAAGGGACTAGGGCTCTGTATTCTGCTACAAGGATGCACCTACTATGACCTAAGACCTTACATTAAGTCACCTCTTAAAAGTTTCTACCGCCTTCTAACACCTCCATGAGCTATAGACCAAGTGCATAACACATGGAACATTCTAGATCCAAACTACAGTAGCACATGAATTATACATCAATAAAGTCACTTTTTAAAATGTAAACAAACAAAAACCATTAACATCAAAACAAAGAATGTAAAGCTCCAGTGAGCTGAGCCTTGGGTAACATAAATTGAAGAAGGTTGAGGTAACAGCACAGCCAATAAAGCGTTTGAGGACCAGAGTTTGACTTCCCCAAACACTCCCCGCCCCCACCCCCCCCCCCCCCACAAAGCCAGGCCAGGCATGGTGGCATGAACCTGTAATCCTAGTGCTGAGGAGGTGACTGGTAGGTCCTTGGGGCTTCCTGGCCAGCTAGCTAGCCTAGGCTACCTGCTGGGCTCAAGGCCAGTGAAGAGACCCTGCCTCAAAACTCAAGATGGTCAACACCCAACAGCTATAGCCATGGTTGTCCTCTGGCTTTCATAAATGTGCACACGTGCTAAAAGGGCCTCTCTATTGGCCTGACTCCACCCATAACTATATCCACTGGTAACTGGCCGGAGCCTGTGGCTACCTTTGGCAACCTTTGGTGACTGCTACAGCCACAGGCCTTGGCGTTGGAACTCTGATTCACTGACAACAAGGGCACAGATCAGAATGTTCATTCCTCCTGACCTTGAAAGTTGACATTTCTCTCTGCTCTCTGTCCTGTAGCCCTATGCATGGATACCTCACCCTTTCTCTTAGCAGACTTGGAATGTTCTAAGACTTTCTTCCATGGCTGGTTCTTCCTTGCGCCTTCAGCTTTTCACGACATCATTCTTTGGCATTTTGAAAAGTGATTTTTTTCAACACATTTTTGTATATTTCCACATGTGAGGGAAACAGATAGCACAAAACCAAATACAACTGGTCAGTTAGCTTCTTTGTGCTATGTCAGGAAGTGTGGTCAAGAATCAAGTCCCGACACATTATGCTTGCTGTAAAAACATTGCAAAAGAGAATGCAAACTCAGCTAACAGAGACAGGAAGGCAGTGTCCACAAAACAGCTTATATACCATGCATACCCGTGTCCATGGAAGATGGCTGTTTCAGCGCTCACTATCGACAGAGCTGATACAAGCATAAACATTCTGCAACTTGCTGTTTTCTTGGATTCCTTGGCCCATATGAAGAGTGGTGAAGAAGTCTAGGGCAAAATGCTTAGGGCTAAAGACAGGAGAAAAAGAAAAAACAAGTCTTAAAACTATTTAAAAAAAATAGCACCCTACCACACACAACTGGTCATACTGGGAAGGCTGTATTGGAAGATTTAGATGGCCTGACACAGTACAAGAGCAGTGATCATCTTCTGTCAGATTCTAACGTTCAGAAAGTCAGCACCTTGTGTACAGTGCCTTTAGAAATTAGATACTTGACTGACTCCACTTCCTTTCCTACCAGACCTCCCAGAATGACACAGAGAGGGATGGAGTCTGGTGTTCAGATAAAGAGCAGAGAGGAGAATCTAAAGGCAGCACTCGATGAAATAATTTGGCTCTCCTATTAGGAAATCATTATATTTACTGAAGGAAAAGCTCATTTTTGACAGCAAACATGGAGAAACCAAGCACATGATTTCCCAGGCTCCATGAGGAAGATTAGTCAAGTACACATATGTTCCCGAGGGAAGATAAACCGAACAAACAGGTGAATCCAGCTTTCTATCATTTAGGGCTATAGCTACATCATACAACATCTTTGCCAGCATTTGAAATTTCAAGTGATAGTCATTTGGGACTGCGACTCTCCCATCAAAGGCTGTTTAATACGTACTCAACTTGCACTGTGCCTCATAGCAGGCTGTCACTCTGGATTGGTTTTAGCCAAGGAGGCTTGCTGAAGGTTGGGACAGAAAGATCTCCTTTTGTATGAGAGACAGCTAAGGGTATAGTCTGAGCCTTGCAGTCCCTTCCCACACCATGTGTAGCTATGGCTATAGTAGCCATTGTGCAGTCATGAGATGGCAAGAGTAAAGAACACAGAGAGAAACCCTGGCTCTACTGGGATTTGACTGGGCAGTTCAGCTGATACAGGCCTATGTCCACATTTCTTAAGAGGCAAATACATACTGATTTGGCTTCTTGTGGTTTGGGATTTGTGTCTTGCAACCCAAAGTGTTCCTCACCGGGGGAAAAAGAAGCAGATGTCTGAATGGGCATGGAATAAGAGGTAACACCTTGGTGTCTGAATAGCAGGTATCAAAGGCAGATCCACACTATTAATTTTCTCTTTGCAATCCATGACAGAGCCCTAACAGCAAACGCAGGGATAAAAAGGAGATTTTGGGGTATGCTTAGTCACCAGTATCCATAGACAAGGTTTGCCTCTATGGAGAGAGCCAGGAGACAAAGGGGCACTTAAAGGTTTTGTAAGAAGAATGATAGAAGCTAAACTGCTTTAGAATCTTGGTGGCAGGGCAAGGATGGATCAGGGGACAGTGCATTTGCCATGCAAGCATGAGATCTGGGGTTGGGATCTCTAGGACCCATACAGAAGCCCAGTGGGTACAACAGCCATCTGTAATCCCAGCATGTGGGAGATGGGGGATCCCTGAGGCAAGCTGGCTAGCTAGAATAGGTAGTCAGCAAGTTCTGGGTTCAGTAAGAGCTCCTGCCCCCAATAAATAAAATGGGGAACAATCAAGGAAGATACTCAATGTCAGCTTCCTTGCCTCATACATGCGCACACATGTCCACCTACACACAGATGTGAAGACAAATACAGACACGCATACTACTCACACACTAACCACCTCCATTGCAAAGTAAGTCCCAAGCCAGCCAGAATGGGAGGATATGCCATGTCATTGGTCTCCCAGGAGGGGCTGCAACTTTAAAAGCCCAAGAAAATAGCATCACGGGCAGAGAATAGGCACTGATGAGGTAACACATGGCACCTTGGCCTTCTGGAACAGCAAAAGCAGGAAGGTCACCCTCTCCTTTCCCTCATTCTTTTCCCATGGGGAAGGTCATAAGATCCTCAAGGATGAGCGCACTCCTTGTGCCTGGAAAGAAACTCTAATCCAGTGGTTCCCAAACTGTAGGTTGTAACCCCTTTGGGACCATAGAACCCTTCCACAGGCACCAACAAAGACCATTCTGCATATCAGATAACCATAATGCATACATTATGATTAATAACAGTACCAAAATAGTTATGAAGTAGCAACAAAAAATAGTTTTATAGTTGGGAGTCACTACAACATGAGGAACTGTAGTAAAGGACCATGGAGTTAGGAGAGTTGGGAATCATTGCTCTAAACCATAGTTGGGCTTGCCCACGGGTTCTGCCATTAGATCAAAGCATCTTTGTTCATATGGTTCTCTACAACTGTCCTCTCCTCATCAAATCCATGCACACCATTTCTCAAGTTCCATCGCTTCTTTGAATCCTCACTTCATTATAAAGGTTTCCATGTCACATACGACTGCACTAAGTTCATTATCTTTTGTCCCAAGGGTGATCATGTGACTTCACAGGGACCTGTAAAAGAATGGCTATTCACTCCTGTTAGATGAGGCACCAAACAGTCACAAGAAGGATTTCTCTCAAGTCCAGCTTGGAGAATCAGTTAGTGTACAGCAATTATCAGGAGCATGAGGGACTTAGAGGCAGCTATGCCATGGAAAGAGCCCTACACCCAGTTAATTGTTCACATGCTGGGGAGTCATGACACTCCTTCTCCTGCCCTTCAAAGATGAACTCTATCAGCTTCATTCTTGTAGGGTCAGCAGAGCTATGTGACTTCAACCTGAAATGGCCACATGCCACCCAGGGGAACAGTGACTCCATAGCAGTCTCAGTCACCAAGTAAGCAATCGGAAGAGAACATTGGGCATCCCCAAGGGCAGAGCTAGAGGACGGTGAAAGAGGAAGCTTGCTCAGCCAAGGCAGGGGTTCAGCTTTTTGCCATATAGTATTTTCAGATGTTGTGCTAATTTACAGTGTGTGACACTCCTTATACAGGATGTGGTATTTCCCGCAGTACCACACCCACCAACACTTAGCAATGACGGCTTTGTTACCTTCGTGGTAACATGGTAACATGTTCTACCATGCTTAAAGTACTTTATCTTCCACACTTCATCAGTGACTTCTCTCATTGCTATGGCCAAATGCCCGAGAAGAGATAACTTAAGGGAGTATTTATTTTTGTTTATGGTTGTTAAGGCATGGTACTGGGATCATGAGGCAGTGGCCACATCATGTCCACTGTCAGGAAGTAACAAGACATGGACACTGGTGCTTATCTCAATTTCTCCCCTTTCCATTTTTAAAAAAATGGCCAGGCCATGCGGTGGTGTGGCCCACATTCAGGATGGGTCTTTCCTCTTCTGTTAAGCCACTCTAGAAATGTTCTCATACACACACCCAGGGGTGTTCTCAGTCAACGTGACAGTCAATATTAACTGTCATAAGTACATCTGAACCTGATTTTAGGTAAAAGATAGGAACAAAGATATTACTTCCTGTGTAGATATTTGACTCAGCTCATTAGGGAAAAGGCCATCCTTTAACCAGTGTGCTGTTGTGCTAACTTGATCACAATCAAATGCTTTTTATTTTGGAATTGATTTGCTAACATTTCATAAAAGGAATATATATATATATATATATATATATATATATATATATATATATATATATTCCTTTTAT
>OU015746.1:74607706-74627616 GCA_907169655.1 Acomys percivali | reverse complement strand
TGTGTGTGTGTGTGTGTGTGTGTGTGTGTGTGTGTGTGTGTGTGTGTACAGAAAATCATTTGGGTCTCAGCAAAAAGAATTCATTGTCATTCTTTTCTTTTCTACAGTTGTGTTTGACATTTACCACACCTGGTGTTTACTGTTGGGAAGGGCTCCCACTACGGCCAACACTTCACTTTCCAAATCAGCACATTCACCTACCCCAAAAAGACAGACACCGTTATGAGAAAAGGATTTGAAACTGAGGGCAGTGTGGCTTTATAAACTGAAATAACTGTGTTACTCTGTATTCGTCAACTGGGCCCAACAGAGAACAACTCTATGAGAACAGAGAGGGAAGTTTCAATACTTACTGGTGTCTGAGGCCTCAGACTGGATGACGAAGCCACAGGAACCACGCCTTTCCGGGCAGAAAGGAGGTTCTGTGGCCTTGAAGCGTCTCCAGGAGGCCTTTGCAGTCTTTCTCTAAGCTGGTTTTGTCTGCGACGCAGGGCCGCTAGAAGTGAGCAGAGAGTAAATGACTCCCCACTTCTTATTCACTTGTCTTCAGGCTCCAGCCCACTGAATGGCCACATTCATTTTTACCTTCTTGCCTCTGAGCATTTCAGTGTGGGAGGAGGGGGAGGCAGATCTCCTCGAAATTTAATTTGTCTATTGAGATCCCTAAAATTTGAGTCTAGGGCCGGAAATATATGTGTGTGTTACACATAAGCTTCCTTAAAAGAAGCCAGGATTCTGTGTATCTTTAGGATTGAATTGAAACCAAACTGTGAAAGAATCTGAATACTTGTTGGTAGCTGAGAAGGCTTGAGATCCCATTTCCTTCCTCCTGCAGGTAAGGGGCTTCCTCCCCCTGCTTTCCTGAGGGGCATTCCATCTGGGGATGTGGCGTTTGTTGGCAGACTAGATATGGAATCCCAAGAGTAAGAAAATAGAGGGTTACTGCCTGGCCACTAAGTACAATGGGTCCTCAATTTGGAAAGGACAAGTCCAAACAATTACCACCAAGAGACATGAGCACAGAGAAAGGTTTATTTTCTATAGAAGTGAGAGGGCCACAGAAGTTATCGCCAAAGCAATGCCTTCCTTAGGCAACAGAAGCATTTTGGGGAGCATGCATATATTTATACAGTTGATCGCTATAGTGGGCGTGGCACATACTGCGCATGCTCAATGTAAGGTAATGAGAAAGATGACTGACTAATTTGGGAGTGCGCTTAGTTCGAAGTGATGGTCAACATGTTCAAACAGCTCAAGCAATAGACCAAAACATTTTGGGGCCTGCTCGGCTTTAACCAAATGACAAAATTTTCACTGAAAAAAAAAAAATAAGAGAAAGAAAGAACATTAGAAGATGTTTTAAATGAGTTGCCCCTAAAAGTGCCTCCTTTACTTACTGGCTAGCCACTACTCAGAGTAGCATTCACACAATTGAAACGGAGTCTAATTCACACACACACACACACACACACACACACACACACACACACACACACAAGCTTCCTAATATCATCATTTTAAAAGTAGAAAGAAATTTTTATTTTTTAATTGGAGGCAGTGTTTCATGTAGGCCAGACTGACCTCAAAATTTGATATGTAACCAGGAATGACATTCATCTCCTGATCCTTCTGCCTCTGCCTCCCAAGTGCTGGGATCACAGGCATGGACCGCCAACCACACTTATTACATATTCGTAATATATAGTATGCAATACAATGAGTCCAAAATAGCACCATTTAAAATTACTGGTGCTTTATATTTTATTCATATTCATCTACATCTGTATTCAGATCAGTGTCTTATTTATAGTATGCTACAGTGAAGACCAGCTACACTCTAAGTGGCTGGTCCCCACTTACACTTATGCCCATCAAGATGGTAAGCACAGGTTGAGAGGATTAGGAGGATGTAGGGAGAGAGAGGCGGGAAGGGAAGTGTTTCTTGAAGTTAATAAACTTCTGCCATGCTGGGTCATGGTGGGATGATCTGAAGAACGTTAGAGATGCAAACTGGTGGAGGAGAGCATTGATTTGTCACCACAAGCTTGAGGTAACAAGAAGTCTTAACGCACTGTGTGGATGCTCAGAGATGGCTCCCTATCAACAGTGTACCCACATGGGGAAAGGGAGCAGCCTGAGTGTAGCAAGCAGCTGTCCGCTGAAACCTGTGAAAGCTGAAGGCTTTCTCTACTGTCATCTGTCTATGCCCAAGTCAGCACCCAGCATACACTCTTTGCATAGAACCATCTGACACTACTCATTGATTCCTGGCCTCTTGTGGTCAACGCTAGACCTCTAAGACCTCTACACTTCTTTCTAGCCACCATTTTCATGTCTTGTAAGATGAATGTCTTCTATGGTACTTTTCCCTTTAAGGTGTGTGTGTGTGTGTGTGTGTGTGTGTGTGTGTGTGTGTATACACACGCATGCATGTACCTATGTATGCTTGCATAAGAGCAGGGAGAGGAATATATATATATGTGTGTGTGTGTGTGTGTGTGTGTGTGTGTGTGTGTATGTCACACCACATGTGTGGAGGTAATAGGACAACTTTGACAAGTTGATTCTCTCCTTCTACCTAGAATTCAGGGATCAGGCCATCAGGTTTTCACAGCCAGCCCTTTTAGCTGCTTGCTTTTCCCCAATGAGCCATCTCACCAGCCCCACTGTGATACTTCTGTACCTTGCAGATATCAGTATATTTATTTACAAGTCACACACATACATACAATGTACAATAGCTCCTCACTATCTTTCAAAATAGATTTTTATTTTCTATTATAAATGCAGTACACATTGATACATGTGTGTGCATTCATATATATGTTTGCACACACACACACACACACACACACACACACACACACACACACACCTCCTAATAGCAATACATAAGAACACTGAAAACATTTTAATCATCTATAAATCTGGTGTAAGTCTCCTTTTGTTAAAAATCAAAGAACATGTATATTTTATTTTCACAACTGAACCTCAAACTTATCTTGAGATGGGAAAAATAATTCTCTATTTTCTTACAGAGATAAGTTCAAATTTTCTTGAAAGATATTCAGTTGATATATATGTGTATATAGATATATCAGTATTGATACATACAGTCTTGGGGAAGTAAGCCGGTGACTTCAGAAGTAGCAGGATGATGATTTGGGAAGTGGCTCTCGGCTGGGACAGGTTTCTCCTCCAACAGTATCTGTGTTATTACAGATGGGGACCCTGTACTGGATTAAGCACCACATTGATTCCACAGCATCTATAAACACCTTCTTCATGCTAAGTACTCCTGCACAAAGAAAGCTTTCCTGCCCATTGGCAGTGGGATGCAAGCACGTTGGGGATTGATTTTTCGAAATATGCTCTTAGTTTACAGCCAATGAATAGAGAAAAATCAGCTAGCACAGCTTACGGTTGAAAGGACACACAGCAGCGCTGTGTGGACATGTGGGCTGTGCTGTTCCTATGTCTGGTGCTGCAATGGATGTGGTGTGGTGGGAGATTGACTCAGTGTGCAAGATCCTGGCAGGTATAGAAAGAATATTTGTAACCAGGCTATCCAGAATCCAAGGAAACAGACTTCAGATAACACAAAGGAAGGGCATGTGTGATTGCAAAGGCCAGGGATTCTAAAATAACCTACCGCATTCGAGAAGCTCTGCTAAGCAGGCATTTGAGCCACAAAAGTGTGGGCAGTGTGAACTGTGCATGCGCACAGACCATCAGATGAAGAGCGGCCACAGCACAGGCATGCTCCAGTGGCTCAGCTTCTAATGCAACCTCTTCTGAAACTGCTATAACAACAGCTCTTATCTACGCTCTTTTACTTTTCAAGTTTTATTTCAAGAACCTTACATATGAAAGCTGATTTCAACCTTGCACAAATCTCATAGCAGTGGACACTGAGATAAGGCCAATCAAGGCAATCCAGTTCCTAGATAGTAGAGTTAAAATCTGAAACTGTGTTTAATTGTTTGTGTTCGTCATGACTGGTCAGCAAGCAGTTTTGCTGTGACTGCAAGCAGTCTGTGTTCCAAGTCTGCGCTGAGCATTTTCACCGGCCATCTCAGCATCCTCTACACACAAGCTGTGTGGCTGATGCCACCATTAGCAGGAACAGAAAACTGAGCCCTGGAGAGTTTCCTTGCAAGCTATAGTTGTTTCTCCCAGGGTGAAATGTTCCCTTCTAGGGGAAGACACTAGCTTACCAGACTCTGAAGGAAGTTCATGTGAGCTGGAAATAATCAGCAGGGACAAAAGACTCCTGGGCAATGTGACTGTCCCTGAGTTGTGGAAGCAGGAGCAAGTTTGCAGTTTTCAGGAGTTGTTACCCATGCTGAGAAGGGCTTCTTGGTACTGTAGTTGCTTGGGTGGCCAGTGCTTATAAGTTACTCACCATTCAGGCTGATGTGATTCCAATAAACTCACTGGTTCACCAAGGTAGACTTGGAGGGTATCATTTCTGTGGCCTACCATTGGTTGCCTTTCTAGGCATGTGTTCATGTCTCCCTACAGAAAGCCATGAACAGGTTGCTCACCTGAGATTGAAAAGTAGGAAGTGGAAGTGGTGGGCCCGAGGGACAATGAGCCTGAAAGAGTCAGAACCTACAGGCCTGTTGTGGACACAGAGCGGCAGGAGGGGCCCCTAGCGCCATCCGAGCAGCAGCAGAAACAAAGGAAAAGAACCAGCTGTAATTGACACCCAGGACAGGCTGCATTTGACGGCCACAAAGACAACCAAAGAAGGACATCTCCAGCAACAACTGTCTGTTGGAGCAGGCTTTGGCTGCAGCAGAACACCTCCAGAAGAAAATGATCACAGCCGCAGATGTGGGTGCAAAGGGGATCTCAAAGGTCACTTTGAGAATGAGAAAAACTGTTTCAAATTCCAATGTCTTGTGGTGCCTTTCTGATGACCCAAGCACCCGCTTCCTTACTGTCACTGTGACAGGAAGAAAGACAACTTACAGACATGGTTGGGGACTCTTGGTGGGTTTGTGTCTCCCTCCTCTTCGGATTTAGCAGCTTTCTCCTGAGTGATCCTTACGCGGGGCTTCATTTGCATACACATAGCCAGCCCACCAGGATCACCACCTTTCAGCCTATCTAAATTCCTGCACACTGTGGTTGTCCCTGAGCTAGCCTAAGAAGACCACTAGCCCCACAAGCCCTGACTGGGACCAGGAGCAAGCTGGAGACTAGAAGAACTGCTCCTGGGACTGATGGCCCTGGGCAGGAGTGATCCCAAGATAGGCAACCCTGGTATGGGGCCATTAGGGTGGGCCAGGCAAGAAGTGAACGCAAGATGACCACCAGACCAGCTCCATGGTACCTGGACAGGGAGATAGTATTAGATGACCACCAGTTGGGCACAGCTCAGGTCTTGGGGAGGAGGGTGCAGTCCATGCCAAGATGACCCCTGCCCAGCTCTATAATGTGAGTGTAGCTTAGCACTCCTGAGACCACACCTGAGAGAACCCCCAGATACTCAGAGACCCCAGGTGCCCTACGAGGAGCAAGTAAGTGGTGGAGAAATGCAAGAGAAAGAGAAAGAGAAGGATGTGGGTACAATGAAGAGAGGCAGAACTGGAGCCTCAAGGATGGTGAGGAACAGCCTGATATGAGTAGCCAATGATACCAAATGGGACCAGGGTAGGGTCCTGGACTGTGCTGCCATAGGGGGCCATGTCTGGGCCAATGGCCTTGAAGCAGCAAGGGTCAATTACCACCAAAGGCCAGATGGACATCCCTGGTCTGGGCTGGGCTACAGCCCAGGGCATGTTAATGTCTGAGGGCTGTGCAGACCTGGCTCCACCTTGGCATCCTCAAAGAGCCAGCCCTGGGAACATGAGAGTAGGAGATCTGACCCTGCCCCTTGGCAGCTACAGTACTTCAGAGAGTTGCCCCATATATTGCAGGAGTTGCAGGTGAGTTGGCCCCAATGATATGGGAGACCTGGCCCTACCACTCATCTCCTGTGTGGTGGTGTGGATAAAGAAGAGATATAGCTTCCTCACCCCTCACCACTTGTGGCAAGCAGGAGACCTGGCCCTGGAGTCATGAAAGCAGGAGAACTGGCCCTGTCCCTCACCAGCTGCAGCACTCAGGAAAGTGGGCCCTGCAGGAGACTTTGTTGTTGTTGTTGTTGTTGTTGTTGTTGTTGTTGTTGTTGTTGTCTGTTGGAGGGGGCTCTTGCAAGGGTAGAGGGCAGGGACAAAAGGAGATGGGTGCATGATGTGAAATTCACAAAGAACCAATAACAAGTTTTTGTTTTTTTAAAGCCAGAGAGGCTGTGAGCTGAGGTGAGAGGAAATTGGGGACAGGGTGGCTGAATGTCCAGAGTATCTGAAAATGGCAGGATGGGGCTTATGATCCACAGCTGGAGGTGGGAATTAGAGACTTTCATGTGAGGCAGAGGCAGACAGACCTCTGTGAGCTGCAAGCCAGCCAGGGCTGTCCAGGGAGACTCCATGGGATAAGAATGATTATTTTTCCCTACGATAAACTCATAAATCAAATATGATAGTGAGCTCCCTCCCAGGAACGGGGGGGGGGGGGGGGGTTGACAGAAAGCAGGGACAAGAGGTGTCAGAAAGTTTACAAAGGGAATTCTGTGCTGGAGGAAGAACTGGTAGAAGCCGCCTGCCTCTTGGCTCACTCTCATCCATTAGCTTATTGAATCTTAGTCACTCTTCAAACACACTCAATGCCTTTTAAGAAAATTAACATATGACAGAGTCAAGATGCAGAAGTTGCTTAAGATCTATTTCCCGAATTATATTGACCAGCATCTGCATGTCTTATCAATTGCTCGGTGAATGGAGGTCATAATGATACACTAAGGAAATAAAAGCATCTTCGGTCTTCTAAAAGACAGACTGGATCACTCTCCTTGCAATCTACAGTCGGCAGTTATTGTATGATGACCCACTTTTCTTGAAAAGCCGGGCTCTGTAAATGAAAACGCAAAGCTCCTTCAGCCGGAGTCTAGGACACACACACACAACCAGGACAAATGGTAAACATTCTGGAACAGTCTCCAAACAGAAGTATTGAGTCTGGTCAACTGTGCCTCTCATTCTCAACAGAAACCCAGAGGTTTCTGCCTGGCTGCTGCTTGGCTTCCAGCATGCCTGGGTGCCAGGTGGTGCTATTTCAGCACTGGTTGTGGTTACCCAGCTATTTCAGGAGTGTAGCCGCTACTGAGTTTAATTGCCAGAAACGTCCCAAGAGCTGCTCGTCTCCAGGAGGGGTGTCTGGATGCCTCCTCACACAGAGGCTGTATTCTTTCTTGAGTCGGCTAGCCTCCATGGGTATGTGAACAGAGAGAGAGTGTGTGTGTGTGACACCACTCTCAAGGGAGGGACCCCACAAACCAGCCAAGGTTCCCAATAGAAATCCTTTGAGTGAAGGAGTCTGCTTCAGCATGTAAACCCTTGACAGCATGGCAAGGCACTGTGTGATGTGGACCCCGGCTCTACCGCCTATCTGTCCTGACTGGCTAACAACTTGGAGGAGTTGCTTGTTACAGCTGGTCAGCTCTGCCGCACTCAGCTGTCCTGGGACTGCTCTGTGAGATTCCCCCAGCTTGTGTGCTGTGTGACCAAGGGGAGCTGTAAGCAGCCTGGTGATCAGGAATGATAATCGAAGACGGACTGGTCCTAACGTTCTCTGCCACTCCCAGCTTTTCCTCACTTCTGTACAGAGTCTGTTTTCAAGGAACCTCATGGCTCCCTACCCGGGGTCTCTGGCCTGTGCCATAGGAGTATTCTCAGGACTCTCTGAGGACTCGCCAAATACAGCTGTGCTCCAGACAGCACACTGGCCAGAGAGACCAACAGCTGTTTGCTGGTCCCCAGCCTGAGCTTTCTGGGTGGTCCTGAGACAGAAGGTCTGTTTCCTCAGCTGCAGACAGCAATAACCAGGCCTGGACTCCATTGTGGGGAGAGTAAGTGTGAAAAGAGAAATGGGTAAGAAAGTCTGTGTGAGCTGGGAAACACGCTGGAAAGTAAGAGAGGAGACATGCATCCACTGGGAGGAGAGGGGTCCTGGCAGGAGGCTCAACATGTGTCAACCCAGAAAGCATCATGCTTAGTGGAAAAAAGCCAATCACTAACACACAAGCACCATGTGACTCTGCCAAAAGGGCATTCCCAGAACGGACAGATGCAAGAGGCAGAAAGTCGAACAGGGATTTCTGGGAGGTGGCTGGGAGGAGGGTAAGAAAGAGTCATTCACTGAGTATAGTTTCTATTTGGGAAGACTAGAAAATTCTTGACATTGTTTAGAACAATGTCAAACATTTACAATTATTGGACTGTACTAGACAGTTAAGATTGGGCTGGACATACAGATCAGTGACAGACCACCTAATGAGCACAAATGAGAAATGTCTTCTACCACAATTTAAATGTGTATGTAACTACATATATGTATATATACATATATAAAAATCTCAAGTTATTTATATATATATATGTACATATATTTGAGATTAAATATATATGAGATGATAATTTGGCCCATCTCTGTGGTCTAAGCAGTTGCTTTCTCTAAAAGTGGCCTCTGAGAATTATATCTCAGTGGAGGACGGGTATCCAAGAGAAGGATTCTGGACAACAAGGCTCCTGGCCTCATCATCTTTCTGTGCTTAGAAGACTGCCATAGTATTTGAAATGAGAAATGTGACCCTCACCAGCTCACGTATTTGAATACTTGGTCCCCAGTCGATGATGTCTTTTCGGGGTCTTATTGAACTTTTAGGAGGTACATTCATGTTAGGGAAAGTATGTCAATAGGAGTGGGCTTTGAGGCTTTAAAGCCTCACCTCACGTTCTGTTGTCCATTTCTACTTCTTGTATACAAATCAAATGTAACCAATCATCTTCCTGTTCCTGCCACCACGCCGGGCTTCCCCCACCATTGTGGGCGCTCCCTCTTGGGCCATAAGTTAAAATAAACTCTTTCTTCATTAAGTTGCTTTTGGTCATGGTATTTTATCACAATAACAGAAAGCTCCTAGTTCCACTAACAAAATGGAAGCCAGAGCCATCACACACAGAGGAAAACTTCTCTGAGAGGAGGTTCTGGGGTGAGTCTCTGGGCTTCTGCAACCTTCCTCATCTATGCCACAGCGCAGGAAAAGAGAGGCACACACTTGTGCACTCTTCCTTGAGTTCTTCCTTCCCCAACTCTCAACAGAGCCAGAGCGCAGCTCTTAGTGCAGCATTGCCTACACCCACCAGACACCTCATTTGCATATGAAGCTTTCCCTTGGTCTCCAGAAATGCTTGACTTTTACCAAGACCAACCAAGATTAATAGTGCTTACCTCTGAACCCAAGGACTGCTTTCTTTAAAAATAAAATAAAATAAAATAAAAACCCAACTTATTTTATTCTTTTGAGACAGGATCTCAGGTAGCCCCAGTTGCCTCAAACTTGTTATATAGCTGAGGATGACCTTGAACTTCTGATTCTATGCCTACAAGTACTAGGATTGTTGGTGTGTGTGCCACCACACTGAGCTCACGCACAGTGATTTTCTGTAGCCTTGGCCATCTCTGTGCTATTGGGTCTCCAGTCTAGAGTACTCTTATGACTCTGAATTGTTTTCTTATATTGAAAATAATTTTTTTTCATACAATATGTCCCAATTATGGTTTCCCTCCCTCTAGTCATCCCAGATCCTTCCCACTCCCCTCCCATCCAGATCCACTCCCTTTCTGTCCCTCGTTAGAAAACAAACCAGCATTTCAGGGATAACAGTAAAATAAAATCAGATGAAACAAAAACAAACAACCAGAAGGAAAAGAGCCCCCAAAAGCACACAAGACATATATAGATGTAATGACACTTGGAAACCCCATAAAAATGCAAAACCAGAAGCCATAATATATACACAAAATTTATAGAGTATTAATTAATTAGATATAAAAATTTTAAAGTTCTGATAAAGCATTATAAGACAAGGAACCTCCAAAGATACCTCTGAGATAGTTTTCTGTTGGCAACTACTGCTGGGCATGCGGCCTGCCCTCGAGAGTAGTTTGTTTCCCCAGTAAGACTCCTTTGGAGAAAACTAATTTCTCATTTGCAAGTGGTTATCAGCTGAAGAAGCTCCTGGGCTAAGGATGAGGGCATGTGCCCACTTCTTCTTTCAGCTCCAGGACCCCATTTGGTGCAGACCGCTGCAGGGACCAGGCATGCCACCTCAGTTTCTGTGAGTTCATACATGGTCAATCCTGCTAATGTTTAGAAGGCCTTGTTTTCTTGGTGTCCTCTGTCCCCTCTGGCTCTTACATTCTTTCTGCTTCCTCTTCTGCAAGGTTCCCTGAGTCCTGAGAGGGAGGGATTAGATGAAGACATCACAGTTTGAGATGAGTGTTCCAAGGGCTCTCACTCTCTGCTTATTGTCTGGCTGTGGGCCTCGGTAGCTACTCCCATCTGTTGAAGGAGAAAGCATCTCTGATGATGACTGAGCAAGGCACTGGTCTGTGTGTACAGCGTGTCATTAGGAGTCATTGTATCGCTATGTTCCCTTATGTAGAACAGTAGCATTTGTTTCTTCCCCTAGGTCCCTGAGCTTTCTGGTATCAGATTCTCCACCACCCAAGCAGTGTCAGGTATGGGCTCCATCTGATGGAGTGGACCTTAAATACAATCAGATACTGGTTGGTTCCTTGTCACTGGGTTGGTATTTACATTTCTCTATGCCAGCCATCTATAACTGTCTATTTCCCCTTCCCAGGGAGAACGGTCCTTTCCTCAGCTTTTACTTATTCTCACTTAACCTCTGCGGTTCTACAGAGGTTGTGCCTTGCTTATGTTTGGTGAGTCTTGGTTTCTTTTTGGTTTGGGTTTGGGTTTTGGTTTTGGTTTGGTTTTGTTGTTTCTGTTTTTGTTTTTTTATAAACCTGGCTGCCTCTTGGGTGTCTCCATTTAACAATGTTTCAGTTATCCCATCCCAACTTACTCACCGATCTACACCATGCTGCCAGCATGTCTCTGATGCCCACCAAGGCATGGAAAACAACCAACCTGGGCTCCTTCTTCTTTCTCCTACCCATCTCCTCTCCCGTTTAGAAACCAGAGAGCAGAACAGCCCCTTGATGCAATTCAAAGCTTACCAGCTTACAGGGGCTCAGGGGAGGATGGAGAAGTGTCTTCACTCGCCAGATGGCTGCTGTTCTTGTCTGTTTCTGGCTTAGTCCTCCCATTCTGAAATCCAGGACAGACTCTCACCTGCGGTGACAACCTCACACCTGCTCAGACACTCTGCGTATTACTGAATGGATGGCTGAATCCTTGACATTGATATTCTCTCAGTTTGATAACTGAAGACACGGGGATCTGGAGACGTTTAGTGACCTGTTCAGAGCCGCAACACTGCTTAAAGGCAAAGGCCAGCTTGGAGAATCTGAGTTTGGGGGGTTATTTGATTGCTGTGTCTTCTTCCTTAGCTGCTGATAAAGCTTGACCCTGGGCCTGATGGTTTGGGTTGCAGTGTCACTCCCTCCTCCCCAGGAAGCACAGGAGATAGTCTCATGACTCTCAAGTGTTCTCCCTTCTGCAGACTTTGGCAGCAGGTCAAGATGCAAGAGCTGATGTGGGAAAGGGGAAGAACCGGAGAGAGGTCAAGTCTTTATTCCCAGTGCCTTTGCTTGGAAGACCAGAAAAAAAGACACACACGCGCATGCACACACACACACACACACACACATACACACAGTGGGGGATTGTCCCTGCCTCCTAGCCTCCCAAACTAGCCAACGAGCTATATCCCTAGTGTGCTTTTCACAATACTCTTCTTAAAGTGGAGGACCCTGATTCCCTTTGCGGTAGGCATGCATATTCCTGAACTTATTTTCTCAGAGCCTCAGAGGATGGAAGCCCAGGCTTAGACAGTGAGGAAAACTCTAAGATCTGAAAGGACAGCCACCTGACTTCTGTTAGCATTTAATACTGCATTTCCCCTCACTTTCTCTCCCTTCTCCTGATGAGCAGGCAATGTTAACAGTGTCTGTGGCCCACAAGAACTAATAGCCAGCAAGGCTGACTTTGCAGACACTATGAAGACGACAACCCAGAAGCACCAGAGAAATTCTTAGAGAGTAGGCATGTGGGAAGGGAGGAAGATGCGCTCTAAGAAACCCAGAACGAGAGTGCCTTCTTCATTCCACACTCACCAAACGGGACCTGCAAGCACTTCAGAAACACGCAAAGTGTTCCTGGCACCCACGTTCAAAGTGCAAAGAGTCCGTAGATATCTCTTCTCCTACATGAGGAGGAGCTCCTTACCAAGTTGATCCAAGCACCTGTATCCTGTTCGCCCAAGAAAGCTTCCGGGGGCGGGAGGGGGGAGGTGGGAGGGGGAACGCCTCCTCAGAGGAGCTCCTGCCACACACAAACCCTTTTTGGAGAAAGGCAAAATGGTGGACACATCAGGTGCAGTGGCACAGGACTGTAATCCCAGCACTCGGGAAGGCAGAGGCAGGCGGATCTCTGTGAGTTCGAGGCCAGCCTGGTCTACAAAGGGAGTCCAGGACAGCCAAGGCTACACAGAAACCCTGTCTTGAAAAAAAAAAAAAAAGGGAAGATACATTTAAACATAAATGAATGACTGCAGCTCCAAATACTCAAGGCTGGGTCAGCTGAGGTGGACAGTGACTTCTGATACAGAAGCCTTTCCGGACATCTGCTACAGAGCCAAGGAGATTCATCTGCCTGGGTCTCCCAGGACATTGGGCATGGAGGCTTTTTGTACTGAAAATGTAAAGCAGGCTGTGCTTGGGGCTTTTAAAGAAAGAGCTGTTCTTAATGCATGGAACACCATCAGTAGGACATCATGCCACTGCAAGTGCCTTACAGGAGGGAGCCCTATGTCCCTGTGAGGCAGAAGCAGTGTGGAAAGGAAGGAGGACTAAGGTGAATGAAGAGCAGGAAGCAGGGGGAGGGTCATGGTCAGCCATCCTCATCCTCAGTGAATAAAGCAGAACATTGTAACCTCTAACATCCTTGCAAAGTTTTAAACCCCCAGAGAAAATTCAACTCAAATTTCCCATCCATCTTTGGCTCTGTCTATAGTAAGGACTTACTATATGTCTTTATGGGATACTGAACTGGACAGGAGACAAGCAAACACAATCAGTATACCCAGCCTTCTGTAAGAGCGCACACTGAGGGCACAGAGCTCTCTCATTCGCCAGCTCTCCTTGCACACGCACACAGAAGCTGAGGAGGCGACAGAGAGTTCAACGGAGGGCAATTGCAAGAGGTGACTGGAAAGTTGCAGCTGCCTGGAAGGAAACAGGATGCTGATGTGCTCAGGACTTGATTTTTCAAGTTCAGTAAGACTGACTTGCATCTCTTGGTGCGGCCCTTGTTAGAGTGTGGATGACTCTGAATCCGGCTGTTCCCAGCAGGGATGTCTGTTATTTCCACACCCACTCTTGTGGATCATCATCTTTACAGCCTGTGTTCCAAACTGACCTGTCCTTTATCCATTATTTCTGCATTTGCTGTTTGTTTTACTCTTGCAATTGTGGTTACAGTGGTTTGCGGTGGAACTATGATTTAAGGCTCTGCCGTTTACAAAAGACTGCTAACCATTCCCATGGAAATGAGTCCAGTAACTTTTTCACATTTCATCCAAGCCGGTCTTCGGGGTTCTGTGATCTCCTGTCATGCTTCCAGGCACTGTAAATGCTGAGACTTTGCAGAGGAAAACAAATCAAATGCAGAGAAAAAGATGGGACCGTGGTTTTCGTTTCACTTGAAAGCGTTCAAAACGCATGAGGCTTTTAGTCATATTTTGTGTAGCTCATCTTTTCAGCAGGAGAGCACACTTTTATACACTTACAGATCTGTGCCAAGACTTAAGCACTGGAGCATCTGTTCTTCACTCAGCAAAGTTTATCATGCACCTAGTAAGCGTCAGGCTCTGAGTACCAGATAAAACAGTGAATAAAGCCAACCCCCCCCCCACATGTGTGTGTGTCTTATAAAGGGAAAATAACTATGAATATGGACAGCACAGTAATGATACGTGCTAAGAAAAATAGAGCAGTTATGGAGTACAGAGGGGGTCTACAAGCTGGCTTAGGAAAGCAGAATGCCCCTTTGACTAAGGGAAGTAATTGGAAACGTGGATTTCTGGTGTTGAAGGGCCAGCTGGAAGGATTAGCCATTGCAAAGGCCTGGAGACAGCAATGGCCCAGCAGGCGAAGACAAGAAAGAGCAAGGCATCCCTGTGCCTGGAGGTGTCAGTTGTAGGAGATTGGGTCAGAGGGGTAACAGATGGAGTTGAACTATGTGGACTCACACACAGAGAGATCATGAGAACAATTCTGGGTGTTGATTTGAGTGAGTGGAGAGCTCCTTGGAGGGTTCTGGGCACGCTGAGCAGAGTAAGACATACTTAGGTTCCAGAGGGTCACCTCTGGCTGCTTGGTGACCATGGGTTGGGGGGTTGGGGGGGACAGCCCACGGCAGGAGGGCGTGCATAAACAAAGGAGCCAGGTGGTGCCCCTGCATCAGGCCAGCTGTGGACTGGCTGAGCCTCAACCCCATTCATGCATTTACTGTTTGCTGTGGACTCTCCGTGATTCACTTGGACTGCATCTGTCTAGTTATCGGTTTGTTTTTCATACTTAGCACAAATAATTTCATATTCACAGATAACCACCTAATTCCAATTTTCTTAAATGAAATGTAATGGTGACTAAAATTATAGAACCAGTGTATTATTTTCATCCCATTTACTCTAATGTGAAAATAGGATTAAAGACATTTTTTCCACATAAAAGTCCTCTTACCCATCTCCAAATTTTGAGATATTCATAGGATATCAGACTAGAAATTAAGAACGCTAATGAATTCTTTTTTCTTTTTGTAAACTTGTGTCTAATCACTTCTACCCTGCACTCATCACACTTGCAGAAGTTATACTTAAAAGAAAATGACCACGGTGCTAACTGGGAGTGGGGGAAGCTGAATGTATTCTGAATTGTACTATTGCAAGCCCTCAAACAGGTTTGCTCACACAGGGCTGTGACATAAGGAGAAAACAGAACACAGTGCTGGCGCGCACGGCTTGGTTTGTAAAGTTTATTGCTCATTACCCCACACCAGGGCCCAGTTGCTGCAAAAATGAAGCTTGCAGTGTCAGGCATAGCCATAGGATCCATCCAGCATGGGTTGGTCTTGAGAACCAGACTGGAGCAACATAGGCATTAAAAAACAAAAATAAAAACAAACAAACAAACAAAAAACAGGCAGGCCCAGAAGAGACGTTAGAAATGCATACGTACAGGAAAGCTGGGATTGGGTGGGGCGGACTCACTCTGATGTTGGGCTATCCAGAAGACTCAAGGCTTTGCACCAAGCAATACTAAGTGGTTAGGATAGCCAGTCTCTGTGGGAGGTCTCCTTGGGGGTGCAGTCTCAGGCTAGCATTATCCAGGAGGAAAACTCTACCACTGCTCGTTTTTGTGTAGGCCACCATCAACATCCACACAGGGCCCTCAGAAGGCTTTACCGTTTCCCTGAGCAGCACCTGGGGGAGGTTCTGCCAGTGCCATGGGTCTGGGGCATTGGAGTCCTTGACAATGTGCAAACAGCACCCGTTGACTCAGGTCTCCACCTTCTCCCCACACCCAGGACAGTGAAATGTGAATGGCTTGCAACTCTTTGGAGCAGACCACTGCTAACAGAACCTACTCTCACCCTTGCCCCTGCCCCTGCCCTCCCCCACTGAGGCAATGAGGAGACCCAGGTAGTGGCCAATTTGCCATAAAAACAACATAGAGGAGAGCCCAGATGGCCTGCAAACCTTGAGCTGAAAGAAGAAAGGACCTTGGTTTAGTCAAGACACTGAGGAATGAGAGTCTCTGTTACACGGCAGCACCTCAGCTAACTAATGAAGACATCCACTTTTCCCAGCACCTCGAGCGGCTGTCAGAAACCGCAATACTGAGCTCTGTGTATGCATCTTTGGCTGTGTATATTTATGTACAGTGGAAGACTACTATATAGCTAGATCCAGAATGCCATCCAAACAGTCTTATGTTTCAGGTTTGGCTACCAGATTGGCAGTATTAGCAGGGAGGCAGTAACAGTCTTTTGAGAAGTGGGGCCTTAGGAGGAATTCTTAGGTCTTTGGTGTGTGTCCTCAATACGTATCATGGGGCCAAAATCTCTTCTTTGTAAAAGTAACTTTTATTCACCTGGTGTAATTGTCATCTTGGAGACTAACTGGGTCTAGTTCTGGAAGCTTCTAGCTCCCTACAATCTAATCTAGACCTAGAATGTTTTCAGCCTCTGAGACTTACTGCTGGATAAGTTCACCCTTTCCAGCTCTTTCTGAAGGCTGGCTGGTTAGCTCAACTCAGCTGTTCTGGCTTAAACTCCTCTCCAAGCTGACTAATTCAATGTGACTCTTCTCTCTGCCTCTGACTGAATTATTCTGCTTGGCCCCAAACTAATTCTAGCAATCTGTTCTAATCTTCTGACTCCTTCTCATTCTCTGGTTTGTTCTGTGTTTACCTGTGTCTAGCCTGTTCTCTCTTCAGCCTCTCTCTCTCTCTGTAATGCCACAAACTCAACTCTACTGAACCGCCTCTCTACTCATTGACTGAACATCACTGACTAGAACTTAGAGATCTGCATGCCTCTGTTTCCTGAGTGCCTGGATTAAAGGCATATACCGTCATGCCTGGATCTAAGCTTTTCTTTACATGAAATTTGCTCTATACCAGGCTGGCCTTAAACTCAGAGATCAGCTCACCGCTGTCTCCTGGGATTTAAAGTGTGTCTGCGTTCCAGCAGGATCACACAGACCTAGAAAGTCTTTGGATATGATCTCTTGCCAGAGCAGCCATGTTCTGAATTAACATTCCCCTATATTTCCTCTCTTTTGCAATGAGTCAGGAGGTGGGACAGCTTTTCCTTATCATGTGGGAGGACCATAAGGAGTTGTCTCACTACAGACCCAAAGCAAGGAGAGCCATCAATCATGAGCCAACGCCTCCAGAACTGTACAGCAAAGTCAACCTTTTCTCTCTGTATGTTGATTATCCTAAATATTTGTTATAGTAATGGAAAACTGGCTAACAGAGATTAACAATAGTAACTAATAATAGAATAGTTAGATGATATGCCGTATTAAAATTACATGTATATCACTTTTTCCTGCCTCAAAAAAAACCTTAACTTTTCATTTTACTTAATTTTGGGATCATAGGTAACCATGAATTATTTAAACTGTGGAAAACAAAACCAGGAGGTAGTAGTTACTTTTTTCACTGCTGTGACAAAAGACCTTAAGGGAAAAAAGCTTGGTAACAGAAGTGTGAAGATGGTGGCCACATTGTGTCCGCAGTCAGAAAGGGGAGAAATGAATGCTGCTGTTCAAGTAAATATCTTCTCTTTTGGAAGCTCTGTATTGAGCCTGGGGCCTCAGGTCTTGGGGTGGTCTTGCTAACGTTCAGAGTGGGTCTTGGTCTTCCGTCTTCAGTTAACACATTCACAGACATGTGTAGCGGTCTGTCTCCTAGGCGTTTCGAAATGGAGTTGAGAGTGAAACTAAACCATCACACATGGAGAAGAGGGGACTGTCATATCATTGTGGTTTGCCTATTTTTTTTTTCTTCAAATAATGGAAGGAAGCCCTGGAGTGAGGTCTGTTTCTTGACTGAAAACCATCAAAGCCAGACTTAGACTCTTGGGAAAGAACCTGAAGAAAATATTAGTGCTTTTAGAAGCCCCCATAAAGTGTTTGGCCACTATACACACTGGGGATTTCCTCACTCAGAGAGGTGAAATTTTATTTGTACCTTCCACCTGACATTTTAAAACTGGGGCCTGGGTACAGATTTCTTTACGTCCTTCTAAAACCAGTGAACTTGATTCTGAATGGTAATGTGTTATTCCGTGAAAGAAGTGGATGGCCCATGGCTGCTGAGTGATGTTAGGGCCATCATGGTCCAAGTTCCTCCCAGGAATCTCGATGACTACTGAGAAAGTCCACCAGTAACCCTTGGCAGGGATATCTGCGGTAACCTGCAAGTATTCCTAACGTGAGTGCAGAGTAGGTCATTTCTCTTTCCCCAGCTTAGAAATCCCCAGTGATTTCTCTCCCCCCCTCACACACACACACACACACACACACACACACACACCTTCCTAATATGACCCTAACAAGTTCCTAAGCAAGAATCAGTCCCTAATGGCTTGCCCCCCACCCCGACCCAACAGCCAGCCTCACTCCTGTATGCAGTGGCACCCATCAACAGTATAACTTCTCTTGTGAAATAATTCTCCCCCGACTGTGGCTATTTGGGGCTCTTTTTCATCACTGTACACTCATTGTAAAGATAATAGTTTTGTTATGACATTTTCATGCCTGGACACTTGCTACATTTTGATCCTATTTACCTCACAGCAACCCCTTCTTCCCCCCCCCCCCCCCAGCTGCCCCCAGGCTCCTTCCCACCTCCAAATACCATACTCCCGCCCCTAATTGATTCCCCCTCCCCGCCCCCCACATACTCCACCTCTTCCTTTTTTTTTTTTTGGATTCTGCGTCTGAGTGAAAACCCTGCAGCATTTGTCTTTCAGAACCTGGCTTATTTCACTTATTTCTTCAGCTCCATCATTTGCTCGAAAGCAATACAATTTGATACAATTTTGTTCCTCATTCTAGCTGCATAATATTCCGTTGTGCATACGTGCCTCGTTGTAGGCAGGTCTTCACTTGCCGGACCCGACCTAATTTGGCTCCGTATCTTGGCTCTTATGAACAGTGCTATAATGAACATGGGTGTGTAGGTGTCTCTGTTTCATGCTGATTTGGATTTCTTCAGTAATATTCCTAAGAGTGGCACAGATGAGTCATTTGTAGTTTTTTGAGGCCTCTCCGTGCTGATTTTCCACAGTGACTGGGTTAGTTCACATCCCGCCAGCAATTACAAGTGTTATTTTCCCCCAAATCCCTACCACCGTTTGTTGTCGGTTTTTCTCAGTGACAGCCATTATGACTAGCGGAGATAGAATTTCAGTATAGTTGTGATTTGCATTTCTCTGCTGGCGAAAGGATATTAAACATTTTTTTTCATGTACTTATTGGCCATTTGTACTGCTTTTGAAAACTCTCTGCTCAGCTCATTTTAGGCCCTATACTTCCATCATTTTCAGTGTTTTCCCTAAAAGCTGTAGCATCCTACTATAAATATCATGGCTTCCTCTGTTTCTTCAGGTCCTTGAACTAAGAAAGGGGGAAAAAAAGGATGAACTATTGTATTTGCTTTGTTTAATTTCCTAGATCCCCTCAGGGTCTACACTCTAAGCACACCAAACAGGAGAAGAAAAATGAGATGACTGAAAGATGGTGATCAGCCCCAAGACTGCTTACTTGGCTTTAGCGTTAAGAAAAAGATCCTCCAACAGGCCTAGATCCATTCGCACACTGAAGAGAGCCCAATATTTTTTTTCCCTGCAATGTTCTGAATGACAGCCAGAAGGCTGCTTTCCACATTCTGCAACGGTGAATGCAGGAGAATGCATGGGCGTGCACACCCACACTCTGCACTTATGCAAGCTGAAAGAAAGGCTGTCTTTTGTGTTGTCAATAAATCTCAGAGCTGAACTCAGTGACAACGCCTGCAAGGGACCAGGCAACGGCTTCATTCTTGATTATTACCCAAAACTTGAACATTTTCTTTGCCTCTCCACTCTTGCTAAAGTATTTGCCATTGTCGACATCATCTTTATTAAAATACTTCAGATCTGTCAGTCCATTACAAACAGTACCAAAATTACTGCTATACTTTTAATAATACTACTAAATCTTTGATAGAATATTCACTTGTTGGATATTAGACTAGAAACATCTCATGGAATATGT
>OU015746.1:74597706-74602706 GCA_907169655.1 Acomys percivali | reverse complement strand
CCCTCCAAGCAGCTGCCCTCAAAAACCTTCCCACAGAAGCCCTAAAAGTTATTGCCAGCCTGTGACATAAGGAAGATGTTAACCAGCCAGGATTGAGGCTGAGTATCCACAGGTATGGCCCAGGCTGTGTGGCCCCACCATTTGTCTCGCTTTCCATGAGGCTGCCCCAGAGCTTCCTGCCTGCTGTGATTTGTGCAGCTGATCACACGTGTCTGTCCACATTAGCGTCAACTCTGTGCTTGGCATCTCCTCCCCCCCTCCCCACCAACCCCCCTCCCCCGCTATGGTTAATACTTCAAGCTGAGTTCTCTACTTCCTGCCATGTTGCTATCAAATACAAATTATTCCACCTCTTTTCTTTGGCTCTGCGGAAGCAAACCCACCGGTGCCTCTTCTTAAATGAGTGTTCCAGGGGATCTTTTAGGAAAGGCTGTTCTCCATTCTGTGAAAGTCAAGCTGTTAGGTGACATACACCCCCTCCAAAAAAAAACCATCTGATCCACACTTCACGGGAGACCCTGAGCCACAACCGTTGTATTCGTGATTACCAGAAACTGTGATAAAGGCTTGTATAAATCCCCATGTTTGAGGTTAACTTGTTACATAGCAATAGAACGCTTACAGATGCTCAGACTACTTGATTCTCTTACCAGAATAATCTAAAAGCCTTGTTTGACCATCATGCTTATGGGCCTGACTGTAGACACTGGGCAGAGGAAGATTGTAAAGGTGATTTCTGTGTGTGCATGCGTAGTTCCCAGGCGCTGAGGATACTCCTTCGGGGTTCTTTTCCTTTTTCAGAGTGTCTCCATTCCATACGCCCTGTTTCTCCAAGCGGCTCATAGGCCGTTCACCATCTTAGAGGGTCCTATCAAAGACTTAAGAGGGTCGCTCTAATTCCTTCTGGAATAAGTTCCTCATCTACCAGGGTCTAATTGCATTTCTCTGTCAATAACCCACACATATTTACACGTACGTTTATGCAGAAGTAAAGCTCTCGTACCCCGCCTCAATTAAATACTAATCGTAAATTAACAGCTTTGCCACCTTGACAAAGAAGAAAAGGCATTTTCTCTTTCCTCTCCGGGAGCCTATAGCAGAACCATCTGAATTCAAGTTGTATAGGGACCTGAACAGAAGAGGTTTTCAAGGTTCTGGGAGGATGGCGCCGGGAGGAGCTTAGGAAGAGCTTTTTATATTGAGAGGCAAACATGACTTTTTAACGGGATTTTTTTGTAGCAGCTTGAGGACCATTACTCTTGCCTTGGGTAGGAAAGCAGCTGGGAGGAGTGTGAAATTCCTGATCTGCGGTGTTATACAATGCCTCGTGGAGTCCTCACGTTTAACAAAAGCATCAAATAATAACAAATGCAACTGGAGCCGTCCACGGGAGCCCTGAACACCCCTCTCGGTTCCTCTGAAAGGATGAAGGGGAGTGCTGTTTGGCGCTGGGGCCAGGGCCAAGATTTCTTTCCTTGGCAGGCTTTGTTCCAGGTCAGTCTGAAAAGTAAATAAGACAACCTGGGCTTGGAAGCAAGCAGAAGTTACAGGCTGGTGGAATTCTATATGAGTTGGAGCCGTTGGTGTTTATTCACCAACGCGGCCCCCTCCAGCTTTGTTTAATTAATGATGGGACCAAAAGGATTTCCCCACAGGGAATGCGGAGATTTCTATGATTTCTCACCTAACCAGGCCTTAGGCTCCGTATTCTAGAGCAAGGATGCTTACAGCCTCCGCCAGCTGAGAACAGAGAAAGAAACAGAGCCAGCCAACCTGTGGACATCTGACTACTACTTTGAAGAGAAATTGTCTCTTTGGGGGTTTGTTTTTTGTTTTTTGTTTTTCTAAGACAGGTTTACTTTGTGTAGCCTTCGCCGTTCTGGAACTTGCTCTATAGACCAGGCTGGCCTCGAACTCACAGAGATCTGCCTGCCTCTGCCTCTTGAGTGCTGGAATTAAAGGTATGCACTACCACCACCCCTCTGAAACTGTCACTTTTTAAAAGCTCACAAACATATATTAATATCTTATTAATTCTTTAAGAATTTTACACACAGCATCTTGAGCATAATCTCCCCACTGGTCCCCCTAACTTGTCCTAATCACCCCTCCCAACTTTATGACCTCTTTACTTTCTTTTAATAACCTACCGAGTTCAATTTATGCCATCCATGGACTCATAGATGTGAGGCTATCCAACAGAACATGGTCAGTGTACCAGAGGCCACACCCTTGAAGAAAACTGACTCTACCTCTGATAAAAAGCCATCATAGAGCCACAGCACCTCAATTAGGGGTGGGTGCTCATGAACCCTCACCACCATGCTGGACCATCGGCTGTTTGACCTGGTGCAGGCCTCCACCGCTGCTGTGAGCACATTTGTCCTAGCAAAACCATGGGATGCTTCACACATTTACACGTCATCTTTGTCCTGGGGCCTTGCTGATTTGCTCTGTACCCTTCCAATTGCAGTATATGGGCTATCAAAGTGGGAACACCCACAAGCGTGTTTTAATGGCATGCTACCCCTTAGCTCTTTCACAATAAAAGACGCCAGACATCCAACTAGAAAAGGATCCTTTCTTTCACTAGGCACTGAGACTAGCTAGCTCAGCAGTTCACAACCTTCCTAATGCTATGACCTTTTAATACAGTTTCTCTTTGTTGCAGCGATTGTTAAGGGTAACGTTATTTCGTCGCTGCTTCGTGACTGTAATTTTGCCTTTTTTATGAATCACAATGTAAATATCTAATACACAACCCGAAGGGGGGTCTCGACCCACAGGATGAGAACTGCTCCTCTAGTCGGAGCTAGTCATCGCGTGACTTCCAGAAGCTTCCCAAGCCTGGCCTCTTCTGCTGCATCTATGCTTCGAGGTGCAGCTGGATGCCCACAGCCTCTGGAAGGACAAGTGAAGGCAAGGACAAGGCCATTCAAGCAAGCTCTCTTCGTGTGTCCTTAGCAAGGCCAAAGCCTCCGGATGAACCATGGAAACGTCATCCTCTCATCTGGGATGGTTGATGTCAAACATCTGGATGTTATATAATAAGCCATTTGGGGTTGTTTTTCTTGCTCTTTTAAAAATAACCCCAACAATGAAATCGGGAGTTTGGAACTCTGCTTTCAGATGCCTTCCATAAGGTCACTGTGCAGAGCTGGCTTGCTGAACTTTTTTCTTTTCCATTAAGAGCTATGCACGCACACTCAGCAAAGGGGTTGTGGAACTGAAACTGATGTCTGCAGGTGACCATGAAGCCTTTCTCAGGCTCCTCAGATGTCCATTCCTTGTGGTCACAGTGCCTGACAATGGAACAAATGGCAGCATGCTAATGTTTACAGGCACTGGTGGCCTGTGCTTTAGAAAACACACACGTCTACACTATAGCTTGGTTCTACACACAAGTAAATGACACCAACACCTCTAGCAAATTCTGTTTCATTTCCCCTCAGTTCTGTAGAACACACTGAAACAGAACTATGGACTCCCAGGCTTTCCATGCCCGTGGGCCATACCTTGATTATAATGCTGCTAAGTTCTTGGTCAAGCACAATGTATAGCCATAAGGAGGGAGCAGCCTGCCCCTTGCTATGCCACATGCTCTTTCAGTTGGGCCCTGCTCCGTTCTTTCTGCTTCTTGCTTTCTCCCATGGCTCATGTGTCACCATTCACTTGTGAAGAGATATTCAGGCAAAGGCAGTAGGGCCCATGTGAATGGCACTGTCACTCTAAAGTGGGCTGCCATGTTTTAAAGCCCACAAGAAGCATCCTCAAATGGCAGGGACATTCTCTCCTTGAGGAAAGTATCACTGTGGAGAAACAGAGGTTTGAAACAACCACCAAGAGCGGTGGTGCACATTTTCACTCCTGCATGTCAGGAGACTACAAAAGGAGGGTTGTGAGTACCAGGTCAATCAGGAATATACAGAGGGGACCCTGTGCTCCCAAAACAGAAGTAGGGAAGGAGAAAGGGAAGGAGGATGAGGAAGAAGAAAGAAAAAGGAAAGAGAGGAGGGAGAATAGAGCAATCGCAGTTGTTGAAGGCGGTTAGGCAACTTGCTTTCTTTGTAGTTGAGTGGGGACCTAGCGCATGTCTGTCCATGGAAACAACACAGTGGAAAAGCCACTGAGACACTTGCTTTGGGAGGCAGCAGGCTGGGTGCAAGTTTGACCTCTGTCACTGTATAACTTGGAGCAATTGTTTAGTTTCCTGAAACCTTCTCTGTTAAGTGAAGAAAATAACATGGCATTTACACTGGGCTCTGTGAAGAGAGAATGTGTGAGAAGTGCCTTGCCTGGTACAAAGTTTCTCTGATGATTAACTCTCATTATAATCACCAGTAGATTTTCCTGGCTGCCCTTAAGACCTTAAGAGCTTCTACAGGAACCACTCTAGGCTTTAAACAAAGTAGCCAATCTGGATTTAGCTTTCCATTACAAAACCCACAAAGAGTTGCTGGAACCAGAGACTTTTATTGTTAACTAGACAAGAATTGTGGAAACCGACAGTTCCAGCACAGGCTTGGTGACCTAATGATGTTACCATGTCCTGTGTGGCTGGGAATTGACCTGATTGAGGTTGATGAGAGAATAAAGGAAAGATACTGAAGTGACAGGTACAGAAAGGCTTGAGTCAGGTGGGTCATGTGTACTTTGATGGAGTGGTACCAACTGCTCAACCACAGGGAACTTCAATGTGTTTGTTATGTAATGCATGGGGGAGGGCAGGGTTAGCAAGTCTATAGGAGGTCTCTGTAGGTGAGCAGGCTCCAGCTATGAACATCTGGGAGGGGGAAATTGCAGTTGCTAGTTTTTCCACACACACTGATCAGTTGTTTGTAAACACTTGCACTTGGACACACTGTTGACATTTGCACTCAGACCCGGGGACAGGTTTGCCATTGCTCTGAGCCTCACCTGAGGAGTTAGGGGAAGCCTTTGCTACTCCCATGAGTCTGAAGCACTAGTCCTTGATATAGCCATGCCTTTAAACAATAATA
>OU015746.1:74573855-74597696 GCA_907169655.1 Acomys percivali | reverse complement strand
TCTTTACACACTCACTCTAGACTTCATCCACTCTTTACACACTCACTCAAGGTTTCTTTACCTCCTCCTTACATGATATAATTGAAAAATAAGATTTGTGTGTTATTCCTCATGATTATAGTATGGCCGCTGCAGCTCCAGACATCACATGACAGGATGTAAAGAAAACTCTCCCTTCACATTCCCCTCTCTTATTAAGAGAAAAAAAAAAAAGGTGTTTTTTCCCCCAGACATTTCCAACAAATTTACCTTATATTTCCATGGTCGAAGTAGTCATGTGTCTAGCACTAAATTGGTATAGGGAAATCAAATGACTATGGATGCTTTGGATCAGAGATCTAAAAATATTATCTGTAAAAGACCAAATAATTAGTAGTTTACTTTTTGCATCCATATGGTCTCAATTCTGCTCTCACAGCATGAACATAGTCAGAGACAGTAAGAAAACAAACATACATGTCTGTATTCTAATAAAACTTTATTTTCCCAAAGAGTTGACAGGTAGGCTTAGCCAATGCCTGCCTTAGACCACTCACAGTAATTCTGAGTACATAGGTAAATTTGATTAAGAAAGAACAGGGAGTCCCTGCTTGATGAACATGCCATAGTGACAGTGGTGGTGTTCCTGGGAAAGCCAGTTACTGCCAGAGTCAAACCATCAGGAAGCTGGGGACCACACTAACAGAGACACACTTGTGAACAGGTACCTAGGGGGCCCCCTGGGTCTACAGTCATGGTCCAGGCATGCCCTATTTGTTCTAGGGCTTGGGGTATTTGCAGGAAGTGGGAGCAATGGTCCTCAAAGCTAGGTTCACTGGCAGAGATGACACAGAACTCATCTTCCCAGGGTGCAGCACTTCTAACCAAATCTCCCATCATCCCTGGGAGAAGCTCCAGTCCCCTGTGCTCCCAATGTGCCTTTTCTTCATCCTCTCCCTCCCATCACCTCTGTGGTTGGGATTTCCTTCTTACCTAGTCAGAATAGTAAGTTCCTCTGAATTTCCCAGTGTCCTGAAGAAGGCCTAATTATTCCTGTAGTCTGTGTGCAAGGCACCAAGTTACATATTTAAGTGCAAAAGAGAATAAATATGTAAATATGGGGAAGCAGAAGACATCATCTCTTTCTTGATCTGGTTGGACAGAGCCTGGCGAGGATGGATTCAGTTTCACATGAAGAACAGGCATAGAAAAATGCATCTTTTTCTTTCTTTCTTTCTTTCTTTCTTCCTTTCTTTCTTTCTTTTCTTTCTTTCTTTTTTAAAATGTACACTTCCAAGGGAGTTTTATCCTAAACTATCCCTTTGGAACATATGCTTCCATAGTGAGGCTGCCTTGGCCCATTGTCCAGCAGGATTTCCCCAGTTGGAGTTACATCTAGATCCAGATTTTCAGCCACAGAAGAAAGTTAACCTGGTCTGGTTGGCGTGTTCCCTGTTTCCTTTGACCAAAAAATGGTTCCCCTTAGTTTGCTAACTAGCGTTTGCACCAGACTTTGGAGGTTCCAAAGAGTCTATCCACTCTCCAAAGAGCAGCTGTCGGCACTGAAGGAGGTGACAGATGTAAAGGAGATTAATCAGAAGAGAGCCCCCTCCCCCCCCACCCCACCCCTACGCCCATCCAGGGCAGTGTAGCAACTTGGGGTTCCATCTCTTAGCCCAGTCAGAGAAAGTGCATGGCTGGAGGGGGTTGGACTTGGGTCTGCAAGTTGGGGCCGGCTCTGTCAAGAACAGAATAAAGACTTACCACAGACAGAACCTGTAGCTTCAGAACTAGATTCTGAAACATGAAACACGGATTCCAACATCAGCTTTGCCACTTCCTAGCTGCAGAAATGCAGTCAGGTTTCTTGAGTCCCCAGTGTTCGGCTTCCCTCACTCTGGAGCGGGAATAGGAAGGCTGCTCTCTCAAGGGTGTGGGGAAGGAGTAAGCGAGCCGATGGTGTATGTAAGACACCATCCATAATGTCAGGGTTTACTGTCACCACTCCCCAGCTGAACACAATCTTACTCAATGGCCCTCCTGGTCCATCTCAGCATTTGTGAGCCACTGTGTTTTAGCTCTTACAAAGTATAGTCCACACAAACCGAGATCCGAGATCCGTGACCTCAGGTTCTGGTGTGTGACACGGGCTTGGTTCATGACTGTTTGCTTCCTCTTCCTTTCTTCTCTGCTTTGACAACCACTGGCTCCTTACTCGGGCTTTGCCATAGCCTGTTGTAGCTTCTGTAACAAAGCCCCATAGGCGGCGACTTAAAGAGCAAAAATTTATTACTTCCTGTTCTGGAGGGTTAGGATTTGAAGATCAAGGTGCTGGCAGATTTGGTATCTGGTAAGGGCCACATAGGTGACATCATGGTGTGGGTGGGTCCTCGCATGGCAGAAGGGGGCAAGACAGCCCTTTTCAACAACCTCCTTTATAAGGATGCTCACGCTTTCATCTTGACTGAGTCACTTGTCCAGCGGCCCCATCTCTTAATACGATCACATGATATACTGGGTTCCAACAAGAATTATGGAACGGGACAGCAGCAATCAGACCACAGTAGGTCTGTTGGGGTCCACTGTACCTGTGTTGCTGTGCCTGAGGGGGTGGCAATACATCCATGCTGGCTCTTCTTCTTGGGGGAATAATCTTGTTCTTTGGCATGGCCAGCCTCTACTGAGAGGCCACTCACTCTGGCATGTGGTACTCACCTGCTCCTGAGGAAGTGTAGGACTCCAGTGATTTGCCAACTCTGGGGAATAGGGGCTGTTTAGCAAATCTCCCCCCAGCCACTACCCCACCCACCCCCCACTTCCCACCTCCACGTCCACCACAACAGGCAGCTGACTTTGTGTGTCCATGGTTCCCAAATCCAGGACACACCTGTAAATCTCTCCAGCTGATTCTCGGGCGTTCACCTCCAAAGAATCTGTCCTGTTTCCTGCTGGTCTTTTCTAGGTCTTTAGTCTGGAAATGAAGCACGGCGACACCCTCCAAGCAAAATCCTAGCGATAGTCTACACCTCTCCTGGGAGCACAGGCAGGAGAGTGTAGACATAGCATGCCCAGTCATTCGAGATGCAGCAACACAGGGCTCCTTTGGGGGTCCGTTAGATGCAGGTGAATGGCAGAATAAAGCAGACTAGAGACCCTGGGAAATTACCCGAGAGCAGCTCAAAGGGTCTGCCGATGTGACAGATCTGCTGCGGCCCCATGGAATCCCAGGTGTGTTTCTCTTTCCTGCTCCACGCGTTTTAGCAACGCGGCCTTGCCCTCTGCCTCTCCCGCCCCCACCTCACTCTTCCCCAACATCACTTGAGCTGGAGTCCTTAGAATACCCGCTTTAAAGTAAAAACACAGAGGGGCAGGCTTGTGCCTATGGGAGAGGGAAGCTTAGATGACAGGAAGGGGGCCTATTGACCCCCCCCACAGGACAAGAAGGGGCGGCGGACGGGGGTTAGGGTTGGGGGTATAGAGGCAGCCCCGAGGACTCGCTTAGGCCTCACAATAAATGAGGACGCCTGGCGCCTGCGGCGAGGTCAAATGGGGTCAGACAAGCTTATCCCTCCGCTTGGGAATTAAGGGCATCCTGGGGACAGCTGCAGAACAGGAGGCTCCTGGGCCCTCCCTTTCCAGGCAGGTCGGGATACACGGAGACGGGAGCTCTCTCGAGGTGGTGACGGTGGCGGTGGCGTGTGTCTCTCATCCACGGAAAGCGACGCCGGGCCCCGTGCAAAACTCAGACGAGAGACAAAGAATAGCTGTCAGTTTTGTTCGCCTCCTCTAGAATCGATGCTTGGTATACGGTCCCTAAAGCCAAAACCAAACCAAACACTCGTGGAAACATCAACAGACTTCGCATCTATGACTGGCCTCCCAAACTGTTTCTCCGACTTCGTGACAACGAATGAGTGCCTTGCAAATCGCCCCAGAGCCATCCGGGACAACGGCGGGTTCCCCCTGGCTCGCCCTGGAGAGCTCCAGGCTGGGTCCTGTCTGTTGGTAGACTGGAAAACTTTTGTGGGGCAAGGCTGCGCTGGCGCAGCCAGGGGCAAGTAGACACGCAGCGCGGCACTGCCACCTTGTGGTCGGCGGATGCATCGCTGAGGACAACTCGCAGAATCCAGCGCAGGACTCGAGCCTGGGGCCAAGCTGCAGCGCACGTCCGCAGGAACGCGCGGGGCTAGCAGGAGCAAGGGCGGAGCGTGCCGGCGCCCGTCACGTGGGTTAGCAACAGGCAGCAGCCAATGGCAGCACGAGTCAGGTGGCGCGTGCGCTTGGAGACTCGGGGGTTGGGGGGGAAGAAGGCGTGGAGGGCTGTGCCTTTGCAGAGTAAGCTGGCTTGTGCTGCCGGAGGGCGATTGTGGTTGGAGTTCTGACCTTGCTATGGAGCTAGCGAGCCAGGTCTTCAATCTAGGACTTCTTTTCCTCGCACAGCAGTGACCCCTGGGAGACAGTAAGCCGGTGAGAAGCAGGCAGAAAGGGCATCGCTGTCGTCCCCCTGCATCAGCCACTTGTTGCTTTGCTGGAGCCTTAGGACCAATTCTGTCACCTAGATGCTAATAGGGGCTTAAAGCAGAGTAAAGATGCTCCTGGCTGTCTGTGGCTCAGTCCTTTCACACTTCTTGCAACAAATGGGTATCAAGAGCTCACAGAGCCTCAAGGACTGGTCAAAGGAGGACAAAGCAGAGAAAGCCAGGAATTGGGTCACTGAGAAAAAAAAAAATGTCAACTAGGTTGATTTTAATTTTCTCAACTGGAAAAAAACCACATCCAAAAGTACAAATAATGACTTTTATGGTAATCCCAACATGTTGACATAACCAGCCCTCCCTTAAACGCTGCAAAATGTCAGGAAGGGAGGGCAGGGCGATCAGAATGGTCTCTTGACGAGCCCAGTCTCCGAGGGGTTCTGGTTTTCTGGGCTGAGCACATTATTTCTTGTAAATGATGTCTCTCCCTCTCTCCATCCTGAAACAAATCCAGGCTGACCCCAGACGGTACCTAACCCATTCCTCTACTTTAGGGTACTTAGAATGACTATAAGTTGTTTAGCCACTGTAGGATGCTGTTATAGGGGCCAAAATGGCTCAGCCTCCAGGATCTAGCCAGCCTTAACATTCCTCTGCATACTATTACTTGATAGCCTGCTCTGACTGCTCAACACTCACCTGTGGGGGTAATTTTGTAGTCTCATATTTTTATCTTCTGTCTCTTGAAGGTGGTTCAGGGTCAGATTGCCTCTGAGGGTGATAGAGATGACCTGTCTGTCAAGAACAGGAAGCAGTTTGCTGGCATCTACCTTAAAGAGTAGCCGCGTCTTCCATCCACGGACCTCACTCTTTGCCAGCATCACCTGAGCTAAAGAGTCCTCAGAACACCTGATTTAAAGTAAGAACACAGCATGTCAAGCTTGTGCCTATGGGAGAAGAGAGCTTAGGCACCTGGCAGCCCCCCACCCCATACACACACAGGACAAGAAGGGGAAGAAAGGAAGCCAGCCAGCCTTGAGAGCTCTCCTGAGCCTCACACTAAATGAGGCCTGGTGTCCGCGCCACAGCCCAAAGGGGGTCAGGCAAGCTTGTCTGATTGAGTAATTTATTTTTCTTCCTTTAGGTTTATTGAGTACTTTATACAACAGGCCTTATTTTGGTTTTTTCATGAGAGCAAGTTATGATCCACCAAAATCTAGTTTTACTCTCTGGCTTAGCCATCACCTTTGTGCTTGCGGGGGAGGGGGGGAGGGGGTAAAATGGCAAGATTGTCGCCTATCACCTAGTATGTGAAGAAAGAAACCAGGGGTTTGCTGTCATCACAAAAACAACCAGAGCTAGAAAATCTTGGCTTTTAGGGTTTTAGAGATGGGAGCTTCCTTAGTGCAGTCCTCTAGCACAGGGAATTCCAAATTCTGTTCACAGGAACCTTGGGGTTCCACGCAGTTTCCTCAGGGGCCTTCTAATGGTGGGAAGGGAGTGGTAGACTCAGAGCCCTCTATCTGGGGGCCATTAATTTGTCTTATAACTTTGATCAAGTTAAGAAACCTTATTAACTTGTTCGTATGTAGAAGATAAGGAGGCCGAGTAACTTAGTCATCTTGGGAATGCACAAGATCTCTCCCAGATTCAAGACCAGCGGTTTGTAACCTGTGAGTCTCAACCCCCTCAGGGTTAAGCATCCCTTTAACAGGGGTCACTTAAGACCACTAGAAAACACAGATATTGACATTATGGCTCATAACAGCACAAAAATTACAGTTATGAAGTAGCAACAAAAATAATGTTATGGTTGGAGGTCACCACAACATGAGTTTAATTAAAGAGTTGAGGACCACTGGAGTCGGCCCTAATGAGTTTCTTTTACCGCCCTGCCTCTAGGCCGAGTCTCTTGATCACCCACCCTGCTTGGTATAAGGGGGAGTGAGCAAAGAGACAAATTGGGCTGTAAACGACACACCAGAGCATCAAACTATAAACAGGAACTGACCCATTGTTGTGTTTGCAGAGGTGGTTTGCGTTCCCAGCAGGCCTTGACCTCAACTCAGTAAGCAGGACCTCCTCCTCCAGGTCTGCAGGGCTTTCAGTGTGTGTATGGGGCGAGGGTGCATTCAGGAGGGAAAACCGAGAAATCTAAGAATGCTCCAGAGTTTGGAGAATGTTTAAAAGAAAGAGCCTGTGTTAAGGACCTAGGGTTAGGGCAGAAAGACAGACAGACAGACAGACAGACAGACAGACAGACACACACACACACACACACACACACACACACACACACACACAGTGCTGTTCATTGTCTCCGAAAAGGGAAGTTCTAGGGAAAAGTGACTTTTAAGATGAAACACAAGAAAAACAGCTCTGCTCGTGGCAATGACTTGGTTATAAGTTAACTTTATGGGTCATTGAGTATCTGGAAACAGACTACAAAGAAAAGAAAGGGCAACCCAAGAGCTTTGTGTTGGAAATGGCAGTGACCAGTTGCTTCTGGGACCGGGATGTATTGACTGCAATAAACTTTATAGGCTTGGCACCTGTCTGCTGAGGTTGGAACTGGAAGTAAACTTTAGACTGAGTACCTGGTGAGAAGCTGTGTTTAGGAGGGCAAGCGGAAGAGATTTTATCCAAACAGGAAATGATGGGGTATCCAGAGGACCCACAGGACCTGCCTTTCTTGGTGACTTCTGGGAGGCTATCTGCAAGTGCCTCGCCTAGGTTAATGTCTAAATTTAGCCTTTACTATGCTGCCTTGTGGTTGTTATTTAATCTCCTAATTTTGAGATTGGGAAGCACTTAAATAAAAAAGAAGGCATTGGCTATTGAGAATCTGCTACCACACAGTCTGCTGCTAGGGCAGTGCACTCTCCAGAAGTTGTAAGCCTTGAAGAAGAAATGTGATTCTGCCAGAAGTGCTTCAGAAAATAGACATCGTTGGGGTTTTGTTTTGTTTTGTTTTTCTGCTTAATTTTCAAAATTGGTAAATTGAGTGTTTTATTCTAAATAGGACATGCAGCCAAGTGTGGTGGCACACCCCCATCATCCCAGCACTCAGGAGGCTGAAGCAGAGGGGTCCCAAGCTTGATGCCAAGCCTAGCTACATAGTAAGACGCTCTGTCAAAAACCAATACTAGGAAAAATAAAATAAAACATGACAGAGAAAAGTGTTGAGCTGAGCTCAGCGAGGTAGAAGAGCTAATCTAAAGGACCGATGTCAACAGCTATGTGGTAATGAAACAGAATGTCCCATCTCATAGGCAGATCTCTATAAGTTCAAGGCCAGCCTGGTCTACAAAGTTGAGTCCAGGACAGCCAAGGCTACACAGAGAAACCTTGTCTTTAAAAAAAAAAAAAGAAAAGAAAGAAAGAAAGAAAAGTTCCATCTCTCAGGCACTGGTAAACTTCTAAATAGTTTGAACTAGGTGAACTCTCTGCTCATAAAGATTAGCTGTAACAACAGGTGATGTTTACCAAAACTTTGTGCTCTTCATCAGCTAGTACTCACAACAGCCCTGTGCTGGATGCAGTATTGGTTCCTTCATTTCTACATGAGAGAACTGGGTCCAAGATCATCCAGTGATAAAAGGGCAAATCTCACTTTGAACTTATTCTCCCCTCACATTCCAAGTTGAATGACACAAGTTCACAACCCTGAACTGCCTGGGAGAGAGAGCCTGATTCTTCTGTCCTTCTGTGTATTCCGGAGTATCCCTTATTTGGAGTGCTTGACCAGAAATATTTTCTATTTCAGACTCTGGAATACATGAATATTTGCATGTAGATGGCTCAGGCATGGGACCCAAGACTAAATATAAAGTCCATTTGTTCCATACGCACCTTATATGCATATCATAAAGATAATTTATACAACATTTTTAATGCACCTGTGTGTTACCTCCAACTGGTCACTTGAGGTTAGGGGTGGAATATTACTACCTGTAGCATCATGTCACTGCTCAAAAAGTGTATTTTGCTTTTCTGTACACATTAGGTACTTTTCCGTTGCTATGGTGAAACATTATGTCTAAGACATCTTAGGGAAGAAAAAGCTTATCCAGGGCTATGGCTCCAGAGGGATAGAGCGCACCACGGCAGGGACAGCATGCAATAGGGCACAGGCGTGGAGACTGGAGCAGCCAGAGAGAGCACACTGCAAGAAGGGGAGGCTTTTTACTCTCAGGACCAGCCCCCAGTGATAGAGTTTCTCCAGCTAGGCCATACTTCCTCAGTTTTCCCAAACAGCACAACCATCTGGAGAGTGTTCAAATGCTTGACAAATAGAGGACAGTTCTTACTCAAACCACTACATGGGCTTAGATTGTCAGCCATGTTTCCTTGGAGTTGTTAACAGGCATCACAGTGCCTTGGCCAGTACTCTCTAAACTCCCAGGATTCTCCCCAAAGTGACTGCTGAAGCAAGAGATGGAGATATCTATCTAGGGAGATGTGGGTCGGAGACTAGATGTCTGGTTAGCAACTGGTCCCCAGCTTTTGAAATCACCAGCCAAGAGGAAATGGTTATGATCAACAAGAGGTTCAATGATGTCTGGTAAGGCCTTCCTGACTCTGCATTTTACAGGCCTCCTACATCAAGCCTGGCTTCTAAATGTCCCTTCGGCTGTTCAGTCAACACAGTGCTGTGTGTGGCACTAAGAAATTGGACTTGAATCCTGCTCAGAAAGCTGTGGTGGCCCAAACACACTCAAGAGTAGTCTAATACGGTTTCTGGTTTCCTTGTACCTGAGGTCATTGCTCCTCTATGGACACCTACAAAGGGCTCACACACTCTTCTGCATAAAGGAGAAACTCATTTAGGACTGTCCTGCAGACTGACTAGAAATTACCCCATCAATACAATAAGGAGGTGAAGACATTACTTCTGACTCCACAGACCTTCAGGGATGTCTAGGTTTTTAAAGTATCTAAAACAAAATAGTAATTTATTCCAAAAGTAACAAGGTTGGCTCAAAGATGGCTTGCACATTCTCCGCTCTTGGAAAAACTCAGTGTCTTGTGGGGTAAACCTGGGGGTTCATCTTAGGGTGCCTTGGGTTAAGTCAGATATCCTCCAAGTAGAAATAAGGAACACAGTGTTGTGGGGGTTTTTGTCTTTTAAATGGCCTGGCAAAATGAATCAGAAGGTAAAAACAATGGCAACTGAACCCGGTGACTTGAACTTAATCCTTGGCGCCCATATGGTGGAGGAAAAGAATCAGCTCTTACAAGTTGTCCTCTGATCTCCACACAGGCACCCAGCATGCTCATGCCTACACACATACACACAATAAATTTAAAAATGTAAAAACAAAAAAAAACTGTTAACCTGTAGTTGATGGGTTAAATACAAATTAACAAGTTGAGGAATGGCAGTCATACAGTTCACATTTAGTCATGACAATACTGGAGCTGTCAGAAACAATAAAAAGAAAATCTTTTGCATGACCAAGAGAGAGGGAGCAATTATGCGTATTTTCAGGAATAAGAGCCAACCAGTTAATTCTTCGAGATTTGTTTATATTAATCGTCTTGAGTTTGTACTGTAGATATAAATTATACTTCCCACAATACATTCAATTTTGTGTATAAAGATACACTTCCCTTCCAACCTATTTTTAGTTCCTGAAAACCGCTGACCACAGATCTATTCTGCAAACCTCGTTGTCAGCTCCCTGGGGTGACAATTAGCACTGGAGAAACCCTCTTGAGAAATAGGTGAGGATTCCAATGAAAAGAAGTCTGGCTTCAATTTGGAAGCACAAGAATTGATTCTAGCTCTGCCACTAAGTAGATGTAAACTCATAGATTACTTCACTTCTCCAGCTTTGTTTTAAAAGAGGGAGCAACTTGGAGTGGTAATATGTGCTTGTAATCTCAGTACCTAAAATGCAGAGGCATGGGGGGGACAGGAGTTCAAGGCCAGTCTCAGTGGCATAGCAAGTTCAAGACCAGCCTTGACCCTGTATTTAAAAAAAAAGTCACATGCTACCTTTTAAGATTCCATTGTGAGCTGTTCTCACAAGCAAAAAAGCAGGAGATTCTTGGCCACTTAGTGACATTAGGTTTCTTGCCACTTGGTGACATTAGGTTTCTTCCTACTTGGTGACATTAGGTCTACTCAGACCAATTGTCAAGGGCTCAGGACTGGAAACTGAACCAGAGCCCTTAGAATAAAACACAGGAGCAAGAACCAGAGGCAAAGACTGCCACCTTAGTCCCAGGAAATGCCCATGGGTTCCAGGTAAAAGGAGACATTCATGATTATGTACTAGAGCACGGAAGGTGAGGGCAGAGGGGACTCTGGGCATGGCATTGGCAGGATGGTTATTGTCCCTTGATTCAGCAAAATACATTTTCATCAGTAGAGACTATTTTTTTCATTTATTTATTTATTTACGTGTGTATTAGTCTGTGTGTGTATGAATCTATTTTTGTGTGTATATGTGTCTGTCTTCTGAACTCTATGTCTCTCTGTGTGTGCCTCTCTGTCTGTCTGTCTGTCTGTCTGTCTATGTCTGGAATAGGGGGGACATAGAAACCTATGATGGCTTACACGGAGATGATTAAGCTCATAAATGTTCTAGGATGAGGAATGACTTTCAAATCTATCTATCTGTCTATCATTGTCAGTGTATGTATGATATATGTATGGGTGTGTGTGTTTGGGTTTTATTGCTGTGAAGAGACACCATGACCAAGGCAACTCTTATAAGGGAAAATATTTAACTGAAATTGGATTACAGTTCAGAGGTTTAGTCCATTATCATCATGGTGGGAAGCATGGCAGCATGCAGGCAGACATGGTGCTAGAAAAGGAGCTGAGAGCTCTACAGCTTGATCCACAGGCAGCAGGAAGAGACTGTGTGCCACACTGGGCATAGCTTGAGCATATAAGACCTCAAAGCCCACCTCCACAGTGGCATACTTCCTCCAACAAAGCCACTCCCACTCCAACAAGACCACACACACTTCCTACTTGAGTCACTCCCCATGGGCCAACATTCACATGCATGAGTGTATGGGAGGAGGAGCATTCCTATTCAAACCACCACAGTGTGTATGTGGGTATGTATGCTGTTGAATACATATGGAGTCCAAAGAACAATTTTGTGGAGTCTATTTTCTTCTTCCACCTTCATGTGAGAGTTCTGAGGTTTGAACTCAGGTCATTAGGCTTGCATGTCGAGTAATCTCTCCCAGCTCCTCACATAAGTTTTAAATGCTTAAACATTCTAACCTGAATGTTGTTCCTGCTCCTGTGTGCCTAGCACCGTATGACCAACAATTTGGTTCAACTTCAAGGAAGGAAACTTCTCTCAGAACTACAAAGAGATTCTCCTTGCCCCAATTTTGTTTTTTGCTACTGTGATAAGAGCCATCATAAAGGGAAGTCAGGGCAAGAATTCCAGGTAGGAACCAGGAGGCAGGAACTGAAGCAGAGGCCATGAAGGAATGCTGCTTACTGGTTTTCTCCTGATGGTTTGCTCAACCTGCTTTCTTATCAGGACCATGTGCCCAAGGGTGGGAGTACTCACAGTGGGCTAGAACCTCCCACATAAATCATTAATCAATAAAATATCTCCACATATTTGCCCATAGATCAGTCTTATGCAGGTATTCTCTAAATTGAGATTCCTTCTTCCCAAAAGATAATAGTTTATGTCACATTAACAGCAGTAACCAAAGAAAGTCAGCACAATTGACCTATTGTCAGTTTGATACACAAATATATCACTATTAAATTATAGCCTCTTCTTTCTTGTTAGTCCCCAAGATCTCACATTACTATTAAGATATAAGCATAATATAACTTTTTAAAGGTCCCACGGTCTTTAAGAAACTCAAACACTTTAAAAGTTCAGTCTCTAAAAATACCCAATATTTCTTTAAAAGTCCAAAGTGTTTACTGTGGGCTCCTAAGAAGTAAAAAGTTACATACTTCTTATTCCAAGAGAGAAGCTTCTAGGCTCAAAATGCCTTGGGCAGCTCCACTTCTCAGTCTCTGCCACCTCCAGGACATGTAACTTGTTTGGTAGTCTCAGGCCAGCTCCATGCCATCTGTTGCTATCCTTGGCAATAATCCCAAGGTCCTGGTATCTCCGATACCTGGGGTCCTCACTATAACTGAGGCTACACCTTCATAAATAGTTGTAGGCTCTCCTAGGCCCTTTTTGGGGGCTCTGGCAGTGCCACGTGGTTCCAAGACACACCCTCTGTCCATGATCTCTCAATTCTGCGATTTCCATTGCAGCAAACACAACTACCATGGGTCTTTCTTGGTCCTCATTTTCTAGTTCCTGGAGACTTACTGGCTTTACCCTTGTTATAGTTTAAATGAAAAAAAAAAGTGTCCTCCACATTAATCAGGTATTTGAACAGCTGATCCCTAGCTGCTGGCACTGTTTGAAAAATTATAGAACCTTTGAGAGAAGATCTCTGGGGATGGAGAGAGTGTGGGATGTATTGCCCCATCCCTTTGTTTCCTAGTCCGTAGAGTTGTGAGCAAGCAGCCTCATACTCCTGCAGCCACAGTCTCTAGACATGCTCACCACTGCAATGGAATGCTGCCTCAAACTTGAGACCAAGTAAACGTTGGCATAAGGCTATTGTGTCATTTAAGTGGTGATCTCTGTATTCCCATATTTGGTTGCAATTCTTGTCCTGAGAATCTCCTGTCTCAATATTGTATAAACACTGCTCCACAATTGTCCCTTGTATGCCAAAAAAAAAAAGAAGCGTACAGGGGAGAGAATAGAGCTGGACTTCCTGCCAGGCAGGGGAGGAGTTAGAAGAGGAAGTGGGGGGATTCAGCATGAGATTCAACTGGGGATCTGAAGATTCAGCTGGAGCAAAGGAAGAACTAAAAAGCAAATTACGTGGAGATTTTTGGCAAAGATGGAGTCAGGATAACATAGAGGGTTAAGAATGGGCTTAAACTGCTCAAGATTGTGTTGTAAAGTATATTATAAACAAGTATAAAAGGGTCTCAATTATTTGTGTGATACCTGGGTTAAGAGAGAAACTAAGAGAAACAAGACACAGTTATGTAAACATAACCGTAACAGATAAGTATTTCTTCCTTTAAGTTGTTTATGGCCAGGTATTTGGTAACAGTCACAAGAAGTAGCTAAAACACTTCTCTTTTCTCTTTACTCATGTCTTCTCCCTTGAAATGTCTGTGAAATGCCCTCCCTTTATTCCTTCTCTGCTCATGTCTATCCCATACCATATAGGCATTCCTAAAGACAATTATCTCTGCAAGAGGAATTATTAGTAAATCTTTTAAGAAACAGGAGGTTCTTTAATCCTATTCTGTTATCTATAAACATATTTGTATATCTATTTTTTAAAGAGAAATAGTTTTAAATAGCCAGAACGCACTGATCATTCCTTAAATTCTTCTCTCAGTTTTCCCCAGTCTCCAGCCAAGATCACAGTGCCCTCTTCCTGTGAGAATTTATCCCTTGAAATGTAGCAGTCCCAAAGTCACTGTGTGCTTGCCCTCTCCATCCCCGCCTGGATGTTTCCCATGCTTCATTCCATCCAAGCTTTGTGGAAAGACAGCATGGCTTTCAAGTAGGCCAAGTCTATGGAAGGAGACCAGACAGTAAAGCTCCCACCACTGTGATGCCAAGGTGCAGGAACATGTGGGCTTCAGACTACCATGGGTGACGGTGGCTGGACAGCAACCTGTTGTTTTTCTTGGACATCCCTATTAGGGAAAGTAAGGCCTGAGTTAACGTGAGAAGTGGGGGCATGTAATCAGTAGAGCTTAGATCCAGGACGTCACCAAACTGAAATTTTGCATGTGGGAATCTTCGTATCATTGAACATCTATTAGGTACCAGGAGCCATTCTAGAAACTAAGCATGCAGTGTGGCACAGACACCCATAGTACCTCCGCTTTGGAACTAATGTTCCAGTAGGTAAAGACAAGCTTGCAAATTCATAGCAGGCTGTGAAGAAAACTAAAGCTACCCAGAATGACCAAGGCATACATCTTAGATCCAGCACTCAGAAAAGATCTTTGTTGTGTATACCCCTGGCTGGTGTTATTTCCAGGTATGATATCTGTTACTCCAAAGAAGGTGACTGAAATAGGATGAGATGCTCAGTTAAAGAGTGACTCCTGACATGAGACATACAGATTGGTAGGAGATAAAAGAATTAAAGTGAAATCTCATCATATAATTTACAGCCATAGTTTTGACTCCACCAAAGAATATATATTAGTTAAAAACATATTAAATATGTGTCATCAATCTGCAGCCACTGAACATTCCTGAGCTAACCAAACAAAAAATGACACATTAAAAAACAAAGCTCATGGGTATGGGAGCACATGCCTTTCTAACGCCAGAAGAGGCAGGTAGATCTCTGTGAGTTCAAGGCCAAACAAAGTAAAAACTAAAACCCAGACTATTTTCTTATGGGAACAAAATGGGTCTGTGTCAGAGTCACTCTTTTCTGGTGAGTTTTTAACATCCATGGCACATTTATATTCTTTTAAAAAAAATACAAAACAAACAAAATAGGAATCATATTTTAATGGGAAAAAAAGTATGTGAATTTTTTTTTCTTCCTTGAGAAATCGTTGATTTCCCAGAGCAGAGCGACAAAGTCACTCATGCTCAGAAGTGTCCCTCCAGGGACAAAAGGCCGAGGGAGATGACACAAAGACCTGATCCTATTACAGCGTCACCCTTGCTTCACCTCTTCCCATATCTTCTTATCCTACCACCTCATATAATGAGTCTCGTTCACAGCAGCCAGTGACCACAGTCGTCTGAGATTTGTAAGCTTTCCATGAGACGAGATGAAGCACCCTTTCCTGAGCTCCTTTCTTATCTTCCCTCTAACTACACTTATTACCTGCCCATATTTATTGTTGTGCATGAAGGAGTTCATCTAGTCAGTAGATTCTAGTGGGACCATAGTGAACCTTGTGCCTTTAACAAACTATTTTTGATAGTGATTTTTTTTTAAGAAGGAGGAAAAAAATGAGAATTTTAAGTGTCCAGTGTTTGGACATTTCCTGGGTTTGCATGCCTCTGTAGGAAGTCAGCCATCTTGACATCTCCATCACGTTTTATGGTGAACATAGCTATCTCCCAGGCATTAATGAGTTTGATCTTACAATAATAGATTAAGAAGACAGAAGTTGAAATCTCTCTGATCCCCAAAAGTCTTTCTTATGCCCTTGAACTACATTTTCCATCATCCCTTGCACTTAGGTATTAGCATGGGACTGAGGCACTTCCTGGTCTAGAAGATTCCACTTTCATTCCTGCATCTCTTCTCGTAAGAGTCCCTCTAGAAATGATCATAATGAGTGAGTTCATCCAGAAGCAGAAAGAGTCAAATGGTATATACTCACTTATATCTGGACACTAGCCCAAGGGGCATGTCCCATGAATGTCTTCATTTATCAGGAAAGTGGGACAGAGGGGAGGACATCCTATTGGGATTCTAGGTGAGAGAAGCATGGGAGAATGGGGAAATAGAAGGATCCAGAGGGCCCTAGAAACCTACAAGAAGAACATTATGATGAGCAGATCTGGGCCCAGGGGTCCTGCTCAAACTATGGCACCAGCCAAGGACAATACATGCAGTAAACTTTGAATCCCTACCCAGATCTACCCAATGGACAGGGCATTCTTCCCAGTTGAGTAGAGAGTGGGGTCTGACTTTCACATGAACTCTGGTGCCCCATATTTGACCACATCCCCTGGATGGGGAGACCTGGTGGCACTCAGAGGAAGGATAGCAGGGTAGCAAGAAGAGACTTGATACCCTATGAGCATATATAGGGAGAGGAAGTCCCCCTCAGTCACAGTCACAGGGGAGGGGAGTAAGGGGAAAATGGGAGGGAGGGAGGAATGGGAGGATACAAGGGATAGGATAACAATTGAGATGTAATATGAATAAATTAATAAAATATATTTTTAAAAAAGAGTCCCTCGACACCTTCTTTTAAGCAAACCTATGAAAATGGAAGGACCATTATGGAAGGAGCTTACATCTCTGTATTACGCTTGCCCAAGATCCTACCTGATACCCAGGAAGACTCATGGGAGGATCAAGTGTCAGACACAGTATTTCTGAATTATATTTCAGATAGGTGGGAGTTTTCTGTTACATTGACTAATATAACCAATTATTACATGCATATTTTTCTTCCAGGGTTGTGTTCTGAGTCCACCAGCTTTATATAGTTAGTTTATTTTGCATAAGAAATCCAAGAGAACGAGCTCTCTCTCCTTTTTTTTTTTTTTTTTTTTTTTTTGTCCTACCTTTCTCTCTTTCAAATTTGACAAACTGAAACTTTGAGACGCTAAGTACTGTACCCGAGATCATGGAGCAGGCAAAAGGAGGTGGAATTAGAAAATGGATTCATGTCTAGTCAGCCCTAAACCCAGCGGCTCCACAAACCCTTCTAAGATTTTGCACCAACAATTGCCTTTAAGGTAAGTGCTGCAGGACCTGCTGTGTCGAGAGAATCTTCCCCCAGTGTGAACTTGCTGCTGCTGCTCTGTTTCTGAACTGGGAACAGAAACCTTGCTTGCGTTCAGTCCCCAGCTCCCCACCCACAGAGCCTATGGCAGTGTTCTTATGCTCCTCCTCGGTGCCCTCGGTCCACTGGGCTTCATTTTTCTAAAATTCATTTCCAACAAGCAGACTTCTTCCTTCCCCCTCCCTCACTTTGAAAGCAGATGCCTACATCCCATAATAACCACGGAGTAAACAGTCAAAGCCCACTTCACACGAAGCATGAGCAAGAGGCTGTGAGAGATGTAAAAACACAAAAAGAAACTACAGCACGGTGCCCACGAGGGCAGAGTGAACAGTATGTATGCTTGGATTTAAAAAAACATATATATATATTTTTTTAATTATGTGTATGTTTGTGTGTGTGGATGAAGGTATGTGCATGTAAGTGCAGGTGCCTGTGGAGGCCCGAAGAGAACATTGGATCTCCTGGAGCTGGAGTTACAGGTGGCGGTGGGCCACCAACACTCTTAACTGCTTAACTATCTCTCCAGCTCCCCAAATCTCTCTTTTATGTACTACTAAACAGGGCATAATCCATTCTTTAGTTTCTTCTGTGTGTAGCTAGGTAGGAAAGAGTGAAGCACTGTAGCTGTGGGTCTTTGGTTTGGATTGGTTTAGTTTGGTTGTGTTTAATCCTCTCAACAAACCCACTTTTCACTTTGCAGAGGCAGAGCTCTAGGAATCAGAGAAGACCATGCAGAAGGGGCAAAGCTGGGATTCTAAAGCAGCTCTGTGCAGCTCCAGAGCCTGATCCCTAACCTCTCCCACAGAAGCCTTCTCTGACCCAGCCAGCACCGTGCTCCCAGACAATCTCAGTAAAGCCCCAGAAATGTGCATCCTTCCAAGAATCCAGAGGAGAAAGAGAGCCTTGTTTTAACCCACCTCTGAGTTGCAGGAAATGCAGGGCCTTGATACTAACCAGGCAGAGACTCTCCTAAGTGTGAAGGACCCTTGAAAGGGGTATTTTAATGACGGGCGTCACATCTTATGATTGTGTCTGTTTGTATTTAGTGTGCCTGTTATCCTTGCTGTTTCCGCCCTGAGGACATCCAACTGAACAAAATTGCATACATCTTTATGGATTACCCTTTCTGCATCCATAAGTTATCTGCCCTTTTAAAATAATTTGCACCGAAACACCAAGTGTTTTTTCTAATGGGGATAGACAGCTAGTGTTTTTTAATGCAAATGACTTTGCTAGGCAATCTCCCCAGCCCAGAGCTAAATCTGCAGCTGCAGCAGAGGGCTCAGGGGGCTCAGGGGCCCTATGCTTCCAGAAACAATTTAAGCACAGCAGTTGGGAACAGCAGAGTGACTTAAAGCCCTGCTCTGTGTTAAGGAACACTAAATGAGACATCCGAAAAAGATGGGAAATAACAAGCAGAGATGTTACAGCGATGTTTATTATAATGTTCTCCACTTTTGTTTTGTTTTGTTTTTTTCTTTTTTAACAGCTTCTGTTCAGATGGGTCTTGCATTTTATGTAGTGATTAACTGATAAATAAAACCATGAGCATTGCAGGGTCTTATTTCTCCTCTTCCTCCTCCTCCACCTCCTCCAAGATGTTATGCAGACCAGGATATCTTTCAACTCCTGATCTTCCTGCCTCCAACTCCTAAGCTTACTGCCACGCACCAACATATTGATTGTTAAGGATTGATTCCAGCCAGGGCTTCATGTATGCCAGGCAAGCATTCGACCTACTGAGCTACATACATGGCCCTTTAGTTGTATTTCTGAATGCTATTAAGAATTTCATCTAAACTTAATAACTTTTCCCACTATCCAAGCATGCTGCTCAGTGTACCTTGGTTTGGCTACTTATATACCTGAATACCTGAGTATGCCAATAGATCTCAAAAAGTAGAGAGGGAAAATAGGAAATTTGAGTGTTCCCACCTCGTAGCTAAAACCGAATATATTTCTCACTGTCAACACTATAGTTTCTTTCCTTGTCTTTTGCAAACACTTAACTGACTTTGGAAGAAAAAAAATATGTAGTAAAAAGAACTATAAGACTAATGAGATGTTTGAGAAATGGGTTCTGCAGGAAAAAGAAGCAATTATGCGTGACCTTGCTTGTTGTTCAGATCATAATTAATACTTGCTGCTAGCTCCTAAGCAGTAATTGCCACAGTGTCACTTCCAGCCCCATTCAGGCCAGAGCACCCAGCACAGTGGCTCCCTCCTTGAACGCAGTTAGCCTGCACAGCCCTCTGGGGTGGGAATGGAGACAGTTTACCCTGGGAACCCAAACTGGGGATGTTAAATCATTTGCAGACCATTAAATGATCTGCACCCCAGGGGAGCACTGAGTCCCAAAGCCACTTTCTCATGCATTCCACACCCCAGCCTCCCAGGCTCTTGTCCATCCTGGAGTCTTCCGCCTCTTGGGTACCCTGGGACCTGGCCTTGCTGGACACAGACCTGCTACCTCACCAGCTTCTTTTTTACATTTCTGTGTCCCCCCAACTCCCCCCACCACCACCCCCATTCTCAATGCTTTCTAGTTGATTCTTCACTCTACACCTCACCTCTGTCTCCTAACCACTCTTGCGCTAATGTGTGTGTGTGTGTCTTTAAGAGTGGTTTGGGAGCTCTCCATAGCACAATGACTGTTTAGCCTGTGGACCCCAAACCGCGCCCCAGAGCTCAAGCATTGAAGTCCCAATTGCTTTTTAGCAAACATACTTAACAACCACCACCCACCTCCTCCTGTTCAGACACGGGGCTGACTCTATCCAAAGCACTTTCTTCTTGGACTTCTTACTACTATTCCCAAAGCACAGGAGGACAACTCTTTAGTGCCTGGCCCTCCTTTAAAAGCCTTCTTTTCCACTTTCTTTTCCTTATATTCCTTCCATGGTTGCCTTCCAGATTGGTTCAGATTCTATAATTTCCTCCATGGTTATACGTTCAAAGCAAATGCTTACTCCTCCAAACCATCTAGACCCTTAGACACACTGACAATCCATACAAACACAGGCTCTGTCCTTGTTCTCAGAGGTAAAGGCTCTGCATTCAGCAAATGTGTTTCCTACCATTGAGCTCAAGCCGGCTCCTTCATCTACTACGTACCACCCACAACATCTGGCCTCATTGTATCGGGCCTCTGTCTCTCACATTGGTCCCAAAAGGAGGAATGATAGATTCGTGTTTGGATGAACGCATGGGAACACAAGCTTGTCACTGTGCCAATCTGGCATTAATCCCCCTGAGTGGTCCCTTCTGTAGCCACACATGGATTACAGGCATCCTAGGAGAGTTCTGCTGGCAGCTAGAGCCATGTTCTTCTGAACTCGGAGGCAGTCACAAGGAATGGGCAGATGTCTGGCCTCTGCTGACTTCTCCAGGAGACAATACCCTGCAGGGTCCCTAAAGAAGGCAGTGTACATTTAAGGTCTGGCCATGAGTGTGTGTGTGTGTGTGTGTGTGTGTGTGTGTGTGTGTGTGTGTGTGTGTGTGTTCAGCCTAAACATGAGTTATGAATATTAACTTCAGGATAACTTCCACTGTTTCCTCTGTCCAAGACTGTAGCTAGGAATCGTGTGAGATGGACCCAGAGAAAATAGCCCTGTGCATTTTGGAATGTGAGAATGCCATGAATGAGTTCCACTGTATTTCTGGAATTGTCATATCCACCTGCCCCAAGATTCATCTTTTTCCCCCTTATGAGATAGAATCCTTTATTATTTTCTATGGCAATATCATGACAGAAGAGGAATGGGGAAGAAGAGGAGGAGGAGGAGGAGGAGGAGGAGGAGGAGGAGGAGGAGGAGAAGGAGGAGGAGGAGGAGGAAGAAGAGGAAGAAGAAGAGCAAGAAAGGGAAGAGGGAGGAAGGGGAAGCTCAAGAGGAAGGAGAAAGAAGGGCGGTAGTGATGCGGTCAGACCTGAGGCTGCGTCTCACACTTGGCAGGGCTGTCATTGCCCTGGGAAGATTCTCAGGTGCTGTCTCTGGCCCCAAAAGCCGGTGAAAATCCTCCCCGCTAGATCCCGCTACTTAAGCTAAAAGCAGCTGTGCTCCACATCCGGAGGAGTGGTTCTGCCTCCATTTCATTCTACTTGATTCTCGCTGGCTCTTACGCTTTCCATAAATGATTGAAGAAAAGTTCTCAACTGGACTTAAAAAATAAAAAAGAAAGCAATAAAGTCTTCCTCTTGGGGAGCAGCACCGCCCGCCCAGCACCTTCAGGCAGGTCACTGACGCCTTCCTCAGCAGCTTCAAGGTGAAGGCTGAGCCACTGAGGTAACAGTCTGGATCCTGTCAGAGGGGAACCCCAGGGGCTCTCACCTTCTCCTTGGCCTCACAGCCTCAGAGGTCAAGGGTCAGGTGTCTCTTTTCAGCCACACATTTCATTAAGATAATGATAGGCTCTACCTGTAAACACAAGGACCACCCCTGGCATCCAGCACAGGCACATGTTTATTTACCCTATCAGTTGCTCCTGACTTTATGATGATGGAGACAGGGACATTTACAAAGAGACTTGATTGGCCTTTTACCTACTTCGTTGTTTAATTCTCAAAATAGTCCCGTGAAGTGGCCGTTAGCCAGAAGAAAACAAGGAACTTTCATAAAATTAAATAATAGACTCTGGGTCTCACAAATGAGAAAGCAGAGGCCAAGCATGACCATACCATGTGCCTTGTCCAGAATCTACCTATGCCCAGTTCTAGATTCTGAAACAAGGAAAAGACAGTATAGCCAGGGGCCTGGTTCTCTTGGCCTGCAGTGAGGTCCTAATGAGAGGCCTGTGATCTGCTGATTGTTAGGTCCCCCGAAGAAAACAGTTTCTCCCTGTGAGGCTCACGGGTCCCCTGCTTATGTGACAAGTCTCCCTTACTCTGCTGCAGTGTTAATTCTCTCCCAGCCCTGGGGAGTGTGATGTGCCCAGTTTCACTCCCACCCATTAGTAAAATAAGGGTCTACCCGGACCAATTGTCTTTCAAATTGGCTCAGAAAATTCATGTTTCACTTGGCTGTGAACCTCTTCAGAAAGCCTGGCCAGAGGATTATTGCTCCCCAGTGTCTGAAACTGGAGAGAAGGAACGCCAGTGCTCAAAAGCATTCACAAAAACTGTGAGAAAACCAACCCAAAGTTGACTCAGACGCCATGTCGCCTTGGTGGTTATGCCTCTGTCATCAACAAGAGCCACTGTCCCTTCAGAAACAGAGCAAGCTTCCAGATCTTCACCATGGGCTCCTCATCCCCTCTCTAGGGTCAGATTTGGCAAAAACAAGGACACGACTAATAAGTACGCGAGGGAATATTTGGCAAATCTATGCTTTCCAAAGGCTTAAAAAAAAAAAAAACTCCACTTCTTTCAACAAAGAACAATTTTTGTTCCCAAGGGAGTCATTAGCTTTGTGACCATTTAAGCTACTCTAATCCATATCACTGACCCAACTGGACAAGAAATATTTTCTTCTTGTCTTTGCCCAGCCCTTTACCAGAGGAAATCCTCTCAACTCTGGCGGTGTTTAATGGACCTGAAATGTGTTTGCTACGGCATTTTCCAAAATTATTATTAACAAAGGGTACATAATCTCACCATAAAGTCTGTAGCCAAATTGTATTCTGTTGAGGCTCTTTTACTGAGCTAAAGCCATTGTCCTAATTCAGTCCGACTATCACTTGTGTGTCACACGTTTTTCTTCTTTACTACTGTCGGATATAACTTACATTCTGGCTATTGTTGCTGAGTATGAAATGTCTTCTGTGAGTTGGGATTTTGAGAGGCATGAAAAGGGAAAGTATGGGAGGCAGGGAAATTCTGCATGTGCTTGCTTGGGAGCCCTGCTTTCTGATGGACGCCATTTTTTTCTTCAAGAGGAGAGGTCGGTGGGTAAAGGGATTGGCACGGGCGCTAATTTGGAATCTGCACCTCTTGCCTTGTCCTGAAGATGAGTATCATGCATAGATGCCGAGAGACAAGAGTGCCGTGTGGGAACTCTGTCTGCTCTTCTTGTCTTCATTCTTCCAGCTGCTTCTCACAGAACTGTTGAAAATGTTAACCCGCTTCAGGGCTGATGGTGTGTGAGTCTTCACACATCCTAAAGAGCTGGGCGCACTGGAACTGGATGCAGGTAGGAAGACAAACCGGGAGGGAGAAATAAAAGAGCAAAGTCCACAAATGTGGCTATAATGAACTCTGCTCATGGAAGCCAACGAAAACTTTGTTAGGCCCAGATATAAATATTTTGCACCTTTCTGCCAGGCCCCGTGGTTTATTACAGGAAGCACGGCTTAGAAATTCATAGGCAAGGGTTAGGAGTTGGAGAGTGTAACTTGGACCCTTTCCCGTTCCAATAAGCAGTCGCAGGTGTGGTTCTCGTGAAACTGTATATTTAGAGATGGAGTAGGGGGGAGGGAGGGGAGAGAATGGCATGTTCTAAGCAAACTGTATTTGCATACACATTATGCATGTACTCAACACACACTTGTGCAGAGATGAGCAAATGTGTTCGGTGCTGGCAGATGCTAACTGTGTTCCTTAAAGCAGTAACAGCAAACGGCTTCCTCATGCTGCCAAACCCAATCAGTTTGTGGGAGCTCTTAGAAGCATTATGCTGGAAAGAATCCAGAGGTTATATCTGGGTTCACTTAAGAGGTTTTTCTTACCTGCTGGTTTACTTCCCCCTTAGACAGACTGGTGGTTCCCCCCACTTCGGGGAGACCATAACATTGATGCTAAACTTAGTGTAGATGCCCCACAGCATAGAACACTGCAGTGCGGACCTCTAGGACTCAAGCAATTCCGCAGCCTCAGCCCCAGCCTCAGCCTCAGCCCCAGCCTCAGCCTCAGCCTCAGCCTCAGCC
>OU015746.1:74533938-74561561 GCA_907169655.1 Acomys percivali | reverse complement strand
TAGTTTCCTCATCTGAAGATTCTTGTCTTAATTACACCTCAAGTCTTCTTGCTAGGTAAGGAAACACACTCCTAAAATGTAGACATTGTTGGAGCATCATTATTTTGCCTGACACAAGAAGACCAACCTAGATGGAAGAAAGAAAGAAAGAAAGAAAGAAAGAAAGAAAGAAAGAAAGAAAGAAAGAAAGAAAGAACAAGCACTCAATAGAAAGGGATTGGTAGTCACTCTCAAGAATCTTCCATAAGCCCTCTGCTCTGGCCTAATGGGTCTTCCATCTTTAAGTGTCAGAAATGGAATCTTCAGTTTACATGGTACTGTTTAGAAGTGGACCTTGGGGAGGTACCTAGGATCAGATGAGGTCAACAGACTCTGAGCCCATGGTGGGATTGGAGGCTTCATAAGAAAAGCCAGGGAGCTCTAAGCAGTCAGGCGCTCACTCCATGTCACCATGTGATGTCCCTCACCATGTTGTGACACAGCAAGAAGGTCCCTCACCCAATGCCAGTGCCATGCTCTGAGACTCCAATCCCCAGAACTGCAAGCCAAATAAACTTCTTTTCTTTATAAACCACTCAGTTTCAAGTGACAACTTGAAGCAACTGACAAGACGCGATGACACCTATGATGGGGACTTAAAAGCTACACTGAAGCCCTCATTTGCAAATCAGGAAACTGAGGCCCAAAGAGACAAAATTCTTGGACCATGCACGTTGACTTAGTGGCCTGCAGTGGCTAGAATACAGTGCTTTACTCCATGTTCGGTGTCCTTCACAGGACAACCAACCCCTCTGAGTCAGTGTCTCTACTCCCCACCTTCTCCTCCTGCTTTGGAAAAGAACTATGCAGCCAGAGGTGGCCTCTTCATTTCTGGCTGCTTCTAGAACAGCAGGCTTCCTTCTCTTGAAGCAGAGAACCTGTGCTGCCAGCCTTTCCACCTGGTGCTCGCTAACCCTTGAGCACCACGTGGCTGTGGACTTTGAAGATTCTCATCTTTCATCTTCTCTCAAAATAGCACCTGCTGTCCCATTAGTCTCAGAAACTTCAGAGGCTCCAATGGAATGGGCAAATTTATCACCCAGTGAACTGACCTACATTCTGCCTAATTCTTTCTGGCCTGACCGTGACCCCAGGCATCAGAGCCAAAAGGAAGAAAAAGTTGGCTAGATCTTAATGTGGTGAGACTCTGTGGTCCTGGCTGGACCACAAAATTAATAACTGTCAGGAAGAAATTTACAGGTGAAAGAGTCTTAGCATAGAATTAATTTCTACAGAGGAGACATTTCCACTGATCTTCCAAGAAAAAGAAATTGTCAAAGCAACGATGTGAGGTTTCTCAGGACCAGAGCCTCTCACATCGTTCAGTTGCTCTTTAATATATGTTGGACTGGGTTGTATTTTATTACAAAGAGGGTCTACTTAGAAGTCACCATGTGTGTCTGCCTGCATGCATACATGTGGTTTCCACATGACATAGGCTTCTCTCCAAATTACAAAATATGTCACTTTGTCACTTTACCTAAGGCATATGGTAAGAAACAAAAGGGTTTGTTGTTTTGAAAGCATGAACTGAAGATGCCATCCTAAGTTATTCAGGGTGTTGCTGATGTCATCATCAAATTCACATTACCTCTCTGATTTATTGTTTTGGTTTGGTTTGGGTTTTTGTTTTTTGTTGTTGTTGTTGTTGTTTATTTTTTTGAGACAGGGTTTCTCTATGTAGCCTTGCCTGTCTTGGACTTTGTAGAACAGGCTGGTCTTGAACTCATAGCGATCCACCTGCCTCTGCCTCCCTAAATTCTGGGATTATAGACATGTGCTGCCTCACCCAGCTACCTCTCTGATTCTTTTTTTTTTTTTTTTTTTTTTTTTTTGTAAGATTTATTTATTTATTATGTATACAATTCTCTGTCTGCTTGTACCCCTGCAGGCCAGAAGAGGGCATCAGACCATATTACAGATGGTTGTGAGCCACCATGTGGTTGCTGGGAATTTAACTCAGGACCTTCAGAAGAGCAGTCAGTGCTCTTATCTGCTGAGCTATCTCTCCAGCCCACCTCTCTGATTCTTTACATTTAAAAAAAAAGCTTTGGTTGTAAAATGTCTTTAATCCCAGCCCTCAGGGAGGCAGAGGCAGGCAGATTTCTGTAAATTCAAGGCTAGCCTGGTCTACAAAGTGAATCTAGGACAGCCAAGGCTACACAGAGAAACCCTGTCTCAAAAAAAACAAAAACAAACAAACAAACAACAGCAACAACAAACGAACTCCAATAGAACACTTCAAAGATCCTTATTTCATCGTGGTCTTCTAGTTTAGTTGGTAGCTGTTGTGTTTCGCCTCCCCATGCGGATCTAGGCAGCATGGCTTGTTGAATATAACCCGCTGCCCTTGTGTTAGCTCTTGTGGCCTGATCTGCCTTGCTGTGCAAAGGGAAGCTAGGTCATTATCTATATGTGTTTGTCTTTTTCTTTAAAGTTTTTAAACATTGACACGGTTTTAGCCTTTGCACATTTCAGCAAAAGAACGAGACTTCCTCCAATGCCTTCAGTCTCTGGTAGTAAATATAAGATACAGGAAACACCAGCAGGAAGAATGCATCCGAAGGAGTGTCTATGGAGAGCGGCCATTGGCAATGACCAGCTGTGAGGAGCTGAGAAATGGAACTGATGGTTGGACTGCGGGGCTGTTTATTTATACAGCCTCTTCTCCAGTGTCTCGGATAGCTTCACAGCCAGACATGAGCTCACCGTTCAGTCTTCCTCCAGCCTTTCTCCCATGGGTTCCCACCTCAATGGTCAGCACCACCATCCACCCAGCTGTGTGACCCCACATCCAGCCACCAACCCCAACCCAGCCTTATCTTCTAACAAGCTCTTGAACCCATCTGTGTCTCTTTAACTCTGCCTGTGCGGCCAGAGCCACGTGCTGACTTCTGTGGTCCCCAGGCACTTTTGTCTTCCTGGATCTCTTCCACCATTAAAATAAAACACTTAAAATTATGCTTCACGACTCTTTATTCTGCATTTCAGGATGCTTGTATTCTGCTTCATGCTTACAGGTGAAGATGCGGGATCACAGCTTGTGGCTTCAATTGCCATGTCTGCCTACTGCCACACTTCCCTGCTGTGGTGAGGATGGACTCTCACCCCTCTGGACCCATAAGCCCCAGTAAACCCTTCCTTCTGTAAGGTGCCTTGCTCATGTTGTTTTATCGCAGTAGTAGAAAAAAATGACTAATACATGGATATCTAGTGTTCCCTGGATGCCTGGTTGAAGAGACTGTTCTGTCTCTGTTGAGTTCTTATTAGTAGTCAGTTGACCACAAATGTAATAAATTATTATTATTCTATTCCACAACTCCCATAACATAAAGATTTAGCCATCTCAGAACCACGTTGTCATCTTGATTACTGCAGTTTTCAAATCATGAAGTACTCCAATTTTATTCGTTTTCAGTCTTGTTGCTGTTCTGAGTCCACTGCATTTCCATAAAGAATTCAGTATCAGCATGTTGGTTCCTGAAGACAACAACAAAATAGCAGCTGGAGTTTTGGTGGGAATTTTGAAGGACAGACAAACTATGTTTTGCTCCTGACTTAGGGAAGGCTTCCTCTGATAACTATTGTCTAGGTGTCCTCACTGAATGTTGGCATCAAATGACTATATGGAGACGTTCCCCAGAAGCCTTCCATCCATTAAGGGACTGCTCCTCTGCTCCCGCTTTCTAAACCTTTTCAGTTATGTTTTTGCTTCTGTGGAGAGAAGGCTAGAAGTTTTCAGATGCCCCTTCTGACTCGATTGGGTTCCCTTGGTTTATTGTATTAATGTGTGCTCTGCTGTTCTACTAATAATTATCACTTGTACTATCCTTTTCATTTTCTGCTGAAGTCAATTTGCTGGTATTTTTTGAAGAGGATTTTTCCACCTATATTTGTAAGAGACAACTTGTCTGCACTGCTCTTGTGATGTCTTTGGCTTTGTGTTGTGATAATACTGGCCTTACAATAAACTAGGGAATATTTCTTACATAGTTTATTTTGGAAAGATTTAGGATAAGTAGTGTTAGTTCTTTAAGTCTTTGGAAGAATTCCAACAGTGCGATCTTTTATCTCCTCTTTTTGGTTTGAAGCTCTCTAGGCTTTCTACTTCTTCCTTGATCAGTTTGTCTGGTTGTGTATTTCAAAAAGTACGTTGTGAAATCTTGCATTTATACATCTCTACCCTACCCTATCTTAATATCACCACAGTGATATCTTTACATTTTCAGTATAAATTTATATGTGTTTCATAAAATAATCATATTTTAGGTAGAGAACAAGAGTTATAGCCAAATTATACAGTAACTCTATATTGCAATTTCTTATGTGGCAATCTGATAGTCTTAGTTATTTTATGTAGATTTTACTAATGAGCCAATTGCTTTTTATTTTAGACTAGGATGTCTTTTTTTCATTTCTTATAGAGTGTGTCTGTAGTGATAAATTATATCAAAATGTATGTAGGACTAGTTCCATTCATCCCATGTGGTTTTTTTAAGATTGATTTTTGTCACTTTAATTTCTGTGTATGTGTACATCTTATCTCTGTGTAGGTATATGCACAGATCCTTGAAGATCTGGAGTGACAGGTGGCTGTGAGCTACCTGGTATGGATGCTGGAAATGGAACCCAGTTCCTCTAAGGGAATGGTATATGCTCTTAACCCTTGAACTATCTCTCCAGCCCCTTCTCCCATGTTCCAAGAATTTCATTTATTATAAATTGTTTCTTTCCTTCTTTATTTGTGTGTACGTATGCATCACATGCATGACCACAACACATCATGAAGATCAGAGGATAAACTTGGAAGATCAGAAGACAACCTTGTGGATAGGTCCGTGTCTTCTACCTCATTTGAAAAAGGGTCTTGGTTTTGTTGTTGTTGTTGGTGGTGGTGGTGGTCTTTTTTTATGGCTATGGTGATTTGAATGGGACTAACCCCCTTAGGTTCATGAGTTTCCTATTGGTGGAACTGTTTGGAAAGGATTAGGAGGTATGACCTTGGTGGAGGCGATGCCACCGAAGACAGGTTTTAGGTTTTCAAGAGACTCAATCATTCATAGTGTGCTCTCTTTTCCTTCTACCTGCAGTTTAAGATGTGAGCACTCAGCTGGCTTCTGCTGTCATGTCTTTATTCCAGCACCATGGACTTGGGCCCTCTGAACTATAAGCCCAATTAAACACTTTCTTTTATAAGCTGCTTGGCCATGGTGCTTTATCACAGCAATAGAGAAGCACCCAATGTGCAGGCTCAAGAGCACATCCGTGTCCGCTTCCATCTTGGTTTCACTCTTCAAACACTGTTTTCTGTCTTGCGTTGGAATGACTTCCATAGGAATGAGTTCTTTCATTCTATCATGCAGTGATCTAGCAGGTGTCTCTGGAGAAAACCTTACATTTAAAATCCTCAACTCTCTACCCTGCCTCAACTTCTAGTAGTTCCCCCTCAGTCCTCTTCCACGGGTCCTCTGATGGCAGCACCTTCGTTATTCAATTCACTATCACTCATCTAACACCCAGACAAGCCCAGAGTAGATGCCCCAAATATTTGTTGATGAGTGAATGGATGAACGTTGTTAAATAAATTCTTTCTATTTTTCCTAACGATCATATCTTTGGTCAAAGATTCCCCAAATCTGAGTGGCTACTTAATGGATTTACTCTCTCTTGTGGTCTCTTTTGCATTCACTTCCCATGTGAGCAGTGTATGGTTTTGTACCTGAACCACAGTAACTTGGGTCCCACATGGACAGATGCTCTTGGTCCTCGACTTTTTAGTAACAGTTTTAGCACATTTCTTTGCTTGCAGGTGTACCCCTCACTGTCTTGTAGGAATCTGGGATGAGAACATCTAGAGTCACATGCTAGTTTTTGCAGGGTGAATTTCATAGGGATGGTTCCAAGGAAGTAGGGCTATAAGGTGTCCATGTATATGTGTGTGGTCCAGACCTGGGCTGCTCCGTGAACTGACAGTGTAATGCATCCAAATGAAGACAGAGCATGTGAGAAAGCATTAAAAACCTCTGTGTGCTCTTTGGTCATTTCCCAAAAGTACCTGTTCATGGCATGATGGACCTAACAATCACTAGACGTCACAGATAGTGTGAGAAACATTTGTTCAGTTTCTGGCTGGATCAAATACAGGGGTGGACCAGTGAGTCTGTCAAATGGGTTCTGGGCTTAAGGATTGTGTCACATGACTTTCAGGAAAGAGAAAGAAACCTGCAAACTTGGGGTAATGATTCCTGATGGGCAGAGATCTTAAGCCTCAAAGAACATTCAGCTCACAGGGTAATGGGCATCATCCTGAAGTTCTGCAGAGTGGTGCGGCTTCAAAATCAATCCATCATCCATCTTCTCAGGACACGCCATAACTGTTCTGCAAGGCAAACCCCACCTGCTAGTGTGGCAAGCGAGCGGTGGCGGCAGAGGGGCTGGAGAAGCTGCACTGTCAGAATGCAGCTCAGCGACACTAAAGCTGATGCATGAGCAAGGAGCCTTGTGTGTCCAGAGGAGACCAAATTCAAAACAAGACAAGCAAATGGTGCCATGACGTATGGGAAAGCGTAGGTGTGACACAGATGTGTGTTCTCTGAGCAAGGGATGAGAGGCTTTCAAGGCTGACAGTTGTTGTCTGTGCAGTTGACATAAATTCTGCTAATGTTATCGGAAATGTACCAGCGCGATTTACCGAAACCGTTTACAGCTGTTGAGTTGGAGTAAACTAGAAAGCAATTGCGGAAATAACCCACGAGGCCTCGTACTCGTGTGGGAACAAATGCACATTTTAAAACTTATAGGTACATACAATTTCCCTCTAATGTGGAAGTTTTTTTCTTTTTTTCCAAGTTATTTCAGATGTGAAGAAAATCCTATCATTCCCAAAAAATCCCTTCTGGAAGTCTGCTTTCTCCATTCTGAGGCAAAACTGGCCTTTATTTCTGACACATACACCTCTTAGGAAAATAAGTCTTTTTATTTTGCCTCATATTGCTGAAGTAGGATATTTTTATCTGTGTCAAGTCATAGAAGTCTTACAGTGTTCTGGAATGTTCAAGACCTATTAGGCCAGGAGTGACAATGTCCCCAGCTTGTGATGTTTCTATAGAGAAGCCATCTAATGCAAAGGGCTTCTGAAGAACACCGTGAAGGGTGTGAGCCACAGCTTCTGCAGCCAGTGATTATAGTGCAACTGAGAGAGCTGGTGGCGCATGGAAGGTGTCTCCATGGCAGAAGCCTCTCCTACTGTGGAGAAGGAGACGAGCTGCCTGGGAACATCATCTCCACCTGGGGACCAAGTGTTCAAACACTGGAGCCTATTATGAGGGACATTTACCATACAAAACACTACAGATAGTGTAAATATCCCAGGATTTTGTAAGGCAAAAAGTCCAGGCAAAAAATCCACAAAAAGCAGAAGAAGCTCATGCCTAGCCTAGCTCTCAAGAGGCAGGGCAAGGACCACACAGCATCCAGGGCTAGGCCCGGTGAAGGCAGAGCTCATTGTCCCAGCAAGGTGGACTTTGGTACAATCATTACTTCGGTTTGTTTGGGTCCCCTTCTTTTCTGGAGTGAATATCACTGTGTGTGTGTGTGTGTTTGTATGTGTGTGCGTGTGTGTCTGTGTGTGTGTGTGTGTAACATGTAGTAGACTCTTCTTGGAAAAACACAACACAACACACACACACAAATAAATAAATAAGTGTTTTTAAAATGAAAGCACCAGGATAAAATCAACACTAAGAAGATAGAATTTTAAGGACTGTCCAGATGCCAGTGAACAGAAAACACAAAGAACAAGTAGAAATGCACTCCGCCTTCCCCCTCCCCCTAGCCCCTGTAGGCTCATACTCTCTCCTTCATCATGCTTGTCCCTGAAGAAGGAAATGAATGACAACCTACATGTATAAATAGAAAAACTATCATATTTCAGAGGTAAACTTTTTCCTACACGAATGCATTTGTGTGTGTGTGTGTGTGTGTGTGTGTGTGTGTGTGTGTGTGTGTGTGTGTATGTGTGAATCTGGAGCTTTGGGGGTGGGAGCTGGGATATCAATATCTACTATTTAATCTATGGGCAACAAAGCTTCATTCTGTTCCTGGAAAAATGAGACTCGCTGTGATTAGAAGGTGGGGAAAATAAAACCATAACAGACACATTTTCAGGATTCTCTAGACTTAATGATAGCCACCAAGCTTACCTGATTCAAGATGAAATAAATAGTATCCACATAAGAAGTAAACTAAGGTCTGAGGTTCAGTTGTGTTTTCAACTCTTCTTCCACCAAAAGTCATGACCTGGGGAGTGAAGAAGCCTGTGAGGGGTAGACTAGAGGGTAGGGAGGATGGCTCAGTAGTTAAGACAGCTTACTGATATGTCAGAGGACTAAGGTTCTATTCCTAGCACCCACATGGAAACTCATAATCGTCTGTAACTCTGGTTTCAGGGAATATGATGCCCTTCCATGGTCTCTGCAGGCACATGGTACACATGCACTCATTGTCTTAGTTGGGGTCACTGTTGCTGTGGTGAGACACCATGACCAAAGCAACCTGGGGAGGAAAGGGGTTATTTGGTTTACGCTTCTACATCACCATTTATCATTGATGGAAATCAAGACAGAAACTTAAACTAGGCTGGAACCTGAAGGTCAGAGCTGATGCAGAGGCCATGGAGGAATGCTGTTTACTGGCTTGATCCTCATGATTTGCTCAGCCTGCTTTCTTATAGAACCCAGGACCACCAGCCCAGGGATAGCACTGTCACCCATCAATCTCTCTCTGTCTCTCTGTCTCTCTGTCTGTCTCTGTCTGTCTCTGTCTCCGTCTCTCTCTCTCTCTCTCTCTCTCTCTCTCTCTCTCTCTCACACACACACACACACACACACACACACACACACACACACACACTACCCTACGAGTTTATGTGTAGTCCAATTGTATGAAGGCATTTTCTTTCTTTCTTTTTTTCTTTCTTTCTTTCTTCTTTCTTTCTTTCTTTCTTTCTTTTCTTTTCTTTTTTTTTTTTAGCATGGTATAAGATTTACTCTAGCAGTATGGGGAGAGAAGGAAGGGGGTGCCCCAAAGGGAACAGAGAGACAGAGTAAGAGAGAGGAAGGGGAGAACAAGAGCTGAAGGCATTCTCTTAGCTGAAATTCCCTCCTCTCAGATGACTTTAGCTTGTGTCAAGTTGACATAAAACTCTCCAGCACCCTCACACTAGCTCACACACAGAAAAGAGAAGTAGATGGGACAAGCTAACTCTCTGCAGTACACCCAGAGTTTTTCATCTGGGGAGGGAACTATTTTCATTTGCAGAGGGAATTCTTTGTATAGACCAGAAGTGCAGGCCTGCCCACCAACCCACCTAATGCCAGTGGCCAGCTCCACCTTATCGCTGTGACAACAGAAAGATGTCCCAACACAGTTCCAGTGGTCTTCCTGGGAGTACTGTATGGTCAAACAGGACTGAATACAAATGCTTCTAAGGAGCTGAATTTAATCTTCTGGACTATATTGTATCCAGTTCTAAAGTGAATGGTCCATGGGAAAAGATGGAGTTTATCTCGTTAGATTTTCATGCTTGGCAAGCCTTGATCACAGGTTCAAGAATAGAGGTAGAGTAGAGAAAGAGCACGCGATGTGACATTAGTCAGCCTGCCTTCTCCCGTCAAACATTTGCTCTGCACCAGATACAGCCACCGGATGATCAGAGTCCAGCCACTTTGTTTCTCTTGCTTGCCTCTACTCCGGAACGAAAAGAGCCCCCTTTCACCCTTGCCTGCTCAGCGTTTCCCTCTGGCTTGTCCTTCCACCTTCACTTACCAATCCGCTCATTTCTCCGTCTCACCACGTCTTCGTTTCCTGGACACTGGTGTCTGTGCCACCCCTTCAGCATGGGAACTCAAATTGCTTTTTAATGGCCCGTTTGCCCTCAGAGCACCCTTGCCTGGGCAGCATCCTTTCAAGGGGTCCTGATCCAATCTTGCCTCAGCCTCAGAGATAGAGCTGAAATTGAGATGACATACAAGAACAGGTCCACAATGCCAGCAGTGATGGCCTCGCCGTCTGCCATGCCAACTCCCTGAATGTGACTCAACGCCCAGCGAAGAACACAGGCTGTAAATGTCATCTTCCGGCTTTAACATCAAGTCGGTGGCTCATGAATCTGCAGTGTGTAAGATTTACTTCTTAAGTAGGGGCGATCAAGAAATGCAAGTGACCCTAGGAAGTTATAAGTGAGATTTCCTGGTCTTCCTTGCTTCTGTGTTGTCTTCACTGCAAGAAATGCTTTAGCTAGGCCTGGTGCCTTAGGTCGTTGCTAGAGGCTGAGGCAAGAGAATGGGTAACTCAAGTCCTGCCTGGGCTTACAGAGTGAGTTCAAAGGCTGACTCTGTATCAAAATAAAAAGTGAAGAGAGGGCTATGGGTGTAACGTGGTGGCAGAGTACTTCATCAGCCTGTGAGAGGCTCTCAGTTCAACTTCCAACACTGCCACAACAACAGCAACAACAATAACAACAGCAGCAGCAACACATTTGAAAAACTCTCTGTGCTTGTTAGTTTTATGTCAACTTGACACAAGCTAAAGTCACCTGAGAGGAGGAGACTCAACTGAGAAAACGCCTCCCTAAAATCAGGTTGTAGGCAAGCCTATAGAGCATTTCCTTAATTAGTTATTGATGGGGGCGGGCCCAGCCCATTGTGGGTGGTGCTATCTCTGGGCTGGTGGGGGCAAGCCAGTAAGCAGCACCCCTCCATGGCCTCTACATCAGCTCCTGTCTTGAGGTTCCTGCCCTGTTGAGGACCTGTCCTGACTTCCTCCTGCAGTGGTGAACACTGCTGTGGAAGTGTAAGGCAAATAAACCCTTTCCAAGTTGCTTTGGTCATGGTGTTTCATCACAGCAATAGCAAGCCTACTTAAGACATCACACTTTCAGATGCTTGGCAGGATCAGTTGGTAGAACTTGAGGCACACACTTGATTAAGACTCACAGAGACACTCAAATGTGCACTTTACCATCTTCTTTCAGCCTGGTAATCCTAATCTAACAAGCTCTTTTGCTCCATTACACACACACACACACACACACACACACACACACACACACACACTAGAATCCTGGGCTCTCCTGAATTAATCAAATGTACCTATTATGTAATTGCAGAAGGCAAAGGGAAATTTAAGCACTGGGCTCCCTTCTGTCACAGGTGATGTCTAGTTCCCAAGAGGGAGCCAGAGTGCTGCTGCCCAGAGCTGAGGGACACAGTGCTGAGTCGCCAGGAACTGGACACAGCCACGTCAAAGACCCAGTGCCTGAGACTCATAGGCAGTGGCAAAGCTTTCTCCCTGTGAGAGGCTCTGAGGGATGGTAAAACCTTTCTGTGGCCTGAGTATGAATGTTGGCAGCATGTGCAAGTATGAGTGTCTATGGAAAGCAGCAGCTGCCACTTCCTCCTCCTGGATGTTTCAGCCTGAGGCTGCTGCCCTCAGACTCCTCCCCTTAAGACTAGCTCCTCCCTTGTGCTGTTTTGATTTGCTGGGGTCCTGGGGTGTTTCGCTGCATCTGAGTGCAACTTTTCTCTACTTACAGCTTCTCTGTACTTTCTTCCCTCATTTCCCTGCCACACAAAGCAGGTTTCCAAGCTCTCCCCAACATTGGCCTGTAACCTGGCTCTACCTGGGTTTGGTGATGGGAGAGACTGGAGCATCAGAGAGTCGTTTGTACAGTAAAATGACTGTGGGAAAGACTTCCAACTGTGCCATAAGATTGAGAAGCCATGGAAGCAGACAAACAGGAAAAGAAAATTCTGGGCACAGTGACTATCAGAAAGACAAACACTTCTATCACACACACACACACACACACACACACACACACACACACACAATCTAATTTCTCTAATGCATATATTTTCTTTCAAATTAATTTTTTTTTCAAATTAATTTTAAAGGAGCATAAATCCACTTCCAAAAAAATGGGTAAAGGGTATAAACAGTTTATTAAAAAGTAAATATAATTTTTTCTTTGAGTTGAGAAAAACTGCATCGTTCATTAACAAGACACAAGTTAAAACTGCGCTGATCCAGTTGCTCTTTTGCTTTTCAGCTCAGCAAGGATTCGGCAGCCCAGGGAAGTGTGGAGTAATACAAACTGTTCATCACTAGGGGGAAACAAATTGGAAGCCTTCAAAGGTCAATAAAACCGCATCTGTTAATGTTACAAATGTGTCTGCCCTTCCACCCTGCAGTGGCCTTTCTTGGTCTGTGTCTTATGGATGCCCCCATAGGACGTTTCCAAAATGATGTATGCACAAATTCCTTATTGCAACAATGTAAGAGTGAAAAATTGGGGACTATCAACATGGCCCTGAAGTGAAGACACAGACAGGAAATATTAGTCAGCTGTTAAAAAAGAAATGAAAGAGCTCCACCTCCTACTGATAGAAAAGAAAACAAACAAACAAGGTCTGAAACAAAGTATAAAAAGGAGAAAAGAGGAAATGTTTTGTTGCCCTGAAATCCTCCTTTTTTATCTTACCAACTTCACGTCCTCTGGCCCCAGGAGCTCGACATCCCACACCCCTCCTCTATCCTTCAGCATCAACTCCAGACTGACTAGCTCATTTTCTGTTTGCACTTTGACACCAAACCCTCCTGTGGCTTGATGACCCTTACTCAGAGAACATTCTGAGAGAAGTGCAGATAGCTTAGGTTACTGTTTGGAAAGCACAGGGCCTGTGACCCAGGTGGCACGGCTTTCCAGGCAGGCCTGCTCACAATCTGACAACCGCACACATCATTAGTGACTTTCAAGGGCCCCTAAGCCTGGCTGTGAATGTCAAGAGAACTGCATGCTTCTTTTCACATGGGATGAAATGTTAGCCGGAGCAGAAGCTATGCTGACGGCAAAGGTGAGAGACACTCACAGGCCAGCCAAACCCCTCTGAGAATACGAGCTTGTCAAGAAGAGCCTCTGATGGAAGAGGAAACAGCAGCTGTGGCCGTTTGTTATTCTGTGGTGTGGTTGGTTGGGGGGAGGGGGGAGGAATAAGAGTAGCAATTGGGGGTGGTAGGGGGCTGGAGGGAAAGGGGGGCGGGCTGAGGAGGGCAGAAAGAAGCTGGTATAGGTACAAAAGGAGCAGAGGACGAGGTCCAGCAAAGCCAAACTCTTGTGAACCAATGCCCAGGAGTGACCTAGTATATCCCCTGACAAGGACACACAGCAGGGGTATCAGGTCCCCAGCCGAGACTCAGCCATCCCAGGGCACAATAGACTTGCGAGACAGAAGGCTGTTCATAGAGCTTACAAGCTGTCTAAAACCCTGCCTCCTTTCTTGAAACCCCCTAGCAAGGCTAATGACCCAGAGGATGCCAAGCTAAACTTCATCCTCTGTTTCCAAGTTTTTCTTCCCCAATTTCGGGGCCTCGTGAAAGTCTTGGCACTTTACCCGAGGAGTTCTTACCTGCAATCATAACAACAGTGTGTGTGCCTTAGGGTGTCAGAGCCCCCCATAGAATGTGCAAATGAGTCCCAAATCAGAGCAAGGAGTCAGGCACGGGGCACATCTGCTGGATTTTCTCTCTAAACCACCAGGGCGCTGTGATCCCCACCACCACCGCCACCATGCTTGCCAAGAAAGCACTGCCCTGGCCACTGGTCATTGCCAGCAGCGACCCACACATGGCCCCACAAATAGCAACTAAGGATGACCTCTCAGACACAAACAACAGTTTCATGCATCGACAGGAAAGCAATCAGACTTCTGTGGTTTGTGTGTGCTTAAATAAAAATTACAGCCCACTCTTGGAAGGTATAAAAAATATGTAGGGTTTGTTTTTGGACTCTTAACTGTTTAATTAATCCAATAACATCTGTCCTCAACCTTGAGCCATTACCTACCAAGTCACAGAGGGGCCGCAAGCTATGTGGCTCCTGCCTCTGCCAGAAGGTGACATCACTCCCACCTCTCTTAGAAGGTCCTTCAGGTCTCTGTCCCGGCTCCATTCTCTGCACAAAGCCTCTTCCTCAGCACCATCCTCAGGTCCACCCACCAACATGTCCACGAACATGGAGACTCATTTTAAAAACCTTCACACATAGAGTGAACATTTGGCTTTACCCTAAAAAGCAAATGTGAATTAATTTGCCAATTGTCATAGGTCAACAAATCCTGACCCCAACCCCCACCCACCACTCACAGCCAAGTAGGGAAGAGAGAAGTGGAACAACATTCCCCTGTGAACAGAATCAGAGCGGAGACAACTTCTGTCCAGCCCTAACACGAAGCACTAGAAAGTGATGCTGGAAAAGCGGCTGGTGGTGTATACAGGAAATCTCAGAGCATGAGAGGCTGCAGTAAGACTTGCGTTCGAGGCCAGTCTGGGCTACATAATGAAATCCTGTCTCCAAAGCCCATACAGTGGGACTGGTTGAGACTGCCACATGCTCTTCCAGGAGAGCTGAGTTCATACTCTAGTACCCATGTCACATGTCTCACAACCGCCTATAACTACAGCTCCAGGGTCTCCAATGAACAATTTTGGCCTCTGTGGGGACCGATATACACACCACACACACACACACAGACACACACACACACACACACAGAGACACACACACATTTTAAAAATAAGAAAGAACCAATTGATCAATAGATAAGGTAATTCAGGAGATTACCATGGACAGGAAGTTGTGAGTATGTGTCTGACAGAAAGGACTATCCAAACAGGAGTCTGGCAGAACCACAACCTAGTACCGCAGCCATTGCAGCCTTATGTAAAAATACTCTTGCAAGGGCATCTGTCCAATGACTGTCTGCTCAATCTTGCACTAGTGTCACTCTCGCTATTGATCCTGTCGCCAAGAATTATTGATCAGAGTAGCGCCTGTCATCCTCTTCATTTGCTTATAAAAACTTTCCCTTGCACCCACCTCCAGGATCACATAGGTTGCTAGGGCACACACATCCCCCACTGCAATGCTCCGCTATTTCCTAGTGAGCTAACAAAGAATCTTGGGAGATTGTTTCTCTGTATGTTGTCCAGGTGACACCCACCAATTCCTTGGCTAATTATAAGGTATTCCAGGGCCTAGAAGTCACCCAAGAGACCGCTAGCTTAGTCTACTTCTTGAATGAATTGGAAAATGAAAAGAACAAGAGTAAGTGCCTTCAAAAGAGGATGCCACTGAGAAACAAACTCACCTGCTCCCTGAAACTCAATAGAGACTCCAGAATTAGAGGCCTCCAGTGTCATTGAAGGAGAGTTGAGACACTGGGTGCATGATGGTTGAGTAGACTTCATGGAAGGCACGAAGCTCTCCCAGTCTGCTTGTCGAGGTAGGCAGCTGGTCCCCATGCCAAGTCACCCAAAGAATCAGGGATCCTACTGAAGTAAAATGTGAATAGGAGCATAGCCCCTACATGTATGTGAGAGTGGAATGTGGCACTCAAGGCAATAAAAAGAGTCTTCATGTGAGCTGGACCCTAAGACTTCGTTCCCACCCAGCTCCAAGAAGGCCAACAGCAGGGCAGAAAATTGGACCAAAACAGGTGGAACTGTGTGCCAAAGCCCAGAGTTGGAGATGATGCCAAGTCAAGACATCACCAAGCTGTGAGAGCACACACAGGTGGACAGAGGTAAAAAGAAGACTCCGAGTGTCCCTGCCTTCTGTGCTAGGAACTGAACGGGACTCTAGAGAGGGGCATTGGCAGAATCATATCAGCATTTGAAAACAGTCACCTTGGTGGCAGAAAAGGTTCTGCATGATTAAAGAGGTAGACCCAGGAAGGCTGTACAGACATGAGGTCACTTCCTGAAGGATAGCATCCAGGAGGAGGAAGAACAGGGGTGGGATGGGAAATGATATGCAGGAAATGCTAAAGCCAGAATACGCAGCTGAGCAAGCCTCTCACTGACTTCTTATCCACATCAGACTCCAGGCTCCCAAGGTTACCCCGTGACTTCGCGTTTAATAGACCCAGAAAGACCTAAATAGCTGGCTACAAAGACAGGACAAGCGGAGCGAAGTGCTGACTATGATATTTTCAACTTTTGGCCCATCTCTTACCAGGAAATGTCATTTCACTTTGAGTTAGATAGGGTTTCCAGGAAACACTCCAGAATGCAGTAAAGCTATGGGACAGAGGTCAATGTCACAGCTATGAAACAACTATAATAGTGTTGGAAAGAACCAGAAGCCACCATAGCCTCAGAGAACAACTGGAACTAAAATGACACCTGCACTCCTGTCGCCAGGGGCAACATGAGTGACTATGAGATGTGTATTGGGGGGTGCTTTGGGGAGCTGATATCAGCTGTGAAACAATCCTAGACAAGCAGAAGAGGAAAGGCAGGTCTTCTACCAACCCCATCAACACAAGAGACTGGGCAGCAATAAACCCCGGCATCGACAATGACCCTCAGTGGATATTCTCGTGACATGGACAGTTCTTGAACCATCTATAGCATGGACACAATGGCACTAACATTTTACATGCTGCTTACTAGAGCTTGAATAAGATTTGTCTTCTAAAAGCTCATGGGCTCTTGGCTTGGTGTGTGATGCAATAGTACCGAGGGAGGGGAAGTAGAAATCTTTAAGGGATAAGACCACGGGTTGTCACTGGGGTACCCCTCTCAGAAAGGAGAACATCTTATAGGAATGGCTTGGTATTAGGGTTTGGACATCAAATGTCAGCAGATAGCCCAAATATTAGAGGTGCGGTCACCAACCTGCAGTGCTAGTGGAAAGCAGAAGACCGTTAAGAGTAGGGACCTGGAAGAAGGAAGTCAGGTCGTTGCCAGTAGGTGCCTGAGGGAAGCATTAGGACTCCAGTCTCTTCCTCTCTGCTTCCCGCCACCATGAGGTGAGCAGCTTTGCTCTACCACGATCTCATGCCTCGATACAAAGTCCAAAAGCAACACCCTCTCCCAGACTGAACTCTCCCAAACTGTGAGCCGAAGTCAACCTCTCGTCCTTAAAAGTCATTTTATCAGAAGGGCACGGTGGTGCATGCCTGTAATCCCTGCACTCTGGGAGGCAGAGGCAGGCTGATCTCTGTGAGTTCAAGGCCTACAAAGTCTACAAAGTCTACAAAGTGAGTCCAGGACAGCTAAGGCTACACAGGGAAACCCTGTATTGGAAAACAGCAAAACAAAAGTTATGTCAGATATTTTGTCCCATGACTGGTTATATGGTTAGTTACCATGAAAGTGAGTTTGGCTTTCTGGTCTCACTTCTCACCTCACAGTGTGACCTCTGTCACATGTACTCCTGACACGTGGTGCAATCCACCATAAGTCCTCACTGGACCCTGAGGCTGTGGCTGTGTTCTTGGACCCTGGGACTCTGAGCTAACGAAACGTCCTTTCTTTATGAACACATATGAGTACTGTTTGGGGCTTTAGAGGCTATGAACCAGAAAAACAGTTAACCAGGTCTAGTTAAATGTTTAGTGACTGGAAATAAATATTAGCTCCAGACCATCTAAACAACAGCCCTGTGCCCAACTCATGTGATGCCTTGGAGGGCTGGGATTCAGAGAAGGGTATCTGCCTGGGAGGAAAAAATGTAGGAAGCCCCATAAACCTAACAGTCATGACCACTGCTACCCTTCTGCACCATCCCAAGCAGAGAACATGTTAGAAATCTGTCATGAACAAAACTTAATATTTCATACAAAAAAGTGAGTGTCATGTGTCACACTGGAACTAGAAGCAAAAGAAGCAAACAAAACAGTAATAAAAATAATAATGCTAACTGCTTCTTAGTTTATAATCTTGGCCTTATTCACTATGAATTTTTGGAATTTGTTTTTATTTTTTAAAAATATAACAGTATAGCTCGTGAGACGGCTCAGCGGGTAATGGCATCTGCTGCCAAGCTTGAGGAACTGAGTTCAATCCCGGGTCCCACATGATGGAAGAAGAGAACTGACTCCCACAGGTTCTCTTCTGAACACACTTTGCCACATGCACCCACACATATACAAACATGGAAATCAGTAAGTTTAATGAAAAATATAACATTAAAACTTTTTCCTGCCAAGTAGTGACTCTTTGGACACCTTTTTAAGTCTTAGGTTGCCCAAAGCTCATGGGGAAGAACTTGAGCAGATTTGCATATCTTGACTGGAAGAAACTTCAGATGCCCCACCTCATCCCAACACACACACACACACGCACTCACACTTACACCCTTACACAAACATGGCAAGGAGAAATTAAAATCCATTCTGGAGACCAAAGCACATTTCTCGCCCATTTGTAGAGATTATTGAGGACGACCTTAAGACAACTTTTCTCATCTTTTTAAGAGTCACACTATTCACCTTTAAACACACACATGAGATAGGCATTTGTAACAGGTCTGTGCTCTCCAGTTGTGCTCACAGAGAGAGGGAGAAAAATCAATTTCAATCCCCAGAGGACAGAATTACTGGTGCAGAAGGTCACTGAAGGCGAGCACTTGCTCAATGGACTTTGAGCAAGATCCTTGTCCGCATTGCTTCACTGCCCTTCCAGAGAAGGGAGGGGGCAGAGACAAGTTCCCACCAGGGAAGGAAAAGAGATGTGGTTTGTACCAGCCAGCGGACAATCACGGTAAACAGCACAGGGACCAAGGCAAACACGTTCGTGTGCACTGTGGAGGCCCAGACTTGCGTTTGCGCCCGATGCCCTGGAGAAATTGGCCAAGACTGGCTCCAACCAGCTGACAGTATTACTACTATAATTCTCTCAAGGTCATTTGTCAGAACAGGTTAGTACTCCCCAGAGGGCTTGCTGCATGGATCCGATTTACCACAGAGACATGATTCAGGCACTCTCGAGGGAAGCTCCTAGGGCTGGCGGCCATTTTACTTATGTCCTTTTCTGCCAAGGGCATCTGATTCAGGCCATCTGTGGTTTACAGCAGGTACACACTGAGCCTGGGGATCCGGCCAACAGGTACTGCAGCCCTGCCTCCCCTCTAGACATAGATGGATTCATTCTGGCTCCTTGCGTTGGGGATTATCGTCACTACTTGACTGGAAAACACATGAATGGGAACAAGAAATGAGGCATGGAGGACAGCCAGGCCTCTTCTATAGAAGATGTGTGAGCTTCCGCCTTCCCAGATCACTCATGGAACAGCGACTGGAGGGACGTGCAGGATTCAGATGACACATGGAGCTGCAGACCAGTGTCTGGATCCTGGCTCTACATTTTGGTTACAGACACCACACACTCCTTAACCTCTCTGAGGTCCAGTTACCTAAGCTATAAAGTAGGGGGAAGTTAACAAATGCAAAGCACTGAGCACAGAGCCTGCACAGGTCCCAAGCAGGGACTTGTCCCATAGTAGGGCTTTTTCTCTCATCTTCTCTTAATGGATCCTTTTGGTTTTGTCCCCAGAATTCGGTGTTGCTTTGGCATCCGTCATCACACTAGAGGCTTCTCGTATCATTCGTTGTCTGTAGCACGCGTGTGGCTGGCCTAGGGACTGAGACAACGGGATTCCCATGAGAATAAAGAAGCCTGATAATAGCACTGTATCCCAGCCAGCAGGACATTCAGGAGGCAGGCAGTGAGAGGAAGCTGGCCAATGGGCTTCTCCTCTCCCTCTCCTCCATCCTCCTGGACCTGCATCTAGCTCCAAAGCTGGCCTTACAGCCATATCCTAGTCAGCCACCTGCAACCCTAAACCACACAAAGGAAGTGAGTGCCGAGGCTGAAGGAAGCTCTCAGTGAGAGTGGTCCCATGCCCTCTCAGGAAAGGTGATGGGAGCCTGAGGGACTGTACACATGGGCTCTGAGCTGAGATCATCAGGAGTCCCTGTGTATGGTGGCATTTTGTTTGTTATTGTTGGACAGTTGGTTGGTTTTGTTTGGGTTTCTTGTTTGAGCAAGACCCAGGACTCATTTGCTGGAGCTAGGAAAGATGCGCAGGGAATGAGGGATACATGGCTGCCAATCTCAGTAGCATTTTGCCATCCTAAATAATCATCAGGGAGACAGTCTTCAGAAAACAATGGTGTGGATTTGGGATGAGATGAACACTGCAAAGGGAATATAGAACCCGTGGTAAACCATAGGTTTGTTTATTTTATTATTTTTTTATTGACATGAAAGGAAAAAATTTAAAGATAAAAGGGGGAAACATTTCTATAAGCTGCTTGGCTACAAAGTTCTCTAGCCGTGCGGACCACAGGCAGGAGTTGGCACCTGCTGGCAGTGTCCCTGGGGGGGCATGTATTCTGCCAGGAGCATCTTGTCTGAACTGTCTTAATGATCACTAAAGATAAGCTCTACTGCCAAGCTCGGTGCACACGCGTGGTATGTGACACACAGGATGTTTGTAGAATGAGGGGGATGTCCTGTGCACCCTTAGAAAGTCCAGGAGAAAGTACTCGACTCAAACAGAGAAGCAGGAGCCCCTCCCATTTCAGCACTTCCTGGCTCCTTGTATGGCTTTGTCTGACTAGGCCTGGCAAGAAGGCCTGCTCAGCCTTCACACTTTCTAGGAGGCATTGAGAGGCTGAATCTAGAGTTGGGCCCTTCCTGGACTTGAGAGTCTGGTGGCATAGGCTTCTGAGTCCCACTACTCAGGAGGCTAAGTCAGTAGGCTTAGGAAGGCCAGTCTGGCCTACAAAGTGAGTTCAAGGCCAGCCTGAGCAATTTAATGAGAGCCTGTCTCAAGATAAAATGTAGAAAAAAGGTTGGGGATATAGCTCGGCGGTAGAGTGCTTACAAGCTCTGGGGATCCAGGGAGGACAGGGAGGAAGCCCCCCAGAGTGGGGCTTGCTGAAGGCACGAGGAGAAGGAAGCAGCCCCCTCCTTAGTCTGTAGCCAATAGCAGATCCATCCTGGAACCACTTCCGAGGGACAGCCTCTGGGCATCGCCCTCGGCTGCCACTCCAGAGTGCTTGTCCTACATCAGGCATCTTCCTTCCTCTAAGAGAAGGAAACCCCATGCGGAAGACAATGTGTTCTTCATATCGGTCTTCTACTTAAAATTCAAGCGATGTTGCTAGCACCCACCTAACAAATGAGTAAATTGAGACACCGAGAGGCCAAGTGATCTGTCTAATACGATTGAACTGGTGAATGACAGGGCCTGGGAGCCAGCTCCCATCTGTCTGACTCCAATGCAATTTCTTCTTCAGATGGTAATGCATCCTGCCCACGTTGTATTGATTTATGTGGTACCCCTGCTGAGATTGCGTGTGTGTGTGTGTGTGTGTGTGTGTGTGTGTGTGTGTGTGTTTTAAGAACAAGTCTGAAGACAGGAAGGTGAAAGATGAATACAACAGATGACTTCCTGCCCTGAATGTCTACAACCTCACTCAAGACAGAATAATGGTATTTCCAGAGTTTGGAGTTTACTTTCAAGATATTTTTCTCCCTTTTGCTACCCTTTATCCAGCAGCAATGGCTTCTGGGTACATATTTTGATTTTTTTTAATGTCAATTTTAGGGATGAAGAAATGTAATATATTGAAGGCACTATTGCAGATGCAACTGCAAGTCAATGTACTAAAATAAGATTAAAAAAAAATAAAAAAACAAAAACCAAGGGCTGGAGACATGGCTCAGTGGCTAAGAACACTTGCTGCTCTTTTAGAGAACATTAGCTCTGCTTCTAAAACCCACTTCTGGTGGCTCACAATCTTCTGTAATTCCAGCTTCAGGGGATCCAATACCCTTCTTCTGGACTCCACAACCACCTATGTGCACATACACACACATAAATAAAAATAAGTCTTTAAAAAATGTATAAAGGGCTGGAGAGATGGCTCAGCAGTTAAGAGCACTGACTACTCTTTCAGAGGTCATGAGTTCAATTCCCAGCAACCACATGGTGGCTCACAACCATCTATACTGTGATCTGATGTCCTCCTCTGGCTTGCAGATGTACATGCAGGCAGAGCACTGTATATATAATAATAAATAAATAAATCTTTTTTTAAAAAAAAGATGTATAAAACACCTTTGAAAGAACCACTACCTACCATGCCAGAGGCCCACTGTGACGCTTCATCATGCTTCACCATGGTACAGTGCGTTCCACCCATCAGCCCTCGTCATCAGCTGGAGCGCCCCATGACGGGAACAACCATCCACTTAGAAACACATTCCAGCCCTGTCCCTCCAGGAAACTGTTGCCCTGGTTACTGGATAGTGGCATGTGTTCTCAAATGCATGATGTTTTAATCACCCTAGATTTGAAAGCCTCTTTATTTAAGTCGTTACACTCCTTTCTGGAGCTACCATAACAAAAGACCGCGTGCTGGCCAGCTTACTACTACTACAACAACAGCAATAACAACAACAACAGACACTCAGAGATCTGGGGGCCAGAAGTTTGAGACAAGGTGCTGCAAAGCCATGCTCCCTCTGAAGGCCCTTGTCAAGGACCACCTCTAGGCTTCCCTCCCTGCTTCTAGTGCTGCCAGCAATCCTTGACATCCCCTGGCTTCGTGGATATATCACATCCAGTGGTACCCATGGCTTCACTAGGCTTCCTTTCGTCCTTGTGTCCATCTGTGCCTGTATCCAGATTTCCCTTTTCTTATATGGACATTGACCAGTGTCTCACGCCAACTACATTTTCAAAGGCCTTATTTCCAGAGTAGGCTGTATTCCCAGGTGCCAGAGGTTAAAGGCTTTGGTAGATCTCTTTGGAGGACACAATCTGATGGACCAACATACAAGACTGAATATTACGTTCCACATGGCAGTTCTGGCCATATTGACAAGCAGTCAAAGCCACTGTTGTACAGGTATTTCCTCTGAATTTGAACATTCTCTCCTGGGATTGAGAGTGGGGTGCGGGAGGGGCTCATAAGACTCAGGGAGAGAATTGACAACATTCTGGAAGATCCTGAAAATTACAAAATCCACAAGCCCTTCCCCAAAATTATAGGAGTAGGGACCAGCTGCATGAAGAGAGGGCTCTCCAGTAACACTGACTGCACATTATGACTCATCCTCCACAAGGTGGTGGGGCTTCTCTGTAGTGGAGTTGCCCGTGAGTCAGCCATGCTGCTGTCAGTAACCAAAAGACTCATTGGGCTAGACTTGTGTGGGGTTGAGTCTTTGGTCTGTGGTGAACGCTTGCCTAGGATGAATAGAGAATTAGTCACGTCTTCCTAGAAAGTGCCATGTGACAGTCACTGCGTTTGCCATCATGCCATTACAAAAAGCAGTTTGTAGTGACTGTTACCTTGGTTTGTGGTGACGAGCCTCTGGGGAAGCCATACCACCATCCTTCACGCCCTGGTTTAGGCAGTCCACTCATTTACACACAAGCTGGCTCCGGCTGGCCATTCACTGGACCATTTTCTTGGGCCAGTGGGGATTGTGCACCTGACCACAGCCTTCGGCTCACAGGGAAGTGTTCCCACATCTTCTTCTGAGTCCACAATCCACAGGCATGTAACGTGGCCTATTTCCAACTTCACTCCATGCCTACACTTCTCTCACCACCCCCTGCCAATTGGAAGCAGTGACACACACAGCCATCTCACAGGACTGTTGGGCAACTTAATTAATGTTTACAAAGAACTCTGAGGTCTTCAGATAAAAACTGCTGTGTAAGTGCGAAATTATTATTAGTTCTCAGCCTCCCGCCCCTTGACTTCTGACACGGGCCTTTGTTGTTCCTGAATGGCAGTGGTTGACGGCCCGTCCAGCTGGCTTTGGGGGAGACTTGGGTGAGTACATACACATTTACAGATTGTTTTTCCCCCTTTGAAAGAAGCATTCCAACTCTATGGGGCGTCTCAAAGCTCTTCAATGTCTGAATGTTCCCCTACTTGCCTCTGGTAAGTTCAGTAAATCTGTTGAGAACAGATTGTAAACAGGCTACTTTGGCAAAGCTTAAGGGGGGGGGATGGTCAATTGGAGGAAATAGTTCCTCTTATAATGAAGCAAAAACAATATCCCTTATGCACACAGAATATAAATGAACCAGTAAGTGAGGTCCAGTTCCTCTGCCCAGAGGGATACTGTATGTGTTTACACATCGAATGGAGAAAAGAAGACTTGCTTTAGTACAGAATTCCAACTCCTTCCTTCACTCCAGCTTCACAGGAACCATGGGAGCAGATACACCCAGCATAGCTGGTGTCTTCCTCATAGTCCTTTGTGATCTAACTGTGTGCTACCTATAATCTCATGGGGAGAATTAAAGAAAGAAGTAGAAAGGAAAAGAGAGATGTGCAAGTGAAACGCCTTGGCTCTGAAGGACAGAGGGGCTTATGGGATTTGCGAAGGTCTGGAGCGGTGAGCCATGCCAGTCAGCAGTGTTTGCCTTTCCCCATCACACAGTAATACTCTTTCCCCAGCACAGTCCGTCACACAGCCTAGAGGTGTGGTCACTCAGACTTAGCTACTCTTAAAAATTAAGGCGTAATCGTATAACACAAAATCAGTGGGACAGAGGAGGAAAGGCACAGAACCAAGGTGTCCGTTACATAGCTGGAAACCGCACAAAAAACGAGCCAAAAGAACTCCGGTGACACCTGCTGTGTTCTGTAAGGCAGCTCAGCAAGTACAGCCCATACCACGACATGTAGGGAGAACGGACACCAGAGTTATTCTTCTAGGTCACCAAAGTTGACGTGGGAGTAAAGAGAACTGAAGCCAGCTTGAAGCATGTCTGTCATCAGCGGCAGGCTGACTGGCTCCAAGAACACCTGGGGACCGTGGAGCCGTGTTCTGTGCCCTCAGATGAGTAAGCTCTGCCTGCTGTGTAGCGGCACGAGGAGGAAAGGAATTGATTATTTTCTCAGTCTGTTATGAAGGAGGCTATAGTTTAAACGAGCGCGCGCGCGCGCGCGCGCGCACACACACACACACACACACACACACAGGTGCAACACCTAGATATCATACGGACACTTAAGACCTAGGCCAGCGAGATGGCTCAGCGGATAAAAGCATTTGCCACCAAGCCTTACAACATAAGTTCAATCCCCAGGATCTGTATGGTGGAAGGAGAAAACTAACTCCTGCGATTGACCTCTGACCTCCACGTGCATGCCAAGGCACGCACATGCAAATGTACATGCAAACAAACAAACAAACCCTGAAGACTGAGAATTGAAGACTGTTTCAATGTAATCAAACCAGCTGGTCTCCATCTGTCCTCTCTGTCTGTCTGTCTGTCTGTCTGTCTGTCTCTCCCCCCCTGCCCCCCCCAGACTCCTCCAGCCCCTTTGGTCCTTCGTCTTGTTTTTCTGGCTGTTATCCCCAAATGATCTGACAGTGTGGCTCCACAATGCTGGATCCATCAGTACTGCACCGTGGCTCTAGCTGTCTGAGGTAATGTGTTTGTCACTCACCTCTGCTTTTTCCTCCCTCCGTATAGGGAGAGGAGACCTGTAGTCTCCATAATTCTGAAGCCACCCTCAGCCCAAGCCTAGTTTCTTAATGACATATTTCTTTATGTACCCCCCCCCCCCGCCCTGCATCATTTCCCATCATTATTCAAAAGTATGCCCAGCTTTGAAGTCCAAGTTTAAATGGAACTGGTCTGCATCGCCTTCTGAGATGGCTGACCTTCATTGCTCCTGGGACTAGATTTGGAATCGCTTAGAACATGTGCTTCTTACTTCCTCTGTCTGGCTTTGCTAGGAAAGTTTAACTGAGGAGAAGGAAAGGCCCTCCCCGAAGGTGGCCTGCACCATCCCAAGGCTGGGGTTCTCATCTGAACAAACAAGGAAAAGGAAAGCCAGCATTCCTCTGTCGTTTCTGGATCCAGCCAGATGTGAGCAAGCAGCTCCTGCCACCCTGCCTGCTTTCCCTGCCACTGCCGCCACCACCTCTAGATGGGCTGTGTCACTTCTTAAGCCATGAGTCAAAATGAATCCTTTTTCCCTTAAGTTACGTCTGTTGGGTCTTTTGTCACAGAGGTAAGAAAAGTGATGAGTACACCATCAGAGGTGTTTTCCAGAAGAACTCGGACATCCCCATGATTTCCTGCTATGGTTCATAGAGCTCCATGATGTTAACTGAAACAATAACCAATGGGCTGCACCAAGCTCATGTCTTCTCCTTCCACCAGAACTTACGCTCTTAAAAAAAAAAAAAAATTGTGCCTGGCTTCTTTAACTTTTTCAAAGTGTCTGTCTACAATAGTATTTTGTCAAGGGCTCACACTCAGCCAATATGTTTATATTTAGTTTTTCCATCTTTGCACACGTATACATACACATATCAGCACAGAAAGGCGGAAGTGGAATTTTAATTTCTTATATATTCAAATGTGAACATACACAGCAAGAGTCTAGAAAAGGGACAATAAGCATGAGTGAAGGACCCTGAACAAAGACCTGACAGCCGCATCTCAGCAACCAATCAGAATCAAGACTGGCTCTGCAGCTAGTCACACAACTGCCAAGGAAACTGGAGGTACGGAGCACACAGCTCCTGTTCCGGCCTCTGGAATAGTTTTCAAAGGTTTATTTTTATCTGGATAAGTGTTTGTCCATGGGTATGTATGTGCATCACATGCATGCGGTGCTCTCAGAAGACGGAAGAGGGCAACTGATTGGCTGGAGTAGGACTGGGGTCTGGGCGCAGAGACTGGGTCCTCTGCAGTAAAAGCAAATGGCCTTACCCACCCACCCATCCCTCTTCTGTGCTATTTTTAGGCAGAAGACACAAAGTATTATCAATCGCCTAATCAACACAACCAAACAAAGCTGCCAATGGGGTACAGGGGAAGAACTCGGGGTTCTGAGTCCACAGACTGTGCCGTGGGGTAAATATGGCCTCACTCTGCTCCCTGTGTCTCTGGGGCCACAACTCTGATAGATTAGCAGGCACTAGTTGGCCTCCAGGAGTGTGAGCCAGGCTCTGCCGTGATGTGACCTGCTAAGTATTGCTAGGAATACAAAATCCTGAGGACTGTCTTTTAGAACAGGCAGCTGTGTGTGTCTGTGTTCATGGCCTTGGACATGCCAAGGCAAAATCGTGTAACTATAGATCTAAGTCCATGGACAAGGGAGAGTGTGAGAACAAAGCTTTCCTCAGCAGTGAGGACAGAATAAATACAGTTTGTTGTCATTTGAAATAGTGGGTAGGATGCAACAGAGACAGCCGAAACCAATAAAGTCTCCTTAATCTCTCTCTGTGTCTCTCTGTCTGTCTCTGTCTGTCTGTCTGTCTGTCTGTCTGTCTGTCTGTCTTCTGTCTATCTGTCTGTCTCTCTCTCTCTCTCTTTCTCTCTCTCTCTCCCCCCCCTCCATCCTTCTCTCTCCTTCTCCTTTCCCCTTAACTCTTTTGTTTGTTTGTTTGTTTGTTTGTTTGTGTTTGCTTTTGTTTTTTCTGAGACAGGGTTTCTCTTATAGTCTTGCCTTTCCTGGACTCACTTTGTAGATCAGACTGGCCTCGAACTCACAGCTATCCACCTGCCTCTGCCTCCCGAGTCCTGGGATTACAGGTGTGTGCCACCACCGCCCAGATTTTCCCTTACTTCTTCTTCTCTGCTTTCTTGTTCCTTTTTCTCCCATCTTATCTTCTCTCTGCCTGTCTGCCCTCTTCCCATCTTCCTCTCTTTCCTTTCCCTTCTCTCTCTCTCTCTCTCTCTCTCT
>OU015746.1:74522873-74533928 GCA_907169655.1 Acomys percivali | reverse complement strand
AAGCAAACGAGGAAGGGACCAAGTTCATTAGAGAAATACAACAATAATCCCCTCAGTGCAACATCTGAGAAGCGTCCCCTGCCATGGCCCAGGGACTCCCATAGGCCCATATCTTCAAGATCTTGTGATTGGTCTTTCAAGAACAAAACACTGAGCCAGCCTCACATTCCTCAGGAGGAGCTCACAAAGGAGACCATGGTAACGTCCTTCTTATGGCCTTCTTTGTTTGGATTGATGGGGCAGATGGGACAGGATAGGCATTTGCTGAGCTCCAGAACTCTAGGATATCAACAAGAATAACAACCCAATGGGGCTGCCACTGTGCACAGTACCTTTGGCTTTCCCAGAGCATTTTCACATTCATTTTAGTCAACCTAGACAAAAACGACTTGGTTTACAAGCCAGAAAGTAAAAACAAACAAACAAACAATAACAACAACAACAACAACAAACCACAAATGACTTGTCCAGGGCCATACAGGCAGCCTTGGACAACTGTGGCCAGACTTCTGGTTGCACAGTCCATGGTCTGCCCTTCCCAGCAGGACACTGTACAGTGCTTCTAGCTTGCTGACTCTATTCTGAGGGACATACTCTCTATATCCACTCAGGCTGCTTGTCAGCTAGCAATGCTATCTAACTAGACATTCATTTGAAAGAAAGAAAGAAAGAAAGAAAGAAAGAAAGAAAGAAAGAAAGAAAGAAAGAAAACAAATACAGTTCTTTGAAAAACATGGAAATTCTTCTTTGACAAGTACATGTAGATTAAAAAAATAAATGTGGCATCCCTCTGTGTTGCCGCTTTATGGATGTCTTATGAATAGGCCCTGCTGAGGAACAGTTCACTGGCCTCTCATTTCTATGTACACAGAATACCCTTGCTAATAGCAGGACCTTCACACTGGGAAATTATTTGCTAAATATTTCCCACCGGCTCACAGCTTGGCCTGTCAATTTCTGCCAGATGTGAGACATCTGGACTGGTGCAACAAAACAGGACGACTTCAAAGAGATGTATCCCAGATGTAGACGAGGACAGCTGTCCTCAGGAGTCTGTCGAAGGGCCAGCTCAGAGTGTCCAAGTTTCCCATGGCCCTGCTCCACCTGCATCTCACCATAGCTTTTATAAGACTGAAAAAAGCATTCACGGGGTTGACCAGGTAGCCAGAAGCACGAAACACTAAGCTGACAGCCACAGAGAAGCAGCGATGTTCCCATGCTTCATGATCATGTGATGGTGCTCAAGACCCTGTGGCAGGGAGTAGTGTGGAACCCACTGTCAGGTGAAGGACCCCAAAGAAAGGTTGCCATCTGAGGGTGGGGCTCGTCCTCCTCCAGTCCAGGCGGCATTCAGGCACACTGATCTGATGTGCCCTCGGCTTCGTAAGAACCAGTGGAGACCCTACTCAAACAGCTTCTGTCTTGGGAAGGGTCACTGGCCCCAAATGTTTGCTTGGGGAGGTGACCGGAAGAAAAGCTTGCTCTGTACCAGGTTTAGAAATATCTGGGAAAATACTCTGTAGTCGTGCAAACTTCTGTAAAAAAGGAAAACAAAAAGACGTTGAGAAAGGAGTCATTGGGAAAACCTGGCTGTTGTCAGTCACACTCTCCCCTGGGAGCTGGCTGGACACCCCATCGTGGAAGCACTTGCTAGACTTAGCATCCCTTGTTCTTTACAAGCTACAGATACTGCTTCATCAGGAGACTCAACCCCCTGTTCCAGTGCTCTCTAGGCCCTACTGCCACAGAGCAATGTGGAAAGCCAGCGCTCATGGAAGCAGACATCTTGCCCACAAAAAACGGAAGGCTGCCATCTTAAATGTACTGTCTGACCATCCTAGTTAGCTTCTCATGAGCAAACAACCCTGCCAATGAAACTGCAGGCTCTAGGAGGCTAGGGACATAGCAACTATTTCTATCCCATGCAGTGGTTGGCAGGACGCTTTGTACAGAGCCCGTGCTAATGGGAGTCTTTTGTTTTATTTGTATATAGTTGCTTTTTATTTAAAAACTATTTTAAATAAACCCTCTACTTTTATGAAAGGTACATTTCTGAAAGGATCTATATTTAATAAATAGCACCACCAAAAAATACATTCACCTTAAGATTCCTTTTCAGATTAATTTATGTGATCATTACCTTAGAAACTGGTAACGTCCAGAAAAATCTTAGTATTATTATTCAGTGATTCATTTCAAGGTCGCGAGTATTGCAAAAATACGCATGTTCACCTTTGCATGATTATGAAACACCAGTGTTTTTCATTTTTCTGATTTAAAATAAACTAGTGGCTTGAATATTTATTCGCATATAATAATTTTATATAGTTATAGGATATGATGTGATGTTGGTTGACTGATTTTTAAAATGGAAACCAGAGGTGGGATTTACACAGTAAGAGAGACAGACAACTGAATACAAGGATATGGTAGGTGACAGAAGTCAGCTGTTCTGGTGGCCCTGAGACATATGGGCATAATGGCTTCTCAGTCAGTCAGTGTCTTAGATGGCCCTTCTCCCAGAGGGCCGTGGTCAGTCCAGGTGAACAGCCAGGTAAAAATGAGATTAGGGGCTTCCAGCTGGAGCCTCTGACCAACAGCTAAAGCACACATCAAGGATGCCCAAGCACTGCCAGTTACCCTCTCATTCAGGGGATTTCTGGGTGCCCCAGTGCTCTGACTTTTTAGGGTCAAATCTTAAAAAGGATGGAAAGCATAAAAATATGAGTAGATCCAATAAGAGAAACCAGGCCAAGGGCAGTGTGACCAAAGGGAATGACAGACACCATACTGCAGCAAGGCCTCAGCCTCAGGGTGGTGGGTGGAGACACTGGGGATTCCACTGACTGTCCTACACAGCGCCATCTGCCTTACCACACACACACACACACACACACACACACACACACACACACACACACCTCACAAAACCAAAAGCGGGCTGGAGGAATCCCAATGCACTTCTCAGTGCAGAGGCCTCAAAAGCCAAGGCAACTTTCAGAGGATAACCCTTCTCCACATTACTTAGTGACTCTGTTTACAAAATGGACAGGAACCAGTGGGGCCCCGGGGACCATGGCGCAGCAATAGGGGTTCTGAGCAGACACTTACGCAGGTGAAAATGATGAGTGTCAGGTAGAAAATGACCAGGGAGAAGAGCAGCACTGCTTCCGCCCTGTACTTCCTGAATGTTGACTCCGTAGCTTCCTTAGAGCATCCTTTAGAAAAGGGAGAGGAACCCATGAGAACATCTGAAGACTTTTCCACCTTGTGCCCTTCCCGGGCCCTCTGGCCCCATTGAGCCCATCCCTACCCTCAAGTCTGTCAGTCAGAAGAGACCTGTCATGCTGGCAGTGACAGCAATCCTGAGAGCTTGTGGTCGCATCGCTCCTGGCTTTATGCCACGAGATGGATGGGATGTTTGCTGAGCTTCCAGGGCCACTAACTACCTTACATTCTTGTGACTAGGTGAACCATTCAGTGAGTGGCCTCAAACTAGGGCACGCAGACTAGAAAACGAGGCTGAGGATCTGTCTGTTCATGTCCAAGATATGCAACTGGAATTTTGTTTTATTTGTCTTCCTGAGACAGAGTATCATGTGACGCAAGCTGGCCTTGAACTCACCATGTAACAGAAATGAGTCTCAACTTCTTGATCCTCCTGCTTCTACCTTAGCTCAGAGTACAGGCATGTGCCACCATCCCTCATTTTTACTGGTACTTTAAACTGAACCCAGAGTCTGTCTTGCATGCTAGGTGAGCATTCTAACCATTGCCAGGCCCTCAACTACAGTTCTTAGAGAAGCATAGGCTGGAGTGACCAGCTCCCTCGAGATGATTGAGGCTGTGGCCATGGCCCTAGAGGAGGGCAGAAGGGAGGGCCCAGCCAGGAACAGCATGGGTGGAAGGGCCTTGTCCCCCTTCAGATACTAGCTGGTGCTTGGCTTGTGCTGCTGTGAGATTGGCTCACAGCCTGGCCAGGGGCAGGCAGCAGGCAGATGATTCCAAGAAACTGTTCCCTTGAGTCTTATGGATTTGAGATTGGAGTCAAATTGCAATGTGGCTGTCTAAGAATAGATTCTCACCAGGGTCTATAGCTCGGTGGGAAAGGCTTCCATTATTTTAGGGATCCCTGACAATGACTGAGGATTCCACATACCTCAGGCAGTGTACTTAGCTTCCTAGTGTAATAGCTCATTAAATTTAACAACAGGCAGCATACAGATGTCACTGCCCCCATTTGAGAGACAAGGCTTCGATTGGAACTATAACAAAACCAGCTACATTCGTGAGTGTCAGTGTTAACATCTGAGTCAGAGCTAAAGCGCTCATTCCAGTCTGAGCATTAACTTGGAATCATGACTGTGTTGAGGAAAGGATGAAAGGCAGTCAGCTGTGCTCTGTTCATTTTCCCTCTCTCCCCTTCGGGTGGTGGTGGTGCTGGTAGTGGTGGTGGTGGTGGTGGTGGTGGTGGTAGTGGTGGTGTGTTGTGTGTGTGTGTGTGTGTGTGTGTGCGGGAGCGTGCTCACACATCAGTGAGAAAAGTGCAAATGCTGTCTGTGTGTGCAAAGCCAGGGCCATATAGACAATATGTTTGTCATTTCTGGTCTTAGTCCTTAGCAAATGTTGGGCAAAAGTCAGCACATAGATTAAGCCATGTAAAGAAAACATGATCACGTCCCTCAGAGGAATTTGCTTCCAGCCACACATGCTTTCCTAAGCTTCAGGGTCAGATTCTGGAAGAGGAGGGGCTTCAGGGATCTGCAGAAAGTGCACCCGGTCTGTGAGAGGGGAAAAAAAAAGGAGCAAGCGAGCTCACCTGTCACTTTCAGAACCACCGTGCCACTGAAGTTGCGCTGCCCTCCAAGCTCCTGCAGGGCACACCTATAGGTGCCAGAGCTGCAGACAGTAGTGTTCTGGATTGTCAAGGAGTAAGACCTCTTCCTGGGGGCCTCGAAGGAACTGTTCTGCCTGCTCTGGGGTAGCTCCAGCTTCTCGAAGGAGCTGTTCTGCCTGCTCTGGGGTAGCTCCAGCTTCTCGCTGCCACTTTCTGAGAGCTGTGAAAAAGCAACAATGAGTCACACTTCCTGACAGACTGGCGTGAAGGTTTTACAACTTGTTTTCACAAAACCATCAAAAATGTATGTTTTTAAAGCAAGATAGGGTGCTTTCTCCCCCTCTCCCCGCCCTGTATGTGTGAATTCCAGGGGGGAAGAAGAGAATCTACAAAAACTCTCTAAGGCCATGCTTGCTTTGAAACAAGATGAGAGAGACGAGCACTCTGGTCAGAACACCAGTAACTTAACCTCCATCCTGCAGGGATGAGGGAGGCACTGCCAGGGGACAAGGGCATCGAGCATCACTCTGAGTTGGGTTTTGTTCTCCTTTAAATGTTCTTTTGTTTTCTTCAGGTGCTAACTCACCCACTAGCTGATTCTTCATTTTGGATGCCAGCCTTTTCCTTGGAAAACTTCCTAAATCTGTTTTAGTTTAGTTTTGTTTTGTTTTGTTTTTTAAGTACCACCAACCCACTGCCAGATAACTCAACTAAACCCAAGAGACAGATGAATGAATAATGGCTCCTGTTAGCGAGCACCTTCAGTGTTCAAGGAGAACAGTATGAAGAGGTTTTACAAGTCGTATCAAATTACATATGGAAGGACAGTGACCAGGCGCCCATGCAATCGAATTGGTTCTTTCCCTGAGCTATCTTGGAGATTGAGTTGTGGGCTGGTTTCAGCATCTCCTACTCAAAGCCGTGACATATTCCACATTTAACATCCACTCTCTTTCCCATCCTTATCTTAGTGTGTATGTGTTTGTGCATACATACATGTATGTGTATAGGGGTGTGCAAATGCGTGTGTGCGTGCATGTGTGTGAGCGTGTGTGTGTGTGTGTGTGTGTGTGTGTGCGCGCGCGTGTCTGGGCACGACCTCAGCTGCATTCCTCAGGTGAGACTCACTTTGTTTTTTCACGAATCCTTGGCTGTCTGTCCAGTGAGCCCCAGACCTGACTGTCACGTTGAGAGTACACCCACACTTGATCTTGTGGATCAAACTCAGCTCCTCATGCTTGCAAAGCCTGAACGTGTTTCTAGTCTACACTCCCCAGCTGATCCCTCTGCCTAAATGGCTTTGGGCACATCCAACCTTAGACACCACAGCATGCTATTATCCTTTACAAGATTCACATTCAAGACATAGCCAATCAGCTTAAGCAACACCCAAAATATCTCACAATATTAAGTAAACGTACAATTTTGTGTTGGGCCACATTGAGTGCTATATGGAGCCACGTGTGCCCTTCAGGCAACAGGTTGGGCACACTTTAATTTAAAAGCTTCTACAATAGATGTTCATGAACAGTAAAGCAGAATGTGCCTTTCAGCGTTGGCAGGTAGTCAGTGTTCCTCAACAGCCTGGAACTGCCCTTTGCTACTTGGCTGGGACCAGTAGGAAGCCTTGGGACAAATGGCATCCCTCACCACCAAGAGCCACTGCAGGGAAAGGGACAGATCGATCACCAGACTTCTCTGTGCCATAGAGAATAGTGAATGGGGAGCGCACTGCAATTCTTCAGCGTTCGGAGGGGGCTCTGGCAGGGGACTAAATAACTAAGGGGTTGGGGGTCACTCTGTGAAAAAAGTACACAAGCTCACTTATGTGTGTGTGCACAAACACAAACACACACACTCTGGGTCAAGTTTGTTTAACTTAGGAAGCCAAGCATTGCACAACAAGGCCACCCAGTTTTAAGGCTAGCTTTCAGTGTGCTGGCATCGCTGTGCTACAGAGACATCTGCTGGCAGATTTATGCTCACTCCCAGAACCAGGCTGAAAAGAACAGCTCTTCTCTGGCTTCCTGGGAACATAAATTCTGCTTCTTGGCATACCTTCCCATTCTTAAAGGTTCCTTACTAAATGATCAAGAATCTCTGAGAGGAAGCTAAAAGACTGTGGCTTCTGGGGGCGGGGAGGGTCAGAAATACAGCAACACTCGGCCTAAAGGCTCACTTCAGTCAGCAAAATGCTTGTTGTACAGGCGTGAAGACCTGCGTTCAATCCTCAGCCCTGACATGAAAATAGGTTGGTGTGGTGGCACAGGCCTGTCACCCCCTTGCTGCACTCATAGACAGGAGAATCCCTGGGGCTTGAAGGCTAGTCAGTTTAGTCAAACTGGAAGCTCCAGGTTCAATGAAAGAGCCTGTCTCAAAAAATAAGGTAGGGAATGATTGAGTGACACCTGACAATGACTTCTGGCCACCACACTCATGTATACACATTCACATGTGTACACACATGCACAGGAGTTTGCACACACATGTGCATGAGCACACACACACACACACACACACACACACACACACACACACAGGAGCATGCTTACACACAAGTAATGAGAGGAAGTGACTGAAGATCCTTCAGAGAAACAGAGGACATCCAAGTGATTCTAGAACAGATAGAGCTGGCTCCTTGTGGCTTGTAACTTTCCCCATCCCCAACTGTCCAGCAGAGCCAACCTATGTCAGCTGCCGCCACATATGACAAGTTTGAGCTGAGTAGCCCTCATCAGTCTCTGCATAGCCCTGACCAATGCTCCATTTCCCTCCCTCCCTCCCTCCCTCCCCCCCCCCCCCCCCCCCCCCCCCCCCTCCCCCCCCCCCCCCCCCCCTCCCTCCCTCTCTCTCTCTCTCTCTCTCTCTCTCTCTCTCTCTCTCTCTCTCTCTCTCTCTCTCTCTCTCTCTCTCTCTGTCTCTCAGTCCTCAATGGCAAATACAGCTGCAACCGGCACTTAGAGATGGCCTGCCTCTGCTTTCCTCCTGGGGAGCTTCTTGTCCATCAAGAGCATTCCGCCACCCCCCCCCCCAGAGCCCCTCAACCTCCAGCGCCCAGATCAGAAAGCCCATGAGAAAGTCAAGATCAAAACCTACAGTCCTCCCTGGAGCTGGTGTATAAGATGCCGTTTTCATAAAGCTAGCTGTCGGGACGTGAGGAGCAGGCTGCTGCTGGAGATCAGAGCTGACTGGCAGTGGCCTTCTCTCTGTCTGCAGAGGAGTTCATTCTGAAACGAGGCAGCTCCAATGGCAAGGAGTGAACTTTGTGGTCAGATCTCTATGGGCTTCTGGAACAAGTCTAGCTGTTTCATCCCAGTTGCTTGTGAGTAGCAACACACAAACCAGGTGCAGTGGTAAGGACAGAAGGAAGAAATGCAGGGAGATACAGAGCAAGGTTGTTGGCGCAATCGCCTGGCAAGCTCCGCCACTGTGAATCGTCACAGCCATCTGTGGAATCCCAGCCAAGTACCTCAGCTCTCAGGGGTCTCCTCCAAAGACCCTTTCTACCCAGTGTCACAGCAGAGAGCCAGTGCCAGAGAGCTCACTTAACTCAAGAGCTCTTGCCAAATGACTGACAGCACTCGGCTTGATAGCGAACCACAGTGGCAACCCGTCTTGCCCACATGAAGCTGCTCACGTTGCTCAGCTCAGGGTATCTGAAATCACAGGTAGAGCTGAGCCTGTCTGTGTGGAGAGGCACAGTGATTTTCTCCAACACATACCCACTGAGGATAGTTTAGTTTCTACACCAGGCATAGGGTTTCTGCTCACATAAAATTAACAGCCTTTCTATCTCACCGAAGCATTTGCCACGCACTGTGTGTGACCCTGGCTTTTACAGCTGGAGGCATGACAACCAAACTTCTCCAAAATATCAGGATAAAAGATTCATTCTTACCAAGGTCCTTGGCCATCTCAGCATGAGGACCTTGGATTCCTCTTACCCTTTCTTCCCTTAGCAACACATCTATCCCGCTTGTAAAAGCACTTTATAGTTTCTCTTTGGCATAACCAAACAGCTAGCATCACTTTTCTTGTGCGTTGGGCCCAGTATTAAGTAAAATATGAGAGACTTGGATACAAGCAGCCTGATTCTAAGTGTATATGACAACCACAAAGGCTACTAAGAACCCTGCATGGACAAGGCAAGCATGAGGTTTCAATCACGCTACTCAGGACAGCAAACAATGGAAAACTTGGGAATTGCTTATTTCTGAAAGTTTTCATTTAAGATTTTTTTAGACTATGGTTAGCAACAGGCCATTAAGATGGGGAAAGGTGACGTCATGGATAAAAGGGATGACCCAAGAACACAGTGAACAAAGTCATGCAGTGTATGACTGAAAAGACCCCACTGCCTTCTCCTACTTCCGTATTTGAGAATGGTCGGTGTCCTGTCCGCTGCCTGTCCTGTTGTCATTTTAAGACATAGCTAGCCAGAGGCGGAAAAATATAGACATTTTGATGTGGCTCCACCTAGAAGTACAGGATCTCCCCACTAATGTAAGAGTAGCAACCATTTTCACATTTGTGTCACATGCTCAAAACCAGAGTGTAACACCATGGCACCCTGGAAACCCCTTATGCAAAACTTCAAATGATTCTCAAAAGGCCAGTGGCCAGGCGCACGTCACCTTGCCATGTCAAATGAACCAGCTTTGGCCGAAGCAACACTGAGGACTGAAGGAGACGTTCCAGAGAGAGAGGAAACAGGTAGAACTGCAGGTAGACCCGCCCACTCTTTGCTGTGCTTTGAGTTCTTACGAGCATTTGGAGCTGGCTCAAAACCAGCCACTGGCGAGAGCAGCTTTTTAAACATTCCAAGTCTAAAAGTGTTTCATTGCTTCTCTGCAAAAGCATTTTAGGAAATAGTAATTTATAACAAAAGGAGCCCTCGGATTCATTCACAGCCGAGTGTAATTGACGGCAACTGTTTAATGCACACTCCGTGGAGCTAATACTGCTGTACAGCATGCAAAAAGCACAACATAATTTGGGCAAATTAATCTCTCAAAATGCTCGTTCCAATGCTGTCTTAAATACCCACACTCTGTGGATTAACTTTTATGCTGACAACTGAACTTTTTTTCTATTGAATTAGGAGGAAAAAATGAGGTACCCCATTTTCTAAAAGCCAAGGGACTTTGATTTGTTTCAAGGCCTCCAATTTGAATAAATGACTTAAATATTATATTCTTTCTCGGAGACAGAGATTTGACCTTAAGGAAACTACGAGACCTAAATTAAACTGAGCTTCCTCTTTAATTTACTGAACACAACATCAAGCAAACACAAGTGCTAATTTTAAAGCCATGTGAATTAAATAGATTTCTTAATGATGGACAAATTTGAAATGAGTACAAACTAAATAAATAATACTAGAATGGAACCCATATTTCAACTAAGAATTATTTTGTCAGATGTTTTTAAAATTTATGTAATTTTATTCAAATATATGACAGCTAATCGGGTCTTGTAGGACAGCCTGTGATCCCAGCTACTCAGAAGGCGGAGATGGGAGGATTTCAAGTTCAAGGACAACTTAGACAACTTAGAGAGACTCTGTCTCAAAATATAAAAAGTAGAAAAGGCACTTAGAGGATAGAGGAATGACACAATGGACAAAGTGCTTGTGTGTAAGCATGAGTTGATGAGCTCGGATCCCCAACCCTTATATAAAAGCCAGGCATGCCTATAACCCCAGGTCTGAGATCGCAGAGGCAAAGGACCCCCAGGGACTTACTGGCCATCAGGACTAGCTGAAATGATAAGCTCCAGATTCGATAAAGAAACCCTGTCATAGATGGATGTGGTGGCGCACACCTTTAATCCCAGCACTCGGGAGGCAGAGGCAGGCGGATCTCTGTGAGTTGGAGGCCAGCCTGGTCTACAAAGTGAGTCCAGGACAGCCAAGGCTACACAGAGAAACCCTGTATTTAAAGACAAAAGCAAACAAACAAACAAAAGAAACCCTGTCACAAGAAAATAAGGCCCAGAATAACCGAGGAAGGCATCCTAAGCTCAGCCACTAGGTCCACAAGCACAGGCGTAGATGCATGAGTACACACACACACACACACACACACACTCACACACACATACACACACACACTCACATACATACACTCACACACATACACACACACACTCACACACACATACACACACACTCACATACATACACTCACACACATACACACACACACACACACACACAC
>OU015746.1:74499743-74520113 GCA_907169655.1 Acomys percivali | reverse complement strand
AGAAATGGAATGTCACCAAGCCCGAGGGATATTCACAAAGCTCTAAGGCCAGCTTTTCCTAAAGAAAGGGAACTATATAGGCTTACATATGATGGGAATGTAGGGGGAAATGAGAAATATAATACATCATGAATAAGCAAACATAGTTCCTTTTCTTTAAGATAAAACTACAATTCCTCATAACAGAAAGTCTTAACTGATAGGGGCACACACATACACAGACCACTACATAAAAGTGGTATATAGGGAATTCAGGTGATATGACCCAAGTTTCTGGATCATTCCTATTTCTTTTCCTCCTCTCCTCAAAGCATGGCACTCCAGAGCTAACCCAGAAAGACTGGTCCAAGGTGACTGCAGACAGTGTGGATCAACTAACATCTTTCCTTTCCAAGGGTTCTTCTCCATCTAAGCCTATGACCCTCAACGGCCCCAGCATTTCTGGGATCTATCTTCTTTGGAGGACTCAAATTAGAACATACGGGAGACTCAAGAGCACTCCTAGAGACTGTCACATGATGCTACTACAACCTGGGCTTCCAAGTCACTACTAGTTTTACCTGGCACACACAGGAATTTTACCCAGTGCATCTCCATGCAAAAAATAACAACAGCAAAAAATAAATAAAGAGCAAAACCCTCAAGAATCCAAAAGCATGCTGAAGAGTGTTATCAGGTACAGAATGTTGGTCCTGCTTTGATTTGTGCCCAGGAATAATGGTGCAAAATTTAGGAAAGCCAGGGAGAACTCAGTCAGTTCAAGTAACAACCTGAGCATCCATGTTACATCCCCAACATCTATGTTGAAAACAAACAAACAAACAAACTGGGGGAGAGGATGGATGTCTGTAATCTCAGTCCTGGGGAAGGTAGTACAGGAGGGTCCCTGGGGCTTTCTGGTTTCAGGCTCAGTAAAGGACTCTATCTAAAGCATATGATGGAGACTGAGGAAGACGTCCAAGGTAAGTCTCTAGTCTCCATATCCATGCACACAGAACTCCCTGCTCTTATGCAAGCATACATGGTTGTATGCATGTGTGTGTGAACACACACACACACACACACACACACACACACACACACATTTAGAATTATTGCAGAAGTGGCCAGAAAGAGATTACGGAAGCAGTTTTAGACAGAGAAACCATTTTTGGGGTAATGAATTTGACTTCAAACCTGTTTAGCATAAAATGCCTACGTCACTGAGACCTCCTGGAAACTTCTTCTTTTTTCCAACATAACCAAGAATAAATTAAAGGAACCCAGTCCTCATGTGATTCAGCTTCCCCTTTGCATCTGTGGAAAGCATGTGGTTGGTTTGTTTGTTTCTTTCTTTGTTTATGTTTCTCTTCAATTCTCAGCCACCCTATTCCAACCCTACAAAAGACACAAGCAATGCTACTGTTCAGTCATGCCCGAAGCCTCAATGAGCCACCATTCTAGTCAGGTTGAGACTTCCTCCCTGAGGTAGACTTATGTTTCCTTGATCATGCAGACAGAAAAAATGATGGAGAAAACCCAAGGAAGTGGAGACGAGCTCTAGCCTTCGGTAGGCTACCCTGAGGGAACGCTCAATGCATAAAACACAGGCTCCCAAGGGTTTGTCTTCTCGGATGAATTACAGTCTTCCCATCACTGTGAGAAATGTGCTCATCCTTTGATTTGCATGATGTCATTCTCTGGGCTGAAACTCCTTCAATGGCTCCCTACTGCTGAGATTGTGTGCCTTGGATTCATTAGCATTTGACACTCAAGTTCTTCCCATTCTGTGTCCTAGCATCATCCCTAAGCTTGCCTTCCGTATCATTTTTCTTTCTACATCACTAGTCCACCTCACTTGTACCAAAAGTGTCTTGTGGTACATGTCTATGCCCTTGGACAGGTGTCACTCTGGAAATGTTTGCTTGGTCCCTGAGTGTGGATCTGGGTGTGTGTATACCTTTGTGTTCATGTGTATAGACATCAGACGTCTTCCTCTATCGCCTCCACCTTGTCTGTCAAGATAGTGTCTCTGAAAGAACCTGGAGCTCGTGGTTTTAACTAGGTTGCCTGACCAATGAGCTTCAAGGATCCACTTATCTTTGGCTATCTGCACTTGACTAGGTTTCCCGACCAACAGGCTTCAGGGATCGGCCTATCTCTGGCCATACACACTGGTATCAGGCCCTCATGTTTACACAGCAAGAGCTTTACTGACTGAGCCATCTTCTCCATGTTGATTTTTGAGCTAGCTATCACAAGGCCCAGGACTTGGCATACTTGTGACTTACCATAACACAGTATAAATATGAAGGATATCCAGAGACCAACTTTACAACTTTTATAGTTTGAGCTAAAAGTGATTTCTCCAAGGCACAGAGGACACATGCCAATGGGGACAGTAGAATGTGTGTGTGTGTGTGTGTGTGTGTGTGTGTGTGTGTGTGTGTAAAATCCTAATGTACATATGGCTTTCATATTTCAGATTTTCAGCTCTTTTTAATATGGAAATGTTTCCTTTTTCCCCAAAACATATTCTTAGATTGCCTCTTAGAATCAAGGAAACTCAACAAGTGACACCTGTTAGCTCATGGGTAGGCCCCTGAGGGATGTCATCAACTTTAACCCCTCATGAAGCATGCTGCTCTTTTCCAGAGACGCTGTGCTTGGAGCTGAGCATCACACACTGGTGGAGACAAGAAATATAGCTCTATTCAGTAAAAGCAACTTGTATCTAGGGAGATGACAGTCAAGGCCAAGCAACATGGTGCAGTGACTAGCCTTGAGTGATCAGATGGCCTCATGCAAACCATTAACCTGATTTCAAACATCCCTCCTCACCACCCATACCCTCAGCATGAGCATCAGAAATAAAACACTGCCCTGGACCAGACCACCCATGATCTACCCTAGCCAGGGATTTTCTAACTGCTAAAGTCATGTGACTGGTTCTCTGAAATCACCGTCTTACTTCCTCTTTCTCCCTTCCTTGACAATCATCTAAAAAGAGCACATCTTGTGACGCATGCCTGTCCCCATCCCACGCAGTATCACCCAGTGGCCACATCAGATATCCCCTTTCACTTTGCCTCACTGTAGGTTGTCAGGACTCCTAACATGATCCAGGACTGCACTGTATCTGATGAGTACGTGACTCCTCTTTGTTAGCGGAGAAGGACACCAACCATGGCCAACACTATCCATCTGGAGCCCTGCTCCCTCTTCTGACCTACTGCAGCTTTGTGGAAGCAAATACAGACACAGCAATGATCCGTAATGGACAGATACAGCCGCTCCTGCACAGCCTTATATTCAGCACATACATTACTAGGCTCTGTCCTCTGAGACCATAACGTAAACAAATGCCATAGTCAACAGCAAAAGAGTGATGGATCAAAGCATATTTGCCTGTGCTTTCAAACTACCTCCTCCCGCCCGAGCTGCAATCCATCATAACTTTACAAACAAATTGAGTTATAGCCCCAATGGATTATAACTTATTGATTTTTCTATTTCTTCACCATCATCCATTCTGCCTTAAAAAGTAGGGAAAGAGGGAACCTTCGGGGATTCTAGTTAGGAAAGCACTGGGCCACAGAAAGAAGCGCTGTGTTGGAGGGAACTGGGCTAAGGCCAGCTGTGCTTGGCTTTGCCTTTGATTTCCCGTGCTTGTCTCTACTGAATCCTTCTAGCCTCCCCATCACACAGCTTAAAAGCAAAGAAATATGTGGGCACTGTCCCTGACCGACCCATCAGTGTTTGAATAGACACTAACTGGACCCCATCTGCATGGAGTTTTTGGTAAAAGGCAAATGAAAAATTTAAAGTATGGCTTGCACAAACCATCAGTGCCAACTGGCTAGTGACAGGACGTGCTATGGGCCCCAAGGACTCAGCGTAACTATCTTTGTGATGGGCAGACAGCCTGCAAGAATGCAATCCAGTGTGGTAGACAGTGAAGCCTCACTCCACAGGGGCTCTGCTCTGCTTGCACTGACCCCACAACAGGAAACAAGTTTTACAATGCCTGGACAGAGGCGAGAAAAGGACGTGAGAAGAGCTAGGCTGGCCTTTGGTCCTCACAACTCCCCTAGAATGTTTTACAAGAAAACCATGCAAAATAAAAACAAACAAAATAAAAACCAAAAAAAAACAAAAAACAAATCCAAGACACTTCATCCATAAAGTGAGGCCTTTCAGTACCTCACCTCTGGCCTTATTTCTAGAAGTCTCTATCCATTTTTGCTATCCAAGCAATAACAATGCAAATGTATGAATTACCGGACATGAAAAAAATATATGATAGGACTTGTCCAAAAGTCCTGGAAGAAATAATACTTATGGATTTCAAGGTATTCGGGTAGTGTTAGGCGCCCTACATCTCCTCTAGCCAGCCAGCCCATGGAGAGGGCATGAGACGCCTTTTCCTTTTATCATCAGAGCTTCATTCATAGTAGGCAAGCAACTCTACCACGCCTCTCTTTCCCCCCCCCCCCTTAGGAAGAATTTTTAAGAGACCGTCAGGCCAGACTTTGCAAGAACTGTGTCCAATAAACAAGCACATACATTACAGAGTTACATCATCTGCCGACATCCAAGGCGAGGTCAAAGGCTAATTGCTATGATTTACTGAACCATTCCAAATGACCCTGTGAGAGAAGATTTAACTTGACAACTGTTTGAACGTCGCAGCCTGAAATTTCATCTCCTTGTTTCATGAGTACTTTTTAATTACTCCCCTGGGGATATTAATGATGCTTCCTTTTTTTTTTTTTTTTTTTTTTTTTTAATTACAGTCTGGGAGGGATGGTGGTTTTATGTTTTGCTCCCTCCCTGAGATGGTTTAGTTTACTGGCTGGCTGGCTCAGCGACACTTTACTTTTCTTTACCCAAAGTAATTAAGATAGAAAAATTGAGATATCAAGATAGAGTAATAACCCAAGCTTTGGAATCTGACAGCTTGGTTCAAAGCCCACTTATTCTGCTCTGCTGGGCTCTGCCTCTTCACCTGAAAAGTAGTAACAAGCATAGTTCCGGCCTCTTAAGCCCACACAGTTCTGGAAGACAGAGGTAGATAATACATGTAAATATTTATTCCCACAGTCTGGCATATGGTAAGCACTCAAATATTGTTTTTACAATATTTTAAAAGTGCTATTGTTTTGACTATTTGAACAATTTTTGGACTCCTGTTCCCTGAGCTGACAGTAAGAAGGGAGAAACAAAGAAACAATAGGAACACACACACACACACACACACTGTCCTATAACATTCTCCACAGCAGTGTCCTGAGGTCTCCGTGGTGCCTTCTCCCTTGTGGTGTCAGCTTAGACTTAGTCCAGGGTAGACACTGATGCTGCGCAGAGTACAGAAAGCGCTGGTGTATCGTTATCTTTTGGTAATGAACAATCCAGTTGTTTGGCTTGTTTGGTTTTTGCTTTGATGCTTGGGGTTTTGAACCTGGGACCTTTTGTGTGCTGGGCAAGCACTGTACCACTTAGCTGCCACCCACCCATCCACAGCCCAGATAATTGGCTAAAGTGAGTAAACTCACGACACCACGCACGCACACACCTCTTACGTTGCCTTGCATGTTTAGACACTCGTGTATACACAAGCTCTCCTTAAATCTTTCTTAGCGGGAAGAAGGCAGCCCTGTGTTTTGTGAAAACTGAGAACAGACAGAGGCTTCCTCCTTGGAGGTAAGTCAGGAAATCAGAGAGCCAATCCTGGGGATTTAATACCACAGGAATTACAATTTTGGAGTCCGAGACAATCTAGTTGAAAGGAAACCTTTCAAATGCCTTGCCTTGTGCAACTCAATTTCCCACCACAGGGCCAGAGATGCTGGGTTCTCTCCTGTTTGGGCCTCAGGCTCCAGCCTGACTTCCTGTGGAAGTCCTCCTTCATGGCCTGACAGACCCCTGAGAGGCTGCCGAGCAGAAGCAAGGTTAGGGGAGAGGGTGGCAGCAACAAGCCGATGACATGCCTTGACTGAAAAGACATGACTTCTCCTAACTACCTCCGGTGGCCAGCCTGAAGCACTTGAGACCTCTTTGAAACCTCCCTCTCAGATGCCCTTCCATCTCCTGGGTTTTGAAGGTGTCATGGTTACAAGGTACAAGAAATCAGGAGTCTGGGGGCATGCTTCCTGTCCCATGCCCAAATCTATGCCCACGTTGCTTTCTCTGCAGCACCCTGACTGCACCCACAGGTGCCCTGATGCTTGGATCCAATCCCTTGAAATCCTCTGGTGGGCTCAATCACGCCAAGACGCCTTTGATCATGATCTGCAGGGAACTCAAGGGGCTTGGGCCCTGGATGCAGATGAAGGGTGGTGGGAGAAGGTCGGGTGTCAGAATAGCTAGAATGCCCAATCCAGAGCCCCGAGAGACCCCATCCCTCCCTCGGGTGTCTGCTTCCACTCTCCCCACAAGGGGCCGCGCAGACACCGGCCACGCTTACCTTGGCCCAGGACACCGCATAGGAGAGCTGCGGGTCCCACGGCGCTGTGCACGGCAGGTCTGCCGTCTCCGAGCAAGCCACCGTCACCTCCGGCATCGCCATCACGGGTGCCAGGCTGCAGGCTGCAAGAAAGAAGGAGAGACAGACTGTCGTAAGCAAGGCCAACGAGGTGGGGTCGCCGGCAGCGCGGGGCGATGGGCTCGGGGCCGTACCGCAGCCTAGGAGCAGGAGCTGGAGGCCTTGCGACATGGCTGGAGCGCTGCGCCACTGTACTGGCCGCCCTCCTGGGCGCGCGCCGCGCTCTTGTACCCGCGCTTGGGACTTCCCCGCGCGCCGGCCCCGGGGACTCCCCAGCCGGAGGAGGCGGGTGGCCTGGTCCCCGCCCCGCGCGTGCGTCCCCAAGTCCGCGTCGCTGCTGCGGCTGGCCAGCGGCGACAAGCAGCTCCGCGGAACGGACCCCGCGACCTGCGGCTTCGGAAGCCGAGATAGCACGCCTGACACAAGCTCGATGACCATTTAACCCAGGCCATGGAGCCGGTCATGCGGATTCAGAGAGGGTGAACAGCTTCCTCTGAAGCCCAGGGCTATAGCTACGCTGTTCCTCTCCAGATTTTGTGATAAGACACAGACATCCTAGACTTCCAGAGAAGTGGCAAACGCCTGCAGTCTTGGCTCTCTGCCTTCTTTCGGGTATCATTCGGCGTTGTTTACATTGTTTGAGCAAAGGAGATCTTTCTGTGCTGAAGCATTAATTACGCACACACACATATAAGTTTGTTTGTTTTTAGAAAACAATGTCTAAAAGAAGATTGAGTCCATCTGCGTTGCACCCGCTTCCCAAGGCTCAGGGACAAAGGGGAAGAGGGAACAGACAGATTTTAAGTGCCAGAGGTCTGGAAGGATCAGAGTGATACAGTCATGTCTTCTGGACATGACACCCACCAGTGCACTCTTGAAATCACAGTAGTAGTGATGATCTGCACAAGCCCAGGCCAGCCAACCTTTTAGCACTAAGGGGGAAGGGATTCACAGGCTCCGCCCCGCCACCCCACCCCGCCCCGCCCCAAATGAACAGTCTATGGCTGGGGGGCGGGGAGGAGAAGAATCAGTTTTCTTTAAGGCTATCCACCCTCCCCCAACCCCATCGCTCCAGCAGGCCAAGCACTCTCCAGTGGATGCCCACATCCAGAAGTATACAGACATCTCAAATTCGTTGTTTTTTTTTTTTAAATCAAGTCACCTCTAATTCATCCAGAAGCAACCCCCCCTTAACATTTTGCTGTGTTGACTTCTATGCCTACATAGGTATTTTAGTGGCTTACCTTTCTGACCCTTCTATCATTCTGTCATTCCTACCATGATTCTGTCTTGTGCTAGTTTAGTTTAACAGTTCACAAGCAGTTCCACCATACTAAAAATAGTTTCAGCAACTGCAGCAGAATAGAACAGAACTGAAATAGTGGCTATGCCATATTCCACTGGGCCGCAAATTTGAACCCATTAGATAGTATTGAGGAGTTGGATGGCTTTTCTATTTTACTTTTTTTTTCCTTCATATATGAAGGCATTTTGTTTTTATCAAGTCTACCCCCCAACCCCCAACTCTCACTCCTCCCAGATCCCTCCCTCCATTTCCCTGCCAACACCATACTCTCTCCCTCTCATCTTACCCTCTTGCTCTCCATATATATAAAACCTACTGTGTCCAATTAGTGCTCAACACAGGCATGTGGGTGTAGGTCTGTGCACTGTAGCATGGCAACCTACCAGGGGCCCCCCTTCTGAAGAAAACCATAAGCATGCCCACTTATACACAGGTGTAAGGTAGTGAAGAGGGGGTTTTCCCCAAAACTTTGCTCTGAAGGAACAATTAGTCTTACTGAACATGCACCCCAAACCAGTTCAGGCAGGATCAGCCTTTCTACTCTCCTACTGGGCATAGCTAGAGTATGGTTGAATAAAAATCTAAGTTTGATGGACCTTAAGGGAAGATAAACTTACTGCAATGCTCTGTGTTGGGTGTGTATACAGCCTGATGTGGGGTCCTAGGCTACCAACAGGCTGTCTGGAGGTAGGGGAGGTATGCACAGGAGTGTGAGTAAGGAGCTCAGACTTCCAGGTGGGTTATTAGAAGATGGGTGTGTGCAAAGAAAACAAGGCAGCTGCTGAGCTATCCCCTCTGCTTGCCTGCCACATAGAATTGTGGGATTGAGCACACCAGTGCACAATTAACTCCCGAGAAATGGAACAGTCCTGATATTTTTGAGGTCCTCTGTTTACTCTCCCGTAGAACCCACATCCAGCTGTGACTCCTTCCTTCTGATTCTCACCCATTAAACACAGAACTGCAGGGAGCAGAGGACGTCCCAAGCCTGTTGCCTGCCTGTCCTCCATGGTGTGGATGCACACCCCATGCCTCGAAGTCAATGGTTCTCAACCTGTGGGTCGCCACCCCTTCCTGTGCCTAGTTAGTTCTTCACTGATGGTGGGACAGTGGTTCCTTCCAGTGCCGCTCCCTACCTCCACCCCAATTCCATTCCATTGTTTGAGACGAGAGCTCACTAAGTGAATCATGCTGGCCTTGAACTCTAAATCCTCCCAAGTCCTGGGAAATACAGACCTGCGCCACCACGTCCCACCCCAGGAGTTCTTTTTCCCCTCACTGCTTTGAAGTTATGTCTCTGCCCCACACAAATTTTCATAAATGAGTGAGCCAGCTGCTGGGGTCTCTTCTGCCTCTCCTGACTGTGGATTATCTAGGCCTTTCCTCAGTGCAGTTGAGGCCCAGGTATTGGACTTTCTCCTCAAAGCTGCCCCAGGGCTATTGGTTCCTTGAATTAATGCAGAGTAGAATCAACCCGAAACACTAAGACATTCAGACTGCACCCTGCATAAGGTTAAGCAATCTGCAACTCATATGCCATATTGCATATCTCTCCATTTATTGAGGCCTTCATGAATGTTTCAAGCTTCACACGGAGGCTTTTCTCACAAATCTTCAGAGAAACATATTCCCTGTACATAAATGCCCCTGTACATTTTTTGGTGGTTATTTTACATATGTATTTCCTAAACTATTTTCCCAAGAGTCCTTGACCACTGCATAGAAGTTTACATGCTCGGCTTATTAATAGTATATTCTCAGAAGCTCCATGACGTCACTTCTTGATCACTGCATGTCTTAAAGTGTTGTTTGTTTGTTTTGTTTTGTTTTGTTTTGTTTTGTTTTGTTCTGTTTTCCCAAGCAGATTCCACCATCTCTACAGGTGCTTAACAGGACGTGCCACAGCACTGTCTGCTGGAGTTTCTGCAGCATCTCAAGAATGGTTTTGTGGGCTGCTGTGTGATCTGTTGGTGCAAGCAAGGATGCTCTGGGGAGCCCCTGCCTCTGCCTTCCAAGGCTAGAACTACAGGCAGCCCCTACACCCACCCACCTGGCATTTAGGTGGGTTCTGGGGGGGTCATATCTCTGGGTCTTATACTGTAGGTAAGCGCTTGACCACTGAACCACCTCCTAAGCCCAGAAGTATATTCCTTATAGAGGTCAGAAGTCTTTTTTTTGTTGTTGTTATTAAAATTCTCAAATAACTGAAAGACGTGTTAAATTTTTGCTCTGGAACTATTGCCTGTCCACATTTTGCCTCATATAATTTTGTAACTTACAGAGACCTACCTGCCTCTGCCTCCTAAGTGCTGGGTATGTATCATGTATGTTGCATAAAGCATTGCGCATCCCCAGTTAGCCTCCCACTCACATCACATCCGAGCGTGACCTCGAAAGACTGATCCTCCTGGCTCCACCTCCCCTGGGAGCTGAGATTGCAGAAACGCATTGCAGTGGAAGGCTATTTTTGCTTTCAAATTATTGCACTCATCACATTTTAATAAGCAGACTGTTTTCATAAATTCTGAAGCCAATTATTGTTGGTATCCCTATCTATAATATCCCTGAGTGCCTGCACCTTGTCCTGTCTCTCACACTATGATAGCCTGCAGGGGCTGGCTGGCTGGCTGTCCTCTCCACGCTCAGGGCTCCTCTTGTGCCTGTGCTGGTGACTGCAGGTGAGCCTCCCAAGTCCAAGTCCCCAACCCTGGCAACTGCTCCCACCGATCCTAATTCCAGCAGCCCAAAGTCAGTTCAGACTGGATCCCAGTTCCTCAATCATTTCCAGTGCTCAGACATCACTTACTTTCTTCCTGGGACAACTGTGCGTGAGAAAGACTTTACTCAGTATTTCTAGAAATTTCCAAAAACACATTTGTCATAATTCACACTGTTGACAAGTACATGATCTGTGTGACTTCACAACAGCCCCCTCCCACCCCACAGACACACCAAGGTATACTTTTGCCTTTATCTTTTTCTTCCTCAGGCTCTAAATATCACCGTCATATTGAGCAGGAACCTCTTTATAATGAAGCCTTTTCTGTACAAAGCATTCCCAGGGTAACTTGGGGCCACATTCTGATGAAAATCTAAAGCATTCCCAGGGTAACTTGGGGCCACATTCCGATGAAAACCTAAACAGCATTTCCTTGAACGTTTCTGAAATGGAGAGGCCACCGCTCCACTTCACACCAGAGAAGAGCTGAGTGACCCTTGCTTTCACTGGAAAGGGACAGGAAAAGTGAGCACCAATGAGGAGCTTCTTGCCCTTTGCATACCACTAGCTGCCACCTTAACCTCTTCCTACTTAGTTATGAGGGGGAAAATCATCAGTAAACATTGTGGTTACATTGGCTTGCCAGGGCAGACACTTGTTAACCTTGGGCAAACCCCAAGCTAGCTTAGTCCCTTCACTGCCTATGTTGAAACACTTTGGGAGGGGGTGTTGTTTTGTCTTGTTTTCTTTTTACCCCTCAAAAAGCACACCAAGAAGACATGTTTAAATTTTTAATTAAAATTTTAATACTGCCATTACAGGATCTGGTCAGTTTAAATGTCAGGAAAGATAGAATGGTATGTCTCCACCTGTTGGTCATGATCCCTTTTGACAAACCACTATCTCTAAAAATGCTTACGTCACAGTTCACAACAGTAGCAAGATTATAGTTGTGAAGTAGCAGCGAAAATAATATTATGGTTGGGGGACTCACCATAACATGGAGAACTGTATTAAAGGATCGCAGCATTAGGAAGGCTGAGAACTCCTGTTCTAGGACATGGCACACTCTTACCTATGCTTCCCATGGTACTGAGGGGCTGGGTGTGGAGGGGAGAAGGTTTTAGTTCACAGTTAAGAGTTTGTTCAGCATCATGAAAGAGGCCCTGGGTCATAGTAGAAGCTTTCTAGTGTGATCGTGGCTTGTTCTCGAATTCACATTTCTCTCTTAGGGACTGAGGAAGAGAGTTGGTGGCCACTCTATAAAGAAAGAGAAGAAGCAAGCCCTGACTGGGGGGAATAGGGGAAAGGATCAGGAGAAAAAGGAAATGAGAGTAAGGGTTGAATTTTAAGCAAAAGTCCAGCTGAACGGGAAAGAGTGGGTGGTCCTCCCATGTTCCTAGATGCTGAGTTAATCACAAATGGGCAGTGAGGCTTGAGGCTGCCAAGGAGCAAGCAGCTTCTCTGGGCGCCACTGCTGGCCTGTGTGGGGGGACAGGAGAACTCCGTGGGTAATCCCTGGTGCTTCTGCCCCCACACCCCCATCTTCTTAACCTCAAGGATGAGGAAGCCTTACAAAGGGAGGTTCCCTTTTGCCCCAAGTTTGCCTCCTAAGGCTGCTTCTCTGAGGTAGTGAAGAACACACGAGTCAGCCCAGTTAACAAAGCCACCAGAGCAGCTTCCACTTGCCAAGGACCTTCACAAACACCTGCCACCACTCACACCAGTAGCACTGATGCCTGGATGCCCACAGGCCTGGAGAACAAGAGGCTAAAAAAGAAGCCAGAGCGTGGGCATGTAAACCATAGTTTTCAGTCAGATTTCCCCCACTAGGTTTTTCCCTCAAGGCTAAATCTTAGTCACCCTGTACTTTCCAAAGAGGGACTTATTTATTAACTGATTGGGCCAAATAAATGAATAGAAATAACTTTTATTTCCAATATCTTTCTTTTTTGCTTTTTTTTTTCTTCTTGAGAAAGTAATAACATTTAGAAATAGTGCTGGTCATTGTCTGAGGATAAAAGTAGCACTGGGACAATTCCAGGGTTGAACATTGTTGTCATTCACGTGACCCCAATTGGCCAGTCACATCCAAGCCCAGGCAGAGAAACTTATCTCAGGTTTGACTCCAGGCCTGTGAGAGGGAAGGCTTGCCCCTTCTGCTCAGTAGCCCTCTAAAGATCAGGAGAAGAGCTCCCCCCTCACTGAATGAGTCATTGTGAGTGTTGACCTTGGGCGGTGTCAGGGGGATTTGGGGGAGTTCTGGGGGCCCCTACCCACACCCTCATTAGGCTTGCCTGTCTTTCTCTCTAGAATTTTCTTGGCCTGAATCACAGCCCCAGCTTCCTCTTTCGCTCAAGTCTGTTCAAATGTCACTTTCCCAGAAGTGTCTTTTTAGTGCGTGTATTGGGGCGGAGGGGGAGGGCCTACCTTCCGAGGTTTCAGAAGGAGGAGTCAGATGCCCCGGAACCAGATTTCCAGGCAGGTGTGCACCCGCTGACATGGGTCCACTGGAAGCAGGGTGCCCTCTTTACCACCGAGCCATCTCTCCAGCCCGGCCCCAGAAGTGGTGTTCCAAATGCTCCCTGTGAAAGGCTGACCTGCGCTGCCTCCCATGGGCATGTTTAACCCCTCAGTGCTCCTCCCAGTCTCACCTCTCACACATTGGTCTGCTTCATCTCCACTAGAATTCCCAGCAGTGTCTTCCTCGCTCCATCCACTTTCAGATCCTACAGCAGCATCGGGTGCATGAAGGATGCTCAGTGATGGATAGATAGAAGGTGAGCGGAGGCGTCCTCCTTGAGCGGCGGCATCCCTGAGCAGCTATTGTGGCAGCTGAGTTCCATGCCCATCCTTCCGCGGTCCCAAGCCGGTACCGTCACCTGCAAAGGGAGGGAAGCAATTAACAGACCATCAAATCATAATTGAGAAGGCCCCTCAAACGCAGTCCTGTGCTTGCTAACCCACTGAAGGGACTCTCTGAAGGTACCAAAGACTGTTATGTTTATGGCTACAGAGCAAAGGGCGCAGCGAAGGAAGGTTGCATAGTCCAGAGCCCAGGGGAAGAGAAGGTGGAATTTCAAGTGTGCTCCTCCTGCTTCTCCTGGCCATAAGGTGTGATGATATGTCTAGAATACCACCAACCAGAGAAACACTCAAGCCTTGGAATTCAGTATTTTGGTGGGGGTTAAAAATCACATCCTATACCTATAGTGGACCTTAATTTTGAGTCTCTTCAAAAATGTAAACTGCTGCTACCATTCATCATAAGCAAATTGCTACTCTGTCCAGTGACCAAATCCCCAGACAGACACTTTCCCAGGCAATGAGATTCAGAGGATCCATAGGGAGACAAAGCCAAGGCCAGCCAAGGGGAGCCTCTCCCCACTATGTACATGCTGTCTCATTTTGTAGCATCCAACTGTTGTGGCAGAAATGTTTTCCCAGTGACTGATCTTGGGTTTGGTCATATGACTTGCTGGCCATAAAAAAAGGCAGAAGTCTATGTGTGCCAATCCCACTTTCTCTCTAGTACTGCTGCCATTGACATAGGAAGAATCTTCTCTGGCCAGCTTAGTAGTCTAGGAAGAACTTGAGAAGCCTGGGAAGACAGTCTCTCAGCCTTACCCTCAAGCTGACCCCAGCCACAGCTGACCTTCAGCTCCAGGGCCAAGTGCCTGGAATTAAGTAAATGCCCCTGCCGAGTGCCAAGGTTTGTGGTTGGTTGTATTACTTTATGGATAATTAACTGGTAAAGGTAGCAATCTCTTTCATGTCAGAAATAGTCTGTGAGTTTGTGTTTGTGGTCATCTTTAAAACAGAATAGCTTGAAGAAATGAGGCCTGGGAGGAAGTGAGTGGCTGATTGAGGCATTTTCCCCGGGGGTGGGGGGTGGGGGGGGAACTACTAGGATGGTCCTGGGACCCTGCTGAGTTCTCACAAGAGTTGTTGTAAAGATGTATGCCTACAGCTGAGCATACTAGCTCATGCCTGTAAATGCTATACTCAAGAAAAAGAGGCAGAAGGAGTTCAGGGTTAACTGGAGCTACAGAGTGAGGCCAGGCTGGGCTCTGCTATAAGATCCTCTTTCAAAGCCAAACACGTAGAGGCCTCCGGGTCAACCTCCTTTGTTCCATGATTTCTCACTTTTACATGTGCTTCTGCTAGGATGTCACCTGTCATGTGGTGGCCCAGACACTGGAGCCCCGACCAGAAGCAAAATCAAGGGAATTCCCCTCATCTTGGACTTTCTTAGACTCCAAAACTGTGAGTTTCAATAAATGTTCCCCCTGCCCCCACCCCACCCCCGCCCCACTTAAAAGCTAACCAGCCTCGGTTATTTCATCACAGCAATGGAAATGTACACACAAGACCAAGAAGATAATAGGAATAAATAATGGACTTCAGTTGACAGTAAATGTGGCCTATGTGAGAAGAGAGCTGTAGTAAGTGGTGGGGACTCTGGGAAACTGAGAATAGAGAGAGTGGGGACTTTGCAACTGAGAGGCCACAGCTCATCTGACAGGGACTGGTGCTCCTGGGCTCTAGCCAAGTGTGGGTAGCATCTTCAATAGTGTCGCCTGAATGAAGGTGAAGATGTCACTGCCCCTAGGCATGGAGGAGGAGAAGAAGTCGGCTTTATTATAGATATGAGGGAAAGCACAGCCAGAGGCATTGCCAAGGATCCAGGCAGAACTGGGCCATGAGAAGAGAGAGAGTGTGAGAAAGTGAGAGAGAAAGAGAAGTGACAGGGGTGGGGGGGGGGGGACAAGCTGACCAAGAGAGGAGCCACAGCCTAAGAGGCCAAGAGCAAAGTCAAAGGATCAAGAGAAAATGTAGCCAAAATGCTGAGTTTATAGAAGGATCCAGAGCAGGGGGGAAAGGAAGCCCAATCCTTGGGCTGGAGAGGTTTAGGATAGGGGGTGAGGTGGGAAGTGCTGAGAGAAGCCATGCTGGGAGAACTGGCCAGCATTTGCTCTGCTATGTTAACGGGCACCTTGGTTAGGCATTTGTCCCGGGTTCCTTTGAAACCTAACAGTTGTTGCCAAATCTTCCAAAGGTTTGTTAAGAGCAGCCTAAAATATAGATGCTTATATGAAATCTCTTAAATGCTACAAACGACTCAGAACACTGCGCTAGACAAACACACCCGTGCAAGCCTGTCAGTGAGCAGCCTTTCCTTTATATCATGATGTGGAAATGGGATGACACATGGTCTCTGTGGCGTGTGAAGGAAGGCTCTTCAGTGGCTCGAGACAGCATAGGGTGAGCCATGGCCTCATGTGGGGCTTGGTGATGAGTTTCATTTGAAAGTGAAAATCAGACTACGAGGAAATAGGCCACAATAAGTGCGCGCCAAAGAGACTTCCGCAGCTCTTGGCCCGTGGCCATCTCCATCATGGTTTCACTGAGACACTTAAGGATTAGGAAATGACTCATTAACATTTTCCTTCTTTGAAATGTAGCATTCATGAGAATCCAGCCCAGCACAAAGCCTCCATCATCACTGTTTACAGACATAGCTCTCAGTCATGGGGGTGCTTCTGGAACCTCACAGGCCCCCAGGAACCACACAGCAGGATGGTACTTAGCTAGGACAAAGTGAGACATGCTACCCCAGCCCCACAGTTCTCTCCCCACTAAAGCACCACCCAAGTGATGCTGACCCTCTTTGTGTTTGTATGGTAACAAAGCTGGATCTTGGGGGGAAGGGGGTGTATGTGCACAGGTATGTGTGTGTGCATGCAGGGATGCATGTGTGTATAGGTGTGTTGTATGCAGGAGTGTCTGTGTGAGGGTATGTGTTTGTGTGCAGAGGTGTGTGTGTATGCAGGTGTGTATGTGTACAGGTGTGTGTGTGTATGCAGGTATGTATGTGCAGATGTGTGTGTATGTATTCAGGGGTGTATGTATGGAAGTGTGTGTGTGAGTGCACACAAGTATGATTGTACGCAGATGTGTGTATGCAGGGGTGTATATGTGTGCAAGTGTGTGTCTGCACACATATGTGTCTGCATACAAGGGTGTATGTATGTATGTATGTATGTATGTATGTATGTATGTATGTATGTTTTTGCAAGTGTGTAGAACCCAGAAGTTTATGTCAGGTGTCTTCTTTAATCATGCTCCACCTTTTTTTGTTTTTGTTTTTTTAGCCCAGACCTCTCACTGAACCTGGAGCTCACTGATTCAGCCAGACTTCCTAGCCAGGGAGACTTGGGAATCCTCCTGTCTCTCCCTCCCCAACACTGTGTAACAAGCACATACTACCATGCCTAGCTTCTTCCCCGGATGCTGTGGGTCCAAACTCAGGTCCTCATGTTGGCATGGTAAGCACTGACTGAGACATTCCTCAGCCCCTAGAATGTGATCTTTTAAACATCAGCAACAGTAGCTTCTTGTTGGTGGGTTGCTAAAAAGTGTTGCACATAGCATCTTCTCCTCTTCATCTGCGTAGCACAACAGAGCTGGCAGTAAGTCCAAGGACCACCTATAGGTGTGTGCTTCCCAGTGCCTGGTCCTGATGTTGACAAAAGCATCCTTATGAGGTGATGAGGTTTGTTCAGTGCCAGGTATTGTATCTGTTCCCTCCTTTTCTTGTTGAATGTAGCCCTGAAGATACCATGTGTGTGGTGATGCAGAGAAAAGCCAGGGAAGACCTCCACCCATCCTAGTATATCTGAGAGCCCCAGTTGCCAATAAGAACCATGGGGAGAAAGGGTTTGTCATCAAATCCATTAGCAGTGAGGCTACCTTGTGCACAAATGTGTTTAAAGCTACTTAAGAATTCCTTTGCAGGAAAATATCAACAGCACATTCTACTAGGGCAAGAAAGAGAAATGAGCGTCTCCTGAGCAGGACTCACCAGGCATACACATCACACCTTAATCCTTAGGAGGCTTCCAGTGAGATGTGCTACAATGCCCACTTCCAAGTGCAAAGACATTAACACTCAGTGAGGCCTGACCTGGGAGAACACTGTCAGAAAAGTCTCAGTGAGTTTGTTTCCTGGTGGGACCTCCCTTGGTTTCTATACTAACAAGAAGCTGCATGTCCCTCAACTTCCTTAATTCCTCATAACATTTCTTCTGGTGTGCATATGTTCACAAATGTTCATGGGAGGAGTCCTCAGGTGCACATGTGTATAGGTGTCATTTCTCAGGTACCACTTACTTTTTTGTTGAACACAGGAGCTCTCATTGGCTTGGATATTTGCTAAGTATGCTGGACTAGCAGGCTGGTGAGCTTCCAGGGGTCCACTTATCCCTGTTTCCCATCTCACAGCATCAGGAGTACAAGAGCACATCACCACACATGGCAGTTTATGTAAGCTCTCACGTCCAAACTCAAATCATCACTATTATAAGACAAGCGCCTTAACAAGCGAGACAACTCATCAGTGGCCTACAAAGCTTCTATAGAAAACTAGACAGTTTCCCTTCGCTGCAACACATACACAAAATAATCAGCTTATAACAAGGAAAGGTTAATTTGGGCTCTCAGTCTCAGAGGCTTTAATCCAAGACCTTGTGGGCCTGACTCTTCCCAGCTCTCCTCTGCCACCAACCTCACTCCTAGCCCCTTAGGCCTGTATGTCCATGTTGAAAACCAATCCTAAGAGTGCAAGCTGGCGGGACCCTGCTTCTTCTCCACAGGATAGTCTGTGGGGACATAATTTGGAACCAAGGAGGGCTTCTCTGCTCCCCCATGCTCTTAGTCTCTGTGAGGGTAGCTGATGTCCCTTGAAAAGACAGTCACGTTCTGCTGTGACTAAAACATCTGCTTGCATCCAACTTTCACTTCAAATAGCTTATCTGACCAAAGACCACAGTCTTTAATTAACTACTAAATTAATGTTTGAGATGGGGTCTTAGTATGTGGCTCAGGCTGCCTTTGAAGGCCTTCCTGCTGCTGCCTCTATACTTCTGCGATGATGCACACACATCACCAGGCCCAGACATACTCTTCAGTTCCTAGCAAGGACTTTACGCTCTATGAGGGATGGACATCTGTCACCTCACCAGGGCCCAATCATAAATCCATTCATTATTCCCACTCCCGGAGTGCTTGGTTTCTTTGACACTACCTTATTTTCCCTAGGGGTGAGTTTTATCTCTTCCTGTCTACAGAGCCCCTGGTCAGATCAGACTCAGCTCAAAGCCTCAGCAGGGTCATCGATTCAGCCAAGTCCCATTCACCTGGTGTCAGAGAGTTGTGAGCCTTCCCTCGAGTAGACCACGTGATGGACTGACTCCGTGGAAGGCATGGTGGCTCCAGTGACCTACAGCTGCCAGCCAGGCCCTGCCTCTTCCCTGTGGCACAGCCTTCCTAAAGAGGACCACCAGCTGGGAACCAGTACTCAGAATACTAACTGGTGGGGGAAGTTGCAGATTCAGACCATAACACCAGGCCTCAGCATAGGAATGTTTACTGAGGAAAGGTAAGAACTGGGGAAAATACCATTTTTTTTTTAAAGCCACATCCATGTTAAACATTCTGCAAGGCTGATTGGAACTTTAGTGTTTGTGAAGAGTTGGAATGTTGCAAGTCGAGAACAAAATTATCTTGGGTTAGATAAGCCCCTTAAATCCTGTGTGTGACCTAACAACCATCAGGTAAAAATTCTTTTGAGATTCCACAAACACACCCCTACCTTTTACCAACCCAAAGGTTAAGAATCTTGCCAGGGGATGGAGATCCAGCTCAGTAGTTAGGAGGACCCCTGTGGTGGCTCACAACTATCTACAGACCTCTGCAAACAGCAGGACATGCAAGCAGGCAAAACATTCATACGCGTAAAAGAAAGAAATCTAAAACTAAAAATTTGTCAGAAGAATGTCATCAGCCAGCATCAGAAGCCTCTAACGGGGATCCCCCTCCCCCATCCCCCACCCCTTTCCCCCCCACCCCCACTGCTGTAACCTGCCAATGAACCGGAAAAGCACTTTGTTTTATGACTTTCTTGCTCTCTGTTTCTGTATAAACCTCAGGAAGCTGCTACCACCTCCTGGAACACAGAACTTAGGATAAACTGAATCCACATTCCTCGGGCCAGCATCACTCACCTTTAGCTCTTGAGTAAACTCGTTTCCCCCTTGAGTGTGAGCTGTGCTTTTGCCTTGACAGAAGCCACTCACTTAGGAGCAAGGCCAAAGGATACATGTGCCACCCTGACTCCCATGCAGTGATGTGAATGACAACTGCATTTCGAGGACTCAGAAAGTGACCCTGGGAAAGGCCTCTGGGAGTCAGGGTCCTCCAACCAGAGCAGACCCCTGACCTGAACACAGAACCGGGCTGTTCTAAGTGACCATCCCAGCATTTTGTTAAACAATTAAGAGAGCATTTGCCATTGGAATGGCCTGCATATGATCTAGACTCCTATTTCAAAATGAAACTGGGGGACACCTGGCTGCAGCGTGACACCTCTGCTGACTTTGTCCAGGTATAGTGGGCTAATGCATCCTGTAGCTCCCAACAGTCCACCCCCAGCAACAAAACTGAAACCCTGCCATGAGTCCCAGTGGCCACATGGCATCTCATATACCCTTGTCCTGGTCAAGAACTGTTGCTGTGCATCCATGGCATCCATGTGTCTTCTGAAACTGAGGAACAAGTACCTGAGATGCCCTGTCATACCTGTCCCTACTCCTGCTGTTGTTAAGGTTAGAGCAAGGCAGGCTCAGCTATCTGCCCCTGGTATGCCAGTTAAAGAGACACGTAACAGCGAAAAGCAGAGGAAGGAAATATATTCAATGTGGCCACAGTGGGATGAGGGAACAAATAGGGAATTAGTTGGTTTTTATTTATTTTAGTAGAGGG
>OU015746.1:74488829-74499343 GCA_907169655.1 Acomys percivali | reverse complement strand
GACAGGAGCTAAAGGAGAGTTGCTAGAACCAGGGGTAGAAAGAGACAATTGCAGACAAAATCCCACCCCGCTGGGATGGGAGAACTAGTGGCCATGCTGGCTTAAGGCCCACTTCAGGGTCAAGGCCAAGCTTCCTGGTGCTGCCCAGACTGGCCATTTCAGGAGAGGGAAAAAGGCAGGCCTTTACAAAGGCTGGTGACGTCCTGATGAATTTCCATATAGAAGCCGCAAGAGGCCAGGTTTTGTCTTAAAATACTATGGGGAAGTTCCCTTCAACCTTTGACAGAGGAAATGTGAGTTCCTGGTAAATCTAGCAAAAAGGCTATCAAACACAAGCAAATCATTCATGTGCGCATGCGCGCACACACACACACACACACACACACACACGCACGCACGCACGCACGCACGCACGCACGCACGCACGCACGCACACACACCTGGAACATTCAGTGTCCCTCTTACACAGCTCATAGCACACTAAGCCCTTGTTCCCACACTCAGCTAATGTACAGGTCTTACAATGCACAATACCTCCTGTGCCATGTCTTACAATCATATTCCTTAGATTTTTTTTTTTTTTAATGCCTGTGACTGGAAGTCAATGGCTTGCCTGAGCTAATGTGAAGTGGATATGAACTGAGAATATAAATTGAATTTAGATGTGTTCAGTTCATCTATTCAACAAGCATCCATTTACTGAGTACAGACAGCTTACAAGCTGTTATGCTAAACATTGTGGGGTCCAAGCAATGACTAAACCCCTGCCTCTTCTCTGGTGCAAACCCCGGGCCAGATGGGTCTAAGGTGGATTTGGGATGGGGTCTCAGGTTGGTCTGGGGTGGGAGCTGGAGTGGGGGCTGTGGTGGAGACTGTGGTGGGGGCTGTGGTGGGGGTGGGGTGGGGGCTGTGGTGGGAGCTGTGGGGGGCTGGGGGGTGTGGTGGGGGTGGAGTGGGAGCTGGGATGGGGACTGAGGTGGGAACTAGGGTGGGGACTCGGGTGGGGACTATGGTAGGGCTAGGGTAGGGCTGAGGGGGGGGGCTAGGGTAGGGGCTGTGGTGGGGGCTGTGGTAGGGGCTGGGGTGGGGGCTGGGGTGAGGGCTATGGTGGGGGCTGTGGTGGGGGCTATGGCAGTGGCTGAGGTGGGGCTGGGGTGGATCCTGGAGGAGTGGTGATTGATGTAGGATTATCTGTGAACCCACCTACATCCTTACCACAAAGCATTTTTGGTAAGGGTTTTGTAATCAGACTGTCCTGGCTGGGAGCATCCAAGGAATTTTTGTCTTTTAAATCAGGTTCCAGTCTGTTCCTGGTTGCATTGTCTGAGGTTAGCAGTGTTTATAGAATATGAAACTGAATTTTAAAAAGAAAAAAATCAAACAAACCAGAGATGAGGCAATAAGTCACTCAGTACAGTGCTTGCTGTACAAACATAAGGGACTTAATTTGGCCCCCAGGACCCATATTTTAAAACAAAACTTTAAAAAAGGTATAGTGGCCCTGTACTTGCAATTCCAGAAAACTCCACGTCCCAGTGAGAGACCCTGACTCAAAAAACAATGTGAGTGACTCCCAAGAAAATGACACCAAGGTTGACTTATGGTCTTCACATACCTGTGTACCATGCACACACAGACCATGTACCCGCACACATGTGTACCTGCACACACAGACACATACACACACCACAGCACACATACACACCACACCACACACACACATACACATACACACCAACATACATACATGCATACATACATACATACATTCATTCATTCATACACAAACACACACCAAGTAAATACACTAGAATACTTAGCTATATGAGGTATTTGTTTTCCTCAAGCTGTCATTTATTAAATCCTGCCTGCTGGATATTGGTGATAGCTGTGGTTGTGTGGGTAGGTAGTATTTTAAGACGAGGTCTTACGATGTAGCCAAGGTTGGCTTCCAACACATGATTTTTCCTGCCTCACTCTTCCAAGTGCTAGGATTACACATCTCGTGTGTATGTTTTCTTATTCAGTTCATATGTTTGGTAAATTAGCTGCTATCCTCCTCACTGTGTGTGGAAGACACTGGGCTTCTGTGATGCATGACTCCCACTGAGGTAACTTCTGAAGGTGCTGTGATCTGGGTGGTAACACATTTGGTTGTTTTGGAGACAGAGTCTCTCAGTGTATGAAGCTCTGGCTGTCCTGGAATTCACTATGTAGACCAGCCTCGAACTCACGGAGCTCTGCCTACCACTGTATTCTGGGTGTTATGATTAAAGGCTTATCCCACCACCACACCTGGCCTGGAATTTAATGCTGCAGATGGAACTTTGGGACTCATTCTTAGCAAGCAAGTGATCTTCTCAGGCCACTGAGCTACACCCCAGTCCTGTATGTCAGCCTTGAATGTAGAGTATGACCCTTGTCCAGAGTCACCTCTAGAGGAACGAGGCACCTGGTGTTTCCCAGAACAGCACTCTGCAGCCCAGGTAAGCGGTCAGGTGTCATTGGCCAGGTTTTCATGGCTGGTCTTAGTGATGAAAACTCCAAAGCTGGCTGAGTTCCGGCCTCCCTCCACTCGTAAGCCACCTGCCAGAGGAACCAAAAGAAGACCTTTCAGAGGCCGTCACGGGCCATCACATGTGGCACTGTGATGCTCAGCCACTGAGGGGATTTTGGGGAAGGAAGTAGCCATGACATCATAGAATCATAGAAGTGAGACAGACTTGGGGTGTTCCTCTTGACCAGGCACCTCAGAGGCTTGGGAGCCTTCTAGATCTTACTCGCTACAGATCCAGAGATGGGTGCCTGCCCTCCTTACCTAGTTGTTGAAGACTTTGCCTTCCAAACAAAACTTTCTTCCAATGCAGGATCTCACTTAACCCGAGTCTGGCAGCACTGCCCTCATACGGGCCAACTAGTGTTAGTTCCCTCGAACATTCTAACTCTTGGAGAGCATCACATGACTGCTAATCTTTTTTACTTCAGCCCAGCAACAACAACAACCTGCATTCTCCTACTGGGAGTGTTTCTGATCTACACTGGTCTACACTGCTTGCAGTTTTCTCATATCATCATCATCATCATCATCATCATCATCATCGTCGATAGGGTTTCATATATCCTACATTGGCCTGCAATTTGCTAGGTAGATGAAAATAGCCTTAACTGCCTTCTCTTTCTGCCTTTACCTCCCCAATGCTAGACTTGCAGATGTGCACCATCACACCCAGTTAACTTGACTCTACAGAACAAACCCAGGGCTTTGTACATGCTAAGGAAGTCCTCTGTCAACTAAACTCCACCCACAGCCACTTCCCACTGCCCATTTCCACTACACTCACTACCAATTACATAACTGTGGTTGCCTGGATTATTTCCTATTCCTTACCCCCTCCTTGCTTCAGCATGATCCATCTATGGCTCTCAAAGTGTCCATGTTTTTCTCCATCCCAGTGTTTGCCTTGGCCATGGAACTCACTTTGAAAGACAGATGTGAAAGCGACGTAAAAGAAGTTTTAAGTGTGCTTCCATGGTGAGACCTCTTGCATTTCTACCATCACCATGAGACGACAAGCCGCAGGTGGTGCCAATTCCTGGAGGAAGTCTATGAAGCAAGCCCAAAGTAGACTTGTAGCTGGGAGCCATGCCCAGAGGAGCTGAGCCAAGATCAGCTGAATCCCAGCCAGACCTCAGACAGACGAATAAGAAAAATAAATGCTTATGAGGTAAGCCACCGGGATTGAGGAGGTTATTTGGAGGAAGAGATGACTGGTAGAGTTGCCAAAATGCAGACCAATCCAGGCAGTGGCCACATTATTAGCAGGTCTTACACTCATTAAGGTCCTCACAGGACAACTTCCTTCCTTCCTATCAGCCCCTTTATAAGTCGACCCAAACCCTCCTTTTCTGTGTCCTGTGTTTTAGCACCTGTTCATATTTCAGATAGGACTTTCTAGAACTCAGCTTCATGAATGCCCGCATATTCAAAACCTTACCAACAAGGCTGCCATGACATAAGAACAAGGACCAGGTGAATTAGAATAAACAAGAGGTACAAATGTTGTTTCACTATCTTATTCAGAATAGGCCTTCCAACACTTAGCTGGATACATTGCCACTGATTCTCACACAAGTTCAAGCACTCAGGATGTGTAAGATGCATTAAATGTTGGTGAACTATCCAATAGAAAGGCAGATTTCACTTGGGAGGCAGAAGCACGTGGATCTCTGTGAGTTCAAAGCCAGCATGGTCTACAGAGCCAGTCCAGGACAGCCAGGGCTACCCAGAGAAACAGTGTGTCAAAACGAACAAACAAATGAAAAAGAAAGGCAGATTTCAGAGGCTAGAGAGATGGCTTAGTGGGTAAAGAGGTTGCCTTATAAATCTGATTGGATCCCCAGAAACCATGTAAAACCTAACCATCATGTACAGTGGTAATCCCAGCATCCTCCTGCAGGGAGACAGATGGGCAGGGAGATGGGCAGTGACAGGAGAAGTGACAGAAGCCTGTGGGAAGCAGAGCATCCCCGCCTGAGGCTGTGCCCTGACTACCACATGTACACACGACATGTGCAGCCTGCACTCCCCCCCCACACACACACAAAAGAATTTTTTTTTATTTTTGCCTAACATGTAAACTTTATTGATGTGTAATTTCATAAGCTCTGTGCCTTTTATTCAATTATCAATTCTACTGGATAGCAAATATTAAAAATATTTCTTTTTCTATACTAACTATCAATACAATAGGTAGGTGGTAGGCAGTGCGCCTATTTGAAAAGCCTGTGAGAGAAAGTCTGTGTACACAGATGTTCACTCCCAACTTGATAGTTTTGTGTCCTTTATTTTTTTATTAATAAAGCACACCTTTGTGTAAGACTGCCAGTTATCTTTGTTTTTCCTAGGCTATATTTACACCTGGAGAAAATTCTTTAGAATCACATTTCTTTTTCCTCCCAGTCTAGTTTTGAATGCAGTACAGTTCCTCTTTTTATTTTTGTAAACTGAAAGGTTGTTTTATATTAAAATACTCAATGAACTGCTTTTTTTTTTTTTTTTAAGACACACTTACTTTTCATATACGGGAACTTTACAGATGACTGGTCAAATGACTACATCCACATAGTACATTGATATGGAGTTTAAAAAGAAAAGTAACAATAGAATAAGCCTGCCTATGGACAAAACATCAAACTGCCCATTTGCTTTTCTGAGACGCTAGAACCCCGCACACCAGAATGCATCTACAATCCAGCAAGGTACATGTCCATTTATCTTAAGGACCTGCTGGTACAGGGTGTAAACTTTATTGTGTGCATTTGTTTTGCTTTTGTTTTTCAAGACAATATCTTTCTATGGGGGCCAGAGAGATGCATCAGTGGCTAAGATCACTTTCTGCCCTTGCACAGCTTAGGACCCCAGCAGCTACACTGGGTCTCTCACAACTGCCTATAACTTCAGCCACAAGGATATCTGATGTTATTCATGTGCACGTACCCATCCATTGACACCCAAGCATACATACAATTAAAACCAATTAAAATAAACTATTTCTAAAAAATACCTTTCTCTGTAGCTACAGTTGGCCTGGTACTTGCTATACATCATATACATACATACGCATACACACACACACACACACACACACACACACACACACATTCAGGATAGCCTTGAACTCGGGGCAATCCTCCTGTCTTAGCCTCCAAAGTACTGAGATTACAGGTTTATGCAATCATGCCAGACTTAAAACTCTTAACAGACCTTTATACACTTGCAAAATGTTGTTAAAGAAGGAACAAATCTTTGCTATTTGAGAATGAATGTGACTCAAGAAACAGCCAAGGTCATTTTGAAGCAAGTTCAGTGAAAAAGGAGCACCAAGCTGAGTGGCAGGACAAAGAAATGACCTGGAAGCTGGAGAGATGGCTCAGAGGTTAAGAACAGTGGCTACTCTTCCAAAGGTCCTGAGTTCAATTCCCAGCAACCAAATGGTGGCTCACAACCATCTATGATGAGATCTGGTACCCCCTTCTGGCCTGCAGGTGCACATGCAGGCAGAACATGTATATATAATAAAAATATACATCTTTTTGAAGGAGGAGGAGAAGTCACATATGTAGGTGTGTGTGTGTTCACTTGCACACATGCGCGCATGCACAGCTTTCATTATGAGTCACAAGATTTGATTTTCCAATGCTCAACAGTAAGGAAGAAGTTCTGGAATTGGAAAAAGCACAGCCTAAGGCAGGATGGCTAAAGAAGAAATGAAAATGGCTATTCTTCATGGGTCTTTTCAAAACAGCAGAGATTATGTCATTCTTGAGCATGTTCCAGTAATATACACAGACTCAAGTTCTTTTTTTTTGTTTGTTTGTTTTTGTTTTTTTTGTTTTTGGTTTTTGAGACAGGGTTTCTCTGTGTAGCCTTGGCCATCCTAGACTTGTTTTGTAGACCAGGCTGTCCTTGAACTCACAGTGATCTGCCTGCCTCTGTCCCACAAGTGCTGGGATTAAAGGTATGCACCACCATGCCAGGCCAGCCGACTGAAGTTCTTAATACTCCAAATCTGAGAAATCAGAGGAACCTCACTGCCATCTTGGATTGCCAGGCTGGACACAGTAAGAGAACCATCTTGGAAACAGGAAGTGGCCCTCACCGTACAGTAAATCTCAGGGTGATTCAATCTTAGACGACTCAGCTTCCAGAACTGTGTGAAATAAATGTTTACAAGCTATATATCTGTGGGAGTTTTGTTACATAGCGGTCCAAAGGACTAATAGAATTCCTCTTTCCACTCTTCTTGCTTAAACATTATTTTGAGGTAAAGCCAGTTAACTGAGGGAGGGCAGGTCCTGTATATGATAACATCTTCCTTTCTCCACTTTTTATCTTTGTCAACTGTGGAAAATGATTTCATCCACCTCAAAATGAATTTCTGGTGGCACGTGCCTTTAATCCCAGCCCTCGGGAGGCAGAGGCAGGTGAATCACTGTGAGTTCGAGGCCAGCGTGGTCTACAGAGCGAGTCCAGGACAGCCAAGGCTACACAGAGAAACCCTGTCTCAAAAAATAAAAACAAAAAAAGAATTTTTCTACTTACAAGAAAGGCAAAGGGATTAAACCATAAACTCCCCATATGTAGCACTTTAAAGGGCTCTAGGAAAACTAAGTCACCGCAACTAAGAGAAGATCAGTCGAGAAGAATCCAAAGAGTTCTTATTGCTTCCAAAGGGATCCCTGCCTCCTTCCCATCCCTTCACACTTGGCGCTGGTCCAAGCTTATAAAAACAAAATGGTGGTAGAAACTTGACTAGTTTGGAAGATTCATGAGCACATGTAAAACTTTCAAAGCCTGCCACCCTCAAAGGTTCCTTGAGCTAAGCATGGGGGGAAACAAAGCAACAGAACTTGATGGGCAAATATCTTAAAGGTGAACACCAGGTTCCCAAGAGAGAGCTGGTGGAAAACAACTGAGGAAGATATGGGATGGTAATTTCAGGCTTCCACCAGTGAAACACGCACGCGCGCGTGTGCGCACACACACACACACACACACACACACACACACACACACACACACACCCCTGTATATATGAACACACACACAAACAAAGAACAGAGGAGAAGTTACTGGAACTCTTGTATGGCTATGGCAGAACAAGATAAAATGTGGCATAGCCAGGAACACAAGATCCAGGGAGGAAATAGAGAGTTCTAGAGATGTTTGTGAACCTTAAATATTCTGAACAAGGCGATGTCAAGGAAACAAGATTTCTCCCACTTTCTAATTCTTTGCTCTAGGAACCACTTTCTTGCTCTGGTTCTCTGCAGGAAGTAGTGCTACCGTCATGTTTCAGAGCTTAACTTCCCTTCTGAGCTTTGAATCTGGTCGTGAACTCCCAGCACAGTCTCCTTCTAGTCAAGATGCAGCAGGATATGCATTTGATATTGATCTGGCTTTACGTTTTGAATTGTTCTCATGTAGCTGCTTGTTACCGAGAACAGATGTCTTTTCCCTGTGTCATTTGAGGTGGCTTAAGTACGCCTGGGAGGCTTTGCCTGGTGTAGGGGTCTCTCACTGAGCAGATGAGCTAGTTATGAATCGCTCTGTGACTTTTTCCTAAGCCTGTAATGACTAAAGTCAAACTTAGCAACTGAGCAGTTAGCCTGTTTATTTTATTTTATTTTGACATCCACTAAGCTCTCATGATTTATTTAAAGGTTCTGAAATATCAATTTGAAATGTGACATGTTGGGCATAAAGGGGGATTAAGAACCAAAATATGAATAGAAATAAAACCCACTTTGCAAATCTCCAGACTGATCCAATAACTTGCTCAGGAAACCTACAGGGAATTTAGTCCTGAAGTGTGAGCATTGAAGCTGACATCTGCGCTCCATAAAGCACAAGCTTCAAGGGTTCTTACTTTGTCCTTAGGTTTGTGTTTCAAGTATTCCATGTGAGAGCACCAACCAGGAGCCATAGACACAGTAAGGAGCCTTCATTTCATCTTTATTCTAGAGGCAAGCTGCCTGCTCAGTTACTCAGAAATAGATTCAAAATTTACTATGGTACAAACCCAATTCCATCATATCCCCAATTCTAAGCCTGGGGAGATATGATGGGGAGCATAAATTACCTGTATTATTCATGATCAAAGAGTAAACACAAGTGTGTACATTCATGCAGTTTCTCCTACCTGAGAGTGGATAATAATTTGAGCATTTCTAAGTAAAATAAAGAATTTGGATCTCTTAATCCTTGAGTTACACGAAGCTCTAAATTTTGTCAGCATTTTCAGTTTCCTTATTCCTCAATGTCTCTAACACAATATCCATCGATGAAGAGAGAATTAAGATGCACATCTCAGCAAAGAAAAAAACTGTCTGAAACCAAGACAACTTAGAATCCGAGTTCTCTTGCTAGAGGAAAAAAAGACATCAGTGGTCTTACCCAGCTCTGGATCCTACATGCTGAAATACCAGTCTACCAGGCAAGATTTGCCACTGATGCCATAATGCAATAGTGGCACAACTGTCATTGATAGCTGCCTACTCTCTGATTCGATGTAAAGCCTGCTCCACAGGATGCAATGTCATGTCTGGTACTACCATTCTGGGGGGCTGGGGGTGGAGGGAAGCTCATATCTGGGGAAGTCACAGGCCCTAACGCAAAACTTACTATTGTAATTTTGCTAAATGATCATCTTGTAAAATTGTCCTCTAAATATGTAAGCTTATATCCATAGGCCCAGACTGCTTTCAACCTTGATCAGAGAAACTTCTTTTTGCAATGGCAGCCATCCATGCAGAGATACATAACTAGTCAGAGTTCTGAAAACAAGAGACTTAGTATTCACCTCTAAATGAAACATGTGTATCACTTCCCCAACGCCAACCGAGAGTCAGAGAACATCACAGAAATAGAGGAGCCAGAGGATGGAGAGAGGTGCTGCGAAATGCCGCCTTCTGGACATGAAGTGGCCATCACACTCATGAGCCCATGCCATTTATAGTCACCTGCACAAGACCTACACAAGATCCAGCCAGCCAGATCCTGTCATCGAAAGAGTCTTAATAACCCTAAAACAATAATCAATAAGAAAACAGATACTCAGAGATACGAAGACATGGCCCAAGACACAAGCAGCCTGCATGCTTAAATGGTGTGGTGTTTCAAACTCTGATCCGTGTTGCTCATCTCAGAGGCATCAGCGGCTGCTTCAGAGTAGGCAGCATCACTTTTGGGAACACTTACAGAAATCGGAATTTAGAATACCTGGGGATGTTATCAACGCATGGAATTTTCAATGGACAGTTACAAAAATGAGTCTACAGTGTTCATGTGACTGCTTTCAACTTAAGTTTAGTGTCATAGATTTCCCACAGGTTGTTTAGTTTCATGTTTGCATCTGTTTTTAAGTGGACAAGTTTGCTTCCCAATAACTGACATAATTGTCCATCTCCACCTATACACAAATGTATATTTCAGATGGGTTATATAAACAGTATCCACAATAAACGCAGCTCACAATTTAATAAAGACAACTTAAAATCTGTTTATGGTTGCTTGACCCCTTAAGTAGTAGCTTTTCTAAGGATAAGTATTTGAGTTACAGTGCTTTGAAATCCATGAAAAAAAAAAGCCACTTTCCATGTGGTTGACCTGCCTATACTACTACTAAGAAGTTAACTTCTTTTACTTTGCTTTCTATTTCTTTTCAGCCCCCAAGGAGCAAGATAAACTCTTCTATTTTCAAATATTTATCTCTGCTTTGCTTTGCCTTCATTTTGTAACCATACAGGGCATTTCCGAGGGTCTGAAATCAAAGCGACACAATGGGAACTAAAAACCCACGGCTCCTGTCACCACCTCTCCCACTTGTATCTCCCCTTCCGTAAGGAACCATTTTACTGTTGCTTTCCCTACCACATGCAAACAAAACAAACAGAACTCTGTGTGTATGTGTGTGTGTGTGTGTGTGTGTGTGTGTGTGTGTGTGTGTGTGTGT
>OU015746.1:74476048-74488819 GCA_907169655.1 Acomys percivali | reverse complement strand
TGTGTGTGTGTGTGTGTGTGTGTGTGTGTGTGTGTGTGTGTGTGTGTTCCTCTTCCTTATCTATTTAGTGAACTTTTTATTTAACATATCCTAGAGATGACTCTATATAGAAAACTGAAATTAAAAGCATCGCCTTTAATAGCAACCTTTATCGTCAAACATTAAAAAGTTTTCTCATTACAGCAGCTCCCAACTCAACAGGACAATGGTCTTCCCTATCACCCATCAACGTCAAAGGTTTTTCACAAGCAAAGAAACGTCCAGATCAAATGACATTGGGCATCTTCCTAAAGCCTTCTGTGTTTTCCAGTGGATTTTGTGAATGATTTTCAGAACTCTGAGGATGTTAGCAACTATACTTGCAGCTCATTGATAGGTGCCTGAGTGTGCAATTGACACAGCAGGATCTATAGGGAAGTACTCTATAGGGAGAGGCAGGGATGGACCTGGTATAGCATAGTGGCTTTCTAGCAATGTGACTTTGAAGAAGTTAATTCCCTTCACAAAGGGCTCACTTGAGAAGAAAATTAGATGCAGTTTGTTTAGTGCAAGGATAGAGTCTAGCTGACAGTGGGTACTAAAATGTGACAGTTAGCATTGTTACTTACGAACACGCACTGGCGGCAGCATCTTTTGATAATAAGTGTCATAGCTTACATCGTTGAGTTTTAGGTTAAACTATGACCCAGTAAAGCTGTATGCTTTCATGTTACACATAGGTAGTGAAAACTAAGGTGCCTTTTTCAGGGTGTGATGATGCATGCTTTTGATCCCAGTGTTTTGAAGGCAGAGAGAGCAGGATTCAGGAAGTGAGGCCAACCTGGTGTAATAGTAAGTTCTAGGCCATGCAGGGTTATATGAAAGCCTTGCATTTAAACACAAACAAACAAAAAACCAACCAACAACATCAAAAACACTATAATTCTTGTATAACCCACATGCCCAGTGAGTTGCGCCTGTGTTCTACGCTTGAACTATGGTTTTGTGATACAGAATGCGGGAACTTCGGCCAGCAAGCAGCTGCTTTTCCGACAGTCCTCGATTTGTACCTCTGATTAATTTATGTCACCCTTGGTCCTTAATCAGGAGTCAACCAACAATTCAAGCAGCTTCCCCAAAGGAACGTCTGTTGCCATCAGTGGCAATCCATTATGTGGTTTAAATTGCAACACAGGAACTGCGGGGGAAGTGGAGCACAGGGCTCATTTATAAATTAGACTTGACTTTTCCTCCAGCCATTCCTTTTAACTGGATCATCCCGTGACTCAGAGGCCATTTTCTCTTGAAATATTCCCCCCGTAACCTTTTACACAGTAAGAGATGAAGTAATCAAATGATTTTTTTTATTGAATAGGCACAAATCAAGGTATTAAACCCAGTGCACACATGTTTATGGATGTGTGTGTGTGAGTGTGTGTGTATATGTGTGTGTGTGTATGTGTGTGTGAATCTTTTCTCCTTTAGCTTAGAGATTCTCAAACTCATCTGCACATGAGGTAATTTAAAGGGATATCCAGACTGTGTTTCTGACCAATGAAATGAGCCTTTCCTGAAGGAAATATGGGCAGGAGCATTTTTCTGGGTCCACCTTGATTGATTGAACTGTTTAAGTAGACTTAAGAATTTATTTAAGGGGGGAAGATAGGTAGAGAAGTGAATATGAGCCAGGGCTGTATGGCGAGACGCTGGCCCCAGCACCACAAGCACCCCTCCCATAGGAGACTAGCCCTGGAGAATGGCATCAAGAGTGTTCAGTGGCCAGGCATGGTGGCGCACTCCTTTAATCCCAGCACTCAGGAGGCAGAGGCAGGAAGATCTCATGAGCTCCAGTGTGGTCCATGTAGTAAGTCACAGACCAGCCAGAGCTACATAGTGAGACCCTGTCTCAAAAAACAAAAACAAAACAAACAGGCAAAACAGACAAAAAGCCACAGCAATAACAATAACAACAACAAAAACCCTCACTAGGCTAGCTGCTCTTTCTTGGAGATCTCAGGTGCTGGCTTGGTTGTCAAGTCCTGAGAATTCAAGTCTGTCTGTTTAAGACCTTAAGGCCTGGCTCTCTGTATGTGAGATACTACCTAGTTAGATTTCTTGGGCTTACGCTATATCAGAGCAAGTGTACGGTGAACTATAACCTAACTTAGTGTGTAAACCTGCAACCTAACTTGAGAGGGTGCTCTTATACGAGACCTAGGGCCTCAACCCAGCACATACTGACGTCTGCCAAACCATGTCCAGATATGGCACTCGGCCAGGCTGGTTTTTGTTTGTTTGTTCAGTTGGGGTTGATTTTTTTTGGGGGGTGGTTGTGGTGGTGGTGGTTTTTTTCTTTTATTTTTCAAGACAGGGTTTCTCTATGTAGCCCTGGCTGTCCTGGACTTGCTTTGTAGACCAGGCTGACCTCAAACTCTATGGAGATCCACCTGCCTCTGCCTCCCTGAGTGCTGGGATTACCAGCATGGGTCAGTAACTGTTTCTGTATGCTGTTTCCTTTCTCTGTATATGTAAACACAGCCTGCACAACTTGTTGGATGTAGCATTTTGAAACCACTTTTCATTCTGAGTGGACCCAGGCTTGTGAATTTTGCTTTTTTTTTTCTGTTTAACTACCCTCTCTTAAAGTTACCTTGCCTGTGGTTTTTCCTTTAATGGATGTCTGGCCCCATTGCTTTTCAACTGGTCTCTATTCTCATTCTCACACAAGAGAGTTCCGGAGAATTTGGGAGGAAGAAGCCACAGAGACACCTCCTGGTTGGATTTGCTCATTGTTTGTGTACGAGCATCCCAAGGAAGACCCAGATGATCCACATTAGCCCTTCTTGACACCTGTTATGTCCTCACAGTAGAAGAGGTCTCAAGGGCGCCCCTCCCCCAAGCCCACCTCTGAAGCAAAGAAGCTACAGGGTTTTTTTATTTGTTTGTTTGTTTGTTTGTTTGTTTAGGATCATATGTGTAAATCACTATACCCAGTGGTGTGTGGTTTTTGAAATTATTTTATACACTTTGTGTGTGTGTGTGTGTGTGTGTGTGTGTGTGTGTGTGTGTGTTAGTGTATGTATGAAAGTGTTCTGCCATGGTATGTATAGGAGGCCACTTGCCAGAGTCTGTTCTTTTATTCTACCATATGGCTTTCATGTACCAAACTCAGGTCCTCAGGCTGAGTGGCATGTGCTTTTATAGACTAAGACGTCTCAGAAGCCCCAAACTATGTGTTTTGCCCTGTTGTTACAGCACACAGTTTGCAAGTAGGGACAGATCCTGCCTATTATGTACTTGTACAGACAATGGCACAGGCCCACAGACAATGCACTGTGACTGACAAGAGCAGTCACGACAATTTCCATAGCCTTGAACCCATGCCGGAGACTGTTTCAAGCAGCGAGTCCTCTCAGTAGCATACAAGGATGATGGTCATCTTTGTTGTACAGCTGAAGAAAGAGAAGGACGAGGCATTCAGTAGCTTCTTTTGGGTCTCCCACTTGGTAACTGACTGGTGTACTTTTTGGTTAGCTGGAGAATCAACAGGGAGGGTCTTAATTCAGGCTCAGTGAGACTGGGAATGAGGCAGAACACAGAAAGAGTTCAGAGTTCAGCATCACATATATTCTTTTGGTTGCTACAGGGTCAAGAAATACATTTGAAAAGGGTGCTTTTCTCTGTCTCCTGTGTGTGTGTGCTCATGCTCAACAGAACCCATCCATGGTATATAAAACAAAAAACAAAAAACCTACCCTTGAAATAAATTCAGTGTGGACGATTATTTTGGTACATTCAAAGTTTCCCTGTTGACATCATTATTTAATTACATCACAGCCAATCACAGAGCCGCTCCACTCCCCTTGCCCCAGCAACCAGTTCTATTTGCAGAAACAGAATGATGCTCTATGGAGGAAGACAAGCCCTCCTTTCTGCTTTCTCCAAATGCCTCGTAGTCCTGCTTCTTCTCAGGCCACGTTGCCATGGCACACTCAAACACTATCTACTAACTTGAAATATTTTCATCAAGCATACTCAAAAGGTGGCTCCTCTGCATGACTCTGTTCTTTCCTAGGCCAGGATCTCAGCATCTAAGCTCAGGTCCAAGGTTGAAACTGAGCCAAGAAAAGCAAGGGCTATGAATCTCAGATGGTGGAATGCCCAGGCAGGGCTCCAGGGATGGGGTTGGTAATGTGTGCCTTAGCTGGAAGGCAGGCTGAAGCTATCCTGGAGACAGGAGGATGGCTTCCATGCCAGGCTCTTTCAAACTTATGAGCTCAAGCAATCCCCTTGCTTCCGCCTCCCAAGCAATATCACACACGTACTACTACACCCATTTTAATGCCTTTTTTCTATGTGTTTGAGAGACTGAATCTAGGGCCTCATACATGTGAAAAGTGCTCTGCTGCTGAGTTATATTCCCCAAGCCTCCTTCCCTCCCTCCCTCCCTGCATTCCTTCCTTGCTTGCTTTTAGACAATGTCTCACAAAGTTGCTCAACCTTGCCATCTTCCTACCTCAGTCCCCTGGTAACTGGGATTACAACCATGTGCAACTAATCAACCTTTGATGCAGTTTTGGGAAACACATCTATTTGAGAATAATTTCAAATTTATAGAAGAATTGCAAAGACAATGTAAAGACCTCTGGATATCACTCACCACTGGCTTCCCCCGGTTACTGCCACAATGTCGTCTCAAAACAAAGAAGTCACTGTGTTACTATCAACTGAACTAACAGTGTTAAGATGGCACCCTCTTTTCCATGAATGTTTGCTAGTGTTTGAATGGGTCCCCCCCCCCACAGGCTCATGTATCAGACACTGAGTGCCAGGTGGTGACACAACTTGGGGGTGTAAAATATGTGGGACCGGGGTCTAGTTGGCTGGAGGACAGCACTAGGGGCTGGGGTAGTCTCTGATCAGCAAAATGTAAAAATTCACACTGGAACCTTCCTGATGCCACAGCTGCAATGTCTTCTCCATCATGATGGATCGTCACTCACACATACACACACACACACACACACACACACACACACACACACACACACACACGCTTACTCACTCACAGATGCCCACACACTCATATACACTCACACATGTTCATACACAAATACATACTCACACACTCACTTACACATGCTCATACACTCATGCACACTCACACATGCTTACACACAAATACATACACACTCACTCACTCACACATGCTCATACACTCATGCATACTCACTCACACATGCTCACACACAAATACACATACACTCACTCACTCACACATGCTCATACACAAATACATACTCACACTCACATACAACTCACTCACATACTCATGCACACTTACTCACACATGCTCTCCCACAAATACACACACACACACACACACACACACACACACACACACACATACACAGGAGCCCAAATTAGCCTTTCCTCCCTTAAGTAACTCTGATCAGGTATTTGGTCACAGCAACAAGAACATTCCTATGGAAGTCCTGGTGACCTAGGGACACAAGAAGCACTTGCTTAGGTAAGTTGGGGAAGATATGGACAGATATAACCCTACCCACATAAAAATACAAATATAAAACAGAGAGTCAGGGAAATGTGCAGTGTCATCCATTTTCAGATGTAGATTAAAATAAAATACTGTTTCCTTCTAAGTGACCAAAAGTCTAACTACAGGACCTCATGCAGGTGAATTTACATAAATTGAGAGTGTCCTCAGTGTCAGTGCACACACTGTCAGTCTGCAAGCAGTCTGGTAACATGTGTTTATTAAACAAAGCATTTAAAGTCCATACTTTGGTTATATAATTCTTAGGAACTCAACCTTAATTCAAATAAAGAAAATTTTATGAAGGAAATACTTCAAATTAGCAAGAAAGTGTACAAAATAATATGTTAAAAGAATACAAATAACAGTAAAGACACAATACACTCATGTTTGCACATATGACAGTATTTGTGCATGTATGAAGGTTGGGAATGAGCCAAACTGAAATGCTTAAGGTATAGCAGACTATACACCCTCCCCTCTGAGTTAAGCTCCATCTAATCCACCCATACTTATTTTGGCATCTATCATATTAAAAAATAAATATTCCAATAAAATGCAGAGGTCTGTCTATCAAGACACAGACCCAGGAATGCCTACAGGAATTCATTGGCTTGTATCAGTATGTGAGCATATGTCCAGTATGTAAATTCAATGAGGCTGTGTACCTTGCAAACAGCATCATTTTGGCTTTTCTAGGTAACAGAGATGCCATTAAGGAAATAAAAGGGAGTGTCTAAGTAATACTGAGAATTCTTCTCACATTGAATCATTGTGGTAACCAGCTTCTTAACATTCCAAATGAGGGTTGGACATATGGCTCTGTGGTTAAAAGCATTGGTTACCCATCCAGAGAACTCAGGTACAAGTCTTAACACCCATGGTGACTCACAAGTGGGGTTTGTAACTCTAATTCCTAGGGATCTGACTCCCTCTTCTGGCCACTATACATATGTGTGGTGTGCAGACTTACATTCAGGCATGGATGTCTGATAGAGGTCATTATGAATATGATAGAAGTCCTTAAGGAATAAATAAATAAATCTCTTAAATCCAAGAAAGCACAGTGTTAGGAAATAAATAAAACTATTGAAGATCTAAAATTTGAAATAAAATCAATTTTAAAAAAAGAAAAGGCCTGAGAGAATTCTGGAAAAATCTAACAGGAACTACAGAGACAAGTTTCACCAAAACAATACAAGAGATGGAAGAGAGAATCTCAGGCATTGAAGATAGAAGAAATGAGTATATCAGTCAAAAAAAATGTTAAACAAACAAACAAAAAAGCATCCAGTAAATCTGGAACACTATGAAAAGATACAAGCTAAGAATAATAAGAACAGAGGAAGGAGAAGAAACTCAGGTCAAAGACACAGAAAATATTTTCAGCAAAACCATAGAAGAAAATTTCCCCAGCCTAAAAAGGTATCAAAGTACAAGAAGCATACAGAACACCAAATAGACTGGACCAGAAAAAAAATTCCCACGTAATAATCATAATAGTAGTCACATAATAATCAAAACATTAAATGTACAGAGCAAAGAAAGAATGTTAAAAGCTGTAAATTAAAAAGGTCAAGTAACATATAAAGGCAGACATGTTAGAATCACACGTGACTTCTCAATTGAGACTCTAAAGGTCAGAAGGGCATCAACAGATGTGTTGCAGATTCTAGAAGACCACATAGGCCATTCCAGACCACTATACCCAGCAAAGCTTTATCATAGATGAAGAAAATAAAATATTCCATGATACAGTCAAATTTAAACACTATCTCCCTGGCCCTACACAAACTGAATCCAAGTATATATCAAAAAGATCATCCAACATGATCAAGTAGGCTTCATCGTAGAGATGCAGAGATGGTTCAAGATTTAAAAAGAATCAATAAGTATAATCTGCCATATAAACAAGTGAAAGAAAAAACACGTAATCATCTCATTAGATGTAGAAAACCTTTGACAAAATCCAACACCCCTTCATGATAAAAGTCCTGGAGAGATTAGGGATTCAAGGGACATAGCCAAACATAACAAAGGTGAATTACATCAAGCCTATAGGCAATATCAAATTAAGTGAAGAGAAACTCAAAGCATCTCAACTAAAATCAGGGACAAGACAAAGCTGCCCACTCTCTCCATGTCTATTCATTATAGTACTTGAAGTTGTAGCTAGAGAAATAAGACAACCAAAGGAGATCAGTGTGATACAAATTAGAAAGGAATAACTCAAAGTATCTTTATTTACAGGTGATATGATTGTATGTATAAGTGGCCCTAAAAATTCTGCCAGGGAACTCCTACAACTGATAAACACTTTCAACAAAGTGACTAGATACAAGATTAACTAAAAAAAAAAAAATAGCCCTCCTATATACAAATAACATATGGACTAAGAAAGACATTAGGAAAACAACACCCTTTTTTTGTTGTTTTTGTTTTTTGTTGTTGTTGTTGTTGTTTTGAGACAGGGTTTCTCTGTGTAGCCTTAGCTGTCTTAGACTTGCCTTATGGACCAGGCTGGCCTCAAACTCACAGCAATCTGCCTGCCTCTGGCCCTGAGTGCTGGGATTACAGGCATGTGCCACCATAGCCTTAAATAATAGAAAATATCTTGGGATAACTATAGCCAAGCAAGTGAAAGACTTGTACAATAAACAAAACAGCAAAACTTCATGTCTTTGAAGAAAGAAACTGAAGGAGTTAGCAGAAGATGTGATGATTCCCTTGTGCTCATGGATTAGTAGGATTAACATGGTAAAGGTGGCCATCTTACCAAAGGCATCTACAGATTCCATGTCATCCCCATCAAAATTCCAACACAATTTAGTACAGAGTTTGAAAAATCAGTTCTCAACTTCATACAGAAAACAAACAAACAAACAAACAAACAAACAAGAAAAACAGGATAGCTAAAACAATCCTGAATAATAAAAGAACTTCAAGAGGTCCTACTGTTCCCAATTTCAAGTTGTACTACAGAGCTAAAGTAATAAAAACTGCATGGTATCAGTATTAAAACAGATATGTTGATCAATAGAATCAAACTCAAGACCTAGATGTGAATCCACATACCTATGGACACCTGATTTTTGATACAGAAACCAGAAATACACACTAGGAAAAAAGAAAGCATCTTCTACAAATGGTGCTGGTCAAACTGGATGTCTGCATGTAGAAGAATGAAAATAGATCCGTATTTTTTACCCTGCATAAAATTCAGGTCTGACTGGATCAAAGACCTCAACATAAAACCAGATACACCTAAGCAGATAGAAGACAAAGTGGGAATAGCCTCAGACACACTGGCACAGAAGAGACTCTCTGAACAGAATGCCAATAGCTCAGGCTCTAAGATCAACAATCAATAAATGGGACCTCGTGAAACTGAAAAGCTTCTGTAAGGGGAAGGACACTGTTAATAGGACAAAATCGCACCTACAGAGTAGGGTAAAAACTCAAGAACTATATAGCAAAAAAACCTCAAATAATCCAATTTTAAAATGGGGTACAGATCTAAAGCATTCTCAATAGGGAAATCTCAAATTTCTGAGAAACACTTACAGAAACATTCAACATCCTTAGTCATCAGAGAAATACAAATCAACACTACTTTGAGATTTCATCTTGCACCTGTCAGAATGTCTAAGCTCAGTAAGACAAGTGCTGGCTGATGCTGGCAAGTATGTGTCACAAGAAAACACTCCTCCCTTGCTGCTGAGAGTGCAAATTTGTATAGTCACTATGGAAATCAATATGGAGGTTCTTCAGAAGATTGAGAATCAATCTACTTCAAGACCCAGCTATATCACTCTTGGGCACATACCGAAACGTCACTCCATCCTACCACAAGGACACTTGCTCAACCATACCCACTGTGCTTTATTTCTAATAGCCAGAAACTGGAAACAACCCAGAAGATCCTCAACAGAAGAATGGATAAAGAAATTGTGGTACATTTACATAATGGAATATTACTCGGCTGTTTTTAAAAAATGACATCATGAAATTTGCAGGCAAATGGATGAAACTAGAAAAAAAAATCATCATCCTGGGTGAGGCAACCCAGTCCCCAAAAAGATAAATATGATATGTATTCACTTAAAATAGAATATTAGCTGTTAAGTAAACTATAACCAAGCTACAATTAGTAGATGCAGAGAGGTTAGGTAAAGGAGAGAGGTCCAGGGAGAGTGCAGGGATTTCTATGGAGGGGGGAAATAGAATAGATGAGTGGAGAATCAGAATCAGGTGGAGGAAACGGGGTGGAAGGAGATAGTGTGGGGAGAGACAGCTGGAATTTGTGCTCATTTGGGAGATGTGTTATAGCCTAGTACAGTGAAAACGTCCTGGAATCTATGTAGGTGATCCTAATAAGAACCCCAGTAATGGGGAATATAGTCTCAACTGGTCTTTTTTTTTTTTTACCTCCAGGTAAGGCTTCCAGTGAAAAGACTGGATTGCATGCAGTTGAGTTATTTATCAAGGTGGGGGGGGGGGGGGGGAGCAGGCATGGCAATCCCAAACAACCCAGGCAGTGGCTAAGGCAAAAGGTTGCTCTCCTTAAACTGACAGTGGAGCCTCATTGTCAAGGAGAACACTCACACATTCTCACTGAACATGAGAAGTCAAGCTGGTACCTACAGGGAGCCTTCATCCCTATGTTCTAGCCTCTTTGGTATGAGAAGATAGTCTGCAGGCTACCAAAAAGAGAAATGTGGACACCAACCCAGCCAAAAAAATAAAAATAAAAATAAAAAATAAATAAATTAAAAAAAAAAAAAAACCTTTGGTCTACAGTCTGCCCTGCCTACATGATGAGCTAAGGCAATAATGACACAGGACTTGTAGGAGTAGCCAATCAATGATTGACCTAAGACTCACGCCACTAGATGTCACCCACACTCAACATCGTCTGCGTAACAAAGAAGTAGAGACTAAGTAGCCCAGAGACCTAAGGTAAAACCAAACACTACCCATCTATGAAAAAAAAATCAATAATAATGATATTCTTCTATAGTTATAGATCAGTGCCTTATCCTAGTCACCACCATCTTCCTCTGAAGGCAGATGGGAACAGATGCCGAGGCCCACAGCCAGACGTGATGTGGGGAGAGAGCCTAAATCGGAGGCCTCCGTGCAATCCCTCCTGTCAGAGCTCAGGGGAATCGCGCAAAAGAGAAGGCAGAAAGAGTGTAGGAGCCAGTGGGATGGAGGACACCAGGAGAGCAAGGCCTTCGGAGTGCACTAAGCAAGATGCATATGAGCTCACAGAGACTGAAGCGACAAGCACAGGGTCTGCAAGGGTCTACACCAGGTCCTCGGGATATTTATTACAAGTATTAGCTTAATATTTTTTATGTGTGAATGAATGGGTCTCAGACTCCTGTGCCTGCTCTTGGGACTCTTTTTCCTGTTGGGTTGCTGTGTCCAATTTTATATGATAGTTTTTTGCTTCATATTATTATATTTTGTCTTGTTTGGTTGTTATCTTAGAATCCTGTTTTTTTCTGATGAGAGACAGAAAGGGAATGAATCTGGAGGGGAGGAAAGGCTAAGAAGAACCGGGAGGAGGAGAGGCAAGGGAAGCTATAATTAGGATGCATGAGAAACTATTTTCAATAAAAGAAAAAATATAAAAGAAAAAATGTAAGGTGCTTAAAAGAAATTCTAAATGGGGTTCTGTAGAGATGGCTCAGCCGTTAAAAACAGTTGTTCATTCAGAAGACAGGAGTTCAGGTTCCAGCACCCACATGCAGGTCATAACCCCCTTTAACTCCAGTTCCAAGGAATTCAGTGCCCTCTTCTGGCCTTCATGGGTACTGCGTGCACGTGGTGTGCTCACATACCTGCAACCGCTTAAACACAGAAAACAAAAGAAATAACTGTTCCCCTCTCCCATCACCATCTGCTAACTACGGTAAGCCTTGCCTTACAGCCCCACTGCTGTACAGATAGGCCTGGCTTTGGAGGGTGGAAGACAGTGGGGCAGCTTTCTGAGCTGCCTTGCAGCAGCAGCCTTCCTCCTGCTGCCTCTCACCTCAGTGCTCATCAGCATGACAGCCTGCTGCATAAAATCTCCTGGATATCAGTCCCCAGTGGACACCAAGCCTATATGGATGAGTGGTCTTCCATGAGCCCAGATTCTTACATGTTGACTACATGCCAATAACACTATTAACTTAGAGGCAGGAAGGCATCTAAATGAAGCAATCTGGGACATTTTATTTTATGAGTAGGATGCATAATTAAAACGTCTCTTGGATGCTTTGATTACACACGGGCCCAAAGGAGCAGCATTAAAACATTCCCTCCAAAACTGCTGACTGCTTTTCCTTAACAAGGTGAGGGGCTGTTTTGAACAGTCTTCTCTTAGCTTAGACACTGGAAATGCTCAAAAGTATGTGTTTCCCCACTTACTCAGATGTTCCTAATAAGACCTGACAACCTTCCAACTGCATACCCTCCCTTTCTTTTTAGTTTTTAGTCTGCTTATAGAAGGATTCATTTGGCTTTGAACACGAGAAAGTCACTGCTTTTCTTCTTTTTTTTTTTAATAATTTATTTTAATTTTAATTTTAGTGTGAGGGTGTTGCCATTGGAACTGGTATTACAGACAGTTGTGAGCTGCCATGTGGTGTCTGGGAATTGAACCTAGGTGCTTTGGAAGAGCAGACAGTGCTCTTAACCACTGAGCCATCTCTCCAGCACTGTCACTGCTTTTCTACAACACACAAATTGTTGGGCTTGTGGTTGTTTGCAGGAAACAAAGAAAGTAAAGCTGAGCTCCCTGTGGGATCAGCAGCTTCGAGCCCAGGAGCAGCCTTGACCCAGTAATGCTTCTCTTTACCCTTTCACCCAAGGTCACAGGTGAGGAAAGGACGTGGAGCTCAGAGCAAGTTCGCAGCTAACCCATGTCCTCCACTCCAAGCCCAAGAGGAGCTGGAGAAAACAAATCTGAGGCCGGGAGTGGTGGCGCACGCCTTTAATCCCAGCACTCGGGAGGCAGAGGCAGGCGGATCGCTGTGAGTTCGAGGCCAGCCTGGTCTCCAAAGCAAGTCCAGGACAGCCAAGGCTACACAGAGAAACTCTGTCTCGAAACACAAAACAAACAAACAAACAAAAAAAGAAAACAAATCTGAGAACATGGATGCTTGCAGGACTCCTGCTTATATAATCATGGTTGTTTCTCTGGGCTCATTCTATGGGATTTTTTACTCATTTACCTAATGGAT
>OU015746.1:74426186-74454839 GCA_907169655.1 Acomys percivali | reverse complement strand
TGTGTGTGTGTGTGTGTGTGTGTGTGTGTGTGTGTTGTGTACCACCCCCAATCTCCAACACTGAGCCTATGCTAGTCATTTTTTATTACTGTAACACATACCCTAGGATGGTGGTTCTTAACCTTCCTGATGCTGTGACCCTTTATTACAGTTCCTGATGTTGTAGTGACATGATGCCATAAAATTATTTTTGTGGCTACTTCATAACAGCAATTTTGCTACTGTTACAAATCGAATGTAAACATCTGTGCTTACCAACCCATCTTAGGTGACCCCTGTGGAAGGGTCATTTGACCCCCAAAGGTGTCCTGACTCACAGGTTGAGAACCACTGCCTTAGGAAAAGCAGCTTAAACAGAGGGATGGTTTGGTTTGGACCAGCAGTTCCAAGGCTAATCTACGGTGAAGGGCAACCCTGCTGTCCTTTGAGTTAGCAGTAAAATGGGGTAATGGGATGCATAGGGAACACACGCTGGGAACAAAAGAGAATGGGCAGAGAAGGTCAGAACACAGATATCTGCTTCCAGGGGCAGAACTAAAATCCCTTAAAGGCCCTGTCTCTTTAGTTGTTTTTGGTGTACAAAACCTGTAATAAAAGGGCTTTTTTTTTTTTTAAGTTTTTTCAAGACAGTCTCTCTGTGTAGTCTTGGTTGTCCTGGATTCACGTTGTAGACCAGGCTGGCCCCAAATTCACAGGGCCTGCCTCTGCCTCCCTAAGTGCTGGGATTGCATGCATGCGACACCTCTCCCAGCTACAAAAAGGGCCAAATTTTAACACCTGGGTCTGAACTACGGCAAACCCTATAATTAGAATACTGTGAAATTTGGAGCAGACACTTTGCTGCATTTGCTGTGACAGACATTGACAAGGCACTGGTCACACTGGGAGAACAAAAGAGAACTCAGTCCTGCAGACAGGAGTGGCCATCCCTCACATCCGGCTCACATGGTAAAAGTCTTAGGACCTATTTTCTCTCTGTCAGGAAGGTGAGGTAGACATCTGGTGGGCATCTTAACTGCTCTGTCCTTTTCCTGTGGCAGACTGGGTGAACCCTTCGATGGCTGGCACCACCACCATCCATCTCTCAGAGGTTTTTTTTTTTTTTTTGCCAGGGCTTCACCAAACTGCAGATGCTGACTATAAAAAAACAAAAATATCAACAACCACCACCAACAACAACAAACCCCACACATCCAACATCCACACAATGATGTCAAGTATTTGAGTACTTTCTATTGTCCCAGGACAACTTTACAACAACGGAACTTAAGCATCTTAACTGGCCCTGGGTTTAACTTCATAAGATGAGTAGCTCAATAGCATGAAATAAAGACAGAAATGAAGAACTAGGACAAACGCAGATCATTTCAAAGTCGCTCTCCCTTGTGAGGTGGGGACAATGGGACAGAACAACAAGACAAAGAGGCTGGATAATGGGGTTACTTCAGGCCACTTCTTTGTGTATGGATTAAAATTAAAACCAATGAAACTTCATTAGCATTCGGGCTGAAACTGACCTGTTTGGGGCGTTTGGTTCTTATCTCTCGTCTCTCCTGGTTTCTTGAGAGGTCAGATAAACAGCTTAGTTTCCACTTGACGACGAGGGCCTTGGGCATGAGTGACTCCATTTTAATCTATAGCCTGGTTTACAGGATGCCTAGGGAGTGAGCTTAGCTCAGAGCAATGGCCTCTTTCCATTGCTACTTAGCATTCTGTGCTGGGTCCTAGTATCCGCACATTTTGTTATTTAAGCTCCCCTCGCCACATCCTAGTTTACAGTGTAGGCATTCATGCCTAGTTTAATATAACAGAGACTCAGGGAGTGAACTCAAGAGAAAACTGTGGGCCAGGGAAGATAGTTCAGCCTGTAAAACACTTGCCATGCAGGCTTGATGGCCTGAGTTAGATCTCCAGAACTGGCAGGGGTGCGTTTGGGAGGCAGAGGCAGGCAGCTCTCTGTGGGTTCAAGGCCAGCCTGGTCTACACAGTTCCAGAACAGCCATAACTACACAGTGTAACCAGTTTTTTTTTTTTAGCGGGGGGCAAGGGGGGGAAGCTAGGTGTGGTGGCATAAGCTTATAACACCTACTCTAGCAGGCAGAGACAGGAGGGTCCCTGGAGCTTGCTGGCCAGTCTAGCCTGTATGGTAAGTTCCCATGTTAGTGAGAGGCTTTGTCTCAAAAACAACATAAATGGTTCCTGGGGGAACTTATAGTCTCCACACATGCCCTCCTAGTCCCACCATGCCCCCTCTCTCACATACATACACACACACACACCAGAGACACACCATAACACACAGAGCAAAAGAGCGAATGGGGTGGGGGGTGGGGGAAAAGAACCTGAGTCATCCCTCTAGCCTCACTGGCTTTTATCACCAGCTTCAGAAATGATATGAATAAGATACTCCAACTAGATTTGCTATAGACATCTCTGACTTATTGAGTACAAATGCAACACTGACTAAGTTGGTCTTTCAGGAGCATGGAAGTAGCTCAAACCAGTTGAAACCATCAACTAGTTACTTGGTCCTGTGCCAGTATCAAATGGGTGGTAAAATTCTACCATCAGAGAAGATTAGTCATCATGCTTTTGAGAGATGGATCCTATGGAGGGCCATGATATATACTTATGTAAGCATGGGCTAGCCTCAAAGTCACAACATAGCCTCACCTCGCTTTGAACTCATACCAATCCCCCTGCCTCAGCCTTTCTGAGTAATGGGATTGCAGATGTGAGCCATGCTACTTGACTTGTTTTTGTTTTTGATATTTTCATTTTTTCTTTTTTTAGAAGCATCTGTTCGTTCACACTGGACACCTGTTACCAAACCAAACATCACAAGACACTGACGTTCTGTATAACCACACGGTACTTTTTTTATTATTATTATTCTTTTTCTTTCTAAGCATAAAGTATCTGTTTATGATTGATGTTTAACTTGCTATTTCTCCAATTGGTCAGGAAAATATCAAAGGCCCCTATGATGCATAGGCATGGTCTCAGTTAGGAGCATGTATTTATGGGGCAGACAACTGGCCTGGCTTCCACAGTGCCCCACTGTATTCTTTGATCTACATACACTTTAGAAGGCTATTTTAGTAGATAGGAGCCTCTTCTGTCCCCAAGGAATTCTCCAGATCTTAAGGTAGGGTCCCTCAGGAAGACATCAGGAAGATCTCTGAGGGTCGCTCAGTGTCACCCCCTCTGAGCAGTAAGAGCCACCCTCACTGGCTGGCCAACCTTCCTTCCTTAAAAATAGATTCATTGATTAAATGCTGCAGAATCTCTTGTCCAGGGGGCACACAGAACCCTTTCTACCTTCTAGCCAACAGACACTTTAACAAGCTATAGCTCATCTTATGAAAGAAAAGCAGCCATTGCTTACAGCAGTAGCGTCCACTCTGTGCTCTACCAAGGGCTTCCACACCCATTACTGTCCTCATTTGATACAAATGAATGGACAGCGCAAATAGAGCAAAACAATCCTTCTCTCAGAGAGGGATGTGAAGGAGGCAACCTTTCTGTTTCTTAAGATGCCGCTGCACTGTTTGGTCACACCCCTGTCATTGATGTCATCTCTGTTACCAGTGTCATGGGGTCTTTGGGTTTTCCTAGAGTGAAAGCAAACTTCACAGAAAATCAACCTGGGGCATTGAGCCTGGCTTAGCATCATAGGCACTGGTGTGAATTAGATTCTGGTGGAAAATCAATTTTTTTTGCATCTCCTCACTGCTCAAAAATTAGGAGGAAACTCTTTCCTTGCCTCAGTGCCCCCAGCTCGGGTAGAAACCCCATCACAAGTAAAGCAGGGAGACTCCTAAGCACAGACGCTGCTTATGTGTCCTAGTGCGTTTATGAGGATCAACAGTGGTTTTTAAATATATAGAGAGATTAACCAGAGAGCGAGGGTGAATAGAGTTCAGGGGTAGAGCATTTGACTGCAGAGAGCAAACATAAACACGGACATTATTGAGCTTATAAAACTGTTGAACTCTTGTAGTCACAAATGGTCTGTGAATATTCACCTCATCAGTTAGGCCTCCCGTGCATTTCAAGGAGACGGATCAAATCTGGGGAAATCAACATTGGAAGGGGAAAAAAGTAGTCTGGAAGCTGCGACAACTAGAATGATGGCCTGAAGGTCCAGTTGGGACACAGCCAGGATCATCCTTCCAAGTTCATCACTAGAGAGCACACAGTATCTCCCAGCAAAGCCTAAAGAAGAAAGTATGCTAGGACTGGTGAGATGGTTCAGTGGGTTAAGGCACTCACTGCCAAGCCTAAGGAGTTCAATCCCAGAAAACCTCATGGTGGAATGAGAGAACAGACTCCCATCAATTGTCTTCTGGCCATGGGGGCAGGGGCAGGGGTGCAGGGGAGCCTCTATACATGAACACATACACAAAAAATAATAATGAATATGGTTTTTTAAAGGAGTGATGGAAATCAGAGAATGAGTTGCGGCAAGCCGTCATGAACATAGGGGTTAACGGGCAAGCATGAATTCAAAACTGCAGTAAGGTATGAGGATTAGTGACGTATTGACTGCCTTAGAATAGGGGCTCCCAGGAAGGATGCCTGGTGGATGACATCTGGGTAGATAAACAGTTCAGGAAACAAACAACTCAGCAGCCACTGAAAAGGGAACCTTATTATGCCTAAGCCATGTTGTTGGGTTTCCCATACCCATCCTGTCCTTTCATTTGTCAAGAGTGGCTATCTCCCCAAACATCTGCCTTCACTAGATAATTCTATTGCTCATCACTATTCTGCTTGTGTGGACACAATTCTTTCTCTCTCCATAGTAAAGAGATCTGCCCATTATAAGGGCCAACTCCAGTGAGATCTACCACAGCCACTGGGTCTTATGAAGCGGGATTCTCCGGCACTCCTGGCAGCTGGCCTGAGGTCTTTAGCTCCTTATCTTTGTACCTCAGGAGGCAGCTAAACTTCCTCACAGGCCCTGGAGAAGAACTGTTCATCAGAAAAGTCCCTGCGCATCGCTTCAGATGAGACATCCTAACTGCTTCTGTTGGCAGAGGCCTCATCGATTTCAACACGGGGAAAGACAACAGAATCAAGGTGCCCACCTTGGCCACTCGGGCCTGTGAGCCCAGACACACTCCAATAATTGGTTTCTACGTGACCTGCTTAAAGGGGGACACACAACAAACCTCTCAAAGGTTGGTGGAAACAGGTACAATCTGCCTTAAACTCTCAGCAAAGAGAAAAGCCTCGGAGTGAGAGAGCTTGCAGGATTAACGATCTCTGTGCAGGTCAGGAGTCAACAGCTGCAGACAGAGTTGGCAGTGACGATCAGCTCAGTGGACTTTAGGATGGCGGGGGCAGGCGGGGGGCTCCAGGGGAATTTTCTTTTATGAGAATGAGTCCCTCAGAAGACACACAGTCCAGCTGTGGAGTGAATTTATTTTTTATCTTTTGCCTTCCTCTTTCATCCTGACTCTGTGCCCTTAATGCAGGCCACAGAAATGGCAGGGCATCCAGGTGAAAATTTATGGATACTATTTTTAAAGAGATAGTAGAGGAAATGGATCTGCAAGATTTCTTTTCGTGAAGAATCAACTCAATAATTCAATTTTATAGATAATATGCTTTATATGTCTGTATGAGCCCTTGTATATTCATATATTTCAGAGGCACATTATTTTCACACAATGCATAGTATACAGAGCACATTACAACTGAGGTTGGTGGAGACTCTACCCAGGGTTCTCTGGCTATGTGGGATAGCATGTGATCCAGCTTCCTGTGGCTGAGATGAAAGAATGGCTACACATAAGGTACGACCATATGTACCTGCTTTTTAAAATACTTTTTACTAGGACTGAGTTTAGAATGTAGGTCCCTCAATAATCTAAACACAGCAGGGCTTGGATCTAACAAACATATGCTATGACTTGCAGGTGGCTAGAGTGTGTCCACCAGGGTTCAGGAGCTCAAATATAATTCCTATAGTGAGGAATTAAGAAGGTGTGAACTTAATGCAGTGTATAGAGATGAGATTGGGCATGGTTAGGATTAAACTCATCGTGTGGAGGTCCCATTTCTGAATTCTGGTGGCTTTCTTAGAGGAGGGAGACAGCAGACACATGTGTGCATGTTCCCTGCCACTCACTGTGTGATATCTGCATGATTTGGGACTTTGACACACCAAGAAGACCATCCATCACAAGATGTGGGTCCTTAGACTTTCACAATTGTAAGTAACCTAAATAAACCATATGTGTCTATAAAGTTGCCAGCCTCGGGTGTTTTGTTATACTGATGCAAACCTATATCTAGGTAGCGTCTGACTTTCTACTACATACATTTAACCCAGATGTTAGGGAAGCTTCAGGAACAATAAGCAAATGCTTCATGGTAGGATGAAAAGTTTAAACCCACACAAGGAAAACATGGCCTTACAGTTAGAAGAAAGGCATGCCACAGCTCACTACAGATCACAGCATAGGGAGACCCATTGGCCAGCTGTGGTTACCCTGAAATTTCAATTAGAAAACAAGAAAACAAACTTTCCTAGGATCCCCGGTTTCCAGATCTGAGGTAGAAAGTGAAACATTTCTCAGGGCCTGGTGGCACATGCCTGCAATCCCAGGACTTGGGAGGCAGAGGTAGGCAGGTCTCTGAGTTCAAGGACAGCCTGGTCTACAAAGTGAGTCCAGGACAGCCAAGACTACACAGAGAAACCCTGTCTCAAACAACAACAACAACAACAACAACATAACTACAATAAAATGATAAATAAATCGAAGGGGACCTACAGAGCCAAGGTATCAGCAGCCTACAGTAGCCATCCTTCAGACAGTACGATAATTCCAGAGTCTTTACCATGAACCACAACTCCCAAGCCTTCTTGCTCAATGCCAGGACTTCCTCTAAGCTATGAGACAATCAAAGAGGAGTATGGGGTGACTGAACTAGGGGAACCCCACAACTCAACTGTCATGAGAACCACCGTGATCAACATGCCCAGAGAGGTCTCTGTGCCCGACCATGTGGTCTGGTCCCTCTTCAACGCATTCTTCTTGAACTTCTGCTACCTGGGTTTCATTGCCTGTGCCTATCTGTGAAGTCCAGAGACAGGAAGATGGTGGGCAATGTGACTGGAGCCCAGGCCTACATCTCCACTACCAAGTGCCTGAACATCAACTCCCTGATCTTCAGAGTCCTTATGGTCATTATCTGCATCGTTATTGTCCCCACCACCTCTGTGGCAGACTTTCAAGCCTTTTCACAAAGGGTACCATATTCTGGATTCTGATCCTGCCTTCTGTTCCACTGTCTACATGTGGCCCTGTCCCCTAGGCTGAGGCCTTTGGTCCTATGCATTTGCAAACGTTACCCTCACACATCTGTCCACTGCGAACTCAATAAAGTAAACATGGTGGCAAAATAAATAAATAAATAAATAAATAAATAAATGAAACATTTAGAAAGATTTTGATAACATTTTCTCAGGTTGAAACAGGAGATACATTCAGGGTTGGAGAGATGGCTCAGTGAGCAAGCCCGGGGTCCTGAGTCTGTATCCCTCAAGCCCATGTAAAAGCCAGGCACAGTAGTAAATACTTATGATACCAGTTCAGAGGTCAAAGAGAGTTTGGGGCCTCGCTGGCACCAGCCAATCTAGCTTCAGGTTCTGTGAGACCCTGTCTCAAAAAAGGAAGGTGGAGAAACACTTGAGGAAGACAAAGCAATGTCAACCTCAGGCCTCCATTCATTCTCATGTAGATGAGTGGACCCACAACACACAGTTAAAAAGAAAACATAAATAACATCAGGCACAGCTTTTATGGGTTTATGTGCTGTGGGGGCAAAGAGAACACTTCTGTCGCCATTGCCTTTCCTCTGTCCCAATCTGCCACCATCCCCCTCTTCCTGTCAATCACTTCCATATCTACGTCTCTCAGAACTGTTTCTCACAAGCTGCCATAGTAGGTTTGGATAATTGAGTGGCATTTTTAAAATGAGTCCTGTTCTCCACCCTCCCCCCACACACACACACCTTTTTTTTTCCCGTTCTGTGGCTATGGTGGCTCCCCTCCCTTCACTCTGCCCCTCTGCAGAACAAAAGCCTCCAGGGAGGACACCAGGAGCCTCCTCCCCTTCTGCTCTTGTTTGCAGGCACAATGGCTTGGCTTTCTCCAGAACTCGTTCTCTGCTCAAAGGCATCTTGAGGTTCGAGTGTCCACCGCCTACACAGTGGCCCTTGATAGGGAGGGGGAAAGTACTCAACTGTCCCCTTGGAGATGGCAATGGACACTTGACGTATAACAAAAGGTGTTCTCCTCAAAGACAAGCATGGAGGTAGGAGTGGGGGCAGCCTGGGGACATGCTCCTTGTCATTATATTATAATTCAGCAAAACAATCCTGTTTGGAAGCATGAAGAATTCTGCCTTCATATGACCTTTCTTTCTCTCTCTGTTTATTTTCTTCTCTCTCTCTTTTCTCTCTCTGTCTCTCTGTCTCTGTCTCTGTCTCTGTCTCTCTCTCTCTCTCTGTCTCTCTCTCTCTCTCTCTCTCTCTCTCTCTCTCTGTCTGTCTCTCTCTCATCCTTCCTCCTCCTCTCTTCGAATTTTCTTTTGAGACAATATCTCATTGTGTAGCCCACACTAGCCTCAAACATATGGCAATCCTCCTGCCTCAGCCTCTCTAGCGCATGTGCTACCATACCGAAGTCTGCTTTGCTTTTCTTGACTATGATTTAGAAAAATGACTTTCCCCCCCAAAGGATGTACTTCTCAGCAAATGCTTCAAGGCTTATCCATAAGAGAGTGTGTGTATACATATATTCATCCAAATATCTATAGTCTGTTTTCAAACTCTGTGAGGAGAGGCCGATGAGCTTGCCATTGTACTTGGTACGCTGTCTGTCTTCTCATGATGTAGCCAGACTCCAGCCAGTAAGTACCAGCACAGGCAGCCGGTGGCAGAGGGGTTTGACTGATCCTAAAGAAAACCCTTGAGTTACTGGTAACCATGTGCCTTTGCTGGGATAGCAAGCTGTACACGAATAACCCTCAGTTCCACCGGCCTGACACACTCTAGGCTTGCTACTTGCTCAAGTCACAGCCAAAGTAGATTAGTGGCTCTCTTCCAGGAGGTCACTCAGGAATTTAAATAGCTTCCATTTTGGATTGCCACCATTTTACACACGTAGCCTTCAATGTTACCACAGGAGGAGAGCAAACATGAACTATTGAGCACAGGGCTTCATGCCAGCCCAGGAAGCCAATGGCTATCTTTTCTAGCCGTGTAACATTGACCCAACCCAGGCACATGGCTTCAGCCAAATCATAGTGGGATTTGGGAAATGCACTTTCCCACCATGCCAGAAAGGGATAATAGGGTTGCTATTTAGCCAGCTCTGTCATTTGCGGTGTTTTCTTTGGTCTGTTAGATCATTAAACTTTGAGTGTTCTAAACAGGCAAAGAGAACAAAGAAGAAAGAAAGTAGACTAAGCAAGACCTATGTTGGTGCAATACAATGAGACATTTGCTGAGGTCAATATCCTCAAACAGTGCATCAAGTAAGGTCAAGATCAAGGTGGAAACATTGAAATTTTACTTTATGTTCCAAAATGCATGGAAGCCACAGCATATAGGAGCTGCTTTGCCCATGGAACACGACACGATATGAAGTCACCCTGGGATGCTGTGATGTTTGGACCCCAGGGTGGATGTATCCACTGGACTCTAAGAAGGAAGGGACCACCAGTCTTGAGAACTCACAAGCAAGCTGTTCCCTAGAGAAACCAAGGCCAGGCAGTTGTGCCTATCCAAGGATAGGGGAATCCAAACCTTTCATGACAGAGGGGAGGGCTGTTCCCCTCTTGTGCCCTGCAAGCCAGGCACTGCCACCACCCAGTGATTCAAGCCAAACTCCTCTCTCTTCCACCTTCTGCCTCCACAGAGACCTTTGGCTGTCTCATCTCCCACCTCTCCAAAGCCTCCCACTCTTGTCACTGCCTCAGTCCAAGCTCATCCATTCTCCCTGGACTTCAGCCACTGCCTCCTGCGTTATGTCCCTGCTTCGAGCATGTCTGAACCCATTACATTTTTGCTCTAGGAGGCAGCCAGAGCCCTTGTTCTAAAACATTGTGCTGATGCTGTTAATTGCCTGCCTTAAATCTTGTCATCATTACCAATGCCTTAAGAATAAACCTCAGACTCTTTGGCAGGACCAACAGATCCGGGCAGCTGGTTACTGGATCGGTTCTTTAATCGTCCCTCTTGCCACACCATCTTCCCCCTAGTGCCCCATCTGCATGCTACACTCCGCTCAAATGCCACCAATTGTTCCCAGGGGGGACATACATTACTCCCCCTGCCAAAAGGGGCTGGTGTTTCTTGCTCTGCTCCAAGCCCTTGGCTCTTCCCACACTCCCTCCCTTGTGACCTCCCTCTTAGGTGGGATGCAGCGATGGTCTTCTGCTGGAAATCAGAAAGGAATTGCCATCTGCCTAGCAGTGAGAATCTGATCAAATTAAACCCCCTGACTCAGTATGCTTTGAATCAAAATGTCTTCCAAAGGCTTCTGATTTAAAGGAGTGGAGTCCAGCTGACAGGCTTCTGAGAGATGATTGGACCAAGCATGCTCTAACTTCACCAATGTATTAACTCATTGATGAAGTCACAAACAGTGGATTGAGGAGCCCCAAAGCAAGTGTGTGGCCCATGGCTGGCACTGCCTGCAGGGTAGCCACACAGAGTGAAAGGTACTAGAGGCAAAAGCCCAAGTGGGAATTCTGGTACTCTGGAGTGTTGTATGTTTCCCTCTTTCATCAGGAAAAAAAAAGTCATGCCTAAAGCTAGGCAAGAGGACCTTCCAAGAGCATCTTTAAGAATGAGGTCACTCCTGGGTTTCTGGGTGCCTGGCCCTGTCTATAGCTTTCTGAGAACATAAGTCAGATGGATTTATTAGCTTAGAATAGACTTCATACACTTAGATGTGACTGCTTATGAAGACCTAAAATGGACAATATGTGGCACTAGCCAGAGGAGGAAAGGTGGAGGAAGAAAAGTAGTGATGGGAGCTGCTGGCTCTGAGCTTCCCTGCCCCATGCCCAGCTCGTGCAGCACACAAGTTGCCTCAGCTGCATTGGAGCAGCTTTCCCTGATGTGCAAAATGGAACCTATCCATCGATAAGAGGTCCTTGTGAAGTCATGTGGGTCTCAAGCAAGCCATAAAAACCAAACAACAACAACAACAAATGGCCAGCAAGCAAACACCAAATTGTGCCCTAACATGCATCATACCATTCTTAAGATTTGCCATCATGAACAAAAGGGACAGGCTGAGCTGGAATCACCTAAAGTCACTAAAGCTGAGTCAGTTCAGACATGCTGGGTACCCACAAGGAACTGACTGATATCAGGACCCCAATGACACCAAAATTCTAAGTCCCTTACATAAAACACATGATTCACTGGGGATCTCTATACATCCTCCTGTAGACTCCCTGCCCCAATACAGGGTTTCTCTGTGTAATAGCTCTGAGCTCTAGATGTTCTGGAACTCTCTTTGTAGACCAGGCTAGCCTTGCATTCACAAAGAGCTGCCTGCCTCTGCCTTCTGAGTGCCAGGATTAAAGTTGTGTGCCACCATGCCCAGCTAGACTTTGTTTTTATTTGTTGTTTTTGATCTGTTTGGTTTTGTAGGGTGGGGAGGAGGGTTCACTTATTAGGATTTGAGGCAGAGTCTTGCTATACAGAACAGGCCGACTGACTAACTCACAGCATTCCTCATACTCAGACACTCAATTGTTGGGATTATAGGCATTCCCTACCATGCCCGGCCTATTACATAAACTTTAATTAATCTCTGGATTACTGTAGTGTCTAATATAACTTAATGCTATGTGAACCATTGTTATACTGTCTGGTTTAGGGACCGATAACAAAGAAAAGGCCTGGATATGTTCAGCTCAGATGAATTTTTAAGCTATTTTTGATCTGTGGCTGGTTGAGTCTGAGGATGCAGAAGCTACGTGTGTGAAGGGATGTCTGTATTTACCATTCTGCTCTGGGACCATTCTTTTGTCAACATTGGAGTCTTGAGATACTAGCACTAGTTTCAGGGAGGGAAGGGGAATCCACAACCAGACAGCCAGAGGAATCCTGCTCTGCAGCCTTGGGGATTTGTCCTCTCTTCCTGGTGAGGCTTGTTGATTCTGGGCACAGAACTGGAAAATGTCAAGCCTTGCTCTGCGAGTCCCTCTGTGATGGGGAGATGTGTGTGGAGGGAATACAAATGAGGGAACGCTCCAAGCAGCTGAATGAAGCCACAAGTCACTCTCCAAGTCTTTGGTGAGCCAGAGAAAGAGCTGTGGGGACACATTAGTTCCAGTGGTTTCCCTCTTAAGGAGGGAACACATGGCTTCTCTGTGCACATGAGCAGTGCAATATTTCTCTTTCCCACCATTTCTTCCTGTGTTGCCATTTTTACTGACAGATGTCTCAGTGTCTGTCTGTGTGTGTGTGTGTGTGTGTGTGTGTGTGTGTGCACCTATATCTGTATGTCTACATGTATAGAGTGTGCCTGTGTGTGTAGTATGTCTGTATGTATGTTTGGGTGTATATTTGTGTGTGGTATGTGTCTGTCTGTGTGTCTTCATGTGTGACTCTGGAGAGGAGAATACCCACATCACAGTTGTCATCAGGGTCATACTCCCAAGGGGCGAGGGCAGGATGTTTTGTTGCTCTTTCAGTACTGTGGCTCCGGGCATCCCTGGATTGGGGCTGTATCACTGTCATCTCCATCTCTCTGTCTACACAGCTTTCTTCAAGTGTCAACACCCTCTCTCCTCTGCCTCTTGTAAGAACACCTACCATTGGATTTAGGGAGAACTGAAATAATCCAGAACTATGTCATTGTGAGATTCTTCCATCTGAAGGAACCCTTTGTCTGAATAAGATTATCTTTACAGCTTCACTGTGGGTACATCTTTGCAGGGAGGGTGCCACTCAGCTCACCCAGAAAACAAGGCATAAGTGATAACACAACGACCTGTCTAGAGTCAGGAGAACCAAACCGAGACCAGCCCCTCCCCCTCTGCACAAAAGGAGCTGGTTACAGCACATACCGCTCTTCTCCGGGGTTTTGGCCAAAGTCACCTACAAACCTGTAGATAAAGAGGACAGACAAACTTGGTGCTCTCAAGTTTTGGTTTGGTTTGGTTTTGGTTTTGGTTGTTTGTTTTTTGTTCTCTTTGTTTATTTTTCAAGATGGGGTTTCTCTGTGTAGCCCTGGCTGTCCTGGACTCGATTTGTAGACCAGGCTGGCCTTGAACTCACAGACATCCGCCTGACTCTGCCTCCCTAATGCTGGGAGTAAAAGCACGTGCCACCACACCCAGCTTCCTGGGAGGCTTTGTAGCAGTGCTGTGGCCCTGTTTGATGGTGTGCGACAGAAGCATCGATGTTTGCAAAGAGACAGCGAGCCTGTCTCCTTAAAATAGGAAAATCAAGCATAAAGAACTCAAGACCTGTGTCTCCTGCAGCAGTGGAGTACCACTCTTTAGAAAGCAATTGAAAGCTCTGTAGACACTTGGAAAGGCTTCATAAAGGTTAAGCCTTCTTATCATTGGTGCTGCCCCTGAGAAGTGGTAAACTCTAACAGTGCTGCCAGCAGTGGCTGCAACCATATCAAGGAGAGTCTCTGCTTTATACCAAACGTGAACTACCTCCCAAACTTGGAGGTGCCACTATACTAAACATTTCATTCCCACAGCTTCTGCAGATCTCATTTTTCCTTCATTTGTTTTTAAATAACATTTTATTTACTTATTACTTTTTGGGGGGTACGCATGCTGCAGCATGCATGTGGAAGGTCAGAGGGCAACTAAGGGACTTGGTTTCCAATTTCCTCCATGTGGGTCCCCAGAATCTAACTCAAGTTGTCAGGTAGCAGGTGTCTTTACCCACAATCTTGCTAGTCACTCCTTCATTTTTGTTTATACCGAGCAATGTTTATTTTGCTGCAGTTGTGAGAATTGAGCTTGGGGCCTGGAGCTCTCTCACAGAGATGCAGCTCGGCCCCAGCTTTTCTTCATTTTAAATGGAAAATGTGACATCCCGCCCTGTACTTGCCCAGAAAATTATGTGAGTGCAACAGCCTTCTCAATATCATATGGCCAATGATGGACCTATTTACAGGTTCAAAGCCAGATTCTTACAACTCTAAAACCAGGGGTCTTAACTGCCATATGCTTTCCCCTACTGGTATTGCTTTCTATAGCAAAGGACAGTTCGTACCAATGGGAGACTTCTGCTCTCTCAGGCATGAGCTTCTTGCTCTCCGGAATCTTCACCTTTGCACACTTACCAGATCTTTTAGACAAATAAGAAACAAGTGGGTGCTTGGGGCCTTGGACTTGGGGAGATGTGGCCAATATCAACTAATGAACCTGGCACTCTGCTCTCAGGATCCCAAGTTTCAAAGCCAAGGTCATGTGGTTCCTCGTGTCAGGCTTAGATAAATGAAAGGCAGAATGTTGGGCATCAGGCTGGTCTTCCTCAGGTATCCATGGAAACCCTGCTAGGGAAGGGGCACCTCCAGGAAGGTTTGAACTTGGCAAGTATGAGCGTAAACAAAGGACTCTAAAACCAAGTGTTAGCTGAAGTACAAACTATTAGCAATAGGGGATTCTGGGAAACAGAAAGCCAGGGGGATGTGACTGTTCAAACCCCAGCTCAGGGCCATCCTAGGGGTCAGGGTGTGATGCTGAGCTGACCTTAAAGAGGCTAGTTATCTTGCTGAATGCTGGGGTTGAGTTGACACCCTAGTTTCTTTCACCAAGAATCTGAGCCAGACACCTGGGAGGGGGTTGATAAAACACTTGCCTTGTAAGCACAAGGAAGAACTGAGTTCAATCTCAGCATTGGTCACTGAGAGGGGAGGAGCATAATGGTAGGTGTTTGTGATCTCAGTGCTAGGGAGGTGGGAACAGGTAGATCCTTGTGGTTCACTGGTCATAGGAATGGTGACCCCTGAAGGCAACCTCTAGCCACACCCATGTGCATCCATGAGTGTCATACAATAATATGGCCAGGAGACACTTAGAAAGCTGAGGAAGCACCATGTGGATATACAGGCCATTCAGGTACCTCCCATTTGTCTACCCATGTGCTCAACTGTACACCACAGTCCATGTTTTAAGCTTATCCTGAACTCCCAGGAGTCCCCACTGCTATTGTCACTGTGAAGCCACCTCATCCGCCATCTTGATCTCTATCACAGTATAACTTCCGAACCACCCATTAATTCCAGATCCACATTTAATGTCAAAGAAAGCACCCCTGAAGACCTGAAAGAAGCAGGGGGCTCAGATGCTCTGTGGCCTGTGGCTAACATATCTGCACATCTCTCCCAGCTGCACTTCTCTGTAGACCTACCTTAGATCACAAAGCTGGGGAGGACACAGCTGCCAAAAGACCCATGTCTTTCCAACCTTGAGTCCAGGCAACTATGTTCTGTGGCTTCCACGATAAGAAAAACCAACAACAACAAACTCTCCTGGAGATAATCATCTGAGATTTATAAAGCCACCTTCCATGAGAACATTGAAAACATTTTAATTATATAAAATATTTAGAACTTTGAAGTCATAAACTATCTATTTACTCTAGAAGGTGGTTGGGATTTATGAGTCTCATAACCAAAATGCTGTGAGAGAGTTATTCTGCAATGAATGGAAACGCCATCCCCAATCCCCAGAGAAGCAGAAACACTGTAGAGGCACTTTTAGGGGAAAACCACCCCTTCCTGTAGGAGTTCACAGGTGAAGGAGGTTCCAAGCTCTCCTAGAGCACCCTGATACATAACAGATTGGGGGGCACAGCAGAGAAGAGATGAAGAGAAGGAAGTGGGGAGGAAGCCTAGTCAGGCACTGACTTTGCAAAACACTGCTCAACTGACCACATTCAGGCAGTCAACTCCTCAGGTACCCAAATCCCTCAGTAGCTTAGAACATAACAGAAACATTTCATCCCAGAGAAATACAAATCTTCTGAGGCCTTTGAGGCATTTTCATCATGTTGAAAACCAGGCGCTCACCTAAAGCATCTCCAATTCTCCCAAGGGGCACATGCAGTATGGTCTGTGCTTGATACAGTTGCCCCATAATAAAGCCCCAGCTCAACACAAGGAATAACAAGGAAGAAATTAAAACATGATATTGTCCCTTTAAAATGGTGGTGTCCCTTAAACCAGTGTTACTAATTAGCAAGGCTCCTCATAATAGCAGATGCTGTAGCCATAAAGTCTCACCAACACGATGGCCTAAGCATGGATGGCTGGACATGGACATTACAATAAACATGCCAAAGTGGATGGGGGGAAGTTGCATGAGGCCTCAAGTCTTCACAGGGAACTACAGGCAGCTAGGGAATGTTGAGAGCAGGAAAACTCATCTTCCCCAGGGAAGACCACACCAATTGGCCATCCAAAAGCTCAGCCCTAAAAATACACATTCAAAATACATTACATAGGCTGAGCAGGTTGAACTTAAGAATATATATACTTATGTACATATATGCTTGTTATAACATTTAATGTAAAAAGAGGCCATTTGAAAGAGAGCAGGGAGGGTTTGGAGGGAGGAAAGGGAGGAGAGAAATGATATAAGCAAATTAGAATCTCAAAAATAAAATTAAAAATATGTAAATAAATATGTTGAAGGAAAATGTTTTCAGTATATTATAGTACTGTAAGAATTATTTGAGCGACAGCAAAAATTATATGAAAATATAATTAAAATGAGAGTCTCATGTTTTGCCATAATACATAACAATCAATTCCTACTGGAAAAGAACCACAAAAATATATGAAACTATTAAAACAAAGCAAAATAAACAAATTAGGAATGCAATTTATAGCAAGACATTAAAAATCAAACTCTTCTAAGGCTGCCGTCTCCTTCCATTTTATTAGCAATGTTTTCAGCTTAATCGTGGTTTGCTTGCTTACAAGTGCTTTCTCAGTTACACTATTGTCCTCAGGTCACACAGCACTATGTGGAGATGGGAGAAAGCAGGGAAAGAGGAGAGGGGGGGTGTAAGAAGGGAAGGGGGGAGGAGAGTGAGAGGGAAAGGAAGGGAGGGCAAAGAAGAACAGAAGGGAGGGAAGAGGAGAGGAGGGAAGAGGAGGCAGGGGTGGGGCAGGGGTGGGGCAGGGCAGGGCAAAGAGGATGAGAAGAGAAGAGAAAAGAAGAGAGCAGAGCCCTTTGATTCATCGCTTCCACTCTCAAGTTCTACCAATTAGCTCTAGCACATGGTTTTTCTTGGCAACTCCCTGCTTCCCTTCACAGATGGTATGGAAAAGACTGGCTGCTGACTTTCTGGCTCCACTTTCCCATTTCCTCTCCTCACAGCTAATTTAAGAAATTCTACACGATACCAGGACAACTGTTGGCCCTGCCTCACTTCCCTCGCCTTTGCTTCTCCAGCCACCCACACCCCCATCTCCTCTGAGTCCCCTCCAGAATCTGATCCTGGCCTGGTCTGACTATGGTGTCCTTAGCCAAAGTAACCAGTGTGGTGTGGAAGGAAGCCATACCTCCCCGGAGGGGATCCTGGACCTGTATACACTTCTTGGTTCCTGCAAACTTCAATACCTCCGGGTATTCTCTGTGCTGCCAGCCATAGCTGGAGTGGTTATAAAGCCAAGAATTGTAAGCCAGCATAGCCTTGACTTTGAGTATGCCTTGCCTTTCCAGGTTAGATCCACTCCAAGGATGTAGGCTACTACTTGGCTTTGCTCATTTCCCTAGTGTGCCAGGCCTTCTTCCGACAGGCCAGTCCTAGCATCTGCAGTTCGTAGCTACATCCTGGCTCTACTGTGTCACCCTATGGAGAAGCTACTCATTTCTCAGTGCCTATCAGTAAGTTTAGCAGGCCACCTGTGCATCAGTATAAACCATGCCAGGGCCGGAGTAATGGCTAGCCTTCATATAAGCATACTCTTGGTGTATCTATACTCCAGAGATGATTAGATTGGATCCTGGGGGCTCTGGGTTTCGTTCAGTGGATTGATTGATAGTATGATGAATTCATAACATAGTGGCTGGCAAATAATACATGGTGCCAATGAAAGATGGTGAGAGGGTGACAGGAAGCCTCAGGTGGCTCAGCTGGTAAAGCACCAGACTTCATGTCTGGAGGTCTGGGGTTCAAACCCAAGTAGAACTTCTTGGGCTGGAGAGATGGCTCAGTGGTTAAGAGCCCTGACTGATCTTCCAGAGGCCCTGAATTGAGTTCCCAGCAACCACCTGGTGGCTCACAACCATCTGTATTGGGATCTGATTTTGTGTTCTGGTGTGTGTGAAGACAGAACACTCATAATTAATTACTCAATTAACTTTTAAAAGATGGTGACAGATAGGAGATGAGGCCTAGTTAAAAAGGTAGTCACTGGGGACATCATTGGGGATCATATCATGCCTTAGGCCCTTTCCATATCCCTTATCAGCCTCCTGTCTGCCACATGAACTGTCCCTGCTTGGCCAAACCCTCCGTGCCATCATGGATCTTACCCTCTGAAATACTGAGCAGAATAAGTCCTACCTCCCTTTAAGTTGTTTGTGTCAGGCCAGCATACTGTCACAATGTTGAGAAAGCTAAGTAATGTAATAAATACCTCCCACCCCTCCACCAGCCTAGGAGGACTCCTGTCCTCACACTTGGCTTCTGCACCCCATTTCCAGAAGGTCTGAGTGGCTGGGTAACTGCACCATGGCCCCCCCGCCGAAGCCAGGGAAAAGGTGAGAGCCTAAGGTTTCTGGGTGTGGATGGCATCACGTCTGAGCACATACAGACCACATTAAGTAGACTCCGGTTTGGGGCTTTTTTTTTTTTCCTATAAGTACACAAACTTGGGAGAGAATGGTGTGGGCAAAGAACCTGGACAGGAGGTAATAAGGACAGATTTGACCAAAGCACATTTTATGTATGTATGTATGAAATTCTCTATGCAGAAGAAATATTTGCTAAACTGAAAACATTAATTCCTGCTATTGGGCCAGGGCTGGAAGATGCTCAGGTCAACAAAGACTTGATTAAGTACAGACCCCACCTAAGACTCTATTGTGTAGTAATGTCTCATGATTTCCCATTGTCTGCAAACTATTGTGGCCCACAAGTCACTTTATCATCCAGAGTCAGCAATGTTCGGCAGCTTGCTTGCTCTCCCATCATACCCTAGTCTTCCTCTGATCATCCCTTGGATGCACTTGGAACTTCAGCAGCCGTGGGGTATGCCCACCTGCACATACTCCCAGAACCCCGTTCTTGTGTTTCCCACATTTCATTCTAGACATGTATTTACCTGTTTGAACCTTGACTTTTTGATGTGCTCAAAATCATATTCAGTCTCTTGCTCATTCTTATAATAATAGACTAGGCCACAGTGCTCAGAGCATTGTAGATTCTCATGGTTGAACGAACATTGATCCACAAAGTAGACAAGTGCATTCACTATGGTCAGGGGTGGACAAGACGACGAGGGCTGAGGGACTCACAGCCCAGAATCAGCCTCCAAGGGCTTCACTGAGACCCAAATGTCTGCTTTGCTCCATTAGGAAAGAGGGAAGTTCAGTAGGTAGAGATGGGACAGTGCAGTGGACAGAACGTCTTGAGTAAGAGCAGAGAGTGGGGGCCAGCAAGATGGCTCAGTGGAGTAAGGAAGTGACTGCCAAGCCTGATGACCTGAGTTCAATCCCCAAGATCTGCATAGTGGAAGGAGAACCCCAATTCCTACAAGTCATCCACTAACATCCACATGTGCACAGTGGTTTACATATAAAAACAGAGGGGGGAAGGGGGTAATTTTTAAAATAGAAAATGAATAAAAAGCTGCAGACAATGTTCTGGAAAGAACTAGGTTTCCTAAACTATAAGGTACATAAAGGCAGGTTGGGGTGACATGGGTCTACAAGAGCAACAGAGGCTGTATTGCTGCTGGTGACAGTGCCAGGCTAAGTACCACAGGCATATGCAGTGGTAAATAGTGGGTGGCTGTCCACCTAGGCAAGTTACAAATGGCGTAGTGACTCAGGCTGGGCTGTCATTCCTGCCTTTGCCATGAAAGTCATTAGAGTAAGGTTGCTAATGCGCCAGTCATGTGGGGTGAGCTCACTGATGTGGAAATGAATTAAGAGCCCTGAGTGGGTGAGGAAAGACACTTTGGCATCATTCTTTGGCAAACAATGGTTGGGGCCAAAGGTCTGATGCCTTGAGCACCACTTACTGCTATCACTTAGAAAGCATCTAAGTGACAAAGGGAAAAATATCTAAGGCACTGAAAAACCTAAACAATGGCTATGCTGCAGTCCTGCCCTCCAAGGCAGGTGGAAGAACATCATCCAATTGGTGCCCAGCGTGGAGAGACGTCAGGCTTATGTCCCAGTCCACACTGGGCAGGGTCCCTGGAGCTAGGCTAGTGAGGATCCTCCCTCTTCTGGAGGCTCAGGATGGCGTGTGACTCTTCCAGCAGCTCTGCTGGCCTCTGTGCCACCCTGTCATCTTCAGAGGCCTCCAGGGCAAGACGAACCTGGGTTCTGAAGAAGTCCTCTGCAAAGAGAAGCCAGACCAAGAGGGCGCAGGCTACTGTGGCGTTCTCGTGCCTCTCCCAAAGCCCACAATCCTTCTTTTTTTTAGTCTCAAATATCGGTGTGGACTCAGAGCTCCAAAGGCCACCATTAACAAGGAACTGCCCTTGGCTCTTAATGTCCCAGGTAGACAAGGATCCCCATCAAGATACTCAATGAAGCGCTGTGTCCCTAAAGCCTCACTCTAGTACTTTCTGTGTGGCATCCTATTGTAAGCCTGCTCTTCCTACCCCTGCAGACTGAGTGTTCCCTGGAGACCGGGGCTGGGCCCACCATTTGCTATCAGTATGGCCTCCCTGTGATCCCAGGCCCTCCGGGTCCTCCAGTGATGACACCCTAGCTTTGTTTGCCACAGAGAGATAAGAAACACGTTGTCTCTTGGCATGAAAACTCTCTCCATAAAACATACAACATAAGCGTTTGGTGAGAGGGGTACAGGACAAAGCCTGCATCACTGTGTGCATCCCCAAGCCATGAAACGGCAGATGGGCATTGGACCCCATCCATTCTGTTCCTTGATGGTTTGGAAAGGCCCGGCTGCAGCGGGTTTGATATGATTGAAAGAGAGCTTTGGGAGGAGAGAGAAGGGCGGAGGACCAAGTATCCTGGAAATTTTATTCCATTGAAATCTGTACAGAAGGCACTAAAAAAGAGAGAGAGAAAATTTTTCAATTAAAAAAAGATGAAGGAAAGAAAAACCTAGCAAATTTTTTTAAAATATATTAACAAAAAGCTTATTAAATAGGGAGGTGTTCTGCTGACTCCCTTTAGACCTCATTCCACATACCTTTCTTCCTTTAACAACAATGACAACAATAAATCTTCTCAAATGAGAGGATAAATTGTCTGCATTATGAGGCAAAACCTTACAGGGAAAGAACACAAGAGAGAGAGAGAAAGAGAGAGAGAGAGAGAGAGAGAGAGAGAGAGAGAGAGAGAGAGAGAGAGAGAGAGAGAATTTTAAAAAGTAAAAATAAATTTTAGGGAAGCAGGGCATGTTGGCCCTAGCATTTGGGAGGTGGGGACAGGACGATTGAGAATTCAATATCAGTATCAGGTATTTTGTTACAGCCACAGAAGACTGACTAAGCCAGGTGAGAAATGTCAGGATCAAAATCACTGTGGAAGAACGGCATGTCTAATACTGAATTGCTTTTGAAAGTCAGTTGCAAAGCCCAGGGCATAGGTCTATAGGCCTGGGTCCCACTGTGACTGACACATCTTGGTCTCACCTTTACTGAGTGGCCCCAAGTCAGATGTGCCTTCAGAGTTAAGGTACATAAGACTTCCCACTCAGCAGTTTTGTTCTCATCAGTTGCAAGAATTCCTTTGTTTGTGTGATTAAACCTCACCAAGATTACACTGAACCCATCTCCTGCGTCACTCAGCTTCTGGGCAGTTACCAAGACATTCAAAGGCCCAGGGAGACAACTTCAAAGAAGCTCAGTCTTCAAGCAAGTGTCTTGGGAATTGGGATGTGTTACCTAGCAGGCTTCATTTGGCAGAGACAGGATAACAAAGAATGGTTTCCCATTACTGGGAGCAGTGGGGTGTCTGCATGGCTCAGCAGCTGACAGTACTTAAGCCAAAGACAGAGGAGGAGGAGGAGGAGGAGGAGGAGGAGGAGGAGGAGGAGGAAGAAGAAGAGGAGGAGGAGGAAGAAGAAGAAGGAGGAGGAGGAGGAAGAAGAAGAGGAGGAAAAGGAGGAGGAGGAGGACCTTTCCTCTGTGTGCCATTAATCCCTAATGAGAAAAACATTTACTTACCCACACAGATATTGGAGACTTCAATGGAAAATCCTTACAAATACATACAGTCAAAATGCATACAATAAAATATAAAAATACATACAAAAAATAAATTTTTATTTATTTATTTACTTAACTTTTTGCCTGGTCCCATAGAGGCCAGAAGAAGGCATCAGATTCCCAGGCACTCTTGTGAGTCACTATGTGGGTGAGTGCTGGGCACTGAAACCAAGTCCTCTGAAGGAATAGCCAGGGATCTTAACTGCTGAGCCATCTCTCCAGCTCAAAAATATCTACTTTTCAACAGGGTGCATAATCTCAACTCTCAAGAGCTGAGTCTGAAAGATTGCCAGAAGTTCAGGGCCAGACTGTGGTACATCGTGGACTACGAAATGAAACCATCTCAGAAAACAAAAGATGCCTCCTTTGGATCAGTCATGGCTCATCTTGGCATAGGGTCTATGGCTGGACCATCTCTTATTTCTAGACCTTTGGCAATTTTTCTCTAGTATTCCTTCCCAGAGGAATCACATCAGGGCATAGCTCATCCTCTGCTCCTGCTATAAATTCAAAAGCTTAAAAGAACAGCAAAGCAAAGAGACCTTTGGAGCAACTGTAAGAGGCAGACAGACATGATTTATAGGTGACAAACACTCCAACATTGGTCTTTTGCCAAGATCTCCAAAAACCCTACCTGTAAACCCATAGCTGAATTGCTTATGCAAACCTTTGCTCCGATAAGAGTGTTGAGCTGTGGTGCCGTCCCACAGTAGATGGATACTTAACGATGATCCCACAAATAGAAGACAGCCACAGTGTTTCTGTTACTGGAACTCTCCCAATGGCCCCTAGAGTGAGCTATGCATTGTATTTCACTTTAGTGCTACCTGTGGTAGACATCCACTTTCCTTTTGGGAAATATGCCTCCCATGCTCTGTGACTTCCCTGAGCTGCAGGTCCTATCTTCTGTGCATCACAAGGACAATGTCTGGTCTTCATTGTCTTAGAAAAGCCAAAGCTTCTGCAGAGTTGCCCCAGTGACCCTGCCTACAGCTACCAGAACAGATCTGAGCCCCCTGGGAGGATATGGAAGAAAAGACAGCATGTCACTTTGAGATCATAATGGTTAAACAAAACTAGAGTTTCTATTTTAGGTTCCCCTCATCCCTTCTCTCCTCTCCTCACTTCCATTTTGAATGTGTCATTCTAAGGAAACCCTGCAGCCTCTACAGAGGTCACATGACATGCTGCTCAGAAGCCAGTGAAGAAGTGAAATCAGTCACCATGTTCGCATTGAAACAGATTCCTTACTCCAGAAGATGGCTGCCCTGATCAACAACTTGCCTACAACGTTAGGAGAAATTCCGACCTGGTGCCACAGGTTATTGCATGTTCCTGACCCACAGAAGGTTAGATAAGCAATCCTCTAAAACAGGATACATTAAAAGAAACATTGAACATTGGTGCTCAAGTTTGAGCCCTGAGTCAACCATGCCACAGGGTAACAGTGCAATGTACAACTTCCTGGTAACATGAACCAACGTATGTCAGCTTAAAACAAGTTAAATCAGCACAACAGACTGAATGCTTTACATCCCAACAAATTTCATATGCTGCAAACCTAACTCCCAGGAAGTGATGCTAGAGGGTAGAGACTCTGGGAGGAAATGAGGTCATAAGGGTGGAAACTCATGAATGGGATTGATGCTCTTATAAGAGAGGCCCCTAAGGTTCCCCGTGCCACTTCTATTATTCAGGAATATGTTGAGAACTGTCTGTTGATGAACCAGGAAATGGATCTTCTCCAGACACCTTGACTTTGAACTATTCAGCTTCAGAACTGAGAGAAATAAATCTCTACCACTTACCAGCTGGATGGCCTATGCCGTGACAGCCAGTTCTCACAGCCTAAGATAATTCAGCCACTGATGGCTGTCACCTGCTCATTTAAATACTTTTATCGAGACCTAAGCACACATCCATCACTGCTTTGGATTCTTGGGCTACATAGTTCAACATGGAACATCCCAAATGACAATGAGTTAGCTGCTGAGGAAATGCAAAACAGCTAAACCTCAGTGCAGTCTGTAGTGTTGGGGGGGGACATGTCAGGAAGCATCTTGCTCCGATAAAACAGGAAATGGATGGCTTTTTAAAGGACTGTTGAGCAATGAGCAACATCAGCACAGAGCGAAGAACAACAACAGCTCACAGCCTGGGCCAAAGCCTTTAATATGTCCCCACTCCAGCTATTGAGCCTGAGCACAGTGACTGAAGAATCACTTAGAGGCCATTTGGGGAAACACAGAGTAATAAGACAAAGAGGCATTGATCCAATAAACTGTCCTCTACAAAGCACTCAGGTCATTTTCTTCCTCCACTTTTTCATGATCTCTAGTATTTCATCCTGAGAAATGACTCCATTATGAAAGCAACTCTACTTTTTAAAAGCGATCAAGGAAAGAAGATATTCCTTCCCAACCAGGCTCAGGCTCAGATCAGAGCAGGCAATGTCATTTCCATTTATCCCCAGGGGTTTACATCTCCTTCACCCATTACCCAGAATTACAGGAGCGAATTCTATGCTATAACGGGTGCCACTGTGGTGACACTAGTTCAAGGGACCAGGAGGGGACCAGGGAGGATGCTATGTTAGGGGAACTCTTGCTCTCTAGTGAGCACTCACTCACACTGGGTCTTGATGGAGCACAGAGCAGCCACTTGATTACCTTTCCAGAGTCTTCCTAACATTCCCCCCACCCCAACTATCTCCCTCACCTCCAAAACTCCCAGACCATCAATCAATCACGTCTCATCATCAATCGAGAAAGTCTATGGAGACAAGGGATATTCAGGGGCCACTGGAAAAACAGAGGAAGAGCCCTTGTCCTGGAAAAGTGTCATCAGAACAATGGCCATGAAGCCCCTACAATTGGATGTCGCACTGCTGACTGACCTGGCCCAGAACATGGGTTTGAGGCTGTGGGCCAAGGCCTTGCCCCAGGTCTACAGAATTGACAGCATGTGATCAAGAAGGAGAGATTACCTCCCATTGAGCCACTATGAGCCAAGCTCAGACACAGACCAGAGCGTGTGTGTTGGGATACAGTATAAGAGATACTCAGGAGCCAGATGGAGGGGCAAGAAAGGGCCAGGGTCCGGCAAGTCATGCACTGACTCTCACCTCCAAAGCATCCTCACTCGCACTGCGATAAAGGACCTTCAGGCCTTCTCCTTTGTAGCAGATACCATCTGAAGCCTGTCAGCAGAGAGCTGTGCCTGTGTGTGGGAGGAAAGGACTCTCTTCCTAGCTCTGCTTGGCTGCTGTCCTTGCTCACCTTGAGCCCTGTGACTCCCGGTGGCTTCCCCCATCTGTGCAAGTGGAAAATGCACTCCTTATGCTCATGGCCAGCCCTGACTTGCAGCCACCCTTGTTGCTCCATGTGCACCCCACTTTTTGTACTGCCTTGCTGGAGAGTAGGCCCCTGAGACATCCCCCCTTCCTTTTGTGCACTCTTCTACCAGACTTGGTCTCTATCCTGGACAAGTGTCTGCCCCTTGACCAGCAACTATGAGTGTCTTAGTCAACCATGAATGTCAAAGTCAGGCTACTTTGATGAAATACCTGAGACTGGTGAGTTATGAATATTACAAATGTATTTCTCTGTGCTAGACACTGGGACACCCAAAAGGTAATGGTGGGTACAGCCATCTGATAAAAGCTCAAATTTCACACAGAAAATACCACCTTGCTGCTTCCTCCATGGGGCACAGATGCATTTTCATACATGAAGAAGACAAGAGTGAACTTACACCCTCAAGGCATCTTACCCAGATACTCCTCTCTCGCCTGTGAGGGTAGTGACCTCAGAGTAAGCCACCTTTTAAAGCCCCCTGTGATTAAGTTTGAATATGAGTATTTAAGAGGATGCAAAGGTTCACACCACAGCCACCCATACATCCAACAAGGCATGCATCTTGACTTGGAGAGGGCCTCACTTCTGAGCTCTCTTGAGTACTCCCATAAGCCTTTGCACAGTCTTCAATTTTTTCTTACCATCTTTATCCTTAGTCTTCTTTAATGGATAATAAATTTTACATTAAATTGCCTGTATTCTGATTGCTGTTCCTGGGCTGTACTGACTGACACGGCCACACAGAGGAGCCAACACTGTGGTCTAGGGCTGGAGGAGGGGGAGTAAGGATGTGTATGCTAGACTGCACAGAGGCCACTGGGCTGGAAGAGAGCTTGGACAAGAGGTATCCCGTTCCTGTTCTATCCCATAATCTAAAGAAAGATGAGGTAGAAGGATAAAAGAGAAAGGGAAAAGATGGACCAAAGAGTAGAAGAGGAGAGGAGGAAGAGGAAAGGGAAGGAGGGGGAGGAGGAGGAGACAGCACACAAACTACAGACATACAGATCCATTGACTCTACCTCGCCTTCCTGGAGTCCCATCCCTCCCATCCAGGCCCTGCTGATCTCCAGCCTCAGAAGCTCAGTCCATAGGACACTAACATGTTTGAGAATGATGAGCACTAAGTGGCTTGACTGGCAGTTTGAACATACTAAATACCCTGAAACCCTTGTGTTGCGAACAGTTCTCAATGCAACAGTGTTAGGAGGTGGAGCCTAATGAGGGATGTTTGGGTCACAAGGGTAAAGACTTCACGGACAGATTAATGGCAAGAGGGGAAATTGGGACCAGCTTACTCACATTCACATTTCTGTCTTGTGAAGATATGCAGTTCTCTCTTCTTACCTTCTACCATGTGAGGAACAGGTCCCTGCTCTTCACAAATGTCCCAGTCAGTGGTGTTTTGTTAAAGCAGGGGGGGAAAAAAGGACTAAGACAGAGGCATGGTGGGTGCAGAAACTGAGTTGACTGGGTATGGGGGTCCCATAGTCCAAAGGGAACTTGGACTCTAATTGTTGTCCGTCTAGATATAAGCAATGAAAGAACTGGGAAACAAGCAAAGGCAAGAGTCATTCCCAGGAAGATTTCCTTCAGACAGCTGCATAAGTAGATGGAGGACAGTCTGGGTCACTTGAGGCTCTGTCACAAAAAAAAAAACGGGGAGAAGGGAAAGAGAAAAGAGGAGAGGAGAGGAAAGGGGAGGGGAGGGGAGGGGAGGGGAAGGGAAGGGCATAAAGGAAGGAAGGAAGGGTCCAGCCTACCCATGTGAGCCTTGTTTGGTGGAGTCTGACCTGCCAGTTTCCCAGAACTTCCTGCAGAGATGGCTTTGGGGACTCAGTGGACTGTCTCTGGTGCAATGCCTAGATATCAGAAATGTTCCTGATGCTCTGATGAGTAAGCTCAGCCCTGGGGTGAGACGGTAGGGAGTGGGAGGGGCTCTGCAAAAAAACAAGGCTTCTTGCATGCTGGGAAACTGGGGCCCAGCAGGAGAGCCCAAGTGTCCTGGATAAAGAAGATACCAGGGAAGGGGAAGGGTGTACAGTCCCACATCTTTGTTGATGAGCTTTAAGTTTTTTTGAGATACATTTTTATTTATTCTTGAGAATTTCAGGCAATATATTTTATCATATTCACCCCTTCTCATCCCCCTAACTCACCTCAGATCCACCCTCACCTGTCTAACCATCCAACTTTGTGGCTTTAAATAAAAAAAATATTCATTTGTTTTATTATTTTACATGTGTGTTTTACCTATATCTATGTCCCTATGCACCGCATGAGTACCTGGTGCCCTCAGAGGTCAGAAAAGGGTGTTGGATCTCCTGGGACTGGAGTTGGGAGCTGCCATGTGGGTGCTGGGAGTTGAACCTGGGTCCTCTCAAGAGCAACAAGTGTCATTAATCACTGAGCCAATTCTGCAGTCCTATGACTTTAAAAAAAAAATAACCCAACAAGTATAATTTGTGATACCCATATACTCCAAGGTATAAAGCCATTCACTGCAGTGCGGTTGACTTACTACTGTCACGAATTTATTGATGACCCACACTTGTCTCAATAGGATAGGTGCAGATCAGGCTGTTCAATAATCATTGACTTTTTTTTTTTTTTTAAATAGCCTATTACACAATGTCTGTGGGTCAGAGGTCACCCTAGCCCTGTGGTCACATGCAAAAGTCAGGAGAAAAGGCATAGTTTGCCAGGGAACTCCCCTCCCTCTAACTTCTTTTTAAGCCTATGATCTTAGAATATCCCCCAAAGGCTAATTAAAAGCTTTACTCTCCAGCCTCTGGTGAATCGTGCTAAATATATTTGTTGGTTTCGATGTCAACAGCAACTGGCATTAGTGAACAACTTAT
>OU015746.1:74404756-74425065 GCA_907169655.1 Acomys percivali | reverse complement strand
TGTGTGTGTGTGTGTGTGTGTGTGTGTGTGTGTGTGTGTGTGTGTGTGTGAAAATTCACCCCGTCTTTATACTGGGACTTGTACCTTCACCTCTTAGTTCTGAGACTTTCAGATTCCATGTGGGTGGTCCCTTGCCAGGCTCTTCATCTAGCCTTCTCTGAGCTCTTGGATTGTGACCAGGACTTATTTACATCATTGTACACACACATACACACACACACCATTCTCAGACCTGTGGACGAGGACTGAATTGTACCAAGAGCTCTTGTGGCTCTCTGCCTTGTGATGCCATCCCACCCTCTATATTCAAGTGAGCCAATTCTCCTAATGAATTTCTCTTGAGGGAAACAGCTCAGCCAATAAAGAGCTTGTGAGAACATAGATTTGCTCTGCAGCAGGATCATAGCAGGAGCTTCTGATCCCAGCCCTGGGGAAGGAGCAACAGGCAGAGCCCTGGGACTTCCTGGCTAGTACTTTGCTAGTACCAGGAAAGTGACAGGTCCTGTCTCAAAACAGCAAAAACGGTGGACTGTGCCTGACAGTCACCACCAACATCCAAGGCTGTCCTCTAACTGATCCCTGTTTCCGTTTGCTTTCTATTGCTGTGATAGACACCATGACCTAAAGCGACTTGGGAGGAGAGGGTTTGTTTTACCTTACAGCTGATAGTCCACCTTGAAGGGAAGTCGGGGCAGGGACTCATAGCAGGGACCTGGAGGCAGGAGCTGATGCACAGGCCATGAGGGATGCTGCTTACTTGCTTGCTTGGCCTGCTTTCTTAGAGAAGCCAGGACCACCTGCCCTGGGGCAGTATTTGCCACAGTGGGCTGGGCCCTCCCACACCAATCATTAATCAAGAAAATGCACTGCAGACTTGCCTATAGGCAATTCAATGGAGGCGTTTTCTTAACTGCCATTCCTCCTCCTGGGTATCTCTAGCTTAAGTCAAGTTAACAAAACAAAACAATAAAAAACCAACCAAACAAAAAAACTAGCACACCCCACAATACACACACAAACAAACATACAGAAAAAGGATGTATGAACATACATGGGCATGAATACACATATGCACATAAAATAAATGAATACAAAATGAACTCTGGATCTCCTGCTGAAAAATAAAGGGTAAAGAAACCTTAAAAGAATCTATTGTAAATATTGAGAAAGTCACAAATTTTTAAAAAATTAGTCCTGTTCCTCAAGATTTGCAATCTAAGTACCCCAGTATTGAACAGATACTTAAAGATTATTGTATTATATGAGGTAACCACTAGCTGCTAAAACAAATAACCCCTAAAAAATCTGTGACTTAAAACAAAATTTTTAGACTTTAGGGGCCTTTGGAACAGGTGAATTGTGTTAATGTCTGTCTAGGAAGAAAAAACTTGTAAAGGCTTGCCATCAAGTTAAAAGCAAGACACAGAGCAAACATCCGTGTAGAAAGACCTTTGTGACTAATTTGCAGAAAGGTCAGAGGAGGACAGTGGCTTCCCCCTGAACATAGGAGTGGTAAAGGGAAGAGACAGAGAAGCACTCTCCTACCCATCCCTACCCAGAAAGAACCAGTTTAACTCACCTTTGAGGCGCCCCTGTGCTAGAAACAGCCAAGCAAGACTCAACTATCACAGTGAAGACATGTGTAAGTGATTTGGATCTGCTGGGAGATGCCTCACAGCTGTCTTGCTTTCTAACGTGTCAAAACATAGAGTTACAGTTGGATCTCAGAGGGACTGGAGGAAATCGTCAAATTAAAAATAAAAATAAAAAAGAAAGAAAGAAGGAAAGAAAGAAAGGGAATTTAAAGGCCAAACCACTTAGACTCTCTTATTTAACAGTAGGTTTGGTGTTTTTCAATGGGAAGACGAAGGCTGCCACCCTGAAAAGGCCCCGGCTGGCTTTGTAGCCAGCACTGCCACAGAGGTTAGACAGCAAACGGGGCAAAAGGTAGCCATGCCGGAAGCTCTGGGAAGAAAGGAAACTTTCACTGTGAAAATTCAAATAAATGAGTGTTATAAGCACAACTCCACCCACAGATCTCATTCCCTCTGAGATAAGGTAGCTGCAAAGCCTCGGGAGCCTTGTCTGCTGGGAAGACAGGAAGCTGCCGGCAGAGCAATGGAGAGGAAACACGGAGGGGGAGGAGAAGAAGGAGAGAAGAGAGAAAGCCACTCACCCTAAACTATAAAGTCGCACCACTGTGCACCATCCCAAGGCACCTGCCACGCCCGCCACACCTGTCTTCCAGGTATGACTTAGATACAGAAACTGGTATGTCAACAAATCTCCACATCTGTTTGTATTAACAGATAACAAGACCGAGGGCATAGCTTAGTCTGTAGCATTCGGGACTGGCATGCCAGAAGCCCTTGGTTCAATCCCCACAACTACATAAACGAGGTGTGGTGGTCCACACCTACAGCCTCAGCACCCCGAAGAACAAGGCACAGGGAACAGAAGAGCTGCATGAAGAGTCCGATGCCAGACCCCATCTGTACACGCACACATACGTATGTACACACATACATACATATGTACGTGTGTAATACACACTAGCAAAAATGAAATTTGATGAACTGTTACTGTGTGCATCTTACACTTGGTTTCCGTGGGAAATGTGAACATCCTGGCTGTGGAAAAGTACTCATAGGCTATGGAACTACTGTTGTCAAGTTGACATGACCAATGGGATGAGTAAACAGTGGCGGGCTCCTGGGGTGTGTGGGATGTCAGACAGAGGCAGCCCCTCTTGTAGAATTCAAATAAAACCAGGGTAGAATCTCACTCCAGCTGTAAATTTTCAGGTCAAACTGAAAACAAAAAAGGATATTAGTGAATAAATTCTCAACTAAACACAGAGCTTCAGACAGATAGAGGGTGCTAATTCTAAGGAGCAAATTCCTGCCCCTGATCTGAGCTGTCACTCACAGTGGAACGGAGGTGGGGTCTGCCTCTTACCTGACAGAAAAGTTCCAGCGATGGTCTGGAATTGTCCAAGGAGCCTTCAAACCTCAAGGATGCGTCTATACTGGAGTGACACCCAAAAAAGAGTGGACATCTGCTGAGGTGCTTCCTCCAGCCAAAGGTGGCTGGCCTCCTGTGCTGCAGAAAAGGCGTGTTCAGGTACTCAAATGGTGCAAGGCAAAAGGCCGTGTGTCCATCATCACATATGGAAACCCAGGAGCCATTCTCTCATTGTGGCCTGGAGAACTCACCACCAAAAGCTCTGAGCGCTTTGCTCTACTTGTTCTCTTTGTACGTTTGTTTGTTGTGTGTTTATGAGGTGGGGGTGTCGCACATGCTACATTGCACAATGTGGAGGATTTTATTGTGTGTGTATGGGGGGGCACATGGTACATCACACTTGTAAAAATATTTACTGTATTTGTATGGGGGGGCCACATGCTACATCACACATGTGTAGATATTTATTGTATTTATTGTATGTGTATGGGGGGCACATGATACATCACACATGTGTCAGTGTTTATTGTGTGGAGGTATTTATTGTGTATGTATGGGGTTGTATGCTACATCATATGTGTAAAAGTATTTATTGTATGTGTATGGGGGAACTCATGCTACATCACACATGTGTACATATTTATTGTATATGTATGGAGGCACATGCTACATCACATGTGTGAAAGTATATGTGTATAGGGAAGCTCATGCTACATCACATGTGTGGTGGTCAGAAGGCAACTTGCAGGCATCTGTTCTCTCCTACCATGTGGGTCCCAGGGACTGAACCCAGGTCATCAGGTTCACGTGACTGGCCTTGCTTATATTCATTGCTGGGTCTCTATTTATGCCATAAAGCACATTTTTTAATGAGAGGGACTTATATTTTATTTGTGTTCAGATGAGATGGTCACAGGTTAGCTTCTCGGGGCATGAGTAGGAGGTTTTGCTAGAAAAACATATGGCAGTAAATGCTGTCTTTCTCTTCTTTTTTACACTTGTATTTTATGTTACACTTACATTGTTTTACAAAAAATGTAAATGAATTATGAATTGAATTCCTTTCAGGGTTTAATTGTTATTGTTTGGGTTGGGTTGGGTTGGGTTTGTTGCTGTTGTTGTTTGTTGAATTTTTTTTTCTTTGCCACACTAGTAATTGAACGTGTAGGGCTTCATGCACAGGAAGCAAGTGTGTAACACTGAGCTACACCCCAGGACTTATTTTTACATAACACTTTCATGAACTTTATAATTTGTATTATAATTTTAAAACAATCAATTTATAAACTATAACTAATAATAAAAGATCTTAAAATTATACTAAAAAGCTAAAGTTTTAAATTTTAATTATTTGAAAATTCAATAAAATCTTATTAACTATCTTCATGAGGGGCCTACTATGGTGCCATATGTCTTCAATCTTAGCACTCAGAAGGCAGAGGATGGAGGATCTCTGTGAATTCCAGGTCACTCTGGTCTACATAGGGCGTTCCAGGCTAGCCAGAGTTACTCAGTGAGACACTGTCTCAAAAACAAAAACAACCAAAAAACCCAGTTTTTAGTCACCATGTCCAACTTCTTTAAGTTTTATCACTTTTTAGTGATTTTTTAAAATTTATGTGTATGTGTGTGCGTGCTTTGGCTAGCATGTGTACCACTTGCATGCAGGAGTTTGTGGAGATCAGAAAGGGTATCGAATCCCCTGGAGTTGGAGTTACAGAGAGTTGTGAGCTTCGATGCAGGTGCTGGAAATCAAACCTGAGTCCTCTGCAAAAGCCGTTATCTCTCTTTACAGCTGAGCCATCTCTCCAGCCCCTCACATTTCCTATTCATGTAAGAGTATCTGTGTGTCTCAAGAGAAGCAAGACAGTGAACGCTGGGAAAGGATGTCTCATTAGGTCCACTCAGTGGCGGATGGTGTCTTTCTTCAATATGTCATTGCCTTGCCGCCATTCCCCCTGATGCCATGACAATTTGGGAACGGATGAAGAGAGGCCTTTGCTTTTTGCTTTCATGCTGGAATTGGAAATAAGGAAAGGTTTTCTGATGCTGTTCACACAGATCTGTGTAAATGGTGTAAGAGCTCTTGCCACTGGACCAGGCCGGACCCCATCTCTCATCTCCTCTGCTCACGGTCCTCCAGCATGTGGAGTTGGAGTTGATCAGGAGCTACTATGTATTCAAATTGCTTTCCCCCAAGATCTTTACTGTCTTACCAGCAAATCCTCAGGTATCAAACATGACGGTGTGTGGTTCTTGCCTCCCAAATATCCCTGATTGGCTAATAAAGTTAGTTGCCTACAGCCTGGGATGGGCAGAAGAGAGGTAAGGCGGAGTGAAGGTTCGAGGGCTTATGGGGGTCACGGAAGAACCACGAGGGAATGAGAGGAAGGAGAAAGAGAGGAGCAGGGTGCATGGGTCAGCTTACCCAGGAGCACGTGGCCAAGAGCAGCTTTCTCTGAGGACTGGCCTGATGGAGCAGAAGCAGCCCAAGTGGAGCATGTGCAAGGACTTATGGGGATTTTGGATGAGAAGTAGACAAGACAGCTTAGAGGGATGATATCTGCATAGCCCTAGGGTTTTAAGGCTTATTATAAATGTAACAAATTTCTATATCTTTTAGTTGTAAAATAGCGGGTTAAAGAATAACTGCCACTGTATTAATAACAACATTAATTAATATTAATAAAATAATTAATTCCTTGTATATGCCTTAATAATTATATTAATAAAATTAATATAATATTAATATATTAAATATTAATAATTCCACAGCAATGTGGTATCCAAAAGCACAATTCATATACTTCTCTTATCAAGACAATTTGAAATATAGCAGCCCGTTACACTTCACCAACATCATCAGCTTCTTGGCCACTGGTCTAACAACCTCCCATTTTCATCTAAACTTAGCCTTCTGAGCATAACCTCATCATGACCTACATAACAGTATTGTGGTATGAATTAGAAGTGTGATTGGACAAGAAAAGAAAGGAAATGTCCATTCTACATCATTTCTCAAACAAAACTCCACAGCCCAAATCTCCTTTCCATAGCTATTCAAATGATACGGAGTAGCATCCTCAAGTGCCTGAGAACTGAAGTTGTGAGATATGAGATATGAGGATGCTGAGAACAGGAGCTCACACTGCGTGCCTTCATCAGATGCCTTGAGGACAAAAGAAGTGTAGGCTACTTGAAGGACACCCGGAAAACAGTGGCCGATACAAAGAAAAAAAAAATAATCAAAATCACCTCCAATTATTCCGTGACAACCAACCACAGCTCACAGTGGCCCTAGAATATTCCAGCCTTTTTTTTTCTATAGGTTTCTTTCTCCTACTGTAGAGTTGTGCCAAGTATATAAATTAAGTTCCTGATTGTTTTTCTTGTAATATTATTTTTTTAAATCCCCATGATTGCCAGAGAAATCCCACAGAGAAGATCTGTTCCTAATTAGTTGTTTTGTCTTTGTCTCCCTGAGATCGGTGCCTTTGTTTCCAAGTTTCATTGCGCTCCGATGATTACGGATTGTAAAGCAATGTTCTGGTTTGCCGAGCTTTGCTTGGCTGCTTTTAAATCTCGAGGGACCATCCAGGAACACAGTGATGGTTCAGAGGGCAAAAAAAAAAAAACTAGCATGGATGGGAAAGCACTCACCCTTGGGGGCGGGGGCGTGCTGCCAGCTGGCAAATGCAAACAGGGAGAGAGACAGCAGAGAGATTATTGAGAGAATCAAATTAACTGCTGGTCTAAAAGCCACATTATACTTCTATTATATACAAATCAGGCGAAGAGTATCTTACTAGGGGTAAGCAAAGGCTAGAGACAGCTAGTCCTCTGTGGTGCTAAAGAAACAGATGGGTAGAGACAGGCAGAAGAGATAGCTGATGGTAAAGAGCACATGCAGAGGACAAGAGTTTGGTTCCCCGCATCCACATCAGCTGCCTCACAATCACCTGTCAGTCCATTTCTCCAAGATCCAATGTCCTCCAAAGGCAACTGCACACACATTAGAATAATAACACACGCACATGCACACACACATGCACAAGCACACATGCCTAGACATAAATAAAAATTAATCTTAAAAAGTAAAAGTGGCTTGAAATTAACAAGGGGGCAGGTGGAGGGGGAGGTGCTGAAGAAATGGCTCAGCAATTAAGAGTACTTACTGCTCTCGCAAACAACCCTCATTTGGTTCCCAACACCCGAGAGATAGTTCACAACCATTGAACCATTTGTAATTCTAGTTCCACGGGATCCGGTGACCTTGTCTGGCCTCTGCGGGCTCTGGTGTGCTTGGGGTACACATATACAGGTACGTACATGCAAATAAAAGACAAGTAAGTAAAACTTTAAAAAGAGTCAGGCAGGCAGACAGACAGACAGACAGACAGAAGGAAGGGAAGGAGGAACTTCTGGAAGGGATGCACAGTCAGATAAAAGATACGTTCACTCTCTTTAAGCCCACAGAATGTGTGTGAGATACCAGAGCTGCATGAGCAATGAGTGAAAGTGGCTGAGAAACAGTGTGGACAGGTGTAACTTTAATTAAACTTTTATAGCTCCCTGATCAACTGAGGAGTAGCACTGGAAGGCATTATGGGTTGATCTGTGTCCTCTAAATATTAGTATGCCAATGCTGTAACTCCTAAAGCCTCAGAGCATGGCGGACTGTGAAAAGAGTTTGCTCCCAGTGTAACAGCTCAGGATGCGGTGGTGCTGGAATAGAGGAAGCATTAATCGGTAATCCCCTGTTATGAAGGGGAAGACTTCGTTCACAGAGTCAGAAGCACCAAAACACAACTGGGTAAATACGAGAGCAATACTTCTCCAGCAAGATGCTTCTAGAAGCCAGGAGAGGGGAATGATAGAGACGCTTCCAGAGCCTTGGGAGGATGTTAGGCCCTTCCTACATCTCGACCTCAGTCCTCAAGCCGTATTGCCAAGCAGCCATATTTCAGAAAGGACTAGGAGCTAGAAGGCTGCCATCTCCCTCCCAGGCCGATTCAGTGAGCGATTGCTGTGTAGATGCTGACCATTGCCCCAGGGAGGAACAGCTAGTGCGATGGACCTGACGTATTGTTTTTGAGATGATACAATATCAAGATGACTTTACATTTCTTCCATCATCATGTGACGTAAGAAAACAAATGCACTACTTTATGATAGCAACCACAGGAAGCCAACACAGAAGGGACCCTTAGAAGCTATCTCATGCAACTTCCTGTGTCACATAGATCTCCAATCATGTCTCTGATTGTTTTCTGTTGGGATAACTACAGAAGGGAAGGGAACTAATTCATTCCCAACGAAACCAGCCGACTCTCATACAGAATGCCTCACTCCCCACCCCCCCCCCAAAGGCCTGTCTCTTCACATAGTCCACTGACAATTGAATTTTAACGTTTTAACGTATGCTTTAGTGGGGGCAAACTACATCAGAGCCATAGAAGCCAGCCTCCATGGGGCACTTCTAGTGATGAGGGCTTGTGGCCCATTATTTCAATTATTTTGTCACGCTTTGGTGATATAAATATTAACAAGACAGGCGAATGGTAGAGGCCACCATTTGCCCTGTAATGTTCTGTTTTACATTTGTTAAGGAAATGCTGTCTATGAAAGTCTGTGCGTGTCTGTAGTTTAGTCACTAACCAATACCCCATTGTTTACCCAGAGGCAATAGAAAGTACTGGCTACTCACGTGGAAATAAACAGCCTGTGAATTCTTGCCTTGTCACTACAAACTCAGAAGGGAGCACAGGCCTCACACCCCCGAGGCTAGAGCGGAGCCTTCTGTCCGGCACCAAGCCCACCAGGAACAAAGCAATGCTAACAGGCTGGCCCCTGAGTCATAGGAAGTAAAGTGCCCGAGCCAGCAGGCCAGCTGCTTCCTTTTCTTTGACAAAAAGGCAGGAAAGGAGATGGAGTTGTGAGTCACATAGTAACGCTGGAAATGGCAAGATCCCATTGCAGTCCTGCAGGGGCTCCAGGGGCATCTTTGTTATGTTTTATTAGGTCCCTTTTATCCTTCCAGGCAGCCATTTTTCAGAAGGGACTAGGAGCAAGAAGGCTGCCATCACCCCCATAGGCTGACTCAGTAAGCGATTGTTGTGTAGACACTGACCATTGTCCCCAGGGAGGACCAGCTAGTGTGAGGAGCTGGCTTCCAGGAAGCCTTGGGTGCTAACTGAGTCATGGTTGGAGATTAGCGCTTTCCAAAGAGATGGCAAACAGACCTCATTTCTAGAATGCCTGACTCTGGGGGCGAGTGAAAAATCCTGTCCCTTCCCACCATGTGGCATGGCCAGCATCCAATCTCCAGGGATGACACCATATTTCTTAGGTTCTATCTTTTCCTCACCAGCACTATTAAGAGGCATTTCCAGCCCTTCTTCTTAATATACATGGACATTTTTAAAATTTAAATAAAATTAAAGAAACACTAATGCTAAGACCTCATAGATGGCAGGGCCATTGCAAACAGCCCAAAATGAATCTAATAGGTTAATGAGTCAGTGATTTTACAGGCTTTAAAGTGATCCGGCCTTACTAGCACCGATCACTGATGGCCCCATGTGTCTCCTGCTGTCCAACCGATGGTGGGATGGTAACTCTCTTTCCCCATCTGGAGTTAGAATCAGTCATATGAGTTGCTTGGGATACTGAAGGAATATCGTCAGAAGAAATATGTGTCGCCTATGAGCACAATAACCACACAACTCCTTCCACACAGGCATGTCAGCATACCGGGCTCTTACGCATGGGTTGTCCTGCTCAATCGTGCCTAGCTCCCGGCATCAGATAGGATGAGGCTCGCCCAGGATGGTGTGGCTGTAGCTGATGCCTGTCTAACCGCTTCCATTCACCGGGAGTCCTTGGAAAACAGTGTTAGCTAGAAATCCCTTAAAAGCCCACAGAGGTTGTATAGAGTAAACCAGAAAGGCTTGGGGTTAAGCCCCTGGGATTCAGGTAGTGACTTTCACCAGTATAACATATCATCCCCTACTGAAAAAATAAGTCCCCACATAAAGCTCAGGGCGAAAGACCTCCATGTGGGAACTTGACAATTCCTAAGAGTTGGTTCATGTCATCAGCTACCTAGGTCCCAGGAACCAAAGTCAGGTCACCAGGCTTGCTAGCAAGTGCCTGTACCCACTGATCTGTCACTCAGCCCCAAAGGATGCAGGCAAATAGCATTAATACCTCAGAGCACTGCAGGACTTCTTTTTAAAGTGTTTATGACTGTAAAGCGTAAGTGAAAGATCAATGGATTTGATTGCACTGGAACAAAAAAATGCTTCCCAAGTAAACGCCAAAATTTGAAGAAGCAAGCTACAAATGTTAAGGCATCTAAATGTGTCTGGCAAGTCCCAAGTACAGAATTTGCATAGCATGCTCTGCAAAACAAGCGGTGAGAATGCAAACTATAGGATGTAATGGCATTTTATTAGTTAGGGCTTTACTGCTGTGAAAAGACATCGTGACCAAGGCAACTCTGATGAAAGAAAACATTTAATTGGGGCTGACTTACAGTTTCAGAGGTTTAGTCCATTATCACCATGGTGGGAAGCATGGCAGCGTGCAGGCAGACACGGTGCTGGAGGAGGAGCTGAGAGTTCTACATCTTGATCTGCAGGCAGCAAAAGGAGACTACTGTATTTTTTGGACTATAAAATGCACCTGACCATAGGATGCACCCAGTTTTTAGAGCAGTAAAACAAGAAAACAGTAAAAACAGCAATCAGACCATAAGGTGCACCCTAACTTCTTCCCTCCCACTTTGGTGGGGGAGGGGGGAGTGCATCTTATGGTCTGAAAAATATGGTATGTGCCTAGAAGACCTCAAAACCTGCCCCCACGGTGACACACTCCCTCCAACGAGGACACAACTCCTAATAGTGCCACTCCCCATGAGCCAACATTCAAATACATGAGTCTATGGGGTCCCGTACTCAAACCACCACAAGCACATACATGGAAAAACTGCTAAAGGTGTAGCTTAGCTGTGGACACACAGACTACAGCAAGTGTGAAATATTACAAACATCTGAAGAGCAATTTGGCCACACTGAGTGAAGTTCACAACACACAAGCCTCTCAACTCCAAAATAGATTTTTCTTTACAGTGTATTTCCTAAAGGACCCGCTAGAATGTGCATAAGGCCTGCAATCAGGAACAGTCTTCTAGTCTTTAATGGCAACTATCAGGAGTAATTTAAATGTCCCTTAACAACATGCACTACAGAATACTACACAGCCCCTGGTGTCAACATAGATCAGTCTCAAAACAACAGGAAACAACAAAATAATGTTACGGCAAGTCACAGCAGAGGTACTAGGTCCCGTTTAGCCAAAGTTAGAAACATGGATGCTTCAGTAGGCACACACAGATGAATGAGAATGGCATTTACAAAGAAATGATTAGATACGTTCTCTCTAGAGAGAAAGGGTAACTCAGAGTGCAATGTTCATTACTAGGGAAAACTCAAATAGCACAACTTTAGGTTGGATCAAGGCTGTGTGTGGCTGGGAGGTGGATTCGCCACACCGTGCCTCCTCAGTCATTCACATGTGTCAATCTTCTCTGACAATGCCCCTCGACATGCTCAGAAGTGTATTTCACCAGTCTTAGACATCTTTCAACTTGGTCAAATCCACAGCTAAGACCAGCCATCACAGCAGCCCAAACCTGAAGACCAGTGCTCTATGAAACTGCCTTCTAAGGAGGCACAGGCCTATTTGGATTGAGATCTGTTTACTCGTTCTTAACTTATTATTGGAGGTTAGGCAGTGTGGCCAGTCACACGCCAATCTGGAGTCATAAGTGGAGGGGTAGGAAGTGTCTCAAGGGAAAAGTACAGAGAATAGCACAGTCTTAAAAAGAAAATTCCTAATATAGGATAGTTGAAGACTTAAGGCCAGTTAGTTACATGGAGAGGCAAGAATTCTGAGAATTACAAGACCATGGTAGGTATGTAAGGAGGCAGTCAGGGCATTGAAAGACGAATGTCTGGCAGTCCTTTAGATCCATCCTCGGCTCATGGCTCCATCCTCTGACTGATTCTGTTTGAATAGTGACATACCTATTTTGTGAAAATAAACCATATCCACATCTACTCTGCTGTCTTCACAACTGATGGGTCTGGAGTTCAAATTCCAGGAAATGCTTTCTTGTCTCTGTCCCCAATCCTTTTCTTCTGCATAGACTTTTGTCCCAAGAGAACACAGTTGTTACACCGAGTCCACTTTCTAGTGAGCACGATGGGAGAATCTAATACAGAGATGAACTGCCCCTTGGGGACCCTGCAGAGTCCTTCTGTCAACCACATGATTGCCCACCCCAAGTGTTCCGTTATGTGAAAGAGCCATGAACATACTAGTTAGATTGCTTACTGTGTCCGTTCTGTCTCTGATGCAGTGGGCACCTCATCCCAAGAGGAACTGCAAATTTTCACATGCTTGGGGGACAGTGAGGGACAGAGAAGTATGAATGAGTAGAGGATTCACAGAAGGGAACATACACTTCAGTTTGGTGAATGGCAGAGGGGGCTCCAACCCTGGCTGCCCACTATCTATGTGATTGTCAGTACATTAGTCCACTTCTCTGTATCCCGTCACATCTAGAAAGTAAAATACTCAAGTTTACCCTGCAGTGTTACTGCCACGTGTCTAAATGGAAGGTCCTCAGTAAATAACTGCATCTTTATGAAGTGGTGAGAGGGCAGAGAGGTTAGGCAGGTGAAATCTCTTGATTACTGGCCTAAAGAGCTCAATTTTAATCTTACTGCTAATAGGAAGTCCCTGACTGTATTTCGTGGCTCTATTCCATTGGTCTACCCATCTATTTTGACACAAGGACCAACTGTACTCATCGTTATAGCTATATAGTGTAATTTGAGTCCAAGTGTTATAACACCCCCAGAAATGATCTTATTTACAATCTTAAGATTGATTGTTTTGGTCATCCATGGTCTTTTGTGGTTCCATATGAATTCTTGTATTTTTTTTTTAACCTGTGAGACATGTTTTGGGATTTTTGGTAGGTGTTGCATTGATTATAAATATTCATTTTGATAATATGGACATTTTTCACAATATTAATTTGCCTATCAAGGAACATAGATTTTTTTTGCCATTATCTAGTATCTTCTGTGATTTTCTTTTTATTAAAGTTTTCATTGTAGAGGATAATGTCCTTTGAATGAGAATGTCCCTCCATAGGCTCATATATTTGAATACTTAGTCCCCAGTTGATGCATTATTTGGGAAGAATTAGAAAGTGTGACTAGTAGGCTTAGATTTTTCAAAAACCTACCTTATTTAGGGTTCTTAAACACTTCTACCTCTCTTCCACCAACCAAAGGTACAGGAAAAAGAAGGTTAGTTAGAAAAGGGAGTTGTGAACCTTTTTAGATGTAGTTCCTTGGGGTGATTCCACTCTTTGTTGTCAGGATACCAGCAGCCCAGTCAAATAACAAACACCAAACAGCAACACAAATCAGTGGCAGAGGCAGGATCCAGCAGGAACAACAAGACTCCGCTGAATCAGCATGAGTCAGCAGAAACAACCAGACTACCACAAGAAGTTCTCAGGAGTGTTTCTCTCTGTGCAGTGAAATGTAGAAAAATGAAGACCAGGAAAGTGATATAAACTGTTGCAAAACTTAGCAATGCAAAAGAGATCTCTCACTGTCTGTGGGCTTCTATTAATCCCTTCTCAGAGTCCACAAGAATGTTTTGCATCTGGCAAAAATCACACCCCCCATAAGAGACAGCTTCCAGCAAAACATCACATGCCTTCTCACGTGTCTGTTTTCAGCTAACAACGATCACGAGTCTGTTTTCAGTGGAAAAACACTCCCACATCTCACACTTGGGACCACAACAACAACACATTCATATTGCACAATTGAGTCTTCAAAGAAACAAGTAACTTCCACTAAAGTGGCCTTGTCGATGGATGTGTCCTTATTGGAGGAAATATGTCACTGGGGGTGGGCTTTGATGTTTCAAAAGTCTATGCCAGGTCACCAGGGCGCCCCCCTCTCTCTCTCTCTTTCTCTCTCTCTCTCTCTCTCTTTCTCTCTCTCTGTCTCCCTCCCTCACTCTCTCCTGGCTGCAGACCAGGATATAACTCTTAGCTACTTCTCCAGCACCATGTCTGCCTGTGTACCGCCATGCTCTCCACTATGATCATAATAATTTAAACCACTGATACTGTAGGCAACCTCCTAATTAAATGATGTCTTTTATAGAGGTTACCTTGGCCATGGTGTCTCTTCACATCAATAGAACAGTGACTAAGATAAGGTCTTTCACTTCTTTAGTTAGATATATTTCTAATTACTTATTGGGGGAGGTATTTTGAATGGAATATATAATATTTTTCCTATCAAAAAAAAGATTGAATCAAAAAAGCAATCATACATTTAAAGAAGAAATTCCATCTCTTCCCAAAAGCAGAGGAAATGGCCATTTCCTAAATCATCCTCAGAGGACAGCATTGCCCCACACTCAAACCAGAAACACTACAAGAAAGAAAACTGCACATGATTATATTGTTCATGAACAGAGATACAAAGAGACACAGCAGCATATCAGTAGAGCAACCCAACAACATATACAGCATTATATACCTATCATGTGGGACTCATTCTAGGTAGAAGAGGGCATCAACATTTGAAAGTCAATTGATTCACTCAGTGCACTGATAGACTAAAAAAATTTGTATGAACACACTCCTAATAATAAATAAAAATTTGATTGAAGTTAAACCTTTAAAATTTCTGCTCTGAAAAACACAGTTAAAGGAAAAGGTGACTCAAAATAAAAGAAATAAATATGTATAGCAATCAGTATGTATTAAAAGGAAACATAAGCTAACTGAACAAATTCTCAGTGGCCAAAGGTAAAATAATGTTTGAGCAACAAATTAAGTAAAGTACTGTTGGGTGATATCCAAAGATATGAGATACAAGTCCATTCATCCATACTAAAATAAATATTGAGTTAGTAAATAAGTAAAGGAAAAGTGACAAACCATCTATACAAAAATATTCTAACCAATTGATGAAGATAGTCTACTTTCAGGAAACTGAAAGTCCCCACATGCAAGTCACGGTGACTTTTTTCCAAAGAATAGAGAACAGAAAAAAAAGAACAAGTCACTTTAGATGGGGGTTGGCAATCCTCATGACAGCCAAGAGACCAAAGCCAACACCAGTTAGGAGACAATGTATCATGATGTGATGTCATAGAAATTGCACTCTAATCATAAGAAAACCACCAAACAAATCTAGATGGGAAACGTTTCATATGCTACCTGCCCTGTCTCAGGCCCTCAGACACATGAGAAGTTCAGGAAACTGTCACAGTCAAGAGACTCTTAATGACACAGGAAAACTAAGAGTCATGTGATACTCTAGGCTTATCTTGGACATAAAAAGGAAACCACCCCCCCAAAATAAATCAAAGTATGGATTCTAAGTATTACATCAATATTTGTTCATTAATTACAATAAGCATATTATATTAGTACTATGCTAGACACTAATAGGAGGAAAATAAGGTATGAAATATTCAACAGCTGTCTAAATATCTCCTGGATTTTTCTAAAAATCAAAAGCTTTTAAAAAAAAGAAATGTATTTTCAAAATATTTACCTAGTGTGTTTTGTAAAATAACATTAATAAAATTGTCTTAGAGTTTCCATCATATATCAAAGCAAGCCAGGAACCCGAAAGCAGAGTTTAAAAAACACAGAATCAGTCAGCTGTAAAGAAATGAGATTGTGTGCTGATGTTTCTGAAATTTAACACAATCAATACAAAAGTCAGAAATAACAGAACCAATGAACTTGGTAGTGGGAAGAGATGGATGCCAAATGCCTCCTCTTTCAGAAAAAAGTAAATGGTATTGTACAAACTAGACAGTTACACAATACACACAAAAAACACAAACACACACATACACACACAGTTAAAGGGGAGTAGATAGAGCTAGCCTGGGAAAAGAAATCATTTATTATCTGGTAGCAGCCTGAATTTGACTACCATATAAAGAAACTGGAGTTACCATGGCAACAGAATGAGACTATACATTTAAGTCACCTAATACAGACTCTAGAACACAGTAAATGCTCAGTTAATCTTAATATTGTTTCAGGGCCTCCAAAATGGATGCTGCAGGAAAGGGAACAGGGCCTTGGGATCCTCAGAGCCTTAAAACTCATAAGCACAGGACGACTCAGAGATATAGGAAGTAACCATTGCTCGGCAGAGCACATCACTTTTGGTTCATCGCTGTTATAGAGCATGCCATTATTCTACAACCTGATACTATGCTAATTATTTGATGTACCAGTGCCAGACACTTGTACAGACAACAGTCTCACGTTTACCTACATAATTAAAGACAAATGGTACTTGACAAATGTTTAATTATTTCTGAATTTCCTATTAGAACAATGCTAGCATCTTGCAAAATAGATTTTGATGAATAACTTAGCCACAATAAACCTTTTAAAAGAAAAATACTGGCTTTGACAGTCTGAGACTTTTCAGATTATGACATCATTAATCATTTTAAGTATTATGTCTCTCGTTGCCTGGAGAGTTACCCTATACTCTAGAGGCCATGACACTTTATTGCACTTAAAGTGGAAACACTTTAATACTTTAGATAACTTCTAAGTCAGAAACCACTTTCCTATTAAATGTGGAAGACATTAAAGTGAATTTAAAACAAAAATTATCCCCTCTACATCTTCACACCCTAGTATAACTGAGATGATAGTAACAGTTGTTATTGAAGAGTCTTCCCCTTTAGTAAAACCGATGCTGAACATGGGTCTCTTCCCATCCTGAACACACCCATGCTTCAGGTGAAATTGGTAGTGCCTCCGCATACATTAAAGTATCTCCCTCCTATTGTGCTGTATAGACACATTAACTCTTCTTTGTAAGGTTCTAAAACTTCTGCAACCCACAGAAGCTCGCTGGGCATCAGTGCATCTGAGAAACACAACAAACATACAGTTTAATCAAAGTTGCTCCTAGGCCAGTGGTAGTGGTAGGAGTGGCAGGAAGGAGGGTGTCTTAGTCTCTGTTCTATCACTGTGAAGAGACACCATGGCCAGGGCAATTCTTACAAAAGAGAGCATTTAATTGGAGGCTTGCTTATGGTTTCAGAGGGTATATAGTCCATTATCATCATGGTGGGAAGCCAGCTAGCATACATGGTGCTGGAGCAGTAGCTGAGAGCTGCCTCCTGATCTGTAGGGAACAGGCAGAGAGAGAACTGGGCTTGGCATAGGCTTTTAAAACGCCAAAGCCCACCCCCCAGTGACACACTTCCTCCAATAAGGCCACACCTCCTAGTCCTTCTAATCCTTCCAAAGAGTTCCACTCCCCCATGACTGCACATTCAAGTGTATGGGCCTAAGAGGGCCATACTTCTTTTAATCACCACGGAAGGGAAGGGCTTCTAAAAACCAGCAAGATAATTCAAGCAGAATCTTGGAAAGCTGGATAATTAGATGTCCCAGCCACCTATGAATCTGGGGTGGACAATGTCACAGAGGCCATGAGCTTCCAAGATTCTCTTTTCTATTGCATGCAGCCAAGGAACTGCTCCTCCCTGCCCTTCCTTGATGATGGGGAGGCAAGGAGCCCTGCTATCAATAGGTATTAAATGGTAGTCTATGAAAAGAGTTGGAGGCATCATCATCATCATCATCATCATCATCATCATCATCATCATCCTTCCTTTCCTCCCCCTCCTTCTTCTTCTCCTCCTTCTCTGGGCCTCCAAAGCACTAGTATCCAGGATTATCCTCTGAGGAGAAACTCACCAACATAAAAGATATTTAGAGTGAGAATTGAGCCTCTATCAATAAAACAGAAATCACACACACACACACACACACACACACACACACACACACACACACACATCAGCAGGGTCCCACTGGAGACGAGCCCACAGGCATACAGTGTTTCCATTGGGTTTGTTTAGATCCCCACTAAATTGAAAAGACTGTTGAAAACTAGAGGCTCAGAAGATGGTTCTCTCTGAAAGACAGAGACCAAAACAGACAAACAAACTCAGGAGACAGACAAAGCAGGGAGTGAATGAACGCAGGAAAGATCTGAAATTAGTGTTCTCACCAAGGTCCAGTAGGACAAGCATTTATGAAAAGGAGAAGAGACCTCAGAGGATGGGGAGAGAAGAAAAGGAGAAGGGAGAAGAGGGGAAGGAAGGGGAGGGAAGAGAAGGTGTGAGAGAGGAATTCAGAGCACAATAAAACACTAAGGTTAAAAATAACAAAAGCCACCAGTCAGGCCTGGAAAAGAAGAAAAATATTTTCAAATTGCGAAGACTTACCATTTTCACTTTTTGAAAATACACATCAGGCTGTTGAAAAATGTGCTTTGACATCCCCCATCCCCACCCTAAAAAAAAAAAGAAGAAGAAGAAGAAAGAAATAGAAGTCTAGAAAGATGGCTCAGCACTTAAGAGCACATTCCTCTCAAGGACCTGAGTTCAATTCCCAGCATCCACACGGCAGCTTACAAGCATCTAATTCTGATCTCCAGGGATCAGATATTTTCTTCTGCCCTCCTCAGGCACTGTGCAAATGTATCATGCAGATATATATGCATAAAAAACACATAAAATAAATAAAATCTCAAAAAATTTACAAAAAAATAATGGAACCTTACTCTGCAGGCTAGAAGACCTGACTTCTGATCCTCAATATGCATATTAAAAAGCCAGGCATGACACCACGTGTCTGCAACCCCAGCACTGGAAGGCAGAAGCTGCTCCTGGGGATCATCAGCCAGCCTGTCTAACTAAAGCAGAGAGCTCTACGGTCGCTGAGACCCTGGCTCAAAACTAAAGTGAAGTGATTGAGGAAGACATCATGATGTCAACCCCTGGCCTTTATGTGTGTCCTCATGGGCGAGCAGACCTACATACAAACATGTACACGCATGTACCCAACCCAATACACACACACATACACACACACACACACACACATACACACACACACTGAAGAAAAAGATAACAAGGACTCAAGAAAAAGGATCAGAGACTCCCATGGTGGCAGCTGTTTGGTGTGACTAATATGGCTTATGTGAGAACTGTGAGAGTTGAGGAGGTTTCAAGGGACAAACTGACACATTGTATGTTATTGTCACATTTGGCTGGAAAGGATGGGATTTTAGTTGTGAGATACTGGTGTTTAGTTATAGAAACAAAGAAATGTAAGGAAATTTTAGGACGGGGCAGCTAGTTACAAAGAAAACAAACAGTTGTATCAAAGAAGGCACACTGAGAACACACCCTAACCCCAGCCAGGAATGGTGCACAGATGTGGGTAGCTACATGCCAAATGGTTTTACCAAGTATGATGAGTGGGGCTTTGTAGGAAGTGGAAGTGTGTGTGTATGTGTGTGTGTGTGTGTGTGTGTGTGTGTGTGTGTGTGTGTGTGTTCAGTTTCCAAAACTAAGGAAGGGGGGGGTTCAAATTTTAAAGTAGAGTTTTCAGGGCTCGAGTGCCTCGATGTGACCTCTCCAGAACAAACTGTTTAGATAATTATTTCAATAATTATATATTCACATATCTACACACACACACATGCACACGCACGCACATGCACACACACGCGTGTGCACACACACACACACACTTTGTAGGGAATTAAATAACACCTATCCAGCTTCATATTTTGTTATCTATCATGTGATCATCCATCACCCAAAGCCAATGAATGTGGCTAAGAAACAAGGGAGTGTAAGGTGTTGATGCAGACTCAAAAGCGCACTTGGCCCTCAGTGTCCCTCACTAGATAGGCCCTGTCTCTAGCCCTGCTTCTATGACTCCTTTGCTCATTTTCCTGGGTTGGTTTCTCATCTGTTAAACAAGGTGGTCACACTCTGAACTGTTCAATATTTCGAGCACTAACATGATGATCAAAATGCTTCTATCTGGTGCATGGGCTTCAAAAGCAGGGACACTGGGTACTGCTCTGAAAACGCACAGCGGAAGTTTCATCAGCAAAGCAAATAACCAGTGCGTAATGACTCCACTGGAGACATCCTTCTGCATATATTTAGGAATCTCTCTGTGTAGAGTGACTCAGAAGGCTGACGCTGATGCAAATGTTGGATGCAAAACTGTAAAATCTGGACAAGGAGGTCTTCCAATTAAGTTGGGAACAAGTGAAATCTCAGCCACTCACTACCAAACGAACATGCTCTCAGCAGCCTGCTCCCACCCTCCTTTTAAGTCACATGGTGCCGTTCTACTTGGACCCACTGAGCAACCACTA
>OU015746.1:74391584-74404746 GCA_907169655.1 Acomys percivali | reverse complement strand
CACACACACACACACACACACACACACACACACACACACACACACACGATGATTTCTGATTGGTTCACCCACAGTGAAATTGTGATGGGAACAATTCAAGGAAGTGCTAATTGAGAATTATATGTCATTCATTTACTTAACAAAGTAAACACGGCTAGTTTAGGTGCTAACACTGGCTGCTACGCGAGCCAGCAATAACTGTTCCATTCCTACAACTTCATCCCATGCACTTGAAAGTATCCAGAGGAAAAGCCTCTCTAGTATTTTTTTTTTCCATCATAAACTAATCTGAAGTCTCTTTCTTTATGTGTTGACTTAATGATTCTAATTCCACTTTATTCCTCTTGGGTATGATGACTACATGGTCTCTGGCTTCCATCCTTCCCTCTGGCTGTTCCAGAACCTTCCCTCTGGTACCTTCCCTTGAGCATTCAGAGTTCCAGCCTTGGGGAGCTCAGGGCTGGTGCTTTTCCCACCTTGCCTGAGCATCTCTGCCATAACCTCAGCTGCTTTGCGAAGCCAGGACTCTAGGCCAGAACTCTTCCCTGAGGGGTATGGCTACAAACATACAAAACAACTTTCTTTACACTTCTGGGAAAAACAAGGTCACAGGCAATCCGATCATCCAGGACACTCTTTCTCCTGAAACCCCAACTATCCTAATATAATAAATACAGTCAATAAAAATCTGATGAACTAAAATGCTAGCCAAGTAATTGTCTTGTTTAATTGAATATTTTAATTAACCAAGGCCCAACCACTTTGAAAAGTAAGTTACCAAATACCCCAACTTTGTATTGAGGCTTCATTTGTATTGAGTTTCATTTCCGACTATATATATCTATGCTGAATATACTTAGGTTTAGATTATACCATGGATTTAAGTCATATACAAATCTGGGATCACTCATTACTGTGTCTGAGACTCCCTTAGGATTTACTCATATGTCAATGTTAATTATCCACATCCAGTCCAGCAAAGATGCTGATTTCCAATGCCTCAGTGGTTAAGAACACTTGTTGATCTTGCAACAACCATCTGTAACTCCTGTCCCAGGAGATGCAACACCCACTTCTGACCTCAGGCAATAGGCATACACTTGGTTCCTAGACACATATGTAGGCAAAACACCCATACAAATAAAATCGTAAATAAAAAATTTTTGGAAAGGGAACAAATTTTAGAAAAAAAAAATCAACTTACAAGGAAAGACCTGTTACTAAGCCTATTGGAGTAAAATTTCATAATAGGTATAGATATAAAAAGTATGTAAGGAAGGTGGCAAAGATATGGAAAACATATAAAATGCAAGCTGCAAGAATAAATGGTTACCTGAAACAAGGGCTGTCACTATTGGTTTTGAGGAAAGTTCTAGAATAACATGTAGTCTGGCTGAAGTATTCCAACAAATCAAGGCAAGCTTTGAGACTGTGTCAGCAAGGAAAGAATAAAAAATAAAATAAACCACACATCTGCCTCCGTTGCACTCTCCCAGGCTCCCTTGCTGCCCTTCTTCTGAGCTCCCCTCTAGGCTCCATCTGTTTGTCTAGCAGCATCAAGGTCCCTCTGCCTTCGCGGCTGGCAGGTTGGTACACTGAGAAGTTTCTCGAGGTTTCCACAATGTTCAAAACCCTGCAAACGTTCATTGCTTCCTGGTTTCTCAGAAGCTAAGCCTGCGTTCACAGAGTAATCACAGGGGACTGAGGAACTGTCTTCCTTGTCCTGCTTCTTTCTTCAGTTGTCTAAAGATTTCCAAAGCAAATGAAACCTTTGTTCTTGACTGACACATGGTGTTAATTCAGTGACTATTATGCACGCGGAACTGCTGCACACTCTCAAACTACTCCATGTTCATGATTAGTAGACGTAGGGTTTTCTTTTATTGTTGTTGTTTCTGTTTTTATGTTTTTGGTTTTTGGTTTTGTTTTGTTGTTGTTGTTGTGTGTTTTTTGGGGGGAGGGGTTGGTTCATTTTTGGTTTGTTTGCTTTGTTTTGTTTTGTTTTCAGTTTGTTCAGGTAAGGGATCTCTACCTCACTGTGTTGGCACCTCACTGTGTTGGCTCCTCACGATCACAGGCCGTGCTACAGACTCTCTTTGTAAACTTTGTAAACCCTCAAGGCAGGAAGGTGGCCAGGTACCTCCCCCCTCCCCAACACACACACACCTCTGAGGAGCTAAGGCAGTCAGGCCCCTTCCTCCTGACTTCCCTAACAGCCATTTTCTAATGGCTGTAACTGCCTTTCCCAACCCCAAGGCAGGAGAGTGCTCAAATAACTCCCTACAAGGAAAGGAAAATCCCACCAATCCCTGAGCTCCTCCAAGCCCAGGACTTGGAATCCCTCCAATCCTCACCTTGGAAATCTCCTCCCTGAAAAGCTCCACCCAGTAAGAAATCCTATATACACTCTGCCTACTGTTCAGTTCCCTGCTATCTTCTCCTGGGAACAGAGGCAGCCACCCCTGGATTTGTCCCTCTGAACCCTGGCTTCATCCTTCCCAATAAATATCTTTTATGAGATTTGCTGTGTGGTGTGACTCTCTCATCTGAAGAAGCCAAGAAGCAAAGAAATAAAGAAATGAAGTGTTGGGTGTCAGACCCAGACAAGCAACTGAGGTACCTTTTCAACCAAGGCAGACCTGACCTCCAGGTTCTCCCAGGGTCCCTGGGCCCCTACCTGCTGCAGGGCATGGCTGGCATACCCTGCCCTCTACCCTAAACTCCTCAGCCCAGGGGCAGGGCTTCACTGCCTCCAGAGGCCCTTTGCTATATAATCCAGACATTTTGGTCCCCTCACCCTTCTTCTTTCTCTTCTTCTTCTCCCCCCCCACCTGCATGTGTCCTCCCCACCCCCCACCCCGTCTCTGCCACTCCCCCTGCATGGTGGCCAAGAGCTGCTCCCAATAAACCTGCATTTATATAATTTAACTAGTCTTACATTAGCTCATTTCACCACCTTCAATAAGGTTTATCAGGAAGAAGCGAAGCTGGGCTGAGCTCCTGAGCTCAGCTGGGGATACCCTCCCCTGGGGACTGCTGACTGAAGAAGAGGAGCCCCTAAAGGAAGCTGTTACACTGTAGCAGGCCAGCTCAGCCAAGGAGTCCCTGTCCTGGAAGCTACCCTTCCTCTGCTGAGGAGCCTTCCTCACAGAGCTGTGTGGTTCTTGGGTTCTGGTGTCTCAGAATACCCGTCCACTGTGCCACTGTCCCGCCTCAGAGCTGTGTCGTGCCTGGTCTCCCAAGTTCCAGGGTACCTTTCCGTCTGAGCAGGAATGTCAACACACTGGGTTCTATTTTGTTGAGCAGTTAGAAATACTTAATCAAATCAAACAAAATAAACCATTTCATTTATAAAGATAATATTCTTATTTCATCTTCCTCAGTGCTTCTTCTCTAATTGAAAAAAAAAATGAGGGTCTTTATAGATGTATGATAGGTGAGGTTAGCTCTGTGGGAAGCCTCTAAAATCTCCATGTGTCTGAAAAAGGCATTGGCTTAATGAAAGTTCATGTTTATGGTTATCTGAAGTGATAATGGCATCTCAACCATAAATCAGAGAAACCAAACATCTCATTTAGAAATAATAAAATTTAATAGACAAGAAAACATTAGCACAGGGAACACAACAGTCAAGAGCTGCCCCCTCCATTCAACAGCAGTAAGAGTTGTGTCGTTTTGTGTTGTTAATTGCTGTACATTTAAAACTCTTTAAAAGGAACATGTTGGCATTAAAAAAATATTGCCACAACACATATAAAAACTTCAGCACTGCAGACATCACACAAAGTAGCAAAACAGAGAGTGGGTCCAGAGTCTTCTGGAAATCTCTTCCTGCGGTAACTCACCAGCTCACTCAACGTTACAGTTCAGACAAAATGAGCATCTTTAAAAGGAAACCTTATAAATATATAAATCCAAACCACAGAACCTCTTAAATATTGTATTTACTCAAAGTACAAAGAGAATTCTAGAAACTGCATCCACAATACCACCTAAAACTAGGGTTTCTGGAATCATAAATGTATTTAGCTCTAAGTAGGGGTTTACATTTCATTGGACCACATCCCACATATATTTTCCCATTACATGTACCTTGGGCACACATGTTCTGAAAGCCAGTAGTTATACAACTAAAATAAATCTCCTACTCTAGGTAAGTACCCATCTTTCCCTAAATAGGGAGATTGGAATTAGCCCCCTGCAACTATTTCACACAATAAATATTTCACCACAAACAAGTTAACAACATCTTGGTAAAGCCCTTCGCTAAGCATTATGGGTATTGTATTGTTAAGTCATCAGTAATGAGTCTCAGAGACTAAGAATCATTCTCTCCTTTTTCTGCCTAGTTTCTGTGAGCATTCTATCCTCCATCTAAAACCTGCTAAACAAGTTATCCCCATAAATATATACATTCAACACCACCCTCACCCCACCCCCGCTGCATAAAAAGGAGACCATACTTAAGCCGCGTAGCCTTACGTCGTTATGGAAAATAAATATAAGGACTCAAATCTATGCCCAAACTGACTGAATAGCAGGCCACCACAAGTGAGCTGCACTCGGCCCCCTCCATGTCACCCCAGTAACATGCCTCTTTAAGCAAGGCAGCAGCTTGACACGACTTCACCTTCTCCTTTGCCTGGACTTCCATAGGACATAAACCTGAACTCAAGTACAACTCAGCAGAACACTTGGGCTGTCACTGCCTAAGGCTAGGGCAGCTGGTAGCCTGTGGCTGGGTTTTCACCAGCACAGGTTCCCCCAGAGTGTTGCAGCAATCAGCAAAGTCAGCCCTAATCAGATTTCCAAAACAAAGAGAGGAAAAGGAAACCTTCATAAACTGATAACAACTAATTTAAATGGAACTTTGTTCAGGATAAGGGATGGGGCTGACGAAGGAATGTGGTTAGAAATCAAACAGAACCAAAATGCCTTAAGGAATTACTTCAGAGAATATTTCCACATGAAAAAAAAAAAAAAAACTGCTCAGATCTTCCCAGAGAGGCCTGGGAGAAAAACCACACATGGAGAAAAAGGCCTGTGTTGAAGATAAACGGCCACGCCCTGGCGTGAAGCCTACTTCCATGCTAACTTCCCAGAGTCACCTGTCTTCTATAGCAACGTGCCACAGTGGGAGATCTGCAGGAAAGCGTCCAAGGTGATAAGATGGAGGGACCCTGGGGCAGGCGCGACTGCGCAGAAGAGAGAAGGATCTGAGAGGGAGCAGCAGATCTCAGAGAAGCATGACCTTGATAGAGAAAGCACCTGAGGATGAGTAGGGGTCCCAGTGTCGGGAGAATGGGGGGCACACCCATGCATTTTAGAGCGGTCTGCCTCTGACATCTACCTACCATCATGCCTGCCTTTTTACAAGGACCCTGCCACAGTGTAACACAACTTGCCTGGTACCTGTCTGAAAACACTCTCTGGGCCCCTGCCTATGCATCCGGACATCTCACAGCTAGCAGAGGCCCAGGAAAGTTAAGCACACACAGCTTTGCTTCTTGTCTAACCCCTATGTGAAAGTGAACTTTTTTTTTCTTTTCTTTCTTTTTTTTTTTTTAAATTTTCAGAATCCAGGAAAACCCATCAAGCCAACATCTGGAGAGAAAATGGACCACAGACGTATTGGCCACGGGCTTTGTTGAGGCTGTAGACACTAATAGAGAATACAAAAGAAAGCAAATAGGTATAAACATCATTTGAACGTAGCCATATGTGCTGAATGTCCTATTTTGCATCTTGATTAAGAAGGAAGTGCCATACAGTCCAGAAATTCATGACAAACACATTGGCAAAACCCATAGACCATAAGTATGACAAGACTAGAGGGGACAAGGCTAACAAAGACCACACCGAGGGTGACTTTCTTAGACACCAGTAAGTAGATCCCTAAGGGCAAGGAACTGAAGTACAGCAGACCCAGAAGCCACACCAACACCCGGATGGACGTCTGAAAGAGCAGGGAGGTGCAGTTCCACACCGTCCAGTTGTGGGACACTGTGGTGACAGAGTCGAAACTTGCCGGCCTGTAGAATTCTACCACAGGGGTGGAGCTGAGCGAGGGGGAGCTCTCCCTCTGCACCTCCATGATTGTGATAACCAAGCAGTTGGAGGACGTGTGGGAAGGACTGACAAGGGAAGCCAGCCTCTTGGGGGTAAGCAGCAGCTCAGTGGGGTTCTCAGGCAGACACTTCTTCCCTTTGCTTCCACAAGTCAAGTTTATAAGGATGTTATTGTCATCGGGGAGGCTGCTAACCTCGTCATCTGGCAGGCAGGTCTCGAACCTGCAGAAGGGACAGACGATGACACCTTGGGGAGAGTCCCCAAAGTCTAGGATCTTGTAAAGGCATTTGGCACAAACCCTGTGACAACACTCCAGAACCTTGGGCTTCCTCTGTTTCAGGTTGTACCGATTGTAACAGATCTTACACTCAAGCTCATCTGAGACCTGAGACTCCACAGGCTCCTCCAGCGGCTGGCTGGCCATCTTGAATTATGAATGCAATCTTTTGTAGTTGTGCCTGGCTAAGGAGTGACTTGGGTTACAGAGTCCCTGTGAACATCACATCATCCGAGGCAGGCAACGGGGCTGGGAGGGCAGGAAAAGAAGGGAGAGAATCCAGAAGTCTTTCTAACATTGTTAGCTCCTCTGTCTCTGGTGCATATTTTTGAAAGGCCACCTGAAGGATCTGCAAAGAAAAACAAAAAAACAAAAGCAAACAGATTATAATGGAGCAAGCAGATCACTGAAAAGGTGTTTTGGAGAACTGCTTCATTGCATTTTTCTCAGCTCCAAGGATCAGGAGCAACAAACCTAACTAATAAAACCTCTTCTTCTTTCACCTTTCTGGCCCTAGGGACAGACAGCTATCACGTCCCGCTTCGGTCTACAACCATCCTAAGAAGAGATTAAGTCCTAATGTATGTGAAGTGCACTGGGGTATACCTCAGTACCACGTGCTTAGCAACAAGGTCTGTGTAGCTGGGACAGACTATCTCTTTGAAATTTGTATCAAATTGTGGCCTCTTTGAAACACTGGACTCATTCGCAGTACCATTATAGAAAACAGCTAAGTACCTTCCACAATGCTTACAAGCATAGCTGAGAGTCTTCTCATTGTTGCTTGCTTGCTTGTTTGTTTGTTTGTTTGTTTGTTTGTGACAATGTTACCGTATAGCTCAGGCTGGCCCCAAACTCATTGCATAGCCCAAGCTAACACTGAACTCAGCAACCCCCTGACTCAGACTCATGAATGTGGAGATTTGGGGCCATGTCCCCACCATGTCAGCTTCCCAGGGAAAGTCTAAAGGACAAGCATTAGGGCCTTTTTTTTCTCAGGAAGCATTTTGCTGGAGACTGGAGTGTTGGTAAGTGAGGCAGATGGTTTTCCCTTCTTTATCTATTTTGCAAATGCCGTCCGTGTTTGACTATTTGATTCCAATTTTTGTTTCAATGCCAGTCTTGTGCACACACATCTACACAAAGTAGAATAAAACACAAAGTTTCTGACATAAGCACTAGAAACACGTCCAGTTCCTAACAGAGAGAAGCAAGCATGGGAAACACAATTACACACTCCCCCCGCCCCATAAACACAGGAAAAGTCATCCCCGCACCCCCCTCCCCCGCCGAGTGGCTATCGGGAAATATTCACCATTCACCACATACTGTGTGTCATGAAAATTCTCCCTCAATGCTAAGTAGAAGGTGCAGCGCAACCTGCAGGCCTGATGCTAGCAACAGTGACATTGCCGGCGCTGGCTCTGAACAAAGGACAGAAGGCTTATTCATACGCACTGTGGGTCACCTGTGGTCAGTCTCAGTGACCGAGAGCAGCAGTGTCTCCGGACCATTCATTCCCATTACCTTCAATATGTGTGATATTTGGGGGGAGTAGATCTGTGAGTCACTGAGCACACTCCTCCGAGCAGTAATAGCAGGAGGCAGTCACAGTGTTTCTGAAGAGAGACAGCAACTGTCTGCAATTGAAAATTTGCTGTGGAGCACATCACCCTTAAGGGAAGGAGCAGGGAAGAGCCAAATTAAACTTGGGCAGTTTTAAAAATCAAGGGTACATACCATCTTCCTTCTTATTTGTGAATTTTGCTAATTTTCAAATGACTTATTTCATGTGACTGTATAATAGGCATCGGTGGCAGGAAGTGTGCTTGTGACAACATCGATCAATGGACTCCTTGGTTACGAGGCAAAAATTATAGATAGCCTTTTTCATCTCTATTCAAAATTGGTCTCTAGGAATTTTCTGTCCTGTGTGGAGTTTGGGGATCAAATGTGTGTTTATTCTGTAAATGAGCAGGAGCTTTGAGGCTTCTGAACCAGCGTGAACAACAGTCAAATGTGTTCTTTAAACGTTGCTTAAAACTCAGTGGCAGTTCTATAGCCTGCCATGCTGTTTCAAAGCTGGCTCTTTCAGGCCCTGCCGTGATGACACAGGAGAGGGAGAGCAGGCCCTGCCCTGAGGACAAGGGAGCAGGCCCTGATCCAGGCCTCTGAGTGAACCTCACCTAGACATCTACCCCATGCATGACCTGCCGGAACACATGAAGGGGCCGGACCTGCAGATTCAAAGATTAAGAATCTCCTTGACACACAGCAACTACGGGATATCCAACAACAGCCCCAGTGAGGATCTGGTAATGACAGTGTAGGCCTCCAACCAGCCCCATGACTCACAGCAATGAATATTTGAAAGTAAACATATGTGGACAAAAGGCTATACTGCGTGATACACTACAGCTTCTGGGACAAGAGTTTTTGTTTGTCCGTTTGTTTATTTTACTGGGGGTAGGAGACAGATTTTGGTGCACGACGTGTAAATCATAGACATTCAATAAAGGTATATATTTTTTAAAAGCTGGCTCTTTAACCACTTTCCCACTTGTCTTATGGTTACTATCCAATTCAAACTTTCCGTTTCTTCTTGGGTCAAATTTGGACACATGTCTGAGTCTACTTCATCTGGGTTCTTATTTGAAGGAATTTTATTCATTGCTGTCTTACATTATCCTTGTACCTCCAAATATGTCCCTTTCTCACTTATGCTTGTTTATTCTTTGTTGCTTTTCTAACCACACACAGAGATTTCTTTATACCAATTTTATTGTGTTTATCAAAGAATTAGCTATATAATGTATCTATCTTACTGGGTTTGTTTCCTCCATTTCAGCTTCCTCCCCCCGCCCCCAGATTGTTTTCTCAAATTTACTTTTGTTTACTTTTTTCCTTCTTTATCCTCATTTTAGAATAAAAACACACTCTATTTTCATTTCAATGATAAAGGTATGTCAAGACTGTGACTTCCCACTGCTCATGCTCTTGAAGCTTCTGTGGGCTTTTAGATGACTTGACCTTCCTACTGTTGCTGTTTGTAGCCAGGGCCTCACCACGTAGCCCTGGTTGGCGTGGAACTCACTATGTAGCTCAGGCTAGCCTCCAGGACACTGCCTCCTCCAGCACTGGAGTTAAAGGTGTGCATCACCAGGCCTAGTCCACTTGACTTTTGAGTTATTGTTTGATACAAACGTTATTTCAATTGTATCATGTATCAGTAGTAAGAAAAAATTACCTTCATTTATTTATTTCTATTAATGGATTATGATTAAAGATGAGAACTTCGAAGACTCTCTCCCTTTGAATTTATTGTTCTTTGTAGCCAAGCATGCTCAACTTTTCTAAGACTTCAGGAAATAAATGTTCTGTATTAGAGAGACATCCGATCCAGCATAGCTATTAAACATAACTTTGTATCTATCACTTATCTTCACGGTAGATATGAGATTATGGAGGAGACAAATGAACAGGATTTATTAAAGTGCCTGGCAGAATGATATTTGTATTTATAGCAGCTTTGTTTACAGGGTCCATGGTACATTACTTTATATGCTAGTTTTACTTGCCTTATTCAGAGACTCCTCCTCTTTATCCTTAAGAACATCATTCCTTAACTTGCTGGTGCCTGGACCTCAAGCACTGCTTGTCTAACCCTGACATGGCTCGCTCCACTGACCATTTACCTGGGATCGCTACCTAGTCAGTCTGCCATTTTCAACTTTGATCACTTAATTCCAAGTGTTTCCTAAAAACAATACAGTGTGTGTGTGTGTGTGTGTGTGTGTGTGTGTGATAGAAAGTGTGTGTGAGTGAGAGAGAGAGAGAGTGTGTGTGTGTGTGTGTGTGATAGAAAGTGTGTGTGAGTGAGAGGGTGTGTGTGTGTGATAGAAAGTGTGTGTGAGTGAGAGAGAGAGAGTGTGTGTGTGTGTGTGTGATAGAAAGTGTGTGTGAGTGAGTGAGAGAGAGAGAGAGAGAGAGAGAGAGAGAGAGAGAGAGAGAGAGTGTGTGTGTGTGTGTGGTACCTAAGACCTTGCACATGCTGGACAAATGTTCTACTACTAAGCCACTGCCCAGGACCCACTTTTTGTAACACTTTCTTTTGACATAGGACTTCACTACATTGCTCAAGCTGGCCTTTAACTCACCTGTAGCCAGACCAATCCTACACTCACAACGCCTTCAGCACCAGCTGCCCAAACAGCTGTTACCACATGCTGGCACCACTAAGCCCATTTTGGGATTTGCCTTTTAACTCATTCAAACAGTCTCAAAATAAAAAGAAAAAGAAAAAAAAAGAAAAAAGAAAAGAAATAAAACATATTACTTTAATTCATGTATTTGTATGTACCCATCTATACGTAAGTATAAACATGAAACAATAGTTTTTAAAAGACAAGATTATGAGTTCAGGAGATGGGTGTGTGAGAAGGAGGACACAGAAGAAGTTAAAAGGAGAGCAAGGGGTGAGAAGAGTGTAGATAGGTATTCCTATATCAAGTTTCAAAAAATAAATTACAAGAAAATGAGCCCAGATATAACCCCATGGTGTAATGGTTATCACTCTGGACTTCGAATCCAGGGATCTGAGTTCAAATCTCAGTGGGATCTGTATTTCCTTCCTGTGATCTTCCTCACCGTGAGGGCCCTGGTGAGCAGGCTGGTTCTTTGTACTCTTCTCTTGGATGAATAATAAGATCCCTAAATTCTTACAAATTTTAATCCCAGGAGGGAGATGAGTGGGTGCCGCTGTGCAGTGTGTTTAGCTGCTGCTGTTTCCCTGCAGGCCCTGGGCAGACTCCTCCAGCCCAGGCTCTGGTGCCAAGGGTGAGACACCTTGCAGCTAGCCAACACTTCTTCACAGAAGGCCATTTGCTCTCTGACCGGAAGCTGCATAGAGATTGCTCTTTGGCATCCAACAGCTCGGGAATGAGCAGCGGTGCCTTGAATCACCTCCTAGAACGTGCTTCTTGTATTTGTCTGATTATTTCCTGTGGCTCTCACATTACACACATGTTCTCTCAGGAGTCCCGTTCCATTAAACTTTGGTTCTGGGCTTCAGATCCCCCTACTTGACCAACTGGATAGACTATGGATTCTCTCAAGGACAATCACCACGTCTGTCCTGCAACTCATCGGCTGGATTGTCTGAGGGGAAAGTCGCACATCTCATCCCCTGAACATCTTTCTATCTGCGCTTACATCTCCCTCTGTGCACTCACTCTTCTTGTCTGTCTCCAGCTGCCACTCTGTGTTGTAGACTGCCCCTCCTCTGGCTGCAGTGACACCCTGCTCACATGGTACGTGACTGGGTTCCCGGTGTGACTGTTGTGGGACCCAAGCGCCTGTAGTCCTGTGAGTGATGGGAAATGGCCTCCACCCTGGGACCATGGGGATACTGGTGCAGGCATGGGGTACAGCCAAGTGACAGGAGGGAGCCTTCCTTTTCCAAAGCCTGGGAGACAAGGGAGAATGCAGCCCAGCTGTTTGTGACTCCTTTGTCTTTTGCAGAGTGTATACACAGAGAGAGAGAGAGAGAGACAGAGACAGAGAGACAGACAGACAGAGACAGACAGAGACAGAGACACAGAGGAGAGGGGTGATTTTCAATCCTCCTCCTAAAAGCCCTCCGTCTCCCAGGCTCCTCACATATCAGTGTACCCCTCTTCTCCTACGGTACCATCAGGCTCCGTCTTTAATGCCAGCCCAGCCCAGAGAGAAAGCCAGTATCCGTGCCTGACTCTTCACCTTCAGCTATCACAGGCTTATAGCTGCACCTGAATTTGGAGCTCTAACTCCAAGACGGGCTTGAGGGAGCAGGGGCAGACATGGCTGAGGGCAGGATGATGGCAAGCTGCTCTAGCTTGCTGCCTCCAGGTTCTTTACCATCTATAATTCCTGGGAAGTCTCTTTCACAAGTGTTGATCTGTATGGGGAATTGTGATAAAAGCTGAATTTGTAGAGAACATTGGTGATGCCAACCATGCTTCCCATAACATACAGGTATGTAATAAACTGATTTCCATTCCTCGTTCATAACTTATCTCTAAAATTCACATTTTCTAAATGTTCTATACTTTCTTTTATTTTTCCTCCTTGACAGCAGACTATTTGATGCCCAAGAATCTTTTTGCTGTTTTTCACTTGGCTATCTTTCTTTTTAATTTTATTTATTTTTTATTTTATGTTCATTAATGTCTTGCCTGCATGTGTATCAGTGTGAAGGTGTCAAAATTCCTGGAGCTGGAATTACAGACAGTTGTGAGTTGCCATGTGGGTGCTAGGGATTTAACCTGGGTCTTCTGGAAGAGCAGTTAGTGCTCTTACCCCACTGAGCCATCTCTCCAGCCCTGTGGTATCTTTCTTAATATTTTTTCAAGTTTTACATTGGAGTTCAAATAGTTATATTACTATATGCCAGTTAGACTAAAAGGCCATTAGATAGAGTTCTCCATGTTTTTCCTTTTTGAAAAAGTATATAATTTTTATAATTTGGACAGTTTGCAGACTAGGAAATAGCACACAAGCATGAGGCCTGATGTCAGGTCCTCAGCTCCTACATAAAAAGTCAAATGCAGAACTGTCCCTGTAATCTCAGCCCTAGAAGGGTGGAGACAGGAGGATTCCCAGGACTTGTGGACAAGTTCATCCAAGCTCAATTGGTGAACTTCAGTTCAGATTCAGTGGGACCCTGTCTCACACAGCTAAATGGAAAGACACCCGATATGACCTCTGGCTTCTATACCATAACAACCCAAATACACACATACCACACCCACCCACATACACACACACACCCCACACACA
>OU015746.1:74373246-74386584 GCA_907169655.1 Acomys percivali | reverse complement strand
ACATACACACATACCACATACACACCACACACCACACACATACACACACACACACACACCCCTTTAGACTGCTCGGAATCTTTTCTATTTGGAGCTTCCTTCCTAGATTTCCATTATTTAACTTTTCTATGCCAAATTCTAAATGAATTCATAGTAGATAAATCATCTTGCCAAATAGTATTTACCCTGACCCTTATTCTGCAAGTTCTCCACAGCAATTCTCCACAGTGCTGACAAACACCCTCTACAGCATAGTGTTAAGTCATCAACAGGTAGAGGAAGCTGTTTCCTCACCCTTTACTCAACAGGCATGGGGCGTCCATCCCAATAGTCTGAAAGTGAAGTGGCCCCATGGGGGTTCAGAACCTGACCTCATGGTGCCTCACACTTCTGCCCTTGTCTCTTGCAGCCTCGAGCTTACAGGAGAAGAAACTCAAGTTAGACTCCTGAAAATCAGAAGCCACGGAAGCCCAAACAAAACCTAGCAGCAAAACCAGTCAACAAGACCATCACAGACCACCCAGCACCAACTTTTCTTCTGGGGCCAATCACATCATTTGAATGCATGGCCCCAAGAAAGACCTGGTGAAACATCACCTCACACACTTAATATAATATGCTGAGTCATGAGCAAAGAACATTCTGGTTGCTTGAAGCCATTCTATTTTCAAAGTTGTGTGTTTTATGACAACAGATAGTCACAATATGCTAAACAATTTCCAAATTAATCAAAAGTCAATTTCTATCTAATCGAGGTATCTTCTTTCACTTAGCAATGGATACCATTCCTGCCTGTAAACTCTGAAGTTCCGTGAGTTGTAGCCATTGTGAATCTTACATTGGAAATGATTAGCCAAAATATAGCTTCTATGTATTCTTCTGGACATAAGCCTTCATTGTTCTTATTGTAACAATGCTCACTAATTAAGAGAGTCCCTCTAAAGAACCCAAACATTTTAGAGACACCAAACAAGCTCCCCAATACTAATGGGCAAGTGCAAGTCCAAAGGTACATGAACACCCATGGGAGGTAAACCTCTTGCCGAGACGACAGAGGTTCAAATGCAACAGAGCACATGGGAGAGTGAGACCAATATGATCACATTGCTTACTCTTCCCCGGCTCTGCTCTGTGCTATTTGTGTTATCCACTGTCCAACGGCTTTAATTGACAGGCCATGGGGTGAGTTCTGTTCCTTAAAATTATCCCAAGTACCAGGTTTCATGAAGCCTGAGGTTTGCTCACGAAGGTCATCAGCCATCTGAACTTGGCATTAGTGGGATACATCACCCCCCCATATGAAACCACAACTACAAAGTTCCCCCTCATTTCCTGGATACTTATCCATCCTGGAGAATAACTATCACTGGCTCTGCCAGGAGATGATGAAACAATATATTTCAAATGGATGCAAGTGCTGTGTTTGTTATCTGTGGCTGCTGTTGGTGGTGAGGGCTGATGGCTTGCTCCTCTCCAAAAAAAATGTAGCATCACTCTTTAAACATTTTCATTTCTAAAGAATTAGCTTTCATGACATCCTAAGTTCTTTGACTAATATCGCTATCCCTCTGCACATAGCAGGGCAGAGTATTGGTTTTTAATCTAAGCTATTAATAAATCATACAGAGCTGACTTCTCCTTGATGCCATCTCTCGACTTCATAAAGTCATATGCTCCTAATCCTATTATGTATGGTATTTGAGCCTCAAATTAAGCTTAAGCCACGGATTTGTGACCTACCCCCAAGAAAGTGCAGTTGGATGCTGACTCCAGGTCAGGGCTTGAATCATCTGATTGGGGAGCATCAATGTCTATGCATCAGCCTCTGACATCAGTCCTAATGTATTGTTTTAACTGAAAATACCAGATTGTCCTACTTTACCAATAAAGACTTAGGAGCCAGATGTTGTGCTGAAAAACTTGCTAGCTCAAAGAGGCAGAGAAAGCACTTCCTACTCAGCTCATGTCCCAATGGAGAAGGCCCAAAAAGGCTCACTAGCTCAGCTGACAGCCCAGGAGGAAAGGGCCAAAAAGCCCCAAGGCCAAAGGCTTGCTAGCCCAAGGCCCAAAAAGCCAAAGGCCAAGGAGCTGAGGAGCTCAAGAGCTAGAGAGCTAAAGAACCAAAGACCCCTTTTATGCTCTGTCTTAGATACTCCTCAACTCAAAGTTCCTTCTACCCTTTAATCCTTGTCATCTGGTTTCTTGTTCCGCCTCTTGACCTAGGGTTAACTTTATTAAACCTTGTGTACAGAAAACTCTTGGATTAGAGGTGAATGTTAGGGCAGAGGCACACCATGATCCCCTATTTACAATAAACAGGAAGTGCTTGGATTAAAGGTGTGTGTTAGGGCTCAATCCCAAGAAACAGGGATTTAAAGGTCAACTTCAGGGATCACAATGGGGTCAAAGATCCCATAACACTAACGATCAGAGGTCTCTCATAAGGAACATTAGTGGCATGCAACTCTGTACAGATGACCACCTCAGAGCTTGCTATGAGTTTCCATCTCATAAACAATCTTTCCTCAACAGCAACAAGATCCGACTTGGAAAATCTAAAAGAATAGACTCAGCCGATGCTAACCACTCATTCCTGAAAGATCAACAGCTGCTGCCTCTAGAAGAATTTAACCTGTAGTACTGTAACACCCTGATGATTGCCTAGCAACAGACGGAGAGTTCCAGAAAGCCTCCTACAAAGACTAAAACTTTAACGTCAACACTCACCCAAGACCAGACCAATTTAATATGATGGAGAGACATCATCTACCATTGGGAAGTACCAAGTAATTGAATATCTGTGCTGCTGGGTCTGAGAAATTCCATAGGTCAAGCTGCCTAGCAAGTCAAATCAGAAAGGTCTGGGTTCAAGTGACAGGCCCAGTATTAATATATAAAGAAGAGGGAGATTAAAGAAGACAGCCAGCAATGGTGAGCTATGATCTGTCCCCTATAAACTCCATCTCCTGGCCCAAAGCTCCACCTGAATTCCCAGAGGCCTGCTGCCACCAGGGACTACCAGGTGACCCTTCCCCAACAATTCCCTACCTGCCTTGTGTTATTTCCCCACAAACCCAGCAGCTGTGAGCCTGCCCTGTCACCTGTGCACCCTATTCCTGGCCCACAGCTCAGCCTACATCCCTGGAGGCCTGATACCATCAGGACACACAGGTGAGACCCCTATGCCCCAGCCCCCTGCCTCTGGGTCCTCCTGGGTAAGCCCAGCAGTGGAAAGCTACACCCTGCTCCCTGTGTATTCTATCCCCAGTCCACAGCTCTACCTGCATCCCCAGGGGCTTGCTGCCATCAGGGACCACCAGGTGAGACCTGTACTCCTGCCCCACTCATTGCCCACTGATTCCCCCTAAAACACTCCCAACAGAAGTAAAATGAACCTGCTCTCCAGTATTTCATTTTCTGGCTCACAACATGGCCTGCATTATCAGAGGCATGCCAATAACAGAGACAACCAGATGGCTAAAGGCCAGCATAAGAACACAATCAACAAGAGCCAGGACAATATGGCACCACCAGAATCCCCCTAGCTTACTACAACAAGCCAAGGATAGTCTAACACAGCTGAAGCAAAGAAAATGACCTTAAATCCAATCTTATGAAGATAAAAGAGGCCTTTAAAGAGGAAATTAATAAATCCCTTAAATAAATACAGGAAAATACAAACAGGTGAAGAAAATGAATAAAACAGTTTAAGACCTGAAAATGTAAATAGAAGCAATAAAGAAAACACAAACTGAGGGATTCCTGGAGATGGAAAACCTAGGTAAGAAAACAGAAACTACATCACCAACAGAATACAAGAGATGGAAGAGAGAATCTCAGGCGCAAAAGGTATGATAGAAGAAATTGATACATTGGTCAAAGAAAATGTCAAATCTAAAAAGCTTCTAAAACAAAACAGGAGATTTGGGACACTATGAAAAGACCAAACCTACTAATTATAGGAATAGAAGAAGGAAAAGATTCCGAGCTCAAAGGCCCAGAAAATATTTTCAACAAAATCATAGAAGAAATTTTCCCTAACCTAAAGAAAGATGCCTATAAATGTACAGGAAGCTTACAGAACACCAGATAGATTGGACCAAAAAAGAAAACCATTACACCACATAATAATCAAAACACTAAATGTACAGAACAAAGAAAGAATATTCAAAGTCACAAGGGGGAAAAGCCAAGTAACATACAAAGGCAGACCTATTATTATTACATTAGACTTCTCAACAGAGACTCTAAAAGCCAGAAGGGCCTGGACAGGTGTCTTGCAGGTACAACTCTCAAACAGAGTACCAACAGTTCAGGCAATAAGATCAACAATTAATAAATGGGACCTCATGAAACTGAAAATCTTCTGTAAGACAAAGGACACAGTCAACAGGACAAAATGGCAGCCTGCAAAATGAGAAAAGATCTTCACCAATCCTACATCTGACAGAGGGCTAATATCCAAAATATATAAAGAACTCAAGAAATTAAATGCTTACAAACCAATATCCCAATTAAAATGGAGTACAGAGATAAAAAGAGAAGTCTCAACAGAAGAATCTTTAGTGGCCAAGAAGCACTTAAAGAAATGCTTAACATCCTTGGTCACCAGGGAAATGCAAATCTAAATGACTCTGAGATTCCATTTTACACCTATCAGAATGGCTAAGATCAAAAACTCAAGTGACAGAGCATGCTGGCAAGGATGTGGAGCAAGGGGAACACTCCTCCATTGCTGGTTGGAGTGCAAACTTTGAAAACTAATCTGGCAGTTTCTCAGAAAATTGGGAATAGTTTTACCTCAAGACCCTGCTATACCACTCCTGGGCATATACCCAAAAGACACTCCATCACACCACAAGGACATTTGCTCAACTATGTTCATAGCAGCTTTATTTGTAATAGCCAGAAAGTAGAAACAGCCTACATATCCCTCAACATCTGGATAAAGAAGCTGTGGTACATTTATACAATGGAATACTACTCAGCTATTAAAAACAAGGATGTCATGAAATTTTACAGGCAAATAGATGGAAATAGAAATGATCACCCTGAGTGAGGTAGCCCAGGCCCCAAAAGACACCATGGTTTGCACTCATAAGTAGCTATTAACTATAAAGTACAGGATAGCCATTATATAAGCCACAGACTCAAAAAAGCAAGTAACAAGAGGACCCAAGGGAGGATTGTTAAATTTCACTCATAAGGTTCCCCTTCTGAGTAATAGACATCTGAAGTAGATGGAGGGAGAGAACTGGGTGAGAGAGGAGACCGGGTGAGGGATCAGGTGTGGAGAAGACGGGGCCTGGGAGAGAAAAATGAAACTGGCAGAGGGTAAGGGCATCCCTGGCATAGGGGAGGCTCCAGGAGTCTATGGTGGCTACCCTAGCTGAGACTCCTAGCAGTGAGGGATATGGAGCCTTAAGTGGCCACCTCTTGTAGCCAGGCAGAACTTCCAATGTAGAGAGAGGAACACCACCCCACACACAAAATCTTTGACCCAGCCAACCAATGGCTGTCCCAACTTGAGTCAAATGCCATGAGAGAAAATGACACTATTAATAATATTCTGCTATACTTGTAGACGGGAGGCAAGCATAACTGTCATCTGAGTGGCTCCACCCAGCAGCTGATGAAAACACATGCAAAGAGCCACAGCCAAACATGAGGCAGAGCTCAGGGAATCTTATGGAAGAGAGGAAGGAAGGAACGAAAGAGCCAGAGAGGTCAAGGTTACCACAAGAAAACCTGCAAAATCAACTAACCCGGACCCATAGGGGCTCACAGAGACTGAACCACCAAACAGAGAGCATCCATGAGATGGATCTAGGCCTCTACACATATATGTAATAGATGTACAGTTTGGTCCTTATGTGGGACCGCTAACAGCAGGAGCAGTGCTGCCTCTGATTCTGTGGCCTGCCTTCGGATTCCTTTCCCCTAACTGGACAGCCCCGTCTAGTTAGAAACTGGGCATATGGGGAGGGGAAGTGAGATGGGAGGGAGGGACTGTGAGGAAGTGAAAGAGGGGAACTACCTACTGGGATGTAAATTAATTAATTAATTGAAAATATTTTACCTTCTTGAAGCAACCATCTGTAGAATTCTCTTATATAACAGTAAAAGAGCCCCCACAGAATGTGAAATGCATTAAACGCCATGATGTAGTGAGAATTTTGGCTTCTTTAAAAACACAGAAATGTTACGGGAATGTGTTTTTATTTTAATCTCAGGTGTGGGATATGGGACTGTGTCAGATTATCCACAGCAGCTGACTATGGTTTGCCTTGTGCTGTGGTAGGGGGAAGTGGAATTTTGTGGATTCTTGAGAGAACACATTAATGCTAGAACCCTGAGACAGGCAGTGGCTGTTGCTCCTTCTCCTCCTCCTCTTTCTGCTGCTGCTGCTGCTGCTGCTGCTGCTGCTGCTGCTGCTGCTGCTGCTACTGCTGCTGCTGTTGCTATGGTACTGGTTGCTGGTTGCTGTTTGTAGCTGTTGGTTGCTGTTATTCAAGTGGTCATGAGTAAAGAGATAAATAGAAAAAATTGAAGATCCTGACAGCAAAGATCAACCCTGCCCCCCAAGAAACTTGATGCCCCTAATCAGAAGGAAGTGTTCCAATGATATCAACACCCCTTTTCCCTCTAACCTCCTACCTAGTGTTGAGAAGTTGGAAGGGTAGTAAAGGGTATACATGAAAGAATCCAATAAAGTAGCCAAAAGGCAAGCTACACCATAGAGAAAAAAAAGCATAGCCAGTGTCAACCCTTGATGCATATATACACAGACACAAACACACACACACACATACATGCATGTGAGTATGTGTGTGTGTGTGTGTGTATAGCCCTCACATACAGATGCAAACTCACAGCTACCACTACACATACACATGCAGAAAAACTATGCAAAAGTACTAGAAATTTAAATTATACACATTGATTATTTTTAAAGCACTTTAATATTGTATATAATAGTAGGAAGAATATGCACTGAACTCAGTATTAGAAGAAGTGCGGGCCCACTTGTAAGTAAAGCATAACTTACCATTCTTGCAGAGAACATGTGAAACAAAGAGGAGAAAGCCTAGTAAAAGAACATATGTTGGTGGTGATGAGTGAAACTGTGCTTGCTAGGATAAGAAATAATGTAAGTTGTCTACATGAACATAAGGATAGGCATAACGTAAAATGAGCGACATAACCCAATACGTCGCTGGCTAAAAAGAGGTACAACTTCTCCCAACATAGTTAGGATATATAAGATGAGTACAAGGCCACTTCAGGTTAGCTGAAGTGATGTTTACCAACTAAGATCACGCCACTGTGCTGATCAAGTTGGATACAGCTCCCCAAGTCCAAAGACCTATCGGAGATTAGACCAGACCGGGGCCCAGACCTAGAGAAGGAAGCCCCTTGTGGACCACTCAGCGCACCAGGCCACATGGCTAGCCTTACCCGTGAAGCCATCAACCAGGCTACAGCTGTACTCAGCAGACTAGGTATCGGGTGTTGGAGTGAAGTGTGATGACTGTGTGACTAATAAAGCATCTGTGAAATCTCAATACTCATCTCTTTGAGGTTCTTCCTTTCTTCTACCATTGACAATTCTGGTACACTGTTCCATGCGTGATGAATGGAGACGCAGAAGTGGTCTGAATGAGAATGATCTCCAGCCCCACCCTCTCTCTCTCTCTCTCTCTCTCTCTCTCTCTCTCTCTCTCTCTCTCTCTCTCTCTCTCTCTCTGTGTGTGTGTGTGTGTGTGTGTGTGTGTGTGTGTGTCTGTCTGTCTGTCTGTCTGTCTGTCTCTTTTTCTGCCTCCTACTTTTGGAATAGTATTTAAGCTCTCAGCTACTGTTCCAGGACCATACCTGACTGCTTGCTGCCATGACTCAGCAAAAATGTGACAATCTAATTAATGCAGTGCTTCAATTAACACGGGACAAAAATTCTCTGAAAAGAAAAAAAATACTCCCTAAACTCCAGTATATCTAATATTTGCCTCCCCTAAGATGACAGGAAGAAAAAGAAATACACAGCATTAAATTGTATTGAATTCATTTGCCCCAAATGGCTTTTCTCAGTTGTCCTTTTAGAGTCGATTCCAATGAATGTGTCACTTTGCAGCAGAGCCACATAATGTGGCGGTATTGATTGACACACATTCATTCAACTGTGAAGGCGAGGATAAAGTAAACACTGTAATTTTTTTAATGGAACAAAAAATGATACTTGTATAAAAAAAGACTCAGGGAAAAAGATATTTTATTGAGGTTAAATCATTTTAACATGTGACTGACATAACAGATGCTCTCTTCCCAAAAGGCAAGGCCGAAGAAAAAAAGAAAAGAAGAAAAAAGAAAAAAGAAAAAAACAAACCCCTTTTCTCTCATCAGCTCAGGAAATAAACAATGGTTTGAGCTAAGCTTTTTAAGTTAAAAGAAAATTTCTTCCTATTTTTATAGCTTGGAGTAAACAACTCCACTATTGGCATCTTCTGACGACCAGGATTAGTCAGGAAATATATTCTCTGAAGCAAATGAAACTTACAAGCTTTGCTATGCGCTGAGGCACCTGGAGCGATAGCTCAGCCCTACAGCCTGGACTCACACCCAAAAGATGAATTGAGATGCAGCAGGTGGGGGTGAGGTAGGTAGTGAGTGTCCTGAAACAGGACCACTGGGCACCTCACACCAGGTGCCTTCTGGAAACCATATCCTTATCAGTGTTATCAGTCGATGAGCACCCTAGAGTGCACTCTCACTAATCTAGATAGATGGTCCAGTGAGTCACTTGTGTGGCCTCTTCGTGTCCTCAAGGGACACTGTCAGCATGAGATAGATGAGGCTGAAGACAGCCCAACCTGGCAGACTGCTGTATAGTTTTTTCTATACTTGGCAGGAACATACTTTAAAATGACTAAGTGTTTAATATAATAATTTATAAACTCCAATAATGAAGTCATTTATCATTACCAAGTATGATGTACTGTTGCTGTAGGGTAAAGTACTTGTTTTATTTTGTTATTTTGTACTGTACTGTTATTTTGAAACGGGGTCTTACCATATAGTCCAGGTCGGCCTCAAACTGTCAATTTTCATGCCACCAAGTCCTGTATGTCACAACCCCAAGCTGTGCAGTACTATTTCATTTCTGGCAACATAGGGAGTTTGCTGACACCAGCATCATCACAAACATGGGTCATGCTTTGTTTAGACATTAGGATAGCTTAGCATGTCACTAGGAAATAGAAATTTCCCAGGTTTATTAGCATCTTATGGGACCTCTATGGTATATATTGTCATTGCTGACCAAGACATAATATTTATTTTATGGAGGGAGGGACATGAAGGTGTACACACATGCCACAGAGCAAGTATGGAAGTCAGAGGCAACTTGCAAGGGCTCAGTTGTCTTAATCTGCCATGTGGGTTCCAGGATCAAACTTGGTTTGTCAGGGTTGGCAGCAAATACCTTTACTGACTGTACCACTATCCCCAAGATGCCACTTTCCACAATGTCTAACTATAGTCTAATGAGAAAGATGGCCAGCAATTATTAGGCCAAATTAGAGACAGCACAGAAGATGATTTTCCTTAATGGAAGAGAGACATCTTCTTGGAAACCTTTAAACCTATATTTAAAATGGGTTTTTGTCATTGATCCACTAGCAACCAGGACTATAGGAGTGACATGAATGTCCTTAAACAGAAGTTTGAAACACACACTCTTTTCTTGGCTTTTATTTTTAGGTGTGCAAATCATACACATTTTACACTCATCAATAAACATAAAAATGAAGACAACAGAGCTGGAATTCAAAAGTCATCAACACCGGGGGAAAGAACTGAAACCAGGAATGTGAGGCTAGTGGGAGTGAGGGAAGCGTGTAGAGGACGTGTGCAAGTGATGCTGAGGACTCAGGCCAGGAAGTGAGCTGAGCCATGATGAGGAAGCTGACAGCATGAGTTGGGGGAGAAAGAAAAGTAAAAGCAAGCTAGATGGGAAAAGAAAGTCACATCTCAACCCAAGGAAAGATGGGGAACCTTGGAGGCATGAGAGCGTAGACAGTCACAGGGAGACACAGACATCGAGGACAAGACAGTCTGCAGAGGGATTAGCACTTTGGCCAAGGAAGAGAGCAAGTGTCCATGATAAATCTGACCAGACACCATAACGAAGAAGAGAGATGAGGAGGGCACTAGAACAGTCTGCTGAGTTAAATGAGCTATGGATGATAAATCAAGAGAGAGCCTTTTCATACGAATGATCATAGACTTGGGCTCTTAGAAACAGCAGTCTTTTCCACTTGACACTAACATAGAACCAAAGGTCATTAAGTCAAATGGAAGACAGCAAGCCAACTAAACAGAACAGCATCATGAAATTCGAAGTGTCAGTGTTATGTAATAGTGACATGTGTGATAACAGGGTTTTAAAACTGGATAAAACTACGAGGGGGAAAAATCAATTTCCTCCATTTGGAAAACATATTTTTATGACCTAATGAAATTGAAACTGTAGCACCATTGATTTTAGGGCCTCAGACAGGGACTGCTGATTTATTCTATAAAAACAGTATAACTGCAATGAGGAGATCCTCCTGCCAGAGAGTACACAGTGTCTGGGAAGACTGAAGCGTTAGCTATGTCCGAAAGCTGCAGTGTCGGGATGAAACTTACACAACCCAGTCCATCACCCTTGGAAGATCACCGCTCAGAATGAAGCTCATTCTGAAAATGGACAAGCAAAGTCAACGGCTCAATAATCCATTCTCCCCCCTACCCCCACCCCTCTCCTTTGCACAGTTTGCTTTCTGTGTTTCCTTAATGTAACCTAATTAAGTGCTGAGGATTCTACCTCAGAGGGATGGGCAATGGCTCCTCACACAGCATGAGGACCTGAGTTAAACCACTAGAACACACACACATGTACACATAGAGAGAGACAGAGACAGAGACAGAGACAGAGAGACAGAAAGAGAGAGACAGAGACAGAGAGAGTCAAGACAGTACATGCCTGTAAACCCAGCTCTGGTGGACTCTTGAGGCTCCCTAGCCTGCCAGTCTATCCAAATCAGAGAGCTCCAGATTGAGTGACCAGACCCAGTCTCAAAATATAAGGAAAGGAACAATAAAGGAAAACACCTCATAGTGACAAAACTCTGACTTCTGCATAGGCATGGGCACTCCTCACACACACAATTATGTACACACATAAACTCTGGCCTCCAAATAGATGTGTGCACTCACACACGCACACACAAACCATGTACACACACAACCACATAGAAAACAAGAGAAAGTGGCAGAATTATGATATCCTGCACACTTTACTAACTTGCTTGATTAGATGAGACAGCACAGCAGTGCCATGGGGCTGCTGCTGAGGGTGTTTGCAAGCCCATCTGGGCCATTTCCTCCACCCAGTGCCTTTCAGGGGCAGACACTGTATGACCCTCAAAACCAAGACTTTGACTACCTGATACTTCCTAGAAGTTTCCCAGTACCTGTCCCAGGTGACAATTATCTGGTTGCTCACACCATAGGTACAAAGCAGGTGGAGAAGCGAGTCACACACAAACCTGGACCATGACACCTGTGCTAACTGTAGGGTCCCACAGGAAAAAGAGAAACAAGTTATCACCTTCCTACTGACACCAGGCAATGGGACGTGTGTGCTGCTGCCTCGGAAGTCTCCTAGCTAAGACACTAAAAGTCTATCAAGCCTTCATTTCTAGTTTCCCAGGGAAGGAAGAGACGGTAGGAAGGCAGATTAAATTATGCCAGAGGTAACAGAGGGTTAAAGTTCAGAATAGAGTGTATTCCACATGACGAAGGACCTGATTTTCTCAGTTCAACAAAATGTAAGGGGGAAACAAGAAAGGAGAAACAGATGGGTCGAGAGACCTCTGTGAGATAACCCACTAAATAAATACGTAGCCCTTGTTTGAACTCTGACTCTGACCCACTAAGTTGGGGGTAAAGGGACGTTTACAAGACAATCAAGGACATGTGAACAGTGGTCTTACATTTGATGAGGTCAGGAATTATGTTGTTTTCTAGGGTGGTGATGGTATTTTTTTTTTTTTAACCCGTGTCATCTCTTTGTTTTACGAAAGCATACTACAGTATTCTCAGATGAAATAATATGACATCTGGTCTTTGTCTCAGATAAATGAAGCAAGATTGGCCATATGTTGATCATTGTTGAGGCTCCGTGGTTAGGATAAAGGGATTCATTATACCATTTTCTCTACTTTTGAATATATTTAAAATTATTCATCATAAAAAGATAAAAATAAAAGCCATTAGCAAGGCTTTCTGCCTGCTCTCCAACACTTGTGTTCCTGGATGCTGTCTTTATCCCTGCTTCTTCCTCTGCCCATTTGCCATGTATATTCTTATCGGTGAACAAAATATTTATAGACTACTTTGGACAACATGAGCCCTAGGCTAGGTGCTAGCAATGACCCTAACCTTCAAGAGATGAATGGGAGAGGAGGGGGGCTGTGGAGGGGGAGGATAGATATGGGGGGGGGGATGACTCATTATTACAGCTCTTGAAGGAATTCCTACAGGACCAGGAGCACCTAAAGGGGCTGAGGGGACACAAAAAGTAGTTGACACCACTGGTGCTCCTTGATCACTCCCCATTACTGGTGCTCCTTGATCACTCCTCATCACCAGTGCTCCTCCATCACTCCTCATCACTGGTGCTCCTTGGTCACTCCCCATCATTGGTGCCTCTTCATCACTCCCCATCACCAGTGCTCCTTCATCACTCCCCATCACCAGTGCTCCTTCATCACTCCCCCATAACAGTTGGAGACAGCGTGCTGAATCTCACCTGAGTTTCTATTTTCTCTTTCTCTCTTAAAGAGAAATCTCCCTTTCCCTCCTATGGCCTGTGCCCTGACAGTGAAACAGGTCTCTTCCTCACTCATTCCCCACTGGGGGCCCATGACTGCTGTGGAGCTCCAGTCTCTCACAGACACACAGGTGCATGCCTGTGAGCTTCCTTTGCTTACTCCTAAGGCTGCACGGAAGAAGGGCGACACATTGCCTCCATACCACAGGATCTACCAGTGCTACCTGAATGAAAGTAGCAGCAAACAGGCCGAGAAAAACATCAAAACGATACTCAGGGTGTAGCCATAGAATGGGACGGGGAGAAAAACCAGAGGAAGAAAGGGGTAGCAGCTTGCTGGCTACCACCAAAAATGGTTCAACCAATAAGTTGACTAGACTTTGAGTCCCTAGATAGCATAGAGTTTTTAGGCAGACATCTTTAAAAGGCTCATTTGTTTGGGGCTGGTGAGGTAGCTTAGCCGAGTG
>OU015746.1:74358875-74373236 GCA_907169655.1 Acomys percivali | reverse complement strand
ACACACACACACACACACACACACACACACGATTCATATGGTCTTTTTCTACGTTAGTTCTTTTGGGGTGGTTGTCATACTTTTGTCTAACCTAGTCTGAGGGGCAGGCACAGCAGTGTTCTGGTAGATTCTGACAGCAGGGATTGAAGGAGGAAGCTCTGCTGAGCCAGCTGTCCAGGCCATTGGGAACACTGATGGGTTACCTTGCAGCCCCCAAAGTGACTGCAGTCACGACAGAATTCTTGGAAAGAACACCCAGTCAACACTGTGCCTATTTAGTCCAGATAAATACACTGCCCCCATCCCCACCAGACTGGGGCGCAGTAATTTAGCTCCCTCTAATGAACAGGCTTTGGGTTCCTGAGTAAGCCACTTGGGTAAATCATTTTGCCTTTCTGGGCCACAGCTTCTCACTGAGAAAGTGAGACTTTGTACTTGATAGCTGCAGGCTTCCACGCTTCCAATGTCAGGGTTCTGTGAGCTTGCTTGTAGCTCATGTGGTAGCGAGAGCAAGCCCAGCCTAAGAAAGAATAGCAATGGTGCCTCCTTTTTGGTCTTTTTGCTCTGAATCCTGCACAGTAAATGGTTTCTTAGTGGTAACTACCATTGATAGAAATTACTTCTAAGGAAAACCAATAACCATGAGACAGCATTAAACCTCCTGCTGAAGACCAGAAAATGGTGATTCTACTCCCACTAGTCACTCTCTAGGACCCTGAATGTGTCATTTAAACATTTGAGCTTGCTTCCCTTGCTGAGAACCTGTAGACAGTGCTAACCCTGCCAGCTGTGGGAAGAAAAAAATCAAAACAGTAGATACATTGTGCCTGGATCTAGGCATAAATGCATTACAGTATGCCTGACAGCTACTCCACTTCTACTTTTTCCCTGGATTTTCATTTAAAACCACTATTGCCCTGTCTGCTACCCTTGACCCACTCTGAGAAGGCCCCTCTGAGCCTATCTTCTCACTAGACCTCAGTGAACCACAACTTCAGCATAACCCGCTTCGCCCACGTACACTCCAACTCATGCAAACACCGGCACCTTTTCTATTAGTTCAAGGCCATGTCCTCATCCCTTAAAATGCCTGCCTGAGGGAGGCAATGCTGTCAAAACAGCTGACTGCTGTACAGCCCGCACCTGTTGGTAAGTCCCTACTGTTGCCTTTCTAAACGTTTTGGGGTTGTTTGTTTGTTTAACGAGCAATTATAAAATCTTCCCTCACCCTCTTTTTAGGTTAGAAACTACAGCTCAGTGGTAGAATGCTTGACTAGCATTTGTGAAGAACTGGGTTCTGTACACACACACACACACACACACACACACACACACACACACACACACACACACACGAAAACCGAACAAAACCCATGGCTGAGCTACGGATCATCTATGCCAGAGCAACATCTTTCAAGAGCCCACCTCTGCGCAGCTCACACACCTACAGCTAAGGTTCTCTGGTCTCCCCGTTCTCCTCAGTGAGCAGCTTACTCTATTTGCAAAACTACCTTTGCCCAAAGGCAGGAGAAGTTTATCTCTCCTCCAGATGAGTACCAATTAAAGCCCAGATCTGCGGACCACAGAGGCTTTCCTTAGCACCCTGCAGAACCTCTCTTTGCCCGGCTCCAGCATTTAAAAGGCTTTGCCTAAGTGGAGAAGCAGGATCAATCTGAGCCATGGTGTTTCCTTCTAAGAGTCCTAAAAGGCAAAACAAAACAGGCTGGAGATGCAGAAGATGCAGCACGTACAAGGTTAAAACATTAACCAAAACTTCGGGAGGATCTACAGAACTAGGCAGAGATATGACAGAGTTTAGCAAGGAGAGAAGGCCCCTAAAACACCTCTGGTTTTCAGCTGAAAAGCTACACTCCATGAATAAAACAAAGCCAAAGTAAAATACTCCTTCAAAAGACTTAAATGTGGAATTAAATCCTTTTAATCCGTGTCTGAATCAAAATGACCCCTAACTTATCATTCGGAAGGAAATCCAATGTCTCCTGAAGACCAGTGACATCGAACGCCTCTGCAGTGCTCTCAGGTGCCTCCTGGTGTCCTCTCAACAACCCTGTCTGCACAGTGAGTTCCAGGACAGCCAAAGCTATAAGAGAAGCTCTGTCTGAAAACAAACAAAGTCCAAACTTGTCCAGGTGTGGTGGTACATCTGCAGTCACAGCAGCAGGGAGCTAAGGCAGAAGAATCACAGGTCTGATGTCAGCCTGGGTCACACACAAAAACCTTTCTCCACAGGAAGAAAGAAGAGAGAAGAAGGGAGAGAGAGAGAGAAAGGGACAGAGGAAGGAAGGGAGAGAGAGAAGGAGAGAGAAGGAAAGAGGGGGAAAGGAAGAGGGGGAAGGAAGAGCAGGGGACAGAGAAAGGGAAGAAAGGAAGAAGGGAGAGAGAGAGGGGGAGAGAAAGAGAGAAAAGAGAGAACAAAACCATATGATCAAATGACCAAGGAAGCTGACAATCAAAATACCTGGAGCGGGGATGGGGGTGGGGGGATGGAGGAATGGGGGTGGGGGGGCATGGGAGTGGGGTGAGGGATGTGAGGATGGGGGGTGAGGGTGAGGGGTGGGGGGTGGGGGGGTCAGGGGGGATGGCAGATGCTGACATTATCAGACATGGACCCTGAAAGAACTTTGACACATTCAAGAAAAAGATGACAAGTGCAGAATGTCAACAGAGAATTGGAATCTGTTTTTTAAAAGAAAAAAGAGAGAACTGAATAAAAAAATCACAGCATTCGAAAACATATTACCTAAAACAGGTTGTCCTTGGCACACCAGAGTAAGGCAGTTAGAAAGCTTCTTATCACAAAGCAATTATAAGCCTAGTCAGGCCTGTCAAGGACAGCGGGCTAGAGATGTGGTTCATGGGAGGCAGTGTGTCTGTGTCTCACAGCATGGTAGAGGCCCTGGGCTCACTCCTCAGTCACAGAAAAGATTGTTTCAGAACTCTGGAAAGTTCACAGAGAGCAGAGCAGTAAATAGGCTTGCTCACCTATACTTACTGAGCTCTAAGTCAGCGGTGATCTGCCAGGGCTGCTCCCATGAAGCCCCAGGGCTGCTCCCATGAAGCCATGGTCCCCAGCCTCCCATGTGACATTCAGCCACAGGTAACAGGTCACCAGAACCAGCAGCTTCAATGCCACTGACAATGAAGTTTTTGTGATATAAAGGGTCAGAGAGATGATGGAGTTAGCCATAGGCCACCCTAATACTGCAATCCTATTTGAGCAGGTCACACATTAATCAGACACTGCTCTAGATGTTAAGACTGTCAAAGGAGGTTTGAAATCTCCTTAGGCAGCCAGGGTGCGCCAGACAGTGGACATATGGAAAGCAGAAGCCAGAGTGGGTCCAAGCCACTCACATATGCAAGGCAAATGAAGTCTGAGCAGAAGCATAGAGAACGCGTAAGTGTGCTCAGCTCCCCAGCTCACGTTCTGATACATTCACAGAGAGACAGAGACTGCATGACTTCAGGCCTTTGACTATACCCTCTTAGCAGATGGGGAAGATCCATAGGCAGCCTGGCTTTAATTTCTTTTTTTTTTTTAATGAGGAAAATAACTGAGCAGAGACACCAACAGCTCATCATTATGGGAAGATAGACTTCAAATTTTAGGACCGAGCTGGGGAGAAGGCTCAGGAAGTAAAGGTGCTTGCTGCTAAGCCTGAGGACCAGAGTTCAATCCCTGGGTCTCACATGGTGGACAGAGATAACCAACTCCCGCAGCTTGTCCTTTAACTTCCTGATGTTTGTTGTAGCCCACCCCAACTCTACCCTCACAAACCGTCAACAAACTGGAAAGTACTTTAAAAATCCTTCATAGGGAACTAAATCACCATATAGAGTTTTTCAAATATATATGTCCCATTAAGGCTGAGCTCTGCACCTTGACACTTGTGGGGTTTTGTGTCTCTATCACCACTTACTGTAGAAATAAGCTTCTGTGATGAGGGATGAGAAGTTCATTAGTATATGGGTATAATGAATTAGTAACTACTTTAATACTATGTCCATTTAACAGAATAACAGCAGTAAGATTGGCCCATAGGGCTTGTGACTTATTAAGCCACAGGCTCTTAACTCCATCATGATACCGGGTATAAGTTTTATCTTGTGGAGCAGACCTTAACTGCAACCAGAAAGTAGTTGGTTACTCCCTTAATATTCATACCACTACTGCACCAATGGCTGTTTCTTGCCAGGCCAATAGTTACTGTAGTTCTCAGGGTAAATAGCTGTATAAGATTAGTGATCACTTTTCTTCCCAGATAGCAGAAGGTGCTATGGCACCTTCTAGCATCATGAAAAATGGCCAGTAAGGATAAATCATCCAGATCAGTTCTAGTTCAATTTCTCCATGTTTTGTGACTCAAGTATGTGATATTTTAACAACAGAGCCTTGTTGTCATGTTCTGGGGAATACCCGAGACCATTACAAACAGTCTGTGATGATGGCTGGGGGTCCAGTGGGGCATCATTGGCCAACAATTCCAAAAGAAGTAACTCATTCTTGGCAATAGGCTTCTTCCTTGTTAGCCTGAGATGTCTAGTAAGGGCACTGTTGCCTATCATAGGGCAACTTCATGCACACGCGCGTGTGTGTGTGTGTGTGTGTGTGTGTGTGTGTGTGTGTGTGTAAGCACTGTAGAAGCAGTAGGTTTTCATATGATTTTTTCAAAACGTCTTTAGCGTTGTTTGTCCCTCTCTGCATTTCTCCTTCTATCCTGTCCTCTGATCCCCACCCCCATCACCCCCATTTAATGCTTTTGTACCATTACCCCCTTTTGCCCTTTATACAAAGTTGTTTTTTAATCTCTGTTTCTTAAACCTCTCTCCTTGTGGCCCCCACTGATTTGCTGACTTCTGTCAGTATTTTCAAGCACACATCTGAAGATTCAAAGCTAACATCAATAAACAAGAAAAAACATGCAACATTTATCTTTCCGGGTCTGGGACTTCACTCAGAATGATTGTTTCCAACTATACACATCTACCTGCAAATTTCATCATTCTGTTTTTCTTACCAGCTGAGTCATGTACCACTCAAAATCACTAGTCTTCAATAATAAGAAAAAGATAAAATATGAAAAGAAACAGAGAAGTAGGACCAGACTCAGTTAAAGTAGAATAAAAACTATGAGTTTCAGCCAGGTGTGGTGGCACACACCTTTAATCCCTGTACTCAGGAGACAAAAGCAAGCAGATCCCTGAGTCCAACGCCAGCCTGGTCTGCAAAGCAAGTTCCAGGGCAGCCAGGGCTAAACAGAGAAACCCTGCCTTGAAAAAAAAAAGCAAACAAAACTGCCAATCTCTCAAGAGATTGGACTTAGTAAAGTTTTCATAAAAGTATTAAAATACATTTATAGGACCTTTTTTAAAAGTTTAAACAAAAGTGTGATAGCAATGATTGAACTAACAACAACAACAAAACTTAATAAAGAGCAGCTATTTAAAAGAACTAAAGCAAAATCGAGGAACTGAAAAAATAATAACTGAAACAAAAAAGTCAGCAGTGGTACTCAATAGGACATTTTTGGCAGCAAAATAATTAACAACAGTAATGTAAAGAAATACCATCTAGTGGGGAAGCGGGAGGGAGGGAGGAATGGGAAGATACAAGGGATGGGCTAATAATTGAGATGTAATATGAATAAATTAATAAAATATTTCAGAAAGTTCTTACTGAAAACAAAAGAAAGAAAGAAAAGAAAAGAAATACCATCCAATGCCAGGCACAGTGGTGCACACCTTTAATCCCAGAACTTGGGAGGAAGAGGCAGGAAGATCTCTGTGAGTTTGAGGCCAGCCTGGCCTATATAGAGAGACAGTTCCTGGACATCAAGGACTGCATAAACAGATCCTATTTCCAAAAATAATGCTATCCAAACTGAAGAATAGAGAGAAAAAAAAATTTAAAGAAAGAAATCTAGCTAGCTTGAGAGCTGAAGGGAGAAAAAATGATTATGAAAAGAATTTTAATACATATTACCTGATAAATTCCCCCAAACTGATGTAAAAATAATTTATAAATCATAAAGATGAACACAGAGATATACACAAAGACATATAAGAGTGAAATTACTGAAAAACACAAAGAAAAATCTTGAGCAAGAAAAAAATTATCATAGAGATACAATGACTACTAAATGGTTGGAAGCATATTACTATAAATTAAAATATATATTTTAACCCCTACAGCAACCACTAAGAATATAACAAAGAAACAAAATAGATTATTAACATAGCCTCTAAAATCTGTAGACAACATAGAGGCAGGAAGTAAAAATAGTACAAAATAGATGAGAAATATATGGAACAGAAACAGCCGAATACCAGGCATAAAGTTTTATCAATGACTATATTAAGTGTGAATGAATTAAGCATTCCACTCAAAAGAGATTGTCCAACTAGAAAAAGGAACACAGTAAACTAAACCCAATCTACTAGAGGTACATTTTAGTTCTAACAGGCCAATGACATACCAAGCGAATGGTAAACATAGGAGCTGAAATGTCTACAGTAATGTCGAAATAAAACATGCTGTAGAAAAATGTGACTAAAGGCAAAAAGAACTTCTGTAACAATGAACCCATGACTACATAAAGAAGACACAATAATCACCAATGTATATGCAATTGATAACTGAACCTTAAAATGCAGAAAGCAATGTCTGACAAATTTGATTAAAAAAAAAAAAAGATACACTACAATGGTAAAGACTTCAATACCCCACTCTCAATACCTGACAGGATGCTTAGGCCAAAAATCAACAGACACTTAAAATATCAACCAAGTTGACCTGATGTTAGAAAACTGCTACTCAATGGCTGTAGATACATGAAACATTGTTTCAGGTAAAACATATGCTGGACCTCAACAGTCTCAAGAAATTTAAGTTTAAACTAACACAAAATAGCCAGGCCTAGTGGCACATACCTTTAATCCTAAGTACTTAGAAGGCAGAAGCAGGTAGATCTCTGTGAGTTCTAGGCCAGCCTGGTTACATAGAGAGTTCCAGGGCTACAAGAGAGACCCTGTCTCAAAAAGAAATTATCCAAAATATATTTTGTTATCACAATAGAATCACATTAGAGACTCATATCAGAAGAAATCTGAACAGATAACAAATGTCTGGGAATTAAGCAACACATTTTTCAAGGCCCAGGACTCAGAACTTTAAATGGAACTTTAAGTATACTTTTAACTGGATGAAAATACAATAAAGTTTAAGATATAAGGAAATGATACCCAGATAACATTGTGTAACTACAGTGCCTAATTAGGAAAGAGCAGCCTTAAGTCAGAAACCCAAGCATCAGCTTTGAGGAGGCAAGGGATAAACGCAATCCACAGGAAACCAAAGGAAAGGAATAATAAATACAGGGCAGGTGTCAATAGGTAGAAAACAGAAAATAGAAACCATAAAAGTGAAAGTTATAAAGAAAAACAAAACTCATAGACCAATGATCAGAGAATTAAAAAAAAAATACACTACTGTTTACAGAAATTAAATGGATAAAATGTACAATTTCCTAAAAACGCACAAGTTGAAAACCTTTTTTTAAAAGCCCTTTTACTGTGGTAGAGTATCTAAATAGACCTACAGAAAGAAAAAAGATGAACCAATAAGTGAAAATTTTTCCCCAAACAATTCCCATGCTCACATGCTTCTCTGGGGGGAAAAAACCTACCATGTATTTGAGGAGGAAACAAGACCGGCTCTTACAAAGTGCTTTCAGAATATAAAGAGCGAGCACTTCCAAAGCCACATGGAGATATCAAAGGAGATGTGCAGAACACTCTTCCTAAACAGGGACACAAAGGTTCTTTTAGAGAAGATTAAAAGCAAAATTTAGCACCACAGGAAAGGTAGAGCATCCTTTACAGATGGAACAAGTGAGATTTAACTCCGGAAAGCGATGTTAGTTTGAAACTGAAAACTCAGTTGATATGATAAACTGTTAACATGAAAAAGGGTGTGTACCACATTCGATACACACACAGGCAGCAATGCAGAGGAACCATAACTTCAAAACTCTCAAACTACATGCATGGCCACCCCCATCCCGACAATGAGCATCATGAAAAAGGGAGGCTAATACAATATTGTATACAATGCCCCAGACTAAATGCTTTCCCTTCAAGGTCAAGGGCAAAGTGAGGCTGTCTGCTTTTAACACTGAACAAGGGTACGGATGTCCTCGTGTCACTTCTAACGCAACACTGTGGGGAAAGCGGGGCAAGTGTGATAGGAAGAGAGAAAAGGGAAGTAAGGAAAGGAGGGGGCAGCAGGGAGGAGCAAGTGAGCAGGGGAAGTAGAACTTCCTTGATCTGAAGGTTACGAGGACTTCTTTAGACTGTAACAAGGAGTTCACAACCCCCCAGACTGTAAGTGAATAACCAGGGTTGCAAGGCGTAGGAATAAATACAAGAGTTAAATTCATGTCTGCATAATATGAAAAAAAAGTTCTAATTATTCAATACGCTACCTACCAGCAACAAATAATCTATAAAAATTAACAATGTCATTCACAACAGCATGAGAAGAATGAAAACGCAGTAAAAAGATCCAGAAAAAAAAGCCAGACCAATTAATACTGATGAGAATGTTGAGATCTAAATCGTGGAAAGACATTCCATATTCCAGAACTGCAAAACTGCGCTGTGAAAAGTCAGTTCTCCACAATCCACCCATGGAATCAACACAGACACTCTCAACATCTCAGTAGGAAATTTTTTATACAAATTAGTAAATTTATCTTAATATTTATATGGAAATGTATAGGATCTAGGATAACCAAAGAAATCTTTGAGTAAACCCTAAATTGGACAATTTACACTAACCAATTTCAATTTTTAATATAAAGTGATGACATGATACATGGTAAAGAAGGTTATGAGAATGGATGGACAGATGGTAAATTATATAGATGATCATTAATAGACAGGTGATGATAATAGGTGACAGATAAAATAGAGATAGAAGATAGATAGACAGACAGACAGACAGACAGACAGACAGATACATCTAAATTGAGAGCCTGGAAATGATTACAGATATGTACCACCATATTTATCTGTCAATTCATTTTTATAAAAGCACTAAGACAAGTGATGTCAGGATTATACTCTATTTGAGAAATACTACAGGAAAATGGTTCCATGCTTATATGCAAATAAATCTCAATAAGTAAAGACTACCTTAGCCCACCTGTAATAACAAACTGCAAATGGACTGTGGATGTGGACGCTTCAGTAACATTTGTAAAAGTTGTGGAAGGGAGTGCTTCTTTACCTCATTGCATCAAGTTCTTAGGTATAACACCAGATGAACCAATTACTGATTGGAGCTTAAGTTTAAACTTCTAAGTAGACAGTAAAGAAAATGACAAGACTAACCAGAGACTCGAGAAAACAACTGCAAGGCATATATCTAGCAAAGACCTTGTATCTAGGGAATATAAATTTTAAACAGTCAATATCAGCCAGCAAGATGGCACAGTATGTGAAGGCACTTGCTGCCAAGCCTGCCAACTGCATTTGATTCCTGGAACCTACATGGTGGAAGAAGAAAACTAACTTTTGCAATTTGGCCTCCAGCCTCCAGTCATGTACCAGTCCAGCACACACACACACACACACACACACACACACACACACACAAAGTAAGGAAAAATAAAATGTGCCAAACACTTGAACGGGCATTTCTTCAAACAAAACTTACAAGTGAAAAAAAAAAAACAAAACCCTTACAAGTGGCTAAAATAAGCATTAAAAATACAAGCAATATCACTAGCTCTTACACAGATAAAAATTAAGACACAAATTGAAGCCTGCCTATCAAGGGCTGGAGATGTGGCTCAGTGGCTATGAGCACTTGCTGTGAAAGCATGAATATGTAAGCTCAAGCCCTCAGAACCCACATAAGATGCAAACTCACACATCTGTAACCCCAGGGCCATGGGCTTGTTAGGGAAATGCGAGAACCGCTGGGTCTTGCTGGCTACCAACCTAGCTCCAGGTTAGAGAGAGACCCTCTGTCAAGCAAATAAGTCACGGATGGCTGTAGCAGGACACTCGGCCTCCTCTTCTGGCCTCTGCATGCACACACAGGCACCCTGGTCTGCACATGCACACGCACATATATCATACACCCATATAATAATGAGCAAATACGTTCAAAAATAAATCCACACACTCACTAGAGTGGCTGTGGTCAGTAGTTGTTGAAAAGGCTGTAAAGAAACTAAAAACTTCATACTCAGCCATTGGGAATATAAACTCGAGGCATAATTTGACAATATCTTAAAAAGTTTTACTTCTAGCATATGACCCAGGGTAGGAATTACCAAAGAAAAATTTAATGCATATCTATTCAGTGACTTACATGAGTAATAATGAAATTATTCTTCAAGGTATTGAATAACTAGAGACAATTTTCCCTAACTGATGAATGGTTGAACAGACTTCAGTATAGTTATACAAATAAAAACTTTAAGAGCAGAAGAAGAAGAATAAAACAATCTAAATTGCAATGGATACAAGTCTCAAAATTACTAACCTAAGTGAAAAAAGCTACATGCAAAAGACCACATATTGTATGTCAGTAGAAGAGGCAGTTGTAGGTCAATGGTGGACCACGTGAACAGATTCACAGAGTCCTAGGTTCAACCATTAATCCAGGGGTGGGAGTAATGGTAGGATGAGGTGAGAGCTGGGAACAGAGATGGTGTAATCACACAAAAGCATTCTGGGAATCTATAGAAATGTCCTCAAGCTAGATAGTGATAATGGTGCAGAACTCTATAAATTGAACTAATATCACTGAATTGGTTGCACAATGGCTATGCCATATGTCGTGGCATAAGAAGTCAGGCCTCCATAAACTGCAATGAATAAGAAACTGAAGAGAAAAATCAATCGGAGAGGAATTGTTGAAAAGATTCCATACCAAAGGCAAAATGGAAAATGACAATGGAAAATACAGAAGAGAGTTTGTGCCAAATAACACAAAGTGGAAAGGTCTGGCAGATGGGCATTCACACTTCCAGAAGGAGAGGAGGGACCCGGAACTAGGCACAGTACAGTTTGCTGAGATGACTGCCAAGTCTAGTCCACAGCTGACTCAAGAAGGTTTCCAGGATGCCCCAAGCAGGAGAAAGGAGGGAAATGTGCCTTGGGATACTCCAACGCAATGCTGCAAGCCAAAAATCAAGACAAGAGTATGCAGAGATGAAAAATGCATACACCTTCAGAGAGCCAACAATCAGCTGACAGCTGACTTTCCTATCAAGAAGGAAGGGAGGAGGAGGAGAGGAGAGGAGGATGAGGAGGAGGAGGGAGGAGTGGAGGATCAGGCAAAGAAATGATGACCAATGATGGACAATGAAGTTACATCTTTAAAACAGTTTTTAAAATGGCAGCCCAGAGTTTTATATGCACTAAAAACATGATTCAAAAACTAAGACAACAAGCCGGGCATGGTGGCATAGGCCTTTAATCCCAGCACTCAGGAGGCAGAGGCAGGCGGATCGATGTGAGTTCAAGGGCAGCCTGGTCTACAAAGGGAGTCCAGGACAGTCAAGGCTACACAGAGAAAGACTGTCTCAAAAAAAATATTCAAAACATAAAATTAGAAATATTATACAAATGAGTTCTTCCACTTAGTGAGAAGAGAACTCCAAGGGGAAACTCACATGCATGGATAAAAAGAAGTTACAAATAGAAGTAAATTTTAGCCGCAACAATAACACACCCTGTGGCTTTAGCCATCTATGGAGTTGACATGAGTGACAGAAACGAAGCAGAAGCGAGTTGGGCGTTCTGTAGGACTGAGGTACTGTAGGAGCACTGCAGCATTATGGGAAACCAAGAGAAGCATGGATGCTGGGGTCAGCCCCTGCACAATGGGAGAAAGAATAGAATAAGAAGACAGGCAGCTAATAAGTAAACATGGGGCAACCTGAATGATGCTTGATAAATCAAAAAGTACAAGGAAGGAAGGGGAACATAGCACTTGGATGACTGGAAATCAAGTGGATGGAAACTAAAATCCAGACATGCTATTGGTTGCTGTCAACATAAATGGACCATCAGGTGCTCTGAAAATTGCCTCAAGGGATAGATAAACAAACAAACAAACAAACAAACGATATGCTACTCATAAAAGAAACAGTAGTCAAAGAAGTCAAACAACAGAAAAATGCCACCCCATGAACAAAAGGAGGCAGGTGTGCACTGATCGAATGTAGAGACTTTTGAGTCAAGAACCATTAGAAGAACTAAAGACAGGCATTTCAGGACAGGAGTCCAACACACAAGAAATTGGTGAAAATATGTATATATCTAAAAATAGAGTATTGACCATGTATGTAAATGATGGGATGAAAAGAAATAGAGCCGGGCAGTGGTGGCACACTCCTTTAATCCCAGCACTCAGGAGGCAGAGGCAGGCAGATCTCTAGGTTCAAGGCCAGCCTAATCTACAAAGTGAATTCCAGGAAAGCCAGGGCTACACAGAGAAACCCTGGCTCAAAAAACAAGCAAAAGGAAGGAAGGAAGAAGGAAGGAAGGAAGGAAGAAAGGAAGGAAGGAAGGAAGGAAGAAAGGAAATAGACTAGACACATTCATTGTCACAGAGACTTCAAGTAAGAGATTTAGCGTAACTTTCTCAAAATTCACAGAATAATCAGACAAAAGATGTTTAGTTACATCAGAACCCAACAAGTAGATCCTCAGAGCACCCTCCAAAATATTAAAAATTAAACAGTTAATGAGCAAATAGCCTCTAGGACAAAAAGAAAAGCAGAATGGGCATTTTAAAACACACTGAGCTGCAAAAATAAAGACATGACATGAACACACAAGATTCTTCCAGATCCAGGCTCTGAAAGAAAGCACAGAGCTCTGAGTGCATAGGTGAGGAAGGGAAAGAGTCCAAAGGCCAGGTATACAACGTGCTTGCAAAGCTGGAGACAATGAGCCAGACATAGAAATTAACAAACCAGAAAACAGGAACACAGTAGCACAGGGGGAAAACAGATGAGAAAAATGGTCAAAATGGCCTCACTGAGAAAATATAAAAAGCTCCCATGCTAGACTGAACCAGGGCAAAGAAGGCACGGACTGACAGTGCCAGGGGTGAAAGGCAGCACCTGCCCCTCTGCTAAGCTTGAGAGGGTTTCATCGGCCACTTGTATGCAGAGGTTGGAAGAGTTAATCAAGTGGCCAAATCCCTTAGAAAGAAAAAATCAGCCACATGATTAAGGAGACACAGAATATCCAGCTAGAGAGATCACTCTCCCATATAAACCTTTCTTACCAAGAAAACTCCAGAACAATGGCTTCAATACTGATTTATTTCACACGTTTCGGAGAGAACTAAGACAAATTCTTTCTGAGAGAACTGGACTGAAAGAAAGCACACACCCCAGGTAATTGTATAAAAGCCACGCATCCTTCAAAGCCAAACAAGGCATGGCAGGGGTGAGGCATAAAAGGCTAATAATCTTCCCCCGACCTCCAGCCCCCACCCCCCGCCCCGCAGCAAACAAAACACATAAGTGATAGCAGACCAGCTGGGCTGATGACAGAGAACTGTGCCTTGCATCCTTTGCTTCCACTGTGGTTACCTACCACGTGGGCAACTGGAAAGAGAGCCAACCGTGTGATCATGGCAGTACATGCAGGAAGGCGTTGGCTAAAACTCAGCCCCTGCTCCCTGTTAGAATACTAATCAAATTAGAGACGAAAGGATCCGATCAAATCAGAACAGTACTTATGCAATGTCACACCTAAAAGACTCCATTTTCTCCTGAAATTGAGTATGAGAGAATCACATGCAGTAATCATTTCCACCTGAAATTGTAGCTGAGGCTCTAATGAGCACAAGGAGGCAACAAGAACTGAATAAATAAATAGGTGAGATAAGAAAAAATAAAACAAAACTCTAGATTCACTGTGCAAGATAAGACACACACACCACTATGCAAATGATTCTGGAACTATCCAAACTGAACAGTGAGTTAACAAAATCCCTGGAGTGAAGGCAAATTGACAAAAGCCTGTTGTATTTACACACACAAGCAAAGCAATTAGAAAGCACAACTTTTCCAGATGCGGAAAAAAGAATCAATGTAATGAAAAATGTGCAGGAATGCTTCGAAGAGAGATTAGAAAATCAGATTAGATGGAGAGCTGTGTTGGCTCCGTTAGGAAGAAGACATGACCATGCAAATGCAAAATCATCAAACAGGGCATCCATTCAGAGAAATGCCAACTGAAGCTTCACCTGGGGTAGGTGTGTGTGTGTGTGTGTGTGTGTGTGTGTGTGTGTGTGTGTGTGTG
>OU015746.1:74310627-74358865 GCA_907169655.1 Acomys percivali | reverse complement strand
TGTGTGTGTGTGTGTGTGTGTGTGTGTGTGTGTGTGTGTGTGTGTGTCTGTCTGTGCTTGTGTGTGTGTGTGCGCGAGTGCGCACGCGCGCTAACACGATGATTCTAAAATGTATATGTAAATGCTAGATATTAGAAATAGCTTAAAAGGGAACCAAAAACTTTATATGTGTAAACACTACCATCACCCTAATCCAACTTCACAACACACCCAAAAAATTAATTCCAAGCAGTTATAGATCCACGAACAAGTCAAGTCCAAAAACTTCTTGATAGCCCAGGAGAATATCTTTGAAACCTTGAGGCAGTCAGGAAGTTCTCAAGATACAGAAAACGCTGGCCCTAAAGGAAAGATTCATAAATTGGAACTAATAAATTAAGCATTTATATAATCTAAATAATTATAAAATTAAAAAGTCAGTGTATAAGAGAAAACGTTTGTAAGCATGTATCTTCAAATGAGAATTTCATAAAACTCATTCAAGACAAAACAAAACTGTTAAGGGGAAAAAAAAAAAACGTTCTTTAAAGAACAATCGAAATTTTAATGAGCATTCCATAGAAGAGATAATCCATATACATGAAAAAGTATTCAACATCGTTTATTGGGAAACCACAATGAGATGCCTACACTCTTTTCACTCTCCACTGTGATCAGCAGTCCAAAATGTGGATGTGGTGTGAGTGACAAACACACATACACACACACACACACACACACCACACACACACACACACACACACACACACACACACACACCACACACAGAGTTCTAGGCCTGCAGGTGGCACAACCACTTTGGTCAACTGTTCAACATCAAAGCTAAATTGTACCTGTGATCCATGACCCTTCCACTACTAACAGATGCTAAATCTATAGCATACATATCTGAGTGTAGGAATGTTCACAGACCTCACATGATGCTGCATGCCTTTAAGGCCAGAACTTGGTATACTGAGACCAAAAGGACCATGAGTTCAATGTCATCTTGGGTTCCATAATGGGACCCTGTCTCACATGTGTGTGTGTGTGTGTGTGTTGTGTGTGTGTGTGTATCATATATATGAGAGATATATACTTATGTGCACTATTTATAATAAAAAACTAGAACTACCAAATGTGCATCATAGATTCTGAAAATGGTGCTATGCACATATGAAACAGTATGCAGAGATGATTCTATTTGTAAAAGCTCTAAAATAAGTAAAGACTGTTCTATAGCTCTGGGATCAGCACTATTGGCAATCTTTTTTAAGATTTTTATTTTTATTTTATGTGTTTGAGTTTTTTGCCTCCATGTGTGTGTGAGCACCACGCATGTGCCCAGGGAGGCCTGAAGAGGACAGCCAATGCCCTGGAACTAGAGCTACAGCTGGTTATAACCCGCCCTGTGGATGCTGGGAACTAAAGCCAGGTCCTCTACAAAAACAACACGTGCTCTAAACTGATGAGCATGTCTTTGGCATTGGATACTGGGACTCTTTTAAGAGCAGATAATTACTGGAAAAGGCAAAGGGCATATATGGTGGGTCTAGGTATTTCGGTATTTGGGGTATGAAAAACATTAACACAGGAGTTCATCGTGTGGCAATATCCTTCTCTGTGTGCATGCAGATCTTTAATAAGGAAATTTAGCTGAAAACAAATGTCTTGCTAACCGTGTCTCGGTATAACAGATGTGACACACAGCAGGCTCAAAATGTCATGACTTTGAAGAGATTGCCTAAAACTCAAATCTGAGCTCTCACTTCCCGTTCCAAATATCTTAGATCTTCCAAGCTTGGCCCTTGTCTCTCACCAGCCACATCGGTTACTGCTGTTTTATCCCCCACCCAGCTCTACCCCTCCAGGCACACTCTCGACACTAACTCAAGGCAGCCCTTCCCACCTCTTCTGCTCACCTTCCCCCACCCCCCACGTCCTCTTCCCTAGGTCACTCTTCACTCAGCATGGACACTAACTGTTCCCAAATCTGTAAAATGCTCCTGACTTCCACAACCACCATCTACCCCATAAGGCCACAACCTAGTGCAATGTGGAGACACTTGGCCATAGCTTCTATTACCTTTCAGCTCAGGGCAGTGGGCTGTATCTGATTTGTTCATTTGTGGGTCATCCGTGCCTGCCACAACCGCACATGGTGGATAATCAGGTCAACTGAATGAATAAAGTTAGACAGATACCTAACCATACCTACATAAGAGTTTTCCTCAGCTCTACAGTATGGGATTTTTTTTCACATGAGCTGAGTACATTTTCTCTTTTCTGAAGTCACTTTATCTGGCAGAGAAATCAGCTATGACCTAGAATTAATAATCAAACCAGTGAAATTTACTGCAAATCAAAGAATGATGGAATCTCAGCCCAGATATAATTCTGAACTCTAAAATGTTTTAAACATTTTCTAATTAGTGCCCAATATGGACATTAAATAAATGAGTGATGGTTTCATGTTCTTCCATCATTGCCTGTGACACAGAGAAAGAAAACATTGAATTTGTCATGTTGCCAGTTCCTTAGCCACATGTATCATTCAATAGTGTAGTCCATTCCTAGTGTCCCATTATGACAAATAAGGTTTATCTCAAGTGATTTTTTTAAAGTACTGGGCCTGGTGGCTCATGCCTTTAATCACAGCACTCAGGAGGCAGAGGCAGGTAGATCTCTGTGCGTTTGAAGCCAGTCTGGTCTCCAGAGCAAGTCCAGGACAGTCAGGGGTACACAGAGAAACCCTGTCTCGAAAAAAAATTTTTTTAAAAACATATCTTTTTTTTAAATTAACCATGCTAAATCCTCTTTTATTTGTATTCAATAGGATATGCTGAGTAACTTTCCCACACAGGTGTTATCACTATCAAGAGTGAGAGATCATAACAATGTCAGGTTTCAGTGAGCTCACGTAATTTTAATTAATACGTTCTCCTCTGTGACAATCCAGTGCTCTGATAGATGCCCTGAAAGTGTCTTCCTCCGACTGATATGTGCCTTGCACTGGCTCTGCTACCAGAATCATGAAGAGTGGGAAATACTAATCTGAATATCTGGGAGAAAGGCCTGATGATTTGACCTTGAGAAATGCTTCCCTGGGCTGGGAGATGGCTCAACCAGCAAAGAGCTTGCCACTAGAGCATGAGGACCTGCGTTTGGATCCCTAGCACACACGTAACAAGCCAGGCCTGTGGGTGTGTGCTTGTAATCTCAGTGCTGAGGATATGGAGTGAAGGAGTCTGGAGCTCCTGGAGCCAGCTTTTCCAAACTGGTATGCTCCAGGTTTGATGAGAAATCCTGTCCTGAGAAACACAATGGAAAGGGATTGAGGAAGATACCTGATGCCATGTGTGCACACATGTAAACCCACATATACCACAGACAAAAATAGTTAATTAAAATAAAGAGGAATGCTTCCTGGCTGGGACATAGCTCAGCAGTAAAATGCTTGCCTACTGTGTGTAAGGCCCTGTATTCAATCGCCAGCACAGCCAAGACAAGCAAATGCTTCCTGTTAGCCATAGTCATTTCCTTGGCCATGCTACATAGCTCTATCTTCTGTTTGTGATATCAGGCCAGCTCTGAATGGACAGTTAAGTGCACAGACACGTGCTACAACTTGTTCACTGTTGCTTCTCATGATACTTAGAGACTCATCAAGTGCCAGATAACTAGCTGAGTGCTCTTCGGTGCCAGGCTAAAGACAACATACAAGAAGCACAAGCAAAAACAGGCACTCCTTCCACCTTCCTAGTGCTTATAGACGAGTGAACATATTAGCAAATTTTTTAAATCACATAAATACAAAACTATAATAGTAATAAATGCAGCACCTCTTGCTTGAACCACTACAACTGGCTCATAACAAGTCTCCCCGTTACCACTCTTGCCCTTTGATTATCCACTCACTATGTGGAAAATTACTGCCATGTCTCTCCGACTCCATTTGTGCTTTCTTTTGGTCTTTAAGTCTTTTGAGCAAGGAAGTGATAATACCAAATTTCAAATTCAAAGAAATTGTACTGAAAAACAAACTGTCGGTATCCCAGGTGGAACCAGGAGACCAGGTGGAAGATTTCCTAAATTTAAAGGGAAATGGCAGTAGATGGTAGCAGAGTGGTAGTGGTGGACAAGAAGAAAATGATAGCACTTGACGGCAGAGTCAGCAAACCAGGCTTAATCAGAGCCATCTTTTCTTTGTATCCACTGTGGAAGGCCGAGTGGATACATCTACCCATACATTATAGTGAATAAGAGACCATAACAGTGTGAACTGATTCAGTGACTTTCAGTGGTTCTCATTAATACATTATTATTATTTTGACCAACAGATGACTCTGAAAATGCCCCTCTACTTATTAATGTGGCTTGTAGTGTCTCCACTTTCTGAGAAGGAGTAAAGAAGAAAAAAAAAGTCCAAGTCGGCTGCAAAGTTAGTCTAAACAACTGAACAGATGAAGCGACCATTAAGTAAACTGGTAAAGGAAGGGACTGAGCATGCATCATTGCAGGGAGTCAGCACTCACTCCGTTTCTTATGTGGTGGTCTGGAAGTACCAAAAGTAAACAGAAGGGCAAAGTTTTGCGTTAGAAACTATTGGCACATTAAAGTCATGCAGCAAAGGGCGATTATCTAAAAATTGGGGTAAGACCAGAAAAGAGAGGATCCAAAGACCAGAGCTGAATCAAGTGCAGCATTTTCAAGATCTGAAGGAATCCACAAAGGATTCTGCCGAAGGGAGCGTGAATGTGGACAGGGAATCAAGACAGAGAGGTGCCCCAGAGGCTATTGTGCTGGCCAGGATTCGGTGAATATCTTCTCTACTTCCTTGCGCTATGGTGGATGGAAGACGCCTCCCTGCCACACTTACATTAGGCCTGGCCGTGTGAATCTTTGGCCAGTAGGAATGCTAATGAGTACAATGGAAGAAGGAACCTCCAATGTGTTTGCATGGTCTGGCTTTATTCCTTTACTCCTATACACTGCCACAACAAGGACATTCCTGGGATACATGCCATTCCTTCAGCTCGAGCCCTAGAACCAAGACACAGGGAGCAGGTCGAACACAACCCACAGTGCGGAATCAATGCCAGCTGAGTCACAGCCTGGAGCACAGCCACTAAGCAAGCTCACCTTCCTTGGCTGAAATACAGTTGGCCGATACCAATGAACCAAAGAGCCAACGCAAGCTACGGAGCTTAAAGGATCTTGGTACCATAGCACCAATAAGCCATTGCTATGGGTACACCAACTAAAGAAAATCTTTGCTGAGGAAATCGAGCAATTGTCATATGTTACTGACAGGTGGGCTGAAATGAGGATTGGGAGCTGATCCCGGATGTGAAGGAAGAGAGCACGCTGCAGCACTTCCAGCAGGGTTGGGCATGTAAATACCTAACTGGAACAGGCTCAAGAGTAAGGGAGAAAAAGACAAAGGGGTGGAGTCTATAACTCCTCCTCAAGTTTCGTTATCTATGAGAGGAGAACAATGATACAGACACTGAAGAAGAACGTAGGGGTCGGGGAAGACTTTAAGAAAGCAGTGTCACAAGTGACAATGTTGGATTTGAAACTGATGGACACGATTCAGAGTCGGAGAGATGGTGACAAGTATGGACAGGTGGTGTGGCAGATGCGCTGATCAGAGCCTGTGAAGTGGTCTATGGGTGAGACCATCTACAGAGGATGAGGAAGGAGGAGGTGACCTAGGGCAGAGGAGAATAAAGGATAACACAAAATGTTTATCTAGGCCAGCCAGCTTTGAACAGACTGGGAAAATGGGGCAGGATGGCCCACTGTACTTGACCTCACATTGAGACTGTATTTAGGTCCTTCACACTTCTAAGTTACACACAATGCGACAGAGACAATGTAAGCTTACTGTCCAGCTTACCTCTCCTGGAACTAACATGGCTGTTAGAAAAAAGCAAAGAACATTGAAGAGATCTCTTAGGAAAATGAGCAAAAGCATAGAATATTTGTATCTAATGAGATGACTTTAAAACACCTGTGCCAGCCAATCCGCTGTCATGAAAACTACTACAGAACTACCAAATAGAGAAGTTCAGGCTCAACTGAGAGAATGCTATCTGGGACAGCCTGGCCATAGCCTGAAGCTGAAGGGAGGATTGTGAGGAGTAAATGTGAACACAACACCTGGGGCCACATCATTCAACATGGCCGCCACTAACTGGGCTCCTAAGTTCCTGGCAGGTGGTATGTGCAACTAAAAAACAAAGGTTTTGTTTTATTCCATTTCAGTCAACTTACACTTAGAAACTGGCATGTAAAGTGTCTGCTACAAATATAACTTGACTCTTTAGGGAGGAGTACATTTAATTTTAACTCCTGAGATTACAAATCCAGATGTTCTAGCAACATAAACTATGCACCAGATTTTAGAACAGAAAAAGAGCAGCATTCGTTATCTCATTAATCACGGCTCTATTGACTACATGTTAAAATTATGATGAATCTTTGGGCACACTGGCTTTAAAATCTATTATGAAAATTACTTTTCAAAATATGGCTATCAAAACTTAAAATTACATATTGGACAATGCTGTTCTATGTATTAAAAGAAATCAATATGATCTGAAAGCATGGCTCTCAGTTACTTGTTGCTATGGTGACTATAAAAGACAAGTCATCCATCAGTGTCACAGGAAGAATTACTTATGATGGATGTAATCTAGGTGCAACTTTCAACTCTCAAATCTGTGGCCCATGAGGAGGTACACTTTAGGGGAGACTGGTCACACAGCAGCCTCAGCATGAAACAGGGTGGTAACTAAACCCTACCTGGAATGGTGTGTTCTGCTCATTCACTTCCAAGTGAGTAAGAAACCCAACAATCTAGAGAGAGTTAGAGAGACACTGAAAGAAACAGGACCTAGGGCCAGAGGGATGGCTCAGTGGTTAAAAGCACATGTTGGTCCTGCAGAGGACTTGGGTTCAAACCCCAGTGCCTACATGGTGGCTCACAACCATGTATAACTTCAGTCCCAGAATATCTAATGCCACTTCTGACATACTCAGACATCAGGTATACATGTGGTGCATAGGCATGCCTGCAGATAAAGCACTCATGCATATAAAATAAAAATAAATAAGTCTTTTATTTAGAACAGGAAACATGTTTCTATTAATACTTTTGGTACAGTCTATGAATGATTGTCACAGTTTTAATGACAAACTGACAGCTTAGATTCTAATTTAAAATGTGTGATAGATTTTAGACATGAGATTAATTTAGATTGAAATGCTTAAGAATGTTTGATTAAGTCTAGACAATATTAATTTTGTAAGTGATAGAATATTCAAAGAAACCTGAACTAGTTTTCAGGAAGGCATTGCTAACTGGAATCAGAAATTTGTCCCAACAATTCTGATTCCTTAAATGTAAAATAGTTAAGGTTTTAAGTGAAGCTGATAACTTGAAGAATTCAGTCTATGCAATTTGAGTCAAAGAAAGTCACTGTGATTTGCTTACCTCTACCAGATCCATAAACAAAATGATAAGCTATGTACGCTGAACTTACAGGTCTAAAGAAAACTGTTTTTATTGTTTGCCTGTGATGGGTTACATAGGAAGTTTCCCTTCTTACAGAAAACTTACCTTTAATAAGTAATAATTAGGTACTTTTCCAAATATGAATTCAATTAACCCCAACAACTAAATGCCATGGAGTAGTAGTAGTCTCTCCAGTTCACAAATTAGCGATCTGAGTACATTCAGATTGCTAAAACAAATTTCTATAAAACTCACTGGCTTATATATAGGTGACAGAAATTTTCTTGTCATGATTCTGGAAGTTGGAAGACCAGGACCAAGGCACTGGAGCTTGTGTGTCTGGTGAGAGCATTCTTGCTGGTTCATAGGCACTATCTTCCAATTGGGTCCTCTGAGAACCAAGTCCATTGATGAGATTTATGTTAATCACTTCCCTAAGGCCCCGCCCTCCAATGCCACCATCACCTTAGGAGTCAGGATTTCAACACGTGAAGATGTATGGAGAACAAAAGTATTTGGGCCACTGCAATAAGGAATGAAGACTCGGGCAGGAGCTGCCCCAAGATTATGACACCACAAACATGCCACAGCCAGGATCTGAATCCAAGCCATCTTCTCAGACTGCTCTTGAATATGGAAAACAAAATGGGTTTGAATAGGCAGTTCAGAGTGTAACCAAGTTTCTGGTTCCTCTTGTTCTCCATAATTATAAAGCTTCCTCCAGGAATTCCAGGAAAACCCCCATTGTGTACTGGAATGATCCAGACAGACACTGTTTTTAAGACCTCTGACTTCAACCCTGACCTTCAACATCCTAAACCAAGGAACTTCCACAGCACAGCACTGAGTCAAAGCTCTGAGTGCGCTTCAGAAGGTCCCAGCCCAGAGTGCACAGTAGCTATGGAGTCCTTTTCATTTATTTTCTTAATTATTTAGATTTATTTGTTTTATCTTGTGTTTTGCCTGCATGTATGCCTGTGTCCTACATGCATGCCTGGTGCTTGTGGGAGTCAGAAGAGGGCATCAGATCCCCTGGAACTAAAGTTACAGACAGTCCTGGGTCACTAATGTGGATGCTGGGAGTCAAACCCCAGACCTCTGCAAGAGCAGCCAGTGCTCTCAGCCACTGAGCCACCTCTCCAGCCCCAGTTTTCTTTTCTTTTCTATTTTTTTTTAATCCTGTGCTATTCCATATAGCCATTTCCAAAATAATTCCCAACCTAGGACCCAGTATAAAATAAAACAAACTCAGAGGATAAGAGACCATGCTACTTAATTTTTGCCTTTAATTCTAAAAACATATTTATGACATACATCTTTTATGATAAGCCCTCCTTCTCCTTCTGCTCCCAGATCCCACATGCCATCTGTAGCCATCCTGCCCACCTTGGAGTCTAATCCAAGGTGAGCATGCCTGCTGTTCCCAATAAGACCACTAAGCTGTCCTGAGCACTAGTGCTTTCAGGAGGATGCATAAGCATCACTTCATTGCATCTTCCCTGCAACAGGAAGCCGTTCTTGGACTGCTGATAATTAACAAAGCCATTGTAGTCAGCTTCAGATAGAAAGTTAGCCAGACATCATGGGGTTTGTTTTTCCCATTTAACAACTCCATGTAATGTTGGATAAACTGTGGGCAGTTTACAGTCAAGGAGCCAAGAGTTACAAGTGGAGATCAGAAGAAAGGGCTTCTGTAGTATGCTTAGGAGGGTTCCTGGCACCAAGTAAGTGCTCAGTAAATAAAAGCTAAGATAGGATTTAGCATTAAGAGTCCTAACAAAACTATGAATAACTGTTGCTAGATAGCTGTTTCTTATTTAATTCCACTTTTCATATGGCCTAAAGAATAAAGGCCCCTGAATTTGGAACTCCTAATCATTCTTCTACTGAGAACAAGAGAACATGTGTTATGGAGTCGGGGAGCATATGGATAAAACATGAAGACCATTCAAAAGACAACTGTAAATTGTGGAAGATTCATTTTCTGTTCTCTTTGGCTAGAAGAACAATCAAAGGCTTAATCATAACTGATGACATAAAACTAAGATAGCTACTATTTTCTTATTCTTTCCTAAATCATTTAAGACACAGGCCCTGGAGCAGAAATAAGTTGAAAACGCAGTTGTAATAGTTGCTTTCTAATGATATAGTTCAAATAACTAAAACTTCAAATACCGTAATGCCCTTGTGATACAATTTAAGCTCAGGGTGCCGAGCTAACACCGTAAGGGACCTGAGCCAGCTCTTCCTGGCCTTAGAACAATACTGACTGTGGAGATAGACGGAAAACATCATAAGTTTACATGACATGAAAAGAATCTGAAGTATCTGATTAAGAAGAGACGATGTCTGCCTGCCCTACATCTGGTACTGGGAATTCGGAAGGCCTGGTTCTTGTTCTTAGGAAGTTGACAGTGTTTTGTTTTGTTTTCTAAACACAGCCCATAACGTTCTTAAAGGAGGGAGGCAGACAAAGGATTTGTCAAAAGAGAGTGAGGAAGAAGTACCACACAGTCCTAAGGACGTGTCAGAGGCAGCTCAGGAAAGGAGAGGTCATCCTCCAAAGTGAGGTCCTTCATAAGGCAGCGAGAATCCTCCAAAGTGAGGTCCTTCATAAGGCAGTGAGAGTCATCCAAAGTGAGGTCCTTCATAAGGCAGCGAGAATGGCAGACATTTCTGTGACATATTTACATGAACCCAGCAAAGCCAGCACCAGGGAAAAAATGCATAATAAATGAAACATCAAACCCCTTCAGAAGTTCCTCTTTTAATCAAGTAATGTATTCTAGGTACTATGAAGAGAATACTAACGGAGCCAAGCATGGTGGCATCCTAGAAGATCCGAGGGTGGCGTCATATGCCTGTAATCCCAGAACCAAGACTGAGAGGCAGGAAGAATATGAGTTCGGGGTCAATTTCAGCTTCATGGTAAGATGTCACTGGCCTAGCCTGAGCTAAGAGTAAGACCTTGTTTCAAAGCCAAATAAATCGCCAAGTGTGGTGGTGCACACCTTTAACGCCAGCATTCCAAGGCAGAAGCAAGCAGATCTCTGTGAGTTTGAAGCCAGCTTGGTCTATGTAGTTAGCTCCAGGATAGCAAGGGCTACATAGAGACCCAGTCCCTCCATCAAAAATATGAAACACTAAATAAAGTAAATTTTAAACATGGACTAGAGGAAATTTTTAGCTCACACCTATAATCTCGGTGGTCAAGACACTGAGGCAGTACAGCCTGGACACTTGCTCTACATTACACTGGACTATACATTTAGCTGCAGGTCAGCTTGGGCTACAGAGTAAGACCCAGCATCAGTCCCATCACCCCCAAAAGAAAATAATGCTGGCACACATCATGATACACTATAAAGAAATGTGTCTTGTTCTGCAGCTTCTGATTTTGTTTCTTCTTACAAAAGAGATGGGAAAAAAATAAGAAAAACAATCAAAGAATAATAATTAGTGACATTATTTCTACACTTTGCATACATTGCCAAATAGAAAATAAAGCCAATGCATTGCTTCACATAAAGCTCAAAATCTGGTAGAATGTTATGCACCTTTAATTTAACATAACAGAGAAAGCCCATCACTGTTATCATTCATAAAATAATGTCAATGGCCAGTCCCTGTCTCTTAAGGTTCGTGTGTAGAAAATAATGGTTCATATGTGTAACATGCTTAGGATAGTACTAGACACACTGGTTGATACTGATTGACTGGCTGATAAATTGATTGTTTAACTGGTGGATTTTAAAAAAAAAAAAGGATGGAAATCCAAATGCCTACATTCAAACAGGGTCTTAGAAAATCAATATATATCCAGAGAAAGTGCCAGATAAGATCGCAGAGATGCCCTTTCCCATCGATTTATAATTCAAGACCTTGAGTAAATATCTATTCTTCAACAGAACTATACCTGACATATCACATCGTGATCAAACTGTGTAAAGCACCATGTTTGGCTTGAATGACTATAGTTAGCCATTAGGGAAGACAGCTGATGGAGCAGTCAATACTCGGAACACAGTCCTTTCAAATGCATCCAACATGAGACAAGCACGTAGTTTATAGATCTACTGTGATCTTGAGTAGCTAACTCTCATACCTAAGAGGATACCATGGCCTATATGGGGGCAGGAAGGGGGTATGTATTTTCAGGCCTTCACATATGGTTTGTAATGTTCCAAAGTACATACATATATGCCAAAATGCACATTTTAGTCAGAGTGGGAAAGAGGGTCTCAGCCACCAGGACCAGCAGCCCTGGTGTGAGAATGCCTAACCTCGGAAACCATAAGTAAAGGGCCTTGGCTAATTGCCAAGGAATCCGAGCAATGAAGTACTAAAAAGATGCTTGGAGCCTCCAAAGCCTTTCCTCCCTGATGCTCCAACCCCACCCCGAGGGCCCTTGGTGTAAACAGACCTCCTTTTCACTCACTGGACCCTCACCTCCCAGCTCTGAGTGTTTTGCTTTTGCCTGATTTTAAGGGAAGAAGAGGGAACACAGCATAAGACGCCTGAGGATGTCTGTGGTGAAAGTACCCCAACAGAATCCCAGAGGCTCCTGTCCACCACAGCAGCCATCCAAACTGAAGAGTAAGGCCCGTGATGTAGGGTTTGTTGTCAATGCATACCATCACCACACGCTGGGTTTCTAATATTTTTTCTGGTCGAACTAAAAAATTAGCCAACACACATTTTAAAAAGAAGTTCTGAGGGTATAAAGATCTTTTTAAATCAATATGGGGTTGAGTGATAACTTTTCCCCTGAAAAACATAGAGGGTAGCAAAGTAAAACACAGGAGTAGATTGGGTGACATCGTGAGTTTAAAAATTAAAAATTAAAATAAAGCCAAAGAAATATTCAGAGCATGTATAAAACAAATAATCTTCAAGCAAAGAGTTCTGATAGCGTCATCTATAAGAAGGAATTACATGTTCCTTATCTGTTAGCTACGTCCAAATCTGTACTATGTAAGTGCTATGCATAACTACAAAGCAAGATAAATCAGTCATTTCCTTTGACCTACACTTCTATCTCACAAAAATAAACATATACATTTTCCACCCCGCATTTAGAGTTTGCAAAATGGCTTTACATTATTGTATATTTACTAGACTCAGAGCACAAAACTGGAATGTCCCCATAATAGTTTCCCCACCTCTATTAATCATTACTAATAATCTATGCCACCAAACACCCTTCCTCCTGCCATCGTGGCCAGCATCTCTCCACCTGTTCTCGGCACTATGGTTGTGATCAATACCCACCGTGCACAGCAGGTCAGGAAATGATATATTATATTTATAGCATTTCGCCTTGAGGTCTCCGGGTCGCCTTCTCTCCAGCCACATTTCTAAGCCTAAGTATTTGGGTAATGAAGTCATTAAAAACCTATCATCCTCCAGCAGTGTGATTTTATAAATGCACGTTGCACTAGATGCTGAATTAACAAGCACTAATCGTGCTATCACAATGCAACCAGAAACTGCAAGAGAATGATGACCCAGAAACAGCAAATGGAAGCTCAGTGGCTTTAGGCTGCCGGGAAGGCTTTTTGGTTACAGACAACTGACTTCCAACCGCACAAAGATAACGCCAGTTTGAAATTAAAGAAGATCCCTTGGTCCTGTTTTGGTATCTTTGGATACATTTGATCCATTTAAAGAACAGGCTTCATCAGGTGGGACAGCCATACCACCAATCACCAGACTGGATTTTACAACTTTGACCAAAAATTAAGGCCAGTTTTACTTTGCAAAATTCCAACTGTTAAACCAGGACACGCAGGAAAAACACTATCATCCTTAGGAAGCTGGGAGAGCCATCACCAGCCTTTCACACCTAAGGGCATGCTTGCTTCCTCCAAGTGGCTGATCTGAGTCAAGGCCCTTTGCACTTCCTACTGCAATAGTTTGGCCATCCCGATGTGGCTTTGCTTTAGCACCTGATGATAGCTCACACTCCAGGAACCCAGTGACACACGGAAACAAGAGATCAGAGACTTTGTAAGTAAACTAACACAATCCATGAATGTTTGTTTCTGTTTAGTGGCTTTATTTTGCAAGGGGGAAAAATGATGCTGTTTGGAAGATGCCAAACTATTGAATCTTGTGCCTGCATGAGCTGGCCTGGAAGGACAAACAGGAGTCCTTATCTGGCTATATTAACACTAAGAAGCTCTATGCTTCAACACCCTGATTGTGAACCACAACTGCCAAGGCTCGAATTCCCAATGTGGGTTTCATATAGCTACACGTACAGAGACCTTGTACTTGAATGTTAGCATTGCTGACAAAGAGCTAAATTAAGCCAGCCGCACTCCTGGTACCTTAGAAAGAACTCAAATTGTATTTTTAGTACAAACCAAGCAACTACATTCTGTGACTATATAATGTGCCTTCGTTTTTGATAGTCTGATTGCCTTTCAGGCTGAAATGAGAAAAGGCTGAATTTTCTCCCCTGCTTGTCATCTCAAAGCTGCTCTATTTCATCTTAATCAGGCTAGTGTTTCATTACCTTCATCAGAGAGTATTTAGCAGAGCGTCTGTGAGCCACTCTGTAGGTAAAACTCAGTTTAAAAACAAGCCCAATTGTGGAATAATTTGAAAATTATTGCAACGTAAATCCTTTCGTTTCCAATACAGCCTTATAATGAAGTGGCATTACTCAAAATTGCTGGCACCTGAGAACAGGCTTAGGCACCCAGCAGTTAGCAAGCTAACAGGTGTTGGAATCCCAAAGAAAGAGGAGGAATATTAGATAATCACTCTGGGCTGACACCTCCTGTAGCTATGATACCCAGAATTCTAATCAACTTACCCACAACTCAAAATGATCAGCGTTGCCGTGTCTTCACCTATAATGTCAGCTAACAAAAAAAACACAGTTGCTTTCATTCCATAAAACATTCTCTAATCTACTTATACAAGATTTTCTAAGTTGGGTTATACAACTTAATCAAATGGATAATTTTTCAGCTATCAACATATCATCTGTCCCCAATTAATGCAAATAATATCAGCATGTATATGATTTTCTTAACTGGTCACCTGTAACCATGAAAAATGGATGTTTTCTTCCTCTCACAATAGTAAATGTTATTTCTAGTACTTCGCTAAAAGTCTTCACTGTCACCTTTTAAATTTTATTCTTTGGGTCTGCAACAAACCATCATTAAATGATCTGCCTGCTTGGGATCATTAGATAGGAGTGGTACCCACAACTTGAGCAGTTCCGCACCCAGCACCCCAATACCCTTGGCAACCGCATCTCACTCCTTCCCACTACACTGGTAAACACTCGTGCAAACAGTGCCTGGATACCTGCCTCCAAGGGTGCTTTGAATGGCTCCCTTGCATAAAACACACACACACACACACACACACACACACACACACACATACACATACACGGCATTTTCCACTTGCCGAAAGCATGAACACAATATCTTTCAAAAACAATAGCAACGACGTTCGTGCCAAGTATCTCCTCGATGAGGTATTGGGTCCAGCTAACAGCTCTGGAAAGGCTAGATTGAGGAGCCTGGGTACTCTTTCCTACCCTGTAGTCCCAGATTCAGATTCAAAACCCAAAGGAACTTCAGAAATCACTTCTAAATGTGTGGACCACAACCGTCAGAATGAGTTGACTTTTTAGAAATTTGTTTTAAATTTTTCAAAAATCTCTCATTTGCTCCTTACACCTCCTATCCTATTCTGTAAGGAATTAACCATGGAACACGAAAGTCCTGTGGTAATTTTTTCTCCTTCTTTTCCTTCTTAAATCATCAAAGGCAAAGGAGAGAGGCGGGAGGAAAGAGAAGAGATACCCCAGCAGGTGGGTATGGCTCAGCCCGCCCCTCAACTTGGTCGGGATAGATCAGGTGGTGTCAAGGGTTCTGCCCAACAGCCCGGCGCGCGGCCCGAAGTTTGCTGAGGCTGCTGGACGCGCGAGGCTCCCGGAGGCCGTGGCGGTGGGTAGCATCAGGGTAGCCCCGCAGGGCGTCCCGTGCATCCCCCGCGGTAGATGGACCCCGCGCTCCGGGGTCCCTTCCCCGGCCGCTGACTGGCGCGCGCCTTACCTGGACAGCGGCGGCGGAGGCGGCGGGAGGATGGACCGGAGGATCGATGGGAGGATCGAGAGCCACTCCGGCGGCGACGCCGGGGATTGAGGGAGGCGCGGCGGAGGAGGAGCTCGGGAGCCGCGGGCGGGCGGGCCGCTTTGTCTCCACAGAGCACAGCCGACCCTACGTCACCATGGCAACCGCCAGGGCCCGGGCCGTCCCGGAGCCTGAACCCGGGAGGCACCAGGGTCCTGGACCTCTCTGGGCCGCGAGGCCCACGCCCTTCTTCTCAGTAGTTGAGCTGTACGGAGAAGACGAGGACCCCACCCCCACCCCACCCCACTCCGAGCAACCAGCAGAGTAGACACTACCGAGTCTCAGAGTCCCTTGCCACAGAGACGGGAAAGGCTCCAGAGAGCCCTAAGCCCAGAGCCAGATCTTTATTGCAGCGCAGGCACTGCTTTGCTTTCTCACTGTGGACATTCCAAAGCCCTAAGGTCCCCCATCGTCACCACACCTTTCTTCTACGAAGCTGTGCCCTCGAAACGGAAATCCACTTAAGGGAGAAGAAAGGATGATACAAAGTGATAAACTATTGAGCAACTGATACCCGGTGCTCCTGTTGCGGCTGCTGCAGCTGACACTAAGCTGCCAACAGAGGACGACATCCCTCCTCCCTCCCCCAACTCCGTCCTCTTCCATCATCACCACCAGCAGCAGCAGCTAGCTTTGCCTCTTCTGGATCTTCTAGTCTCTCACCAATCAAGCCAGGCACCTGTCTTGCGGGGCGGCGGGAGAGGACATAGGAAGGGAAAGGGGGCCTTTACTTCTGAATTTAAACACAGGATGCTAAACCACAACTTTCACATACAGGCTGCAGAGTGAATTTTAAAATGCTGCCACACTACTTAGGGACTGGTTGCTACTGCTAAGCATCTACCGTGGACATCAAGAGACCGGGCCACCAACTGGCCATGTACTACAGACTGTGACACTCGGGAAAGGAACTAGGCTCCCTTGGCTCAGTCTAGGCATCCTCGACTGAGGAAATTTTTGGAGAAGGAGGGAAAAGTACTAGCAGGCTTTGGGGTCATGCTTCCTTTAAAGGACAGAGCTGGAGAGCAGCCCCTCTGGGTGAGTCATCCTCCATACTATGTTTTCTTGATAGTTCAGTGATTAAATCCAAATTTTACAATGTCTTCCTTTGGACCTCAGTGAGCAGCGCACTTACTTCCTGTCATTTGTGAATTGGCAAAGAAGTGTGAACATACTATCTGAGCTTGCTAGCTATCTGAGAAGGGTCCACCAAAACAACGGTATTACCAATCAAGGCCATGTGTATTAACTGATGAAAATTAAAGAAAACATTTCATTCCTTAGGAAGGTTGCTTACTTTTTCCTTTATTTTCCTTTTCTTTCTTTTTTTATTTTTTTTTTTTATTTTTTTAATGAGAAGATCAATGCTTCCAGATGAAGTGAAAAGAAAGAAATATTTCTGACAAGCCATTAAAGTCATTTGGAGATACATATCAAAACTCAAAGTGCATGTTCATTTCTCTGAGCGATTCGAATCTGAGAAATGTTACACAGAAACACATAAATACGCAATGAGATCCATGTAAGGTTGGACATCCAGCACTCTCCTACCAACAAAAATTTAAAATTGTATGCCAGCTACCGGTGATCTGGTTAAATAAATTTAGTAGAGTTGCACTGTATAATACTATGTATTCATTAAAAACAGTAAGTACATACTCGAATTCCTATTGAAAGAACAATGCTATGGATGCCTGTACCCCAGCACCACTGTTTATGTGAGATGGTATTGTGGTTGATGTTTTTACTGTGAGTGAAAATTATTCTCTTTTCCATCATCAAAAAACACAAAGAAAAATATGTGCATAGGGTGATCCTGTCTGTACAAAGTTTCTCCACAGCTATCTAGAATAGACAGTGCTGTGGTTTTGGCTACGGTTCCCACCCCCCACCTCCTCAAAGACCACTTAGAAGAATCTCAGTCTACAGAGTAATGGTATCGGGAGATTTCAGGACCTTTAAGAGGCGAGACCTAACTGACAGATGAGTGGGTCGTGACTGCCCTTCACAGAGGGATTAATGCTGCTGAAGCAGGGTAGATCCTGCAGGAGTGGATTTAGTTTGTACAAAAGAATGAGGCTCGCCCCTCCCCTCACTCACCATAGCACGTGACCTCCCTTACACATGCTCTTGCCAGAGGCTAGTACCAACACCATGCTTGGCAAAACCTTGGGCCCGATAAAGTTCCCAGACTTGGAAATTTTGTTAAGGTGACACAAAATGAGCTAAGAAAGACAAGTGAAAGAGATGAAAAGAGAAGAGACAGGAGAGACAGGGAAGGGAGGAGGGCACAAGAGTGAAGAGGGAAACAGAGTAGGGCCTAACAACTAGGGTAAGAGTTGAAAGGACTGCTGCTACCAAATACGACCTTGTTTCGATTCTTGGTGGTTGTTTCCCAAATGAGCATTTATCAGTCTGTCAAAGAATTAAAAACAGAGATTCTTACTAACTCATAAATATCAAAATTATTCATAGGCCAATATAATATTGCCTTGCCTGGAGACTGAGTATTCATAGCCTTATACTATTGTCTTGATTGGAGATTAAATACAGAAGAAAAAAGAGTCACCAAATGGCTACTCCTATGTTCAAATATCAGGCACTTAGGAAAATCTACACTAGGCCCCTACTTAAGAGAATTCCTGAAGATCCTGGTTCTGCCTTCAAACATGAGCGATTTCTCCAGCCTGGGCTTCCTTTTCTACTGGTGACCCCCCCCACTTTTAGCTCAAGACATTTACATGAGCTATATGAGATAGGCACACAAATCAATCAAACATTCACTACTTATAATTGCAACTAGTTCTCAAAACTTATTCTTTAATATATTAAATTTTACTTTTTATTGGAGACAAAAGCAAAGTTGTATACTAATGAGGTGAATATGCTTATTTTTTTCATGAAGAATTAAATCTTGCCTGAATACTGCAAGACCTGGAGCATCTTCAATGTTGTTCAGAGTTGACTGATACTCTGTTTCTGTAATCATCAGTACTGAGAATGCCACCTCTCATAAGCGCATAATACTAAATGGCAGAAGTATGTTTAAAGCCGTTTCAGAAATGGATGGAAATTCATTCTGTCTTACTCCCAAAAATTCACTGGATGATTTCTTAACGAATTCAAATATCAAAGAGCAATTTTAATATCAAACACTCTAGCAGGATACAACCTAAACATATGCTTATCTATACTCACGTGCTAAGGAACAACATCAGGAAAATATCCGAAGTCTCTGTCTTCGGTAATGAAATCATTGTGTTTCTAGACAAGCAGAGAGCAATGTTCATAGCATGCAACAGTTTTGAATCCAAGCTGGGCGGTGTTTGTTGGTCCTGTGCATTCGGCCATGTGCACAGTACAAAGTGTCCCTGCTGTGTGTTCGGAACCAAGACTGCAGTGACATCCTGGGATGCAGTATGGGCACATGCCACTGGCAACACCTTGGATTCGTTCGGCACTTTGCTTTGAATTAATTTTTGGTCGTTAGCATTTTAGAACCTTTTACTGTGACCCTCACCTTCAGTCGCAGGAGCATAGCATACAGCTTAAGAGCCTTTGGTCTAGACATTCATATTTATCCGAGACTTCACTTTATCCTAAGCTCGGCTTCCATTCTATCTCTTTGACCAAATTAAAAGGTTGTGAGGAGCCATCGTTGCACACTATGCCTGACTTGCCGCTGGATGGATCACAGGAGCAGATTAAACAGGTAGCTCTAACCTAGTTACCTAGCCTGAAAATGAAGACAGTGTAATAGGACCTTAAAATGATTATGTGGGATTGGAGAGACGGCAAAGCTGTTAAGAGCACCTTGCTCCTGTTCTAGAGGTCCTGAGTTCAGTCCCCACCACCCACATCTGGTGGCTGGCTCACAACCACCAACAACTCCAGCTCCAGGGATCTGACACTCTCTTCTGGCCTCCGTGGGCATGCACACACACATGCACACATTTATGCACACATATACATACACACCCATAAAAAGAAACCATTACATTTATACGATGTGTTCCGTGACTGCTGTGATGGCGAACACTGGTTGTCAACTTGACTGTATCCGGTATCAGCTAAATCAAGCAACAGGGAATTCCTGTGAGGAGCTCTCTTGATTTGACTCTCTAAAGCAGGAAGACTCACCCTAACTGGGGAGGGGGGCGTGGCACCTTCTGGTGGCAGCTGAGATAAAGAAGCATGCAAGAAGGAGAATTCGCCTTTTGCCAGCCTATTCCCGTTCTTCCTGGCAAGTTCGGCGTCTATCCTGTTGTGGAGGCATCCCTTCACTGATGTCACAGCCCACTTCTTTGGGATCTCGATACACACTAAAGACCAGCAGCTCTCTAGGAATCAACTCCCCCATGCCTTCAGTGCCAGACCAGGACTGCTGAGACATCCAGCTTCATCGTGGGCAGGATTCTCATCCTCATCAGTGTGAGCCCAACACTGATAGCCATTGGTGGACTGCCCAGACCACATCCTGTAAGCCTCTCTAATAAACCCCCTTCTAATACACATGTTACACATTAATATGTGTATATTCACTCTGTCAATTCTGTACCTTTAGACTAATACAACCAATACAACTGGGTTTCTATAGTCTCATGATTTTTAAAAATGAGATTAAGCAATAAATTCACTTTCCTAAAATGATCCTCTGAAGTGTGACAGCCTGGTACAGGAGCCATTAGCCACGCACGGAGCTAGTCACTGGCTAATCCAGACTGACATGCTAAGAAAGTGAAAAATGCCAAGTCTTCAAGACTTAGAACAATAAGATTTTTTAAGTACTATGTCATTAATAATGTTTATATGAGTTACACATTAAAATAATATTTTAGATATATATGGTTAAATATAATATGTTATTAAAATCATAACACCTGTTTCTTTTCTATTTCAAACATGCTTACCAAATTTTTAAATTTTATCTATGTGGCATATTGGACACCATTTAAAAATTAATGTTTATGGTAAAATATAATTAAGAGATACAGTGTCTCTTCATTAATTAAAGTCTTCTTAATCCTTACATAAAGAAGGTTGCCCCAAATTGGAGGATAGCCTGAGGTACATATTGAGTTCCAACCCAGCTTGGGCCACACACAGAGATGTACTACCAGAAAATTTTTTAATTCAAATAAATAAAATAAAATTACCTCATTAATATTCTTCAGCATATATATATATATAAAGTATAGCAAATAATTTCTTTTTATTAGAAAATATCATAAGATTTTGCTCATACACATAAACTTTAGAAATATTTCAGACAAAACCCTACCATCGGATTGTTCAACCTGAATCTGTCACCTATGAGGTAGAGCTCATGAGATGACCGAGTACCCGTGGGTTGAGCAGCCCTGGGCATAATCCCCAAGAATGATGAAAGAGAATAAGTTCTGTTTCTGTGATTTTATTTGTATTCTTTTCTGCTGCCCTCACTAATTTTATCAGCTTTCCGTTCAGGCTGTTATCCGTGTGACACGCCTTTCCTGTAGACCAGTGGTTCTTAGGCTTCCTAACGCTGCAACCCTTTAATACAATTCCTCATTTTGTGGTGACCCCAACCATAACGTTATCTTTGTTGCTATTTCATAACTATAATCTTGCTACTGTTTTGAGTTGTAACATAAATATTTTTGGAGATAAAAGTTTGTTAAAGGGGTTGTGACCCACGGGTTGAGAACTGCTGCTCTGGATTATAACTAACTAGGCCAAGCCATCAAATTTTAACTCTTTTCCCGCTGAACTGGATATAACATTGTCAAATCAAACAGATATTTTGATTCATTCTGAGAGAGCAAAATAAACCAAATTTTCAATTACCAGAAAAGCATTCATAGTACCTTCACCTTGATAAACAGTAACCTTTCTAGATTTAACAAAACACATGCAACACCCTCAAATGGTTTGCAGACAATGTATTCTAATAAAAACTCCCACCTGCCAAGTAAATGACACTCCCTACTGAAGCATTTTCATAAGAATTTCCCTGTTCTATAGGTTAGCTTTTGTCCACCAAAATCCTTATTTTTCTCCTCAATTATAAATTATAATGGCAGCTCATACTTATTGTTTGGCATGTCCAGGGTCACAACATCCACACAGCAGACTTGCTAGACTCTAAACGACTTCACACGACAGATTTGACAAAGGGGAAAGAACATGTGTTCACTTCTTACTTCCTGACATCACAGAAAACTAAAAGAAAGGTTTGCAAAAACAGACTCAGCTGGCAAAGCCCGGTGGCCTGAGTCACATCCCTGGAACCCGCAGAGCAGAAGAACAGACCGCACAATCTGTCCTCTAACCTTCTCATGTATGCTGTGACACCTGCGCACGAACATACAGGCATGCGCGCGCGCGTGCTCAGACACACTCACAGAGAGGAAATCTGTGTATACAAATTTATATGTAATCGCATTTTTGAAAAACAGCTATCTTTTAAAAATAAAACCTTTGCATTAAGCTCTGGGTTTGGATGAGGCAGGGGGAAACACGGGGGCTACAGCACTCCCTCATTACAACCACAGTTAGGAAACAGTTCTTTAAACCCGTGCCTTCCAGCCATGTTCCGACATTGTTTAATGAGGTGATGCGAACACATTCAAAACACACTTTAAAACACTTGTCTTTTTCTTAAGCTTTATCTTAAAACATTCATTTATGCCTTCAAGTTTGCTTCCTTCTGGAATTTGTTAAAGTCATTTGAGAAGCTGGGGGAGGGGACGACAGCATCTAGAAAAGTTAAAGGGCTGGAAATTCAGAACCCAGCAGTTCTCTCTGGCCAAGCTAAGGTACTGAGGGCCTGTGTTCTAAAAAGCAAATACTCTCATATCCTGGCAAGCAGAGAGAAAGCCATGCCTTCACACACTGTTCCCAAGGGATGTGGACACCTCACGGTAAGGGGCCTGTTGGCCTCTTGGCTTCAACAACCCGGAACCTCAGAGACTAATTCATATCAGATTTGTTTCAAATGCTGTAAACAGGTGCTACATTAACGTCCTCGGCAGCTTCATCTTAGTGGTTTTCCAAGAAAATAAAGAAAACAATTGAGCTAGAGAACAAGAATTTTCCCTGACTTGGCATGATTCTATGGACGGTGTATTGACTTACTTAAGACTCTGGTACACCCTGCGGCTTGAGCAATAAGACTTTAGACAGATGGTTCAGCAGGTAAAGTGCCTGCTGAGTAACCCTGAGTTAAGAACGCCAGCACCCAGATGGCAGCACATAGCAGTAATCCCAGGGCTGGGTGAGGAAAGGGGTCAGAAACAAGTGGCTCCAGGGGACTCACTGGCCCACCAGCCCGGCCAAAACAGTAAACTCCAGGTTCACTGAGGGACCCTGTCTCAAAAACTAAGGTGGAGAATGATAGAAGAGAGCCTCCCGAAGATGCACAGGCAAGTGCACAAGATGGGGATGGGGGAGGGGAAGGGAATTTAAAGGGACACACAACCTTTTCAGCAATGCTGAACAGTGTCACAAAAATTGCTTACACGACTGAAAATACTGCCTCTCTCTGCAACCCACTCTACAAAGATGAGATAGGCTCTGAAATACCTCTTCTGCTAAACCAGATACGATGAAAAAACATGGACAATAATCAATACTGGCCAAACACTGAACCACTGGGCTGTCTGGTTTACCCCTAACAGTGTGAGGAAAGTTGCTGCTTAGTGGAGGAACACAGCCCCTAATAACTCTGAAGATAAAACAAACGTAAACAAGACTGAGAAACAGTCTCACTCAGCCTGCATTTGCTGTTTGTGTTTATTATGCATCCCACTTAAAAATATAGACAAATCACTTGCCAATGGGGACAACCACATAGAAACAAAAAGTTTCTTTTTTTTAAATAAATAAATACTTTGTAATATTCTGCCAAGAGCTCCCTGTGGCAAGATTCAACATGGTAACTCAGCCAAATTATTAATTTAATATTGATCGGATCTCATTAAGGTAAACTTTTGGCATACTTTAATCTGGTTCCAGTACATTTTGTTGGGAATAAATCAACTCTAGATGATAAAGCTGGAAAAAATGCTGTTTAAGCGTATCTTGCCTCCTCCTCTTCAGTGCTAAGTGAAGCACAGATCACTTTTCTGGACCTCTCGGCCCCTCTCACAGTTTGAATATCAAATGCCACTCCACAGGCTGTGTTACCAATGTTTAGTCCTCAGATGGTGGTGCTACTTAGGGAGCTTGGGAAGAAGGAATCAAAGGAACTAGGTCACTCATGAGAGGGGTGGGGAGGACTTTGGAGGTTACACCATCCTGTTCTGCTCCCTGATCTCTATCTGCTTCCTGTCCATAATGAAGGGAAAACGTTTCCCCACCCTATGTTCTTGCTGCAGTGTTTTCCTGTTCCAGGTCAAGGGGGCAGAGCCACCATGGGCTAAAATCTCTGAAACCATGAACAAAATAAGTCTTTCTTTCCTTAAGCTATCTCTGTCAGGCATGTGGTCACAGCAACAGGAAAGTAATACAGCATCCACCGTTCCCACTTTCACAGCTTACCTCATCCTCCAGCAAAACCATGTCCGAACGTGAACCACTTCCAATATGAACTATTTAACTCATTTACTTATTGATCCTCATACAGCCACAGACTAGCTGTTTACTGGATTGAAATGGCTTATTCCCTTCAATGAGGGTGTTAAAGGCCAATGACATTTCCATAAAACATATCGATCAGAGACATCCCATGAGGCCCTAATGTCATAATGCCACTGAGGTAAGAGACTGGAGCAGGTATCAAAGGGGAGCTGCGTGTTATATGCATCATTAGAATAGTAAAAACTATTTCAAAGGCCTTTTCAGTGACTAGATCTTCTGAAGAGCACACACCGTCTGCACATTCTACCCCATCAAAAGCAAGCCAAGGGGGTTCTGATCAGACAGGTTCCTCAGGCACAAAGTATTCAACATGTCAGAGGGAAAGACACACAGCAGTGTTTCCCACTGATGCCTTACCGTCCAGGTGAGAGTGTACCTAGCTTTGCTAGATGGGCCAGGTCACAACAAGTAGCCATGTATACACCTGTTAACTGCAGCCTCGCGTGTCAGACCTGGAACAAACTCTGTCCTCCTGGTGTTGGGCCACCTCCTGCCCAGGCAAGTACTGTCAGACAGAGCATGGCCTGTGCTAGCCGGCACACATAGGTTACTTTTCTTGTAACTGTGACAAAATACAACTGACCAAAAAAACAAACAAACAAACAAACAAAAAAAAACCTGTGAAGAAAGCATTTATTTTGACCAACAGTTTGAATGAGCTGTCCGTCTTGGTAGGGAAAGCGTGGTAGCAGGAATGTGAAACACCATGTGGTCACATTGAGTCGTGGTCCATAGCCTGGGCGCAAAGAAAGAGGAACGATGAAGTACTGTATGCATTCTCCTTTTGTTATCCTTATCCACAGAACAGTGCCACAGCATCCAGGGTAAGGCTCCGCTCTTTAGTTGATCCCCTCCATCACAGTCGCACACATGCAGGCGGAAGTTCATCTCCTCTGTGGATCTACATCTGGCCGAGTTAACCACCCAGAATGACCTCCATCCACAAAGGGTGAACCGACAGCGACTTCAAACGGTGGTTTTCTCACAGAACCAAACAATGTTGCCAGTAAGTTCTCACTTTGTATTTCCAAACCAAAGGTGACTCTACCATATCTTAGTTTCTTTTGTTCTAATATCACAGAATGTCTAAGGCTGGGGGGTTTACAATGACCAGATTTATTTCTTACATTCTGGAGGCTGCCAAGGCTAAGGGGCCTATATCTTGTGAGCATTATCACCACACCACCACCACCATCATCATCATCATCATCATCATTATTACTCATCTTCCCATGGTAAAATACAGAACAGAGCAGGACTAAAATTTCTTACCTACATGGAGCCCAATTCCCACAATAGTGACATTAATTCATTCCTGAGTGAAGAGTCCTTGTGGCCTCATCGCTTCCTAGGGATCTCACATCTCAACACTGTTTTATTGAGAAATAAAGAACTCTGGGAGATGGGGGGGAGGGGGACACATTCACACCAGAACAGAGGCTGTCCCTCAACTAGCAAGTTTTAATATATATTTTATTAATTTATTCATATTATATCTAAATTGTTTTTTATTTTCTTTTTTTATTAATTTATTTGTATTACATCTCAATTGTTAGCCCTTCCCTTGTTTCCTCCCATTCTTCCCTCCCTCCTACTTCCCCCCTTCTCCCCTCCCCTATGTCTGTGATTGAGGGAGACCTCCTCCCCCTATATATGCTCTTAGGATATCGAGTCTCTTCTTGGTAACTTGCTATCCTTCCTCTGAGTGCCGCCAGGCCTCCCCATCCAGGGGACATTGTCAGAAAAGGGGCACCAGAGTTCGTGTGAGAGTCAGATCTCATTCTCCACTCAGCGGTGGAGAATATCATGTTCATCGGCTAGGTCTTGGTAGGGGTTCAAAGTTTATTGCCTATATTCTCCTTGGCTGGTGCCTTAGTTTGAGGAGGACCCCAGGACCCAGATCTGCCTGTCATAAAGTTCTTCTTGTAGATTTCCAGGATCCTGTGGGTCCTACTATTTCCCCATTCTTCCATGCTACTCTCGCCTAAAGTCTCAATAGGATGACCTCTCCTCTGACCCACTTTCCTGGTAAGTAAAATTTTTCATGGTACATATCCCTTGGACTAGTGTCGCGATGTAAGTGAGTATATACCATTTGTCTCTTTTTGCTTCTGGGTGAACTCACTCATTATGATAATTTCTAGATCAATCCATTTGTCCACAAATTTCAGGAATTCCTTGTTTTTAATAGCTGAGTAGTATTCCATAGTGTAAATGTACCACAGTTTCTTAGTCCATTCTTCTACTGAGGGACACTTAGGCTGTTTCTATGTTCTGGCTATTATGTATAAAGCAGCTATGAACATGGTTGAGCATATGTCCCTGTTCTGTGGTAGGGTATTTTCTGGGTATATTCCCAGGAGTGGGATAGCTGGGTCTTGAGGAAGCTCTATTCCCATTTTTCTGAGAAAGCGCCAGATAGCTTTCAAAAGTGGTTGTACTAGTTTGCATTCCCACCAGCAATGAAGGAGTGTCCCTCTCTTTCCACATCCTCACCAACATGTGGTGTCATTTGAGTTTTTGATCTTAGCCATTCTGATGGGTGTAAGATGGAATCTCAGTTTTGATTTGCATTTCTCTGATGTCTAACGAGGACGAGCATTTCTTTAAGTGTTTCTCGGCCATTTGATATTCCTCTGTTGAGAATTCTCTGTTAAGTTCCAAGCCCCATTTCGCATTTGGGTTGTTTGGTTTTGTGTTGTTTAATTTCTTGAGTTCTTTATATATTTTGGATATTAAACCTTTGTCAGATGAAGGATTGGTGAAGATCTTTTCCCAGTCTGTGGGCTGTCGCTTTGTTCTCTTGACAGTGTCTCTAGCCTTACAGAAGCTTCTCAGCCTCATGAGGTCCCATTTATTGATTGTTGACATTAAGGCCTGGGCTGTTGGTGTACTGTTCAGGAAGTTGTTTCCTGTGCCTATGTGTCCCAGGCTCTTCCCCACTTTTTCCTCTAACTGAATTAATGTCTCTGCTTTTAAATTGAGGTCTTTAATCCACTTTAATCCACTTGGACTTGAGTTTTGTGCATGTTTTTAGCAAGTTTTAAAAGACCTGCTAATGCAAGGCGAGTTTGTAGTGGCCAGTTAAAATAGGAAGCCCCATGAGGTAATTCCTTAGACCAAGGGAGGGATGGTGGTGCATTGGATGGGAGGGGAGCAGGCAATAGAGACAAAGAGAGATGAGAAGATAAGTACGGAAGGCTCTTGGTGAGCACCTTCCTCCAGGACAGGGGGGAAGGGCAAAGTTCGGAAAGCCCCATCCAGGCCCCACCTACCACAAGGATACTGTGTTAAGGGAGGAGAGATAACTAATCAGAACCACTTTGCTGTGAGAAGGGGCTTAACTCTGGTGGTGTCCTGGCTCACAGCTGAGACTGCCTGCTATGCTGGTCTGTAAGCAGGGAAGACCGGCAGCGACAAAAACTAACTCAAGGGCTCCACGGCCTGTGTGAGTCCTAAGGGGGACCTCAAAAGCTTGCTTTCTGTTCTGGGAGCCTGTCAAACGCACTCTCTTCTCAGTCGTCCACTGTCTGTTCTTAACTTGTCACAGATCACAGCAAGACTGACTTCCCTGTGCCTCCCCCTTCTACCCTCTAGCACCCCATTTCTTGTCATCACATGACCCTCTGGGTTGCTTCCAAAGTGCTTAATGTCTTTCAATTATCGCTTGCTCGCCTGTATACTGTCCCTGTGCCCAGTCCCTCTGAATGTGACCTCCTGGGCTGTAGGAGTCTGGCCTTTCTCACACTGACCCCTTCAGCTCTGGAACAGCACCTGATGGTAGCCACCTGGAGAAGAAAGGAGCAATGAGCTCCCTTAGTTCTAGCTCTAAGACAGCAGTTTTCACTCAGTTCCTTCCCTTGGCTGATGGAAAAGAATATCCGGGCAACTTTTTCTGTCTGTCCATGTCCTTTGAGTGGTTTCCTTACCAAAGAAAAGGCGACACGGGAAGATAAACAGGGATCTAAATCAGCTAAGAAGAGCCATAGACTTGTCAGTGTGAGAACAGATTACAAAAAGGAAGAGCCTACCACTATGTAAACACCAGCTTACTCAGAGAGGTTTATTCCTTCACAAAATAAGTACCATTCTCCCCTCGGTATGCAACTGGGGGCTCAGATCAGAAATTCAAACATGAGTAAGATCTAACCCCGGCCCTGGGGGATATGCAGGGACAGACCTGGTCTGTAGACGAGCAGCAGGTCAAGGCAGCAGCCAGTGACAACATAAACACACAGTGCTCTGTGGCAGTCGTCAGGTGATACTTGGGCCCCAGAGAAGCCTAAGGAGGGTTCTACGGGAGGGAATAGTCACTTCGGTCCTCAGGGAACTCTGACAGGGAGCTCACTCCAGTTAGAAGGAGCGACAGCTGCAAAGCGCTGAGAGGCACAATCCGCAGATCAGGTTCTGAGAGCTCTGTTCCACGGGGCCAGCATCCAGGCATTTATGGTAGCAGGAAACTACACAGAAATACTGTCAAAAGCCAGACTGCGCAGGCCTCTGAGAGACAAACACACTGTCTTTAGCAAGTCAGGAGGACAAAATTTAGCCCTGGAAAACTAGTTGTCTCATGGTCAAGACTCCAAGATCCCAACTTTATTTCCTCCTAGTTCAAACTTCCCCCCAGAATCTCTCAATATTAACTTTGTCACACCCATGCTGGTCTCCAAGGTCCCTCATTCTTGCGGCTGAGGATAGGGCGGGAACTTGGTCCCTGAGGTGACCACACTCACTCACACACCCTTTCATGCTCCTGGCAGGCTTTATGAGAGCACGCTGGACAGGCCCAAGCAATATTAAAGTCACATGTGATTAATAACGAAGCAGCTTGGAAGTTAAAAGTCTGTTGGTCCTGGTCCAGGTTCCCATGGATGACATCCAGCATTGCCAAGACCCATGCTGTTGTCTGCCTCCTCCACGGCAGCTTGCTGAGAGCAAGCTCTGGGCCAGGAATCCTCCAAAGCTGCCTTCTGTGTCAGCCCGTGGGGAGCTTGGAGTCACAAGGGACTTCCAGTTACTCACTTCACATGGAAGGCAGTCAAGGCAACAGTTCCGCTGCCTTGTGTCTCTCCCTATTCATGCCATTTGCTGCTTTCCACCACCTCTTATCTTTACATCTAAGTTTTGGGTCTTCATTCTTACATTTAGGGTTCATGTCTCCATCCCTAGTGCCATAATTTGGATATGGGATGTTCTCCCCAAAAGCCTCCCCAGGCGTTAAAGGCTTGGCCCCCAACTTAGTATAGTTTCAAGGTGCAGGACCCTTAAGGGGCAGGGCTTAATAAAAGGTCTTAAGAGCTTGCCCTTGAAGAGAATGGTGAAAACCTGGCCTCTCCTCTTCATCTTGTGTCCTGCACCCCAGCCATGAGGTGAGTGGTTTAACCTGCAAACTGATTTATCTTCAGTGTTTTACACAGCAATAGGAAGCCGACTAACACACCTAATAAGAATTTTTGCTTAATATAAGATACTGTAATGTCTTCTCAACTAGTCACATCGTTTGTTCATCTGTGCAGTGTTGCGGGCTCCACCTGCCTAGAGCCCAGTTTCAAACACTTCATGCCCTGTTCCTGATCCCATTGCTGGTGAGTGACAGTCTCCCCCAGCTACTGCTAGTGTGTTTCCCCACTGCCAAAGCCACTGCATTGTCTTCATGACTAGACTAGAGCAAAGCACAGAATTCTTACGGTAAAGTGAACATGCTCTTTAGAGTGTCCTTTCTCCCCAACTTTCCCAAGTTCAAATACTACCCACCCTTCAAAGCTTACTCCAATACCTAAATGTAGGCTTTGGATGAGACAGAAATTCTCTCACCTGCTATCTCCCATAACTCGTATGTCTGTGTCTCTCTTGTAAAGTTCACAGCATTACAATCTATGCTAGAGAAATGCATGTGTGTGTCACTAATGGACACCTCTGGCACATAGCACTTGACGTCTTTTCTCAGAATAGCACCCAGCCCCAAGTGTGGAGTCTTACCCTACGTATGAATTCCATTAGGTTCCTGCTTCAGCCTTCTGTGTGGATGACAAATGAAAGTGCACATACTCCACAGGATTGCTCTGTCTTTCTAGCCTGAGTTGGGGATGTGGTTGGCTGTGTGGGATGTTGGGTTAAGACAAATCAAAGAGGTGCCAGTTTGTCAAACGTGGCCTGGAAATTAAGGTGCCCAGTTGCTTTGAAGGCAGCTCTTTGTCACAGTTGCAATTTGAGCTTGCTTTCCTGGGCCCCTAATTGCTCATGAGCACTTCTTTTGTTGGGAGAGTGTTTTTCCCTTCTTGGACATTTGCCTTGCTTCACAGCCCTGAATACCCCAGTGCTGGAGACACAGTTGTGTCCTCCACTCTTACTTCAATGGAAGTAAATGCAGATTGGAATAGCGAGGAGCAGAGAGTCATATCCGCCTTAGGGGACCTGGGAACACAGCACAGCCACACCCCAGTGGATGTATTGTCCATATTCACATTTGAGTTCTCGTATGAAGAAGTTTGATAGTAACCACAAGAAGGCAGGGACAGGCTCAATGCAGTCCCGGTGATGCTTATTTTACAAACCAAAAGGTCAAGAGTCAGGAACTCCACTCCAGCCTCTCAGAGCATCCAAAAAGGCTAGGGCCTTGACTCTGTGCTGTCGGTCCCGAGACAGTAGCTCCCTTATAAATACATAGTGTCCTGCCGTGCCTAAATGCAAGCAGGAGGCTGAGACACATTGAAATGTGCCTATTCTAGAAGGAATGATGTTCTATGAATAAGAACTGGAAAGGACTCTTGGGTAGAAAGCCTCTTGCACCTACTACTTGCTGAGTGCTGTACGATTCTTTTTTTTTTTTTTTTTTTTTTTTTTTTTTTTTTTTTTTTTTTTTGAGACAGGGTCTCTCTGTGTAGCCTTGGCTGTCCTGGAGTCACTTTGTAGACCAGGCTGGCCTTAAACTCACAGCAATCCACCTGCCTCTGCCTTCTTAGTGCTGAGATCAAAGACGTGTGCCACCATGCCCAGCATCTCACACCAATTCTTAAAAGCCATTCCTCTGAGGGGAAAGTGTGAATAAAGGATTTTCTGTGTAAACTAATGCAAATCAAATCTCAGAATAAAAGCCTGCTCTTAGCATCACCCTCATTATTATGAAAAGGACTGACAGGCTGAGTCTGAAAGAGCAACATTCTCCATCTGACTTATTTCTTTTTTAAGATTTATTTATTTATTTATTATGTATACAGTGTTCAGCCTGCATGTGACACCTGCATGCCAGAAGAGGGCACCAGATTTCACTGTAGATGGTTGTGAGCCATCATGTGGTTGCTGGGAATTGAACTCAGGACCTTTAGAAGAGCAGGCAGTTCTCTTAACTTCTGAGCCATCTCTCCAGCCCCCCTCCACCTGTTTTAACAGTAGCTTGTGTCATTGTCCTGAATATTTTGATACACCACTACTGAAAACATTGATCTCACATCTCCTAATTTAAGCTGAAAGCCTATCATTATTGATTCCTTTCATAATAGCTGCTAAATCAAATAGCAGTTTGCGTATCTTAGGGAATCTAGAGGCTCCTCCTCACCTGGAGAAGAATGCCTTTCAATCTGTCAATCGCTAAGAGCTGTCATTCAGACTATTCCTTGCAGCCTGAACTGTACCTGTCACTCACCTCTTACCTCTGATTCTTGCCATGGCCTCTCGCCTCCTATCTGGCTGCGGTTGTTCCTTCTCGTGTCAAATTTTGTATCTGATGTTTTGTGAATTTATTCTTCCCCCGTGTCTTGCATTCACACACTGCCTGCCATGATCTTTTGAACACATCACCATCTTCGCGTGGCCCACACAAGTATACATTTCCCTAAGGTTGTAAGTCTGATAAGCCTTCAAGGTTACATTTCACATGTAAGACTGCAAATAGCAAACAGTCTGCTTCCAAGCATCTCAGATGAGAGCTCCCAATCTGTAGTTTCTGTAGTTTCTTCCCAGGGTGTGTGTGTGTGTGTGTGTGTGTGTGTGTGTGTGTGTGTGTGTGTGTTGTATATGTATTTTTGGGTGGGTACATGTGTTTACACATGTGTGCTCATACATGGGGAGTCCAGTGATCAACAACAATGGATTTCTTCAGTTGCTTTCTCACTTTTTTTTCACCAGACCTGGAGCTCACTGATTGGCTAGACTGGCTAGCCAGCAAGCTCCAGGCATCTTCCTGTCTCCAACTCCCCCATGCTGGGATTACAGGTAAACATCACAGCATCCTAGTGTCTGCCTATGTGCTGGAGACCTGGACTCAGTTCCTCATGTGTGCAAGTAAGCAAGCACTGAGCCATTTCTTCAGTCACTGCAGTGTCTCATATCTAAAAGAAAAAAAATCGCTCTATCTTGAGGGAGGGTCTTCCTGTCCATTTAGTTCCCTTAACACCACCTGCTAATACAAAATGAAGACTGAGTCAGGCAATAACTCATGGATATGCTGACACACTGTTTCATGGCTCCTCTATAAACTCCCAAATCCCCAACCAATTTTGTCATCTGCTACTTGAGTTCCCTGTTTTGAACACATACCCACCCACCAGATTCAAAAATAATAATAATAAATTATAAGAAAAAAAGTCTTGCCTGTGTGTGGATGGCTCTGAGTGTTCCCAGATAACCCTTTAACATCCAGGCAGTGTAGTATAATGGGAAGAGGTCTATGCCGCAGTGTGAGTCTAGACCCCAAGTCAGCTCCATCTTAACACGTGTCAAGGAAGCCTTGACTAGGTGACTATGTAACAACCTCCTCTCTTCCAGGTGGCACAGCCTATGGTCACAAACAGGTCAGATTCTGGAACCTTCCTAGCTTTACCCAAGAGAGTCTAACAAAGCTTTTCCCAAGCTCAGTAACCTTGAGCAAAACCTTTCATCGCTCATTACCTCATCCCCGGCGCTTTGGTTTCCCCATCTATAAAACAGAAAAGACTAAATTGCTTACCTGGTGAGAGTGTTATGAAGATGCAAAGAGTCAACATATGTTCTGACATATGTGTACCTGGCAAACAAAACCTATATAATTTAAGTACCCACAACAGATGATGGATTCTTTCTGAAACAAGACTTTGAAGCTGTAATTTACATGTCATTGGATTCATCCACTCTAAATTATAATTCAGTGGTTTTACAGTATCCATAGAGCTAGGAAACCATTGTCACAATGCATTTGAGAACCTGACTTTTATCACATCAAGAAGAAACTCCATATCCTCCTGCCTCCCACGCCCACCACAGCCTAGGACAGACAACCAATAATCTACTTTCTTTCTCTACAGGTTTGCCCACTCTAGGTATTTTACATAAGCACAATTATACTATTGGAACTGCATTTCCCCCTTCATGTGTTTCCAAAAATCATCTATACTATAACAAGAGTCAGCACCTCCTACTTTTTTCTGAAGGATAATATTATTTTTTAATTTTTAAAATTTTTCTTTGTATATATAATAGTATGTGCTCCTTCATGTGTTCAAGTGCACATGCTCATGATCCCACATGTACCCTTGAGCTTTCATTCTCTGCCCTGCTGCCTTGAGACAGGGTCTCTCCCTGAGCCTGAAGCTAGGCAGGCAGCCAGCAAGCCCCAGAGAGCCTCCTGCATCTGATCCACGCAATGCTGGGGGTAGATCAGCATTTGCAGCCACACCTGGCTTTTTCCATGGCTTCTGGGGATTTGAACTGAAGTCTTCCATTTGCATAGTAAGTGCTTTTAACTCACCAGGCCACCTCTACATTGTTTCCACATTTGAGCTGATGTAAATAAACAGCACTCCCATAACCATCCACATACAGAGTTGTGTGTGGTCTTTTATCTTCGTTTCCCTTGGGTGTAAACCTAGGAGTGGAATTTCAGGATCTTGTGGTAACACTGGGCCACCAGCCTGTTTTCCAAAGTGGCTACACCAGTTTTCAGTCCCACTAGCCATGTATACAGCCAGCATTTGCTGTAATCTGACAACAAAAGCTAGCATCCCTGTAGGTGTGATTTACACTCCTCTAATGCTAGCGGTTTTAAGTATGACTGTATGTATCACTACAGGTAGGCTGCAGGGTCTTATAAAATATCTGCTGATGATGCTTTAGGGGAGCTTAGGCCACCAGAAACAGTCAAGAGAGGACAGCACCGTGGCTGCCACAAGCGTTGGAGAACCCACCTTACTATCACTTGTTCTTTGCAATGTGAGCACAGAAGCCACATTTTCTTTTCCTTTTTTTTTTTTTTTTTGAGATTTATTTATTTATTATATATACAATGTTCTGCCTGAGAAGCCACATTTCCACTGTAATGCCAATCAAAGCATACTGCCAGAGTAAGACGTGACATCCTCAATTCGAACAGGCCCTTGTTTCCATTCTCTGCCTACCAAGGCTTCTCCCATTTCTGTGAAAACCCAGGAACACAGTTATTCCAGCGTCTTCCAGAGATACTACAGTACTCAGTTTGCCATCACTTTGGCAAATACCAGAACAAACAGTTTAAGGAACGTGGCTCTTTACTCTGGCTTAGCATCTCCGGTTGATTCAGTCCATCCTGACAGGGAGGCTGTGGCAGAGCAAAGCCAGTCACATTAATGGGGGGACAAGAGGCAGAACACCTGTGCTAAGCAGCTTCCTTCTTCTTCTCCCTCATATTCCACCTGGGCCCCCAGGATATGAAGTGGTGCTTCCCAGGTTCAAGCAGGACTCCCCCTCTTAAAGAATCCCCTCGGCACACAGCCACCCACACATACACAGTTGTCATCAGTCAATCAAGTTGACCATCAGGATGAGCGATCATAGATCTCAATTATCTTGATTCGGCATTTCGGCTCTTTTATGTATTTGGAGCCTCCTACTGTAACGTCCCTGTGGACATGGACTTTGTATAATGTGGTAATCCAGATCGAAGTCTTACTGTGGCCACCCTCACAAGAAAGAAGAGAGACACTTGTACTATCAGACAATTGGATCGATGGATCCCTAAGAACTAAAATGCCAGGCTGGGGAGATGGCTTATCAGATAACACTTGCTGCTCTTCTAAAAGACTTAGGTTTGATTTCCAGTGCCCACACAACAGTTCAAAACCATCTGTAGGCTCCAGTACCAAGAAATCCAACAACATTCTCTCTTCCAACCTCTATGAGCACCAGACATGCATGTAGTGCACAGGCAAACATGTAGGCAAAACACCCAAACATATTTAAATCTATCTATCTATCTATTTATCTATCTATCTATCTATCTCTAAAAGAACTGAAATTTCCCCCAGGAATCTCATATGGAGGAAAGGAGAGGTTGAAGCCCCACCACCAACCGGAAGAGGAACTTCTGTACCAGGAAGAGCTCCTAAAGCTCTGGAGCAAACTTGGGCGCAGATAGTGATGGGTCAGTGATGGGTAGGACCACATCTCCACCAGGACTGTTTAGTTATGCTAACCTCTTGCCTTTCATCTAACCCTAAACCTCATATTCATGCCTTAAATCATCTTGGAGGGTCACTGGAGCCCTTTGTTTATCTCCTCAGGATAGCCTCAGTGAATAAATCTTTTTTTTCTCTGCCTTTGATCCTAAAACCTCTGGTAACATTACACACACACACACACACACACACACACACACACACACACACACACACACACCTCCCAAAGTAATTTGGGTGTGTGGCCTGCAGGTGACTGGCCAGAAGGCTGGTAGTCCAGCAGAGTGGACACTTGCTGCCATCTAAAGGTAGGATATTAGAAGTGACCTGAGGAGAGATTTGATTTCTCCATCCTGTGATGAAATCCTAAGGAAAATATCAAACGAGCTTGGTTTTGTTCACTGTTATCTCAACTTGCAGGGAAAAAAAGAATGATTTAGAATACCTAGCAATGGTTATGGTAAACAAATAGTGTCAAATCTATGATGAATAGTAATTCAGACTGGGGCATTCGATTTAAAAAAAAAAAAGTCGAGTTGAACTCATCTAGCACCAGCATTCTTCAACTGAGAGCAGGTTTTTAAAAAAGAACAGAGATTAAACTAGGTTAAAAGACGTTTTAATAACAAAATTTGTCATTGTCTTGCCTAATAGGCTCATCCAAACCTATTATGCGAGGAAAAAGTCCGTCTGTCATGGTTGCCATGGAATTAGGAGCTGCACAATGATTTAATGGCTCTCTTTCTCCACAGCTAGAAACTTCCACAGAGAGAGCCAAGAGAATGGCTGTTAATGAGAAAGGCTCAATGGTACCCCTGAAATATTTATGCCAGCTCTCAAAACAAGTATAAAACATTTACCGCATCTGCCTCCAAACACACTTTTGAAAAGGATACAAACCCATTCCCTGATTCATCAGTGTGTGTGTGTGTGTGTGTGTGTGTGTGTGCGCGCGCTCATGTACTTATCTGCTCTACCAGTTTTATGTGAATTTAAAAGTCCAACCAGGTGCATGCCTATAATCTAAGCACCTGAAAGACTGAGGCCAGAGGAACAGAGTGAGCTCAAGGACAGCCTGGGCTATGCAGTTGGCTCAATGTATGAATGAGTGAATGAATGAATGATGAATGAATAAGTAGATGGATGGACAGACAGATGGACAGATGGATGGATAGATGGGTGAGAAATTAAAATTTAAAAAGGAAAGTCCACGGTGGACCAAGTGGTGCTTGCCTTTAACACCAGCACTCAGGAGGCAGAGGCAAGTGAATCTCTGTGTGTTCCAGGTCTACATTGTGATTTTTTTTTTTTTTTTTTTTTTTTTTTTTTTTTGGTTTTTTGAGACAGGGTTTCTCTGTGTAGTCTTGGCTGTCCAGGATTCACTTTGTAGACCAGAACCCACAGAGAACCTCCTGCCTCTGCCTTCCTATGTACTGGGATTATAAGTGTGTGCCACCACACCAGGCTCACGATGATTAATTGTAATTAGACTAATTAAACTAGTTTTTTCTGCAAGTTGAGATAACAGCGAACAAACCCAAGCTTGCCTGGTACTTTCCTTAGGATTTCATCACAGGATGGAGCCATTATGTGAAATCAAATTTCTCCTCAGGTTTAATTAGACTAATTAAACCAGTGGCTAATTTAAATAGTCTACATAGTGAGTTATGAGACCTTGTCTGAAAAATCAAAACAGAAGAGTCCAGAAGAGGTTGAATACAAAAGAAAAAAAAAAATAGAAGAACAGTGGCAACTTGATTTGGAAAGACAAAGATACAGGCTTAAAGTATCCACCATATTCTACTTTTCAAGCCTGTCTCTTAACTAGATATAAAGTCTGAGAAGTTAGAAAACTTTTTTACATTTTAATTTTGCTTATTCTTTGAAAATTTTATACATATATACAATGTATCTTATATATTTTAATAACTGAGTGCAGCTTATATACACATGGCCATGGGCTCTCCCCCTGGGGCCCAGGGAACCTACCAGTGGCCACACCCCTAAAGAAAACTGACTCTTCCTCCCCAGCAGCCTACCACCACCAAGACCTAGCTCCTCGGCTACTCAAGGTGAGGGCTTGGAAGCCCCTCCCCCACTCCACAGTGGACTTCTTATGTGGCTTGGTCTTGTGTAGGAGGCCATTGCCGCTGTGAGTACATGTGTGCAACAGGCGCATCACATCAGGAGGACATCATTTCATCGTCGCACACTTCCCCATCTTCTGCCTCTTACATCCTTTCAGGATCCTCTTCAGTATGTTCCCTGAGCTTGCGGGGTGGGGACTGACACAGCTGTAGCATTTATAGCTAAGCCCTTTGAACAGAAGAGTGCCTTTGCCTTAACCACTATCCACCACAATGAGAGAGTCTCTGATCAAGTGCAAATCTAAGGATATAAACATACACGTTTAGAAGGCAACTTGACCATGTGATCATTTAGAAAAATAGCATCAATAGGTTCCCCCCTTCGAACCTATGACTTCCCTAGCCGTGTTTTTTTGTGAGGGGTTTTTTTGTTTTGTTTTGTTCTTTTTATTTTTTGCTGTTGTTGGTTTGGTTTGGTTTGGTTTGGCTTTGATTTTATTCATGTTAATTATATCCCTCAAGAACTCCCTTCTGTGGAGCAGGCCTCAAACGCCATCAAGAAAGCTATAGTTACCCCCATAAACAGCTTGCCACTATTGCAGGAGTAGGTTCATCTTACCTGGTGGGTCACTATTGAGGCGTGCAGAGTCCAACACTAGATAAAACTATTGATGTGGCCCCCCACCCCTGCTAACTTTGGGATCTTGGAAATTCACGTATTTTCTTAAGTGACTTTGGCAGTGAGAATGGGGGGGGGGGTATCCACCTCCGAAAGCCTAATATTTCTGCAGTTGGCATAACACTTTCCATCAGTATGAATGCCAGCCAACAGGGAAAACTTCCTGGTCAGTCCAATAAGTGATTTTTTTTTTTCTGTGTCCTGTAACCAAAGTCTGAAGACTCATAACAAATAGCTGTAGCAATTTAGTCAATATAATTTATTTTATATCTGCTATGTGATAGTTTCTGCTCTTGATGCTTGCTCCTCATAGTGTTAACAGGTTGGAGGGAAGGAGAGAGAGAGGGAGAAAGTAAGGAGAGATGAAGGACAGAGTGCAAGAGGGGTTCACTGTGTATTGAAACTGATATTAACTTGAATAATGAAGCCAAGAGGCAGGAGAAATAGCACTCCTTTGAGTGGATAAGTCCCAGTGAGCATTTTTTTTTATTTGGTCAGCACATCCGTTATGCTGTCAGCCGGCATTGCCAAGAAGACGGTGCACAGGCTAGGCTTTGATGAGGGGTGACTTGGTTCAAGTAGATCCGATGATTACTTTCAGCTGAAGAACAACACAGTTTCACTTTTGATGAATAAATCGAGAGTCTCGTCTATCTTATTTACACCTGGGTCCCCAGCATTTAAATTCTCAACGTATTTCTCCTCAGGCAGCTGTTCTCCTCAGGCAGCTATGGAATAAACGCCGTAATTCTGCACTTGCGGCCCAATCTGGCACATTTGGAAAAAGGAGGCTTTCAGAGGTGGAAAGACCCCCCTCCTGCCCCCCCCTTCCCACTGTCAAGGTCACTTAAGAAATTATGTGAATTTCCAAGATCCCAAAGTTAGTCGTTAAGTCAGATCATGGTCATTTCTCGGATGTAGTGTTATTGGCCCTAGCAAACAAATACAAAGGGTGTGCAAGCCCTGAGAATGCACAGCCTTGTCACCTGCCTTTCCCTCAGAGCCTTCCTCTGTCCACCTTCTGTCTGACGCCATCTCCATGATAATCACTGAATTACATAACCGCCCAAGTGAGATTGTTTTCCATCTGTTAAGGCCCATCAGAGCCCCATGCAATGAATTTCAATTTAAGGAGCTTTATATCCCATCTGGAGTAAGAGGATTCGTTCCTATAAAAGGGGGAAACATCATTGTGACTTTAACCTGGTCCTAATGGAAATGATTTGTTTCTAATTTAAATTTTTGGATGGTGTTTAAATAACATACGTTTCAGCACTCTGAGGCAGAATCCTTTAGCCAACACTTCCCAGGCTGCGTTTCATGGCAGTAAATGCTTATTAAACCTAATGCCGCGTGTACGAGAACTCTCATGGCAGCATTGGGTGAGAGGGGGGGGGGGGGCAGGGAGGGAGTGTGGAACTAATCCAAATGCCCATCAAAGGCGAAGAGATAACACAATTGTATTATGTTCGCCCCATACAGCCATCAGATTGAATGAAGAAGCCGTTCTACGTGTGCCAAGGTGACGAGATGTCACAGACAAAAGCAGTCAGAGAAAAGCAAGGTTAAAAAATGTTGTGCATGCCTTTAATACTGCAGTAACTACAGTATTGCACCAGCCTACACTCACACTAAATACCAGCCCATCCACGGTGAAGATGTTGGAAGTCAATACAGCAAACTAGAAGCAGTAATTATTCTGGAAAAAAGAAATTTTGCTTTTAAACTTATACATCTCTGTATTATTATTATTATGCAGTGATCATGTGTCCTTTTTGCAATTTAAAAGATGAGTCGTGGGGCTGGAGAGATGGCTCAGAGGTTAAGAGCACTGACTATTCTTCCAGAGGAACCGGGTTCAATTCCCAGCAACCACATGTCAGCTCTCAATTGTCTGTAACTCCAAGATCTGACACCCACAGACATGCATGCAGGCAAAACACCAATGCACATAAAATTAAAATAAATAAGTTATTTTTTGTTTGTTTGTTTTTGGTTTTTTGAGACTGGGTTTCTTTGTATTGTCTTGGCAGTCCAGGACTCACTTTGTAGACCAGGCTGGCCTCGAACTCACAGCAATCTGCCTGCCTCTGCCTCCCGAGTGCTGGGATTAAAGGCGTGCACCACCACACCCAGCATATAAATTATTTTTTAAAAGATGGCTTGTTTCGAAGGGAGTGGTGGCACACGCCTTTAATCCCAGCACTCAGGAGGCAGGGCAGGCGGATCGTTGTGAGTTCAAGGCCAGCCTGGACTACAAAGCGAGTCTAGGACAGCCAAGGCTACACAGAGAAACTCTGTCTCGAAAAACCAAAACAAAACAAAACAGAACAAAAGATGGCTTGTTTCTTTTTTATTTTTTATGGTGTGTGTTTAGTGTATATGGTGAGCACACATGAGTGTATAGGCATGCAACCTGTGCATATGCATGCAGAGCCCAGAGCAGGGCGTGGAGTATCTTCTTTTATTACTACCTGCCTTATTGCTTCAAGACACAGTCTCTCATTGAATTGGAAACTCAACATTTGTGGTGATGAGAATAAAGCTCAGAGCCTTGCAAATGCTAAGAAGAGTTCCATCTTCATTTCTCTCTTTCTTGTGTGTGTGTGCATAGGTACTCACCTATGTGTATATGGGTAGAGGCCAGAGGTTAGCATTTGATACGGTCTGTCACTCTTCACCTTATTTTTTGAGTCAGGGTCTTGAACCTGGAGTTAACCAAGTGGCTAGGCTGGCTGGCCAGGGGCCCCCAGGATTTTCCTATCTCTGCCTTGAAAGTGTTTCTTTCTAAAGAGAGCAGCTAACCACCGAGTCTTATCCGACTTCCTGTTATGAACTATGAAGCCCTGCCCACCACCATCCTGACAACTCCATCCTCACTCCCAAAAGGACAAGGAGGGAGAAGCCAGGGAGTAGTTTTGTGGAGAGTGAGTTTTCCTCCACAGGATTACTCCTCACAAGTCAAAAGCACTGTCACGGAAACTGCAGGACTCTACAAGAAAGCACAAGAGCCTCTCACTGCGCACAGATGAGCTTGTCATTCAAAAGACAACTGAAAGCCTCGCGGATGGAGAAAGATTTCTTTTTCTCAAACTCTTTAGAATAGCAAGAAGATTTAGTGGGAATGGAGAACCACTCTAAGGAATGGAGGCTACATTCAATCTGTCAAATAGCTAATTTACTATAATATACACACCACTGTTAAAATCTGCGGAGCCTAGAGTCTCACCCCTCCCCTTAGGGTCTTGGAGTGTACCTTAGTACCAGAGAGCTTGCTTGGTGAGTCTGAAGTATTGGGGGTTGTTCTGGTGCTGCTGTGTATTCAAACGCTAAATACTGCCCTCCCCAAGATCTGGTTGTGGTCCAGATGAATGCATTCTCACATTGTGTAAGCTTTGCTCCCCCAATATTCTCTGATTGGTTAAATAAAGCTCCTGACAGCCAGTTACTGGGCAGAATAGAGGTAGGCAGAGCTTTGGTTTCCCTGTCTGGGGTTCTCAGGTAGGGACCACATGGAGAAAAGGAGAAAGAGAAAAAAGGGAAGAAGATAGAAAAAGAGGTCGTGGCCTGGTGGAGCAAATCCAGCCCAAACAGGATGCCTTATTGGGAAGCAACTTGAGGGAATGCAGCTGGGAAGTAGCCAGACTAGCTTAGAAAATTAATTTAAATCGTACCTGCCCAGTTATTGTGCTGAGGTTTATTTAAATAAATTAATAGGCCACTGTCTTGATTACTGAGCAGGGGAGCTAGCTGGGTTAGTAGAGCCTTCAAGAGTTTATTAAATATTCAACAACACTGAAGCCTTCATATTGATCCCTACCATGGTGTGTGTGTGTGTGTGTGTGTGTGTGTGTGTTTGCATGAATGCATTAAGTGGAACTGGGATTATACTATAAACTACTAGCCATTTCCAACTACTATTATGTGGTGAATATGCTCCCTCATGATTAACTATTTATTTAAAATATGACTGTTAATAATGGCAAAATATTTTACCCCATGTGGCTTTCAGTTCCTCTTGCTCTTTCTGCTTCCTGGTCTACTGAGGTGTGAGCAGTCGCCACCCTGTGTTTCTCTGACGTCCGCCAACATGCCTTCCTGCCGTGATGGACTCTACCCCTTGAGCCATGAACCACAAATGAATCCTCCACTCCTTACGTCACTTTTGACAGGTGCCTGGGCACAATGACAAGGAAAGTAACAAGCACAGGTCCACTTAACAACCCCACCAGCTCCTAGCTGCAAGCATTGTCTTCTCAGTCTTTGGTCCCAGGATCAAGATCAAGTTCAGGGCCAGAAACAAACTCAAGATATATTTAATCAATGAATGCATGAATGCTTGAGTTAATAAACTCAACAAGGACTTAATAAAATGTATGTGTGCGTGTGCACGAGCTCATGCACGCACATGTTCATATATACGTGTGTGCGTGTGTGTGCGCGCGCGCGTGCACATTCAGAACACCTGTGTTTCCAGGCCCTGCTTCAAAGTACTTGAGCCCTGGTAATTCCTGGATTTCATATGTTTTTATTTCAATAAATATACTTTGGCTAAAGTCATATTTGGCACGGACTATCAATCCAAAATTGGATGCATAATTTAAATGACTGCAAGGCTCCTCAAATTCCTGGCACAATGCACACATGGCCAGCTATGATTAGCCAACGCCTCATAACTGAACAGCTGGTGGCCTCTATAAGTGAAAAAAAAATCACGTAGAGGGAAATCAGGTCAGGGAAGACGCCAGAAGAGCTAGAACCTTCCATGGGTACTGGAATATATATGCCATGGGTACCCAAACAACCCTAGATGCAGTGCCCACCTAGAAACATGGTAAGAATTTTAACTCATTTTCAAATCTATGGATAGCTAGATTCTTCACCTCCTCTTAGGTAAGGTATAATTACACTACTACCTAAGTATACCAAGATACTCTACAACCTACGATCAAGTACCCGTCACGCATAATCCTCCACATGTTGAAAGAGTTACCAGATAGCATGAGACATTAAACGTAAGACCTACAACACCAAATGCCCAATACGCCCACGTGCCGTGTGGTAAGCAGAGGGGCTCCATTTGGTGAGGAGGAAAGAAGTCAACAAAGCAGGCACCTGCTGTAAAGGAAGCCCTGGAGTTAAAATAGGTTCTGGATATTTTTGACAATGTAAAGGCTCCAAAAATGAACTGAAGGAAAGAGAAAACAGGTGTATAAAATGGGTCACAGTGGCTGAACGTCATCTGGTAGTCTTCACTGAGAGGTTTTTCCAACTACAAAGGATTATATAAATATCACCCTTCTAGCTGGTAATGCCATCACATCTTTTCTTCATGAGTCATGCTGTTCCCCAGAGAGTAACTTCTTAAGTCACATTTAGTTTAAATTCTCCCTAAGAAAGACCAGAACTTTCATTGTGTGTGGTTATAATAAGTCGCCTGTGTATCCTGTCCATTGGGGGGGTCACAGACAAGCTCTTTCAAAACAGATTTTAAGGGCCATATGAAGGTGGTTTGTTTGCAAATGAGAAAAAAAAAAATGATGAAGGTGGAGAATGAGAAAGAAAGAGGCTGTTTTCTTCTGCAGCCACAGCAGAGAGATGAGGTCAATCTCGGGGAGTGCTGAGCCAGCGTGCCTGTCTCCGGGGACCTCAGAGTACAATGTACAGGTTTTGGTCCCGAGGTGATATGAATCAGAATGGCCTCCATAGGGTCACATATTTGAATATTTGTTCCCCAGTTTCGGTGGAGCTGTTTGGGAAGAGCTGGGGTGTATGGCATTCATGAAGGAGGCGTGGCACTGGGGAAAGCTTTGAGGTTTCAGAAAACGGTGCAATTCCTAGTGAGCTCTCTCTGCCTCAAGGTTGTGGATCAAGATGTGAGCCCTCCACTGTCCCGTCGCCCCACCATGGACTCCAACCCTCTGAAGCTGTAAGTCGAATTAAACATTTTCTTGTACAAGTTGCCTTGGTCATGGTGTTTTTATCACAGCAATAGAAAAGTAACCCAGACAGATCCCAACCCTTTGAAAAGGGAACCTTGAAATAGGCAATTAGGTTAAAAATTAGGCCATTAAAATGGGGCTAGTACAACCCAAATCCTAACAGGAAGTGGTGGAGTATGGTGTTTGAGTGTCCAATGCCCCCGGCAGCCTCATGTGCTTGAACACTTGGTTCCCAGGGGTGGCACAGTCTGGGGAGGTTGTAGAGCCTGGTTAGCAGATGTAGATCACTAGGGCACATCTTAACTGTTGGGTTGATTCTGGTCAGGCCAAATTTTCTTCTTCCTGATCAGCCAGGCATGGTGGCACACGCCTTTAATCCCAGCACTCAGGAGGCAGAGACAGGTGGGCGGATCACTGTGAGTTCGAGGCCAGCCTGGTCTACAAAGCAAGTCCAGGACGGCCAAGATAATATAAAGAAACCCTGTCTTGAAAAACCAAAACAAAACGTGAGAGTGACAGCTACAAGGTCCCATCCCCGGGGTGGAGACACTCCTCTGTGCCTTCAGGACACCACCATGCCTTCACTCATTACCAACCAAAATAAATCCTCCTTGTATTGCTTACATAAGGTATTTTCTCATAGCAACTGGAAAAGTAATTGATACAAAGACACACCAGGGATGGGACCACACAGAAGAGCCACGTAAGGACACTGGAAACCAGTAAGCCAAGGACTGAGGCCACAGGAGAACCCAAACCTGCCAACTCCTTGACCTTAAATGTCTGTAGTTGTTGCTGCTGCTGTTTTTCCCCAACTTTATTTTATTTATCTTTACATGTATGGGGGTGTTGCCTGCATGTATATCTGTGTGCCGTGTGTGAGTAGTGCCTATAAGGGCCAGAAGCAGGCATTAGATCTCAGAAACTGGAGTTACAGGCAGTTGTGAGCTGTCATGTAGGTGCTGGGAATCGAACCCAGATCTTTCGGAAGATCAGCCAGCGTGCTGAACTGCTGAGCACGCTCTCCAGCCTGATCTTAAACTTCTAACCACATAACTGTGAGAGGATAAATTGTTGTTGTTTAAGCCACCCAGCGGGTGGTATTTTGTTGTGGAAGCCCTAACAAATGAATACAATTCAATCAGGCAGCCCTTGTCAGTCAAAGCTGGCCCATTACTCCTGTCTGAAGCTACATCATCGCTCATCCCTTTATGGCAGCAGCAACACACACACACACACACACACACACACACACACACACACACTGGTGGGGGAGGATACTTTACTCACAAAGCCAGAACTAATAGCCTCTTGAAGGATATAGACAAGCAAGTAACTGCAACAGCGTCAGCATAAAGATTAGGAGACATTAGCTCTGGGTTGTCCGAGAAGGCTTTTGAGTTGAGTGAGTGAGTGTGTATGTGTGTGTGTGTGTGTGTGTGTGTGTGTGTGTGTGTGTGTGTGTTGCTCTGACTCTCCATTTCTTGTTGCATAAAATGGGGAGATTAACATCCACGCTACTAGGTTGCTATGGAGACAAAGTGAAATCAAGAGCCTAGCATGGTGGTAGGACTTGCTGGTAATCTCAACACTTGGGAAATGGAGAAGGAATAATCAGGCACTTAAAGCTAGCCTCTGGTACATACCAAGTCCAAGACTAACCTGAGCTACAAAAGACTTTAACCCAAATAAATAAATAAATAAATAACAGGATCGTGAGTATGGTACCCCTGCTATACTTCATTTGTTCATCTCTGAGCACCTGTTAGCTCTCAGGCATTCTCCAAGGCCTGAGCATTCAGGAAGTACACTCCAGACAGGAACAAGCGATCACTGATGGATAAATGCCCAATGTAAATCATTTCAGACAGATTAGTATCATAAGGCATGATGAGACCCCACTCTTTAAAGAGTCTACTTTAACAGGAAAGAAACCTAACCTTGCACTCTCTTAGTCAGACCTCCAGCCAACTAGAGTTTGACAAACTCTGTGTTAGAGACAAGACTGTGAGTCCCTATTTTAAAAAAACAAAACAGGGCTGGAGAAATAGCTCAGAGGTTAAGAGCACTGGCTGCTCTTCCAAAGGTCCTGAGTTCAGTTCCCAGGAACCACATGGTAGCTCATAACCATCTATAATGAGATCTGGTGCCCTCTTCTGGCGTGCAGGTGAACATGCGGGCAGAACATTGTATACATAATAAATAAATGTTTTTTTTAATAAATAAATAAAAACAAAAACAAAAATCCTGTACGCCTTGTAAATTTGCCTTCCTGGGTTTTGAAATTTGGCTTTGCGTCCTTCACAGCAAAACTGGCTGTACTCTGAAAAGCACTGGCTCAGTTATGAAGTAAATTAGCCTAGCTCTGAGCTAGGGGAAGAAACATGGCCATGTTTTTGGCACCTTTTAATTGGAGAGAGATGCTACTATGTTGGAGAAAACCCAAAGAGCAATTAAGAGGAGGAAGGCACTAGAAACTCTTAGAACCAGTTAAGTACCGTTTCCAAAATCGAGCACACTCCAACTCCAGTAAAGACAGGTGTCCAAAGAGGTTAGTGAAGGTCACACCTTTCTAGGGGGGGTGCACTTCTTGATTTAAGTAGAACATTTGGAGTTATAGGAAAACACATCTATCAGGCATAGATAGATAGGAGATAGATAGATAGATAGATAGATAGATAGATAGATAGATAGATAGATTTGCTGCATCCAGGAGACCTTACAAATGTTGTTCAGTGGAATGGGCTACTTTTTAAGAGCTTTGACTATGTCAGATGGACAGGGCAGCAGCTGACCTGGGTGAAGGGGACCTCTCTTAGCATCTCCTTGAAATGAAGCTGGGTCACCACTGACCATGATAAGGTGTGTGAGGAGCAGGTGTGCAGCACCAGAGTCCCATACACATGCAGGATCCAGGAACAGGGGAGCACCAGGAAGGAGCACAGGCTCACGCCATTGCTTCACACACATGCACACACACAGGCACACACACACACACACGCACATGCTTCTTATACATTCTTCACAATCAAACACATTTGATGTTCCGATGAACCAGCTATTATTTTTGTTCATACTCTCTACTGTTTCTTCGCTTTTTTGTTTCATTATTTTCCTGCTTGCTTTGGTACTGTTTTGTTGCTGTAAAGAGACACCATGACCAAGGTAACTCTTATTTTTTTTTAAATGCATTTGACTGGGTGCTTGCTTACAGTTTCAGAGGGTTAGACCATTAGCACCATGGCAGGAAGCAGACAGGCATGGTGGAGAGTTTTACATCCTGGTCTGCAAGTTGCAAGCAGAGAGAGAGAGAGAGAGAGAGAGAGAGAGAGAGAGAGAGAGAGAGAGAGGAGGCTGGGGCCTGGCACGGGCTTTTGAAACCTTAAAGCTCATCCCCAGTAATGCACCTCCTCCAACAAGGCCACACCTCCTAATCCTTCCCTAAACAGCCCACCTACTAAAGACTAGCCATCCAAATATATGAGCCTATAGGGGCCGTTCTTGTTCAAACCATCCACCACTCTTTATTTCCTAACTCAAATTTTAACTTTTTTCCCCCAAGACAAGGTTTCTCTGTGTAGCCTTGGCTGTCCTGGGCTTGACCAGGCTGGCCTCCAACTCACAGAAATCTGCCTCCCTCTGCCTCCCAGAGTGCTGGGATTACAGGTATGCACCACCAGGCCTGGCTCCTAACTTTCCTTTTAAGACTAAAAGTTCTCATAAGTATTCTTTAGTTGAATCTTTAAATCTTGATGGACCATTATCTCTATTTATAATAGTCTTTTTTTCTATTACCCTTCACACACACACACACACACACACACACACACACACACACACACACAC
>OU015746.1:74256753-74310617 GCA_907169655.1 Acomys percivali | reverse complement strand
TTGTCTTGTGAGCGTCGCTCAACGAACTCTTATTCAAGACTCAGGCTTATCAACTCAGTGTGAGGCAATTTCCTCTTCTGGGCAATTGATGATGACTTTGTCTTGTGGAACCGTGCCCACACTCCCTTTCTGGCAAGCGTGGAGCAGAAGAAAATTGAAAAGCTAGTAATTAAGTGTTGAAGTCTCTTCAGGTCATTTCAATCCTGTTGAGTGCATTGTGGTTTCACCCAGACGAGAAAGTGTGTCCTGAGGGAGTCTCCTTGGCTTCAGTCACCGTCCAGTGGTCTGAAAGCTGGCGTTGCTCATCCTGCACCTACCTCTCTTGGCCACCCTACCTGCTCTTAGGTTTCTTCCCTTTAGGCCGCAGTTCTGGCGGCCTCTAGCGGCCCCTTCGTGCTCTGCAATGTGACCGGAGGATCTGTCCTGGAGTTCTCTGCACCCTGGCTTCAGCAACCAGGATGCTCTCCCGCCTTGCCTGCGGGGCTGGCGTCCCAAGTGCGTGGAAACATAGAGAAACAGTCTTCCTTGCCCTCTACCCACCGCGCGCCTTTCAGAAATCCCTCAACATCCCTGCCCATCACATTTAGCAGTACCCAGGCAGTCTACCCCATCAAGGCTCTCCTCAGCCTGGGAAATACTTCTGAAAGCTCATGATTTCTGAATGGATGCAACCATTAACTCCTTGCCTAGGATGGGAGGGACAGGTAAACACTCCTCTATGCATGGGAAGGGACTGGGCCTGGGCCTATAATTCAGTTGATAAGAGTGCTTAGGACACACTCGGGAAGGCCGTGGTGGGGATCGAGGCAGGAGGATCTGAAAGTCAAGGTCATCAGCTTGGGAAGATAGTTCACTCAGTAAAGTGCTTGTTACATAGGAAGGACTCACATTTGGTAGCAAGAACAAAAAGCCAGTGTGGTGGCATGCTGGGAAAGCAGAAGTGGATGGGTCCCCGGGGAGGCCAGGATAGCTAAGGCTGAGGGGGAGGGGCAGGGAGGAGATGTGAAGCTTCGTGGCTTCCGAGGAACACCAGAGGTTGACCATTGACCTCTGACCTACATATACACACAAATAAGAAAGTTCATGGTCATCCTCAGCTAGATAGCACATTCAAAACCCCCTTGGCTACATGAAAGCCTACATAAATAAGTAAAGACATACACAAGGTCCCTGCCATCATCCTCTCAGAAACAAAGGGATACAGGATGCTGGAGCCAGTGATGCCAAAGCACCAAGACCTCACGTCTCCAGGTTGGACCATTTTCTTCTACTGCCTTTCATATCTGCGGTAAATATTAATGAGAACCGTGGACAGATTTGTTCAAAGGAAGGATCTCACCAAAGTATACATACCTTGCATCAACTTTGACTGTACTTCCCAACACCACGCCCTGCACTCCTCCTACACTCACTACTTTCTACTTTTTGTTTGTTTGTCTCTGGGTTTGTTTTTCAAGACAGGGTTTCTCTGTGTAGCCTTGGCTGTTTTAGACTCACTCTGTAAACCAGGCGGGACCTTGAACTCACAGAGACCTGCCTGCCTCTGCCTCTGCCTGAGTCCTGGAATCACAGGTATGTACCACCACGCCCGACTTGCTTTCTACTTCTTTTTTATATATATATTTATTATTCATACAGCATTCTGCCTGCATATATGCCTATACACCAGAAGAGAGCACCAGATCTAATTATAGATGGTTGTGAGCCACCATGTGGTCGCTGGGAATTGAACTCATGACCTCTGGAAGAGCAGTCAGTGCTCTTAACCTCTGAGCCATCTCTCCGGCCCGCTTTCTCCTTCTTGCAGGCAGTCTGAAATAAGCAACACTATCCAGTGCAGCTTCTCAACATACCTCACACCACACAGTTGCCGAAGAGCTTCCCCTGTTACTCCGCCCGAGTCTACTAAAGTACAATAAATGGCTGTGGTGAGCCATTTTCTGTGATCCCAATTAACTTCTGTGTGGCAAAGCATCTTCCCGCACAATATATCTTGCGTCCCGTTCCATAATCACTGCCAAGAGCTACCGGCTCCCTCGCCCAGAGACTGCGGCAATGGATCCCACCTAATTAGACTTCTCCGGCCTTTGTGCCAATTAACAGGGAAAAGCACTCCAAAGCCGGCTAACCCAGCCACGTGGGAGAGCTTCGGGTTTAGGTGAGAGACTCAACCTTAACGTTAAGGTGACAAGAGAACAAGGACAACAAGTGACATCAACCCTGGCCTCCACACACATGTGCACACAAGTACACTCATATTCACATGCACATGCACATGCAAGAATAAGCAAATAAATAAAAATACATTGATTTTAAAAAAAGAGAGAGAAAGGATACTTTACACCCATTAGGAGAACTAGAGTTTGAAAAATAATGGTGGTAATAATAAGCAAGTATTGAAAGGGTATGAGGACACAGGGGTCCATGGACACTATGGGTGAGAGTAGCCACTGTGGAAAATAGTCTGACAGTTCCTCAGAGTATTAAAATTGAAATTATTGAGGCTGGAGAAATGGCTCAGACGTTAAGAGCACTGGATGCTCTTCCTGAGGATCCAGGTTTGATTCTCAATGCCCACATGGTGTGGCTCATAACCTTTTGTAGCTCCAGTGGGGAGAGGGGGGACAGAGGGTAGGGGGGGGTCTGATGCCCTCTTGTGGCTACCATAGTCACTGCACAAGCATAGTGCACGCGCACACCACACACACACACACACACACACACACACACACGGTGGGGGAGGAGGGAGAGAGATTCAGGCAAAACACCTACACACCTAAAATAAGTAAATCTTTTTTTAAAGTGAGATTATTATGTGACCTATCAATTGCATTTCTGAGTATAAACTCTTCAAAACTGAAAGCAGGTATCTGTCCATCCTCATTCACGGCATTCTAGTCCCAATAGCCAAAAGGTAAAAGCAATGTTATCAAATGATGAGTGGATAAACAATGCATGAGAGAGACAGAGAGAGAGGAGAAGAAGGAGGAGGAGGAAGAGGAAGAAGAAGAAGAAGAAGAAGAAGAAGAAGAAGAAGAAGAAGAAGAAGAAGAAGAAGAAGAAGAGGAAGAAGAAGAAGAAGAAGAGGAAGAAGAAGAAGAAGGAGAAGAAGAAGAAGAAGAAGAAGAAGAAGAAGAAGAAGAAGAGAAGAAGAAGAAGAAGCAGCTATCTAAAATGATAAAACGATGGGTGATACCAATTTGCTTGACTGTAGTCATCAATTCACCAGGTACATCTGACTCCTGTGCCAATGGCTTCCACATCCTCAGGCTCCACAGCTGTAATTCAGCAGGCGCACGGGCTTACTGCCAAGCCTGACCACATGAGCTCAATCCCTACAGTCTACATGGTGGAAGGAAAACACTTGTGGGTTATCCTCCGGGCTCCATACTGAAGCATACGCATCCTCACGCAAGTCTGTTTCACATCCCACACTTGGGATCAAAACAAAAACATGTTTATATCCACTACAGAAGAACACAACAAAAAGAATTTGAATTTTATTATTATTATTTTGGTTTTTCAAGACAGGGTTTCTCTGTGTAGCTTGGCTGTTCTGGAGTTGCTTTGCAGAGCAGGCTGGCCTGGAACTCACATTGATCTGCCTGCCTGCCTCTCTGCCTCCTGAGTGCTTGGATTAAAGACCTGCACCACCACACCCAGCCATAATGTAATTTTAAAATAGTGCAATGCCACAGCTACTTGCATAACAATTTCACTATACTGGATACTATAAGCAATCTAGAAATGATTTAAAGCCTACAGGAGAATGTATGTGGCTAAATGTAAATACAATGCCACTTTGTACAAGAGACTTGAATGTCTCATAAAATCCTTCTTTGGGGAAGGACACAGAATGAGATAGATAGATAGATAGATAGATAGATAGATAGATAGATAGATAGATAGATAGATTCTTTTAGAATCAATTCTTTTAGATCCAGTTAGATGGGACCTGCTTATATTGCTGATGAGCAGGTTGTTTCCACAGCAAAATAGAGAGACAACAATCTGAGAGCCGATTTGCCAAACTGTGTGCAAGCACTGCATCAAAATGAGTTTGCCAACCGCCCTTGTGTCTCGCCCTCTAGGGTGTGTGGGGCATGGGTCTTCTGGTGTGGTCTCGGGGCTAAGTCAGCTTCTCTTTTTCATTATTTAGAGACTTCTTACTTAGTTTCTGTACTCAAACTCACATAGCTAAGACCTTATGCAGTTAATACAGTCTGTTACCTACCTGGGTGGGGGGATTAAGTTTTAACACTTCTAGACCAATTTCTGTGAGGCCACCAACTCAACATGATAAACTGAAGCAATCTTTTCCAATGATGACAGTGTGCACTAGCGCGCTTCATATATATATGTATATATACACATATATATATGAAGAGAGAGAGCACACACAATAACATAATATGTTATATGTCCATAGCAGCAACATTTTTTCCATGTTTTCCTGTCATTTGAATAAAACTGTAGACATATCCAGCATACTGTCTTGAAAAAATAATACAGTAAGATCTTAGAAAGCAGCACGGTTCTGGTTTGGTTTTGGTACCAGACCATTTTTTTAAATTAGCTTCTTAAACACCATCTGGAGAGAAAACATTCTGAATAGCATCATTAAAATCAGCTCTGAAAAGCACAGGCAGTGCTGCACAGCCTAAAGCAGTGCATGTTGCTTCCTGCTCGTTAGGAGTGTCCAGTGCCGCCCTGCATCTATAATACCAGGGCACTCATTGTGTGAGACTCAAGCCTACTTTTCAGAAGAGGGCCCAGAGGATGGCCTGGCTCAGCTCTGTTTAGAGACTGAAGCGGTGTAGCTTGAGGAACACCAACGCCTGGTTCTAACTCCAACCCCAGCTCTCTCCATTTTAGCACATAATAGACAATTCTGAGAACTGATGCGATGGCTCAGCGGGTAACGGTGCTGGCTACAGAGCCAGGTGACCTGGACTACTGGAACTCATATAGCAGGAGAGAACCATGTTCTCCTCTAATGGGCTAACCCCCCCTCTCTCTTTCACACACACACACACACACACACACACACACACACACACACAGAGAGAGAGAGAGAGAGAGAGAGGCACACACTGTAAATCTTTAATTAATAAAAATAACAGTATGGTGGCAATGCAGGGATCACAGGGTTCGAAAGATGAGGTCCTCAATGCATTCTGAGGAGGATGACTGTGTTCCAGAGCTACACAGAAATGCTCACCCCCGCCCCAAGAGCAGCATGATTGGGAGGAAACACTTGGCACAATGTATTAGAAATACCCAAGCAGAGATCATCTAAGATGGTATTGATTGCACACTGTGTCTGATTCACAGAACAGCAGTGACTGCACATCCACCAAAGGACCATACTGAGAGCTCCAAACTACAATGCTGTTGTTTCCCAGAAAGAAAAAAGTCTTGTCATGTGGATCGTCCATGCCCTCCAGCTGCAAGACCATGGGACCATGCTCCAGTGAGCTCCCACGGGCCCCGGGTCACTGCTGCTGCCGCCATTTGGATTGCGGCCCTGCGCGGTGCAAGCCAAGGAGATGGCGTTTGAGGAGGGGGTGCTGTTCAAGTCGAGCCCAAGCTGTACCACCCACACCACAGGCCTCACAGGCACGGGCCAGGGCCATGCTCAGTGCCGAGAGCTGGATCGTGCAGAAGTGGATACTAGGAGCAGCACCAAGGTGGGGGGAGGGGCAGGGGGGATGATGGATGGAGCATGCCATAGAACCAGAGACTCGACTTGGAAGGCGTGAATCAACAGAGCCACAAGTTCCCAGGGACAAGAAGCTGAGCTGGGCCAACATCAATAGTTTCTGCGAGCAACTCAACGAAAACTTTGAGGGGCCTCCACTTGCCACCTGCTTGATGGCCTACAAGATCCAGTACCCACAGGAGTAGGAGGCCATCCAGGCCTTGACAGCCAGCAACAATCTGGCAAATAGAATGGGAACAGGAGAGCTGGCCCTGAGGACATGGAAGCAGGAGAGCTGACCCTGAGGACACAAGAACAGGAGAGCTGACCCTGAGGATGCAGGATCAAGTGAGCCAGCCCTGAGGACATGGGAGCTGGAAACTTGGCCCTGCCATGATGACACAGGAGCAGGAGAGCAGGCCCTGTCCTTCGGACAATGGAGCTGGCCCTGATCCAGGGCTCTGAGTCAACCTCACCCTAACATCTACCCCATGTATGACCTGCTGGAACACATGAAGGGGTCAGACTTGCAGATTCAAAGATTAAGAATCTCCTTGACACACAGCAACAGTGAGGATCCAGTAACAATAGTGTAGGCCTCATACCAGACCCATGACTCATAGCAATGAACATTTGAAAGTAAACATGTGGACAAAAGGCTATACTGTGTGATACACTACAGGTTCTATGACAAGAGTTTTTGTTTGTCTGTTTGTTTTACTGGGGGGAGGAGAGGGATTTGGGTGCATGATGTGTAAATCATAGGCATTCAGTAAAAGTAAAAAAAAAGTAAAATAAATAATGAGATCTGGTGCCCTCTTCTGGCCTGCAGGCATTACATGCAGACAGAGCACTGTATAAATAATAAATAAATCTTTTTAAAAAACGTATTAAAAAGGGATTACTAGGGGATGGGAAGACTGCTGAAGGAGGGTGACAAAGGACGGATGGACATAGTTAGCATGTTAATAATTATAATAAAATAATAACTAGTTACATTCTCTTAAAAAATAACAGTATGATAATGATGGTAATCAAGGGGGCCTTTGTTGAGGAATCTATGCTTTGCCTTCACAATGTCATCCTTTTTCCTAGCTATGCAGTGGATAAAGGGATCGATCCCATTTCCTAGTCAGGGAAACTGAGGCGCAGAAGGATCAAGTAACTTACTGCTCATGGAACTCCAGCCTTTGAGCTCAAGCAAACACTCACCCCAGTTTATGAATACATACTTCTACATGTGTAGAGAATAGAAAAGGTTTTAAAAGGTAATTATCTTCCCCAGCTTCACTGGGGGCTTATGGCACATAACATAAGGTCTATGCTCCTTAGAAACAGGTCAGAGCTGCACTGCCATGACAGGTGTCACCTGTGTCACCAGCAGCTCGGGAATGCCAACTCTGGCCACAATCACACTCTCCATCAGGGAGAGCTGGTGCTGGTCCTTCCACACACTGCTGAATCTGTTGCAAGAGCTGCCTCTCTTAGTGCCTGTATCAGGTACTTTTCTCTTTACTGTGACTAAATCCAAGGCAGGTACTGAGGCAGAGACCACAGAGGAACACTGCTTACTGGATTGTTTCTCCTGGCTTGCTCAGTCTTCTTTCAATGGTTAAAATACCAAAGTGCACTTCTACAGGACGCAGGTTCAGTTTCACAACCTACATAGTAACTTACAACCATCTCTAATGCCAATTCCAGGAGACCTGACACCCTCTTCTGGCCTCCAAAGGCCCTGGGCATGCATGTGATGAACAGACACTCAAGCAGGCAAAACAGCCACACACATAAAATAGAATAAAAATTTTAAAAGAAGTGGTTTCTGGAATCTATATCTTAGGTCCATATGATACAGGGTGCAATTCAAAAATAAGTGGTTTTTACCAGAATTTCAGGATGACATGGCTCAGGTGTTAGGGAACTTGGAAAATTCCTAGAAGTGCTTCCCACAACTAGAAGGACCAGGTTCTGGTGAGGCAGGCTGTCAGAATTGAGTCTCGCACACACCCTGTGATCATAAACAATGAAGAAGCTGTGTTTGTAAACTATATTCCACCCTGTAGCCTCCCCAGCTCATCACTAAACACACGGTCTGGGCCTGCCAATCACCAGCATTGCTGATGTATGTTGTTGGCTGCTCATTTTCTTCAAGTCTCAAAAGTGACAATCCGTGGATGGTTAGGGTCAGGGCCACCTGAGTCTGGGATCCAGCAACTGGCCTTGCGTGAAATGAATCAGCATTTGTGGGCCGCAAATGGTATTGCTCACTTATTGAAACCGTGTATGTGTGCACACATGTATGTTTCTTTTTTCTGACAACATGGAAAGATCTAGCATACTTCCAAACACACATACAAAGAAGACACACAGACACGCCTAAGCAAAGCAGAATTTCCTTTCCACACAGTAGCCCTCATGACTGCATGGATAGACAAAGCATCTGTAAAGCAGTGAGGGGTGCACACCTACAATCCCAGCATTTTGGAGGTGAAGGCAAGAGCATCAGGAGTGCAAAGCCAGCCTCAGTTACATGAGGCCCTGGCTCAAGAATGACAGCAGCAAATTGAATGAAAGGTCTGGGAAGCCAAAGAGTCCATATATGTCTTACTTACTTTTCTACTGTATCACAGGCCGTCACTGAAGGAGGTGAGAACAGAACTCAAGGCAAGAACCTAGATGCAGGAACTGAGGCAGAATGCATGAAAGAATACTGCTTGCTGGCTTGCTCTTCATGGCTTACTCAGCCTGTTGTTTTGTTTTGTTTTGTTTTATAGCACCCAGGATGGCCAGCCCAGAGTGAACACAGTAAATAGTCACACACACACACATACACACACACACACACACACACACACACACACACACACACCCCAATCACCAAGCAAGAAAATTCCTCACGTGTTTGTCTACAGGACAGTCTTGTAGGGGAATTTTCTCAATAGAGGGCCTCTCTTCCCAAATAACTCTAGCATATGTCAAATTGACATAAAACTAGCCAGCATGGCATATAACCAATGAAATCATTCTTTTGTTATGAAAACATAATGATCATTCTCACTTTTCAAAAGTGTGAGGGCACAGAATAAACCAGAATAACTTTCTGAAGGTGACAGAATGGTTGGCACCAGATACAAGCATTAATTCAAAATTTTGCCATCCACAAAATCCAATGTATCACTGGCTCTAGGGTCCCGTCCATCCACAGCAACCGCGAGAGCCACAGCTTAGCCAGCTACAGGGTAGAGGGTGAGCTTACACATGCTCTAAAAAACGTGGGACCTAGAAATTCTTAGTAACCCTAGAAGAGCTAGAAATGAAAAAGAAAAAGAGTAATTTTGTATAATGAGTCTGGGATTCTATGCTCTCACTCTCTTAACAACAAGGGTGGACAGTGTTTCTGGCCAAGCCAGGATAGAACAATCGTTATTTACCATGAATAATTCACAGATAAAGCTAATATATGAAAATTAATCAGAAGTGACTAAGCAATGACGGACTAGTTGTGTTACAGCAATCATTTATTTATGAAATGATAATAAGTACAAAATGTCAGCAGGCGTTAAAATTCATCAGCCTGTTACTCTGCGATATTACTTCAGAGTGCGATGCGCTCTGGCACGAGATGCTCAGGCAGTTAATCATCTCTCTGTACCATAAAGCAAAGCTTCTCAAAATTAGAAATTATGTAAAGCCCGCATAAGATTTCCTATCTCAAAGCAAGGTTAGAAAATCAAAGGTCATTTCCATGGAAGATGAAATATTGAAAAGTGAGTGTGGTGGTCCATGCCTGTAACCACAGCACTGACTCCAGAGGCAGAGACAGGGTGATGGCGTTTGTGAAGCCAGCCTGGGCCACATAACAAGAATTTGACACAAAATAACAACAGAAAAAAAAAAAGATTGGGGAGAAGAAGGAGAGAAGAGGAGGAGGAAAAATAGGCACTAAAATAGCTAGGAGAAGCTTATTTTCTTGAAAAGGCATAAGTGTTCCCTAACATCATATTATATTATATTATATTATATTATATTATATTATATTATATTATATTATATTATATTATATTATATTATATTATATTTATCTGTAGCTGTGTAATTCTCACCAAGAAGCCTGGTGGTTTAAAGCAATTTACATTTACTCTCTGACAGTGTATGTGAGTGAGGATCAGGGAGCATTTGGCCTGGCCATTCTGCTCAGGGCTTCTCACGACTCTGGTGTTAGCCAGAGCTACAGACAGCTGAAGGTTCACTAAGAGTGGGGCATCTGCATCCAATATGGCATCATCACAGAGCTGGCAACCGAATGCCTCCAGTCCTCCCTGTGTGGGTCATGTCTGTCTTTGGAACTAACTGTTCATGACACAGGGATGCTATGGGTGGAAACACCAAGAGGCAGACTATGACAACCATCTCACAGGTCACCTTTCACACTAGCTACTCAACAATTACCCCTAGTCTTATTTTTAAAAAGAAAGTACTTTTTAAATTTTTGATTTGTATTCCTGAGAGTATTATATATGTATACAATAAGATATGATCATATCCAAATTCAAAGGACTACTTACAAAAATAATAAAATATACAACACTTTAAAAATTTATTTGTAAGGCAGAAGCAAGTAGATTGCTATGAGTTCGAGGCCAGCCTGGTCTACACAGTGAGTCCAGGACAGGCAAGGCTACGCAGAGAAACCCTGTCTTGAAAAACAAACAAACAAACAAACAAACAAAAAGCTGATTTGTAGAGTTTATGCGGACTGACTTCATGGATTCTTCATTGAGACTCAATACACTCACTTGAAAGTAAAAATGTCAGGTGTAGAGGCCGGGTGCTGGTGGCGCACGCCTTTAATCCCAGCACTCGGGAGGCAGAGGCTGGCAGATCTCTGTGAGTTCGAGGCCAGCCTGGTCTACAGAGAGAGTCCAGGACAGCCAAGGCTCTGTGTAACAGAGAAACCCTGTCTCAAAAAAAGAAAGAAGAAAAATGTCAGAAGAGGTGCTTCAACGTTGCAGCATGGGGCTGTGCTGGCTCGGTGGTGCTCCCCTAAATGAGGACTGTCCACACCGTTTCAAAGCCTGCATACCTCCAGGGCCTCACACATGCCAAGCAAATGTTCTAACCACTGCGCCATGTCCCCAGCACTCAACTGACTTGTGTCTCCCGAAGGCCTTCTACTCACATGTGTCCCAATGTTCTGCAAGCACCTCAGACTCAACCACCAACTCTCCTCAAAGAGGACCGGGTGCTCCTCCCCAGTGCTTGTGGTTTGGTTTGGTTTGGTTTGGTTTTGAACGATGTGGTCTCATGTATCCCCTCAGACTGTGAGCCAAAACAAACCACTCTAGTCCCTTCCAGTGAGGTATTTGATCACAGCAATTAGAAAAGTAAGGCAAAGTTTCAACGGATGTCACAAGACACAGATTCAGATACAGAGGTTGCATCAATATTAATTAGCTGTGAGTTCTAAGTTGCTTAACAGTCCCTCAGTAAGTACATTGTTTTGTTCTGGTTTGGTTTTGTTACAGGGTTTAACTATGCTCTGGCTGTCCTGAAACTCACTGTGTCAACAGGCCGCCCTGGAACTCAGAGACATTCATCTCCTCTGCCTCTGGAGTGCTGGAGCAAAGGCTCGAGTCACTATTCCTGGCTCAGTGAGTTTAAGTACGAGTGAAAAGGGTGGTACATGCCTGAAATCCTGGCACTTGGGCAGCTGAGACAGGAGGATTGCAAGTTTGGGGATCAGCCTGGCTTACCTAGGTAGACTTTGTCCCAGAAACAAATAAAAGTAACAGCGGGGGTGGACTGCCTTTCCCTTTCCCTGTTCTCACGCCCGGTCCCCGCTTCAGAGCTCTGCTTTGCCTAGGTTCCCGGAATAGGAAAAGGAGTCCACCTCCTGAAAAGCCGGCCTTGTCTGCACCCTGAATTATACCAACTCTTTGAGGCAGAGCATAAGGGTTTGTCAATAACCATTTCCCTTCCTTCCCTCAGAGTCTTTTCTTCTGAGGCAGAAAGCTAATTGCCTTGCTTTCAGCTTACTCTGCGGCTAACGATGAGCACGTGACATAGTTCTAGCTGGTGAGCTTTGAGCAGAAGGCCCCGCGGAGCCTCCTTCCACGAAAGAAAAAGCAGATCCTGGCTTGGAAAAGGCTTCTTGCCATTATGGACTCCTGGTTTCTCCCAGTCTAGAGTGCGGTTGTGAGACTTAGGGATACGGCAGCCATTCCGTGACCATGAGTCCTGCCTGGGAGTGAAAAGCCACAGAGATGAATCAACAGGAAAGAGGCTTTGTCGCTCTTGCCGAGGCCCCGAGTTCTGCTCCCAGAACCCGTGTCTGGTGGCTCACAACCACCTGTAGCTCCAGCTCTAAGGCGATCTAATACATCTGGTTATTTAGGCCCGGGCATGTGCACCTGCACACACACATTAAAATAAGACGTTTTTAAAAGCTATTTCTGAGGCTTTTTTAATTCCTATGCAATGTAAACAAGACAGACAAGAAAGAAGTCCGAGTCTTTTCAGGACACTATCGCGCACTGAATCAAGACAGAATTGTTGAAGCTATTTTTCTTTTTCTTTTCTTTTTTTTCTTTTTTTTTTTTTGCATTATCATTTTTTTATTAATTCATTGAAGCTATTTTTCTAAAACTTTGTTTCTCTTAGCTTATTTCTTAACTCATCAATCACACAAATAATTGAGACTCTTTTATATTTGTTTAACAATAAGCTTCACAACACAATCTTGAGCAGTTGAAGTCTATTCTTAACCCTATTTTAAATCCTCCTCCCCCTGGCTGGCAGGAAGTCCCGCCCTATTCTCTCTGCTCGGCGATTGGCTAGAAGCTGCTTTATTGGCATACAAGGGAACAATTAGGAAGCAATGTTTACACAACAGCAAGACAGAAATCAGCATTTAAACTACACAATAACCTTACGCCTACACAGAATTGTCGGTGTCCGATCATGCTTTGAAGAGTAAATAAGTCCCTACTTGTTTAAGCTATCAGAGCTCAAGGCCACTGTCGTTTGCAACTAAATTTTCTAAAAGGAAATTCTGGGAGCTGGGGAGATGGCCATCATTAAAACTCTTGACTGGCAACACAAAGACCATGTAAAATGCCGAGTGCAGTGGTACACAGCCCTATCTTGGTTCATTCGCCAAGGAGCCCAGCCCAATCGGCAAAGTTGCAGGCCAATGAGAGACCCTGTCTCCAACAAAAGGTGACCCCCTTCACACTCAGGCACGCACACATGTGCATGACCCACACACACGTGTACACCACACACAAACATATATCTTTGAATTCCTGTGCAATCTAAATAACCAACAGGGCCTCTACACATTGAGCATATACTGCAGGAGCGATAGATAGTTCATGGTCTCTTTGTCAGTCTCCTCTAAGGTATAGCTGGCATCAAAGTTCAAGAATAGAAGAATACAGTGTGGGAAAGACACAGTGGGGTCATTGCGGGAGACCATGCTCTTAACCACTATCCTGCTTGCAAATAACACTGGCCGTTTAATCTTAATTTTGGAAGGTAGACATTTCCACAACCCAAGGCCTGCCTGTTATCCTTGGGTTTTTGTTTTGTTTTGTTTTGTCGTTGTTTATTGTTTGTTTATTTGTGTGTGTTTGTTTGTTTGAATTTTGGTCTTTCGAGACAAGGTTTCTCTGTGTAGCTCTGGCTGTCCTGGACTCATTTTGTAGACCAGGCTGGCCTCGAACTCACGGCGATTCGCCTGCTTCTGCCTCCCAAGTACTGGGATCAAAGGCGTGCGCCACCACGCCTGGCTCCCTGTTACTATGGACACAAAAGGGCTTGGCATGATAATGAGTCTTACTGAGCCTATCTACAAACAAAGCAGGCAAAACCAGATGAAATGGTGTTCTCTATCTTAAAACAAGTTTATCTTTCTCTGTTGTGGAAACCTGACCAGGCGACCGTTTTGCAAGCATCAAAAGGGAACTATTTGTCTTCTAAATTCGAAATAGCTTAAGCAGGGGAACACGGAAAACGTTTAAACAAAACGAATTCTTGAGAAATGTTGAAATTATTGACTGTTGATGTGAGGAGGCACTTGAAGGGAGCTCGCAGCAAACAGGAGACTTGGCATGCTGAAGAGTGGGGGGGGACTCCCCCTGGTGGATGGATTTGGCATCGCAAGGAGAGGGGGCGTGGGGGAAACCCGACCTTCTTTTGTTTAAACTATAATTATCCTCGTAAAGTTCAAAACCATCTGGAGACCGAAATATCCTGCATAACTGATGTTTTGGAGAAATCCACACTGAGTGGCCAGCGGCAAAAGGAGCACCGGTCTCCCGGATGAAAACCGCAGTTTCCAGAGGCTTGAGGATTAACCCTGCGTTCATCCAAACTGCTGTCTGCCAGCCTTCTGATCGCACAGGCTCCTCATAGAAGAAGTCAACCAATCTCACTTGAAAAAATATTTAAAGTAAAAATTGCATGTGTGCTGTATGGTTTAATTTCCACTGTCAATTAGACTGGCTTTAGAATCACCTAGGACAGTGATTCTCAACTTTCCTAATGCTGTTTAATACAGTTCCTTGTATTGTAGTGACCCCAAACCATAAAATTATTTTCGTTGCTACTTCATAACTGTAATTTTGCTAATGCTTATGTGCACGATATGTGATCGCCGTGAAAGAGTTGGTCAAGTCCTCCAAGGGGGTCACGACCCACAGGTTGAGAACTGCTGACATGCCTTTGGGTCTGTCTGTTAAGGACATTTCAAGGGTAGATAAACTGGGTTGGAGGTTAAGAGCTATTTCAGAAGACTCAAATTCGGTTCCTAGGACACCCAAGGTGGCACACAGCCATCTGTAACTCCAGTTCCAAAGAACTGGATGCCTTCATCTGACCTCCAGGGGCACCAGGCATATGAGTGGTGCACAGACATACATAAAGACAAAGCACCCATACATACTTAATAATAATAATAATAATAATAATAATAATAATAATAATAATAATAATAATAATAATAGAAAGAAGGAAGGAAGGCAACAAGCAAAGACCAATCAATAGATCACAATCAATAGGCCACTAGACAAAGCCACAGATTCTTGCCTAACAACGTATTGATTCTTGGAAGGCCAGGCATATATTTTCTCCCTTATCTTTATATCTAATCTGTAGGGTTTTCAGATACAAAAAAAAATTAGAGCACTGTTTACTGGTGTGACGCAGCATCCAACTCTGTGTCCAGGAAGAGAACAGACTGCTTCTCCCTTTCCGCTCCCTTTACTCTTGACCTAACTATACTATAAATCACACAAGTTTATTGAAGACAGCATATAATTAAGTCGTGGTTCATTTTTCGTTCATTTTTTTGTGGTTCACTTAAAATTTTTATTTGAATTAATCAATTTGTTTTGTAATTATTTCTTTTAATTTTTTGAGGATTAAAAAAATTTTTTTAATCCATGCCCACTGTCTCTTTTAATTGGTGTATTGAAACTGGTGTTTGACAAATTATGGTTCACTCATAAATCTAACACTGCCCATTTCTGAAACAGAAAATATGTGACACAGATTGCATGTGTCCAACAAAGCCAAAATATTTAGTGTATAAAATTTTTTAACTTTGTCAACTTCTCATTTGGGTAATTTATATTTAATGTAATTATTGGTATGTTTGGATGTAGGCCTGCCACTTTGTTTCATTTTCCTCTGGTTTTTGTCCTTTTTGGTTTCCCTTTTTGGTTATTTGAATATTTTCAGTATTATCTTTTATCATTGTATATTTTGACTATATCTTTTTTTGTTCTGTTTTGGTTTTTGAGACAGGGTTTCTCTGTGTAGCTCTGGCTGTCCTGGACTCCCTTTGTAGACCAGGCTGGCCTCGAACTCACAGAGATCTACCTGCCTCTGCCTCCCGAGTGCTGGGATTAAAGGCGTGCACCACCACACCAGGCTAAACATTGACTATATCTTATAATGGGTTGCTGTAAGGACTACATTGACATATTTAGCTCCTTAAAACCTATTTAAAATCAGTGTTTCCCCCCTTCAATTGTAATATGGAAATCACATAGGCCTGTCCATCTTCACCCCTTTTTTTTAAGCTGTGCATTACATCCATGAACACTGAAAATTCCAGCAGACAGTGTTACACATTCCAAAAAGAGTCAAAAAATACTCAACCCTACCAAGAATGTAAAACAACTGAAAATCCCATCCATTGCTGGGGAGAGTGTAGACAGATGTGGTCTCTTTGAAAGAACTATTCATCCAATTACAATTACCATATGATAGATACTTTCCATAAGACAGTTTAAGACATATGTCCACACAAAGATTTACTCACAGTTGCCCCAAACTGGAAACAGACCAAACAGTGGTCAGTAGGAGACTGGGAAGTTAGACACTAGTCTTTTTCTTTCTTTCTTTCTTTCTTTCTTTCTTTCTTTCTTTTCTTTTCTTTTCTTTTTTTGAGACAGGGTTTCTCTGTGTAGCCTTGGCTGTTCTGGCACTTGCTCTGTAGATCCATCCACCTGCCTCTGCCTCCCGAGTGCTGGAATTAAAGATGTGTGCCACCACCGCCCAGCCTAGTCAATGTTTTTTGGAGGATTCCACTTGTATGAAGTCCAAGAACCAATGAAACTAGTCTGTGGTTGAAATTAGACACCAGGTGCCTCTTATTAGGTTGTTAGACAATTTGGGAAACTGGAAAGGAGCACAAAGGAATATTCCAGAGAGATAAAAATGCCCTAGCTCTTATTTGGGTGCTACATGCAATTATTAAATATAATTATTAAGCATATAAAAATTTGTGGACTTGGCCAGTCGTGATAACACACGCCTTTAATCCCAGCACTCGGGAGGCAGAGGCAGGGAGAACGCTGTGAGTTCAAGGCCAGCCTGGTCTACGAAGCGAGTCCAGGACAGCCAAGGCTACACAGAGAAACCTTGTCTAAAAATAAAAAATAAAAAATAAATTGTGGACTTTAATGTTCTCAAATTATATGTCAATTTTAAAGACTCATGTTTGTGCCACTTTTATGTAACATGTCACAAATTATAACATTGTCTTCTCCTCTCTCTCTCTCTCTCTCTCTTTCTCTCTCTCTCTCTCTCATCCTACTCTAGTGTTGAACTTGCCGTGCAGCCAAGAATGCAGGTGACCCCCTGATTCTCCTGCCTCTACCTCTGGAATACTGGGACTACAGGCCTACACCAACACATCTAGTCTTTCCTTTGTGCGTGTATTAAATTGTCCTATATGAAAATACCAAATAGGCCGGGCGGTGGTGGCGCATGCCTTTAATCCCAGCACTCGGTAGGCAGAAGCAGGCGGATCTCTGTGAGTTCGAGGCCAGCCTGATCTGCAAAGTGAGTCCAGGACAGCCAAGGATACACAGAGAAACCCTGTCTCGAAAAACCAAAAAAAAAAAAAAAAAACAAAAACAAATAGTCAATATTTTTGACCTATAAAAATACAAATTCTTATGGTCTAAACTAACCAATTTTTAATGGTTTTGGATTATTTCCTTAGATTACATTTTCAGAGATAAGTGTTGAGCAAAACTTGTCAACACAAAAGGCTGTAGGTGAACACCTTGAGTTACCTGCCATTCCACAAATTCATAGTCACACTTTTTAAGGGGGTGGCTTGTGCCTTATTTTTTAATTAGTTGCATTTTTAGTCACCTGAACATCTTCCCCATCTGTTTACACACTATATACACTCTAGAGTGCCCAGCGCTCTACTCTTTTTATGGTTCCTAACATAGTCTGCATCAGTATATGTACAGGAACAGCCCTTAACTAAAAAACAAAACAAAAAATATAGAAAAAACAAACAAACAAACAAACCACTAATCACTGATCACTCCAGGAACACAATTGTTAGGCCTCAAACCTTAGGCAAATTGCTAAGTTGCTTATTTAACATATTAAAGTGGACCTGGCTGCCAAGTTCTCCCAGCATCCCTCAGTGCCCACCTGATTCAGGGTCCTTCTGGCTAGTATAACCCACCAACTACCCTAACTTCTTCTAGGCCAGGGGCTGGGCTGCCCTTCCCTATGTAATCCAGCCATTTTAGTTACCTTTTGCCTCTACCGTTTTCACTCCTGGCTGTCCCATGCCCGATCTCCCCACAAGGCCGGCTCAAGGTCATCCTCACTCCGGACTATCCCAGATGCCTCTGCCTTTGGCAATGCTCTCCCTTTTCTGGCTGTGTTCCCCCTTTTCTCTTTCTTTCTTTTTCTTTTTCTTCCTTTCTTTTTTCTTTTTAAACAATAAATCTCCCCCATCATACCTAGGAGCAGTCATGTCCTTTCCTTTTTCCTATTTTTTAATCCAACAACAATTTTTTTTCTCTCACCTAGCATAGTACCTTGTGCATTTTACTCATTCATTCAACAAACCTTTTCAAGTTTACACAAAGGACCAGTGACTGTAAAGTGCAATAGTCTTCCAGAATTTTTCTGAATTAAACATTGCTTGTTTCAAATATCTCTTCTATTATCCCAGTAGTCTAGTTAACCTTACAATTTCCATGCTAGGACCTTCTAATGTTTATCAATGCTCTAATCCAAAACAAAAACTGTATCCCTATGTGCTGCGGCATGCCTTTAATCCCGCCACGCGGGGCAAGGCCAGTCTAGTCTACATAGTGAGTTTCCAGGCCAGTGAGGGCTAGTGAGACTTGTCTCAAAAACAAACAAAACTGAAAGTTTAGCTGTACCTGTATTGACTCTGCAAACATAGTTTCCTATATCCTATGAATAATTCCCTAAACCGCAGCACTAGGGAACTTGAGACCCCTGGTAGTTAATCTAAGCCAGACGAGTGGTCAAGGACTTTTCACAGGTCTGCGAAGAACAAAGGAGCTATTAATATTCCTAAGGGCAACTGCGTAATGAAAATGTTAATCGTGGCAGCCGAAAGCACGACGTAATTCTCTGAGTCCGCCCTGCAGCGGTAAGTGGGTGGCTAAGGCGCGCCCTAACCCCTGCGACCGAGACAAAGTCACAAGAGGCCACAGCAAGGGAGCAGAGGGGCGTGCTGCTGCAAAGGCCGGCCCTGGAGAGGGAGTGGCTACGGGCAAGGGGCGTGGTTACGTGGCAATAGAGTGGGGCGTGGGTAGGAAGGGCCCAAAGGAGGCCGGTGGCTATGGGGCGGAGGCACAGCGCTGGCGGAAAGGGCAGGTCTGCGCTGCGGCCCACGCTCGCTCCCGAGGCGACTCCTGGTCGGGACCGCGCAGGAGCGACATGCGTGCGCGCCTGGGCCTGTGACCCGCTCGGGGGATGGACAGCGGCTCCGTGGCGGGCGAGCCGCCGAAGCGCACGCCGGGTCGTCTGCGTCTTCTGCCCTCCGGGTGCGGAGTCCCAGCGCGCCCCGGCGTCTCCTCGCTGTCCGGCGGACGAAGCTGGCTGAGGCCTCGCGGACGGGCCGCCCGCGCGTCCCCGCTGCTGCTCCTCCTGCTCGTGCCCTCGCCGCGCCTGGCCGCCACCGGCCCGCGTAGGACGCTGGCGGAGCGCTCGCGCCCGGGCCACGCCGTCCCCGCGGCCGCGCTCGGCGCCGGCAGGAACGCGCAGAGCCGTCTGCCGCTGGGCGCCGGGCGTGTGGGCGCGCTCGCGAGCTGCCGGAGAGGTGAGGCAGGCGGGAGGGCGGGTCACCCAGGTGACAGGGCTCTACGCACACCCGGGCGAAGGTTCGGAGCGCAGAGTCCGCGTGGCCGGACACCGGCTGACATGAATACTCGGGTCTGCCCCTGCGCACCTGTTAGAGCCCGGGGAGAAGCGGGAAACGTGCTAGAAGTACCCAAGCATGCAGGTCCGAGGGGCGCAGATCCAGGAATGAAGGGATAACATTACGCTGTGATTCCAAACTGTATTGGTTCATTCGTGGCCGGCCGTCGCCCACTTTCTGCCTGGCACTTTACTAGCCGGTCGAGGTAATTCAACAAAATCTTTTCTTTCCGGAGCTTACTTCATGCAAGATATGCAGCATGTATATGTGTGCTTTGTAGATGCATGTGCACTTATTCATTATTAATTTTACATGTACTAATTTGTTTGACAAATACTATAAAGAAAAATTGAGGCATTATGCTTAGGAATTGAAGAGGACCTCCGTTTGTGCGTTTAAATTGGGTGACCAAAGTCCAATTCTTTGGTGTGTCATTTAAGTAATTGAAAGAGGCAAGGGACATCACTGAAATGCTTAAGATAAAGAAAGTAAACCAGCTGGAATGTGCTCAGAGTAAATCGCAGATAAAATCTTATCCTGCAGGCTAGTCAGCAGGCATGGCATAATTACTTCTTGGGTAACCTGTTTCTGTCCATTAGTAGCCATCCGCACCAATGCTTTCTTTTTCTGCATTTTTCTATGAGTATTGCCTGCATCTAAAATTTAAGAATACTTACGGCCAGCGGAGAAACGCATAAATAGTTCCAAAGATGAAGGACGCTTTATACTCAGATGGGAAAATGAGCAGTAAGCATTATTTATGTCAGCATTTTGTAGGAATTAGGAGTTGGAGATGGGTCTGGTTTCTTCTGTTCTTGCCTTTCTTTCCTTCTTTCTTTCTTTCTATTTTTTTGTCGGGGTGGGGTTCAAGACAAGGTTCCTCTGTGTAGCCTTGGCTGTCAGCTGGACCAGACTGGCTTTCAGCTCAACAGCTATCCACCTGCCTCTGCCTCCCTAAGTGCTGGGATTGAAGGCAGGCGCCACCGTGCGAGGCCCAGTTCTCGCTTTTCTACGTTCTGTTTTGATTTGTTTTGTTTTGAGACCTCTGGGCTGGCCTGGAACTCATATTGATCCCCTGTGCCACCCAAGTGCTGGCACTAAAGTCTAGGCTACCACACCCTGCTCGCTGTACTTTTTTGACATGCTTGCCTGCCAATTTGTTCAGTTCTTATAATTTACCATTTTGGAGCAAAGGAAAGGGTTGTTTCTTACTGTGACACCATTTTGGTATCATTCTTCAGTCATACATGAGGACAGATGCATTCTTAAAAAGAGAAACAGCAGGAAGCTTTCACGCCCGTGTTTAAGCCATCCGCATTTTGTTCCTTTATTCTCTGCCCCGGGTTGTTTGTTTGGTTATGCGCTTGAGGTCCTTAGTAGATAGTTGCTGTGCCTTGAACATTTGCAGTTGGTTTCTCACCTATGCAACACCCTCGGTCATTCCATCGTCTCACATCTACTTGGACTTTCACAGTCGTGGCCTTTAAGGCCCTTTGGCTATGATGAAGGTCTCCACAAAGGAGACTTACATCTTACATTCTACTGCACCTCAGGCTGCTGGCTTCCTGCTGGGGTTCCTGGGAGTTCAGAACTGCTGAGTCCTCAAGTTTTGCCTTGACAGAGAGCAAGGTGCCATTCCCCTCCCTCAGCAGGAGGAGTGGAAGGCCAACTGGGAAGTGGCCAGTCCTTTTCCCTACTTTTTAGAAAACAGCTTTCTTGAAAGAAGCTTGCTATTTCTGGTTCCAGTTGGTTCTGGAAAAAGAGAAGAAAAAAAAAAACCTGTAAGTGTACAAATCACTGTTAGCATGAGTTAGTAGTGGGGCTGTGTGGGTCTGGGGGACCTAGCTCAGTGAATAAAATACTCAAGAGAACCAGAGTTCAGGTCCCCAGAGCCCACATAAATTCTGGGCTTGCATAGCTACATTCCAGCAGGCAGAAGGCCCAGTTGTGGGCAGTCTCTAGCTATGTCCTTGAGCTCAGGGTTCAATTGAGAGACCCTACCTGGGTGAATAAGGTACAGATTGATCAAGAAAGATGGCAGGCATCAATCTGAGGCTTCTACAGTCAGGTACACTTACAGTGCATATCTACCTGAGCACATGTGGGTGCTGGGAATTGAACCAGGATCATCTGGAGGAGCAGCCAGTGCCCTTAACTGTCGAATGTTCTCTCCACCCCCTGTTAACAATTGCTTTTGTACTGCTGTATAGATACGGTAAAGTGAGGGTGGCGTTAATGTCTCATTAGAAATAAGGAACCTGCCACACACTCTAGACCAGAGTGATTCCCGGCCTGTGGGTTACAACCCCTCTCAGGGCGTCAAGTGACCTTTTCACTTGGGTTATATATCAGATGTCATGCATGGCAGATGTGTACATTATGATTCATAGCAGTAGCAAAATTACAGTTATGAAGTAGCAATGAAACAGTTTTATGGGGGGGGGGGTCACCACAACAGGAGGAACTGTATTAAAGGGCTGCAGCGTTAGGAAGATTGAGAACCACTGCTCTAGACGTTTTCTAGCACGTCAAGCGGTAGAAGCACGTCAAGCGGTAGAATAGGCTGGCAGAAAGCTGAGTAAGGTGGCCAAAGAGGCACCTTGAGGAGCACTTTCATTCCTTTTTTTCCTCTCTCCCCCCATCCCCTCCACCCCGCCCCCCAACCCCTCCACCCCGTCCCCCAACCCCCAACCCCACCATGGTAGGTCTTTATATTCAACAGGCCTTTGGGGGTAGTTAGGGGGAGGGGTAATGACTCCTGAACCTCCTGCCTCTTCCTGAATGCTGGGATTTCAGGAGTGCACCACCACAGTCCACTTCATATGGTGTTAAGCATTGAATCCAGGGCCTCGTGGGCACCAGGCAAGCCCCTCTACTGACTGAGCCTCACCCCCAGCCCTAGGCAGTCTTGCTGTGATCCTTCAGAGCTGCCTCTAGTGCTGGGATAGAGATGCGTTGTGATGGAAAAGGCCCAAGCTGTCAATAGGTAGACTAGCTAGGGTGGTAACCTAGCTCCTAGAGGTTGTTATAATTTAGTTACAAAGTATACGGTTATCCCTGGCTTGCTGTCTGGAAGGTCCTCATAAATGCTAAAAAATGAAAGCAGTCATTCTGGCTGCCTCTGTACCACACGGAGGACTACTGGATGAGGCAAATGTGGAAATACAGTACCAAGTGCTGTGCCAAGGCGTCCCGTGCCAGCTTGAAAAGTGGGTACAGGAACAATAAAGGCTGTTCTTTAACTGTGTGGAGGAAGTAACAAAGTTTATACTAAAAGTATAGCAGCTGGGAAAGGAGGCAGCCGGGTTAAAACAGTCAGGGCCCATTTTTACCGTCACATCCTTGCATTTTATATTTTCTCTGGCAGTGAACATTGCTGATAGTATAACCGTAGTCTATAGCTTGAACAAGAGTCCTTCATTTTAACTCGCCTTGCTTTTTTGTGTCAAAATGCCTCTTTTAGGAAGAAACTGTTAGATTTAAACACCTTTTCTTGACAAAATTAAATGGCTCAGCAGTAGCAGCACTTACTGCACAGGCAAAAGGGCTTGGATTCAAATCCCCAGCACCTAGCTGGGCCTCGCCTGTAATCCCAGCCTTTAGAGGCAGGCGGATCGCTGTGAGTTCGAGGCTAGCCTGGTCTACAAACTGAGTCCTTGGCTGTCCTGGACAGAGAAACCCTGTCTCAAAAAATAAGAGTGACTGTGGTTTTTGTTCACAGCGGGACATCCATCTGGCTCTGGACACCTAATAGGAGCACACTTCTGTACACACACAGGCACACACACTAAAATAAATAAAATAATAAAATAAAAGAATTGGTGAGGGCAGAGGCAGGAGGATCTCTGTGTCTCTTAGTGGTCTACATAGAGAGTTCCAGAAGAACCAGAGCCACATAGAGAGGCCCTGTCTTTTTTTTCCCCCAACCCAAATGTTTAAAAACAAAACCATTTTTGGTTGGTTGGTTGGTTGGTTGTTGGTTTGGTTTGGTTTTTTTTCAAGACAGGGTTTCTCTGTGTACCCTTGGCTGTTCTGGACTCCCTTTGTAGACCAGGTTGGCCTTAAATTCACAGAGATCCGACTGCCCCTGGCTCCCTGAATGCTGGGATTAAAGGTGTGTGCCACCACACCCGGCTCAAAACAAAACTTTTAGTGGTTGGTGAAGTACAACAAAACCAGGAAAACACTGCAGTGTGCTTTGCTGTCTGCATCAGATGAAGACCCTGAAGTAAGTTTCTAGGCTGGGTTGGATATGTGGCCTCAGAACTTGGAAAACAGAAAGAGGCAAGAGGTGTTGCGTTCAGAGTCAACTCGGACTATATAGTGAGACCAAAAAGAGCAAGGGGGTTGGGGCTCAGTAAAGTAGGAATTTAACTGCTAGAGATCTTCAAAACCAGCATGGATACGAGGGACGAAGACTGAATTTTCCTTCTAAAGGCCAGCACCTGCCCTTGCACTTCTGGAAGTTCTAAGTAGGGCAGTTCAATGAGAAAATGAAACAACAAGCATCCACACCAGAAAGCAGAAGTAAAACTCCTCAGACAGCGTGACCTTGTCTGTAGAAATGACAGCCCTCCCCTGAACAACCAGGAAAAACCAGAGTCCAGCAAGGCCCTAGTAGGTGCATGCATCTGTATGGATGAGCTGCACATACTCTGAAAGAGAAGGTGGAACAGTTTGATTCAGTGAGTGACTCTTAGTGAAAGATCACAAATCACACACTATTATATAGTGTGACTGGAGAGCTCGAAGACCCAAGTCAATGGGACGATGTCTGTCTTTATTGGTCTGAGTTCTGTATTACTAAGATGACATTACCCATTAATTGAGTCACAGAACGCAATCCTCAAAGATCTGTGAAGTTCTTCAGGGAGGGGCAAAGTGTACTTATCCTAAATCCATGTGTAGTAATAGCCCAACAAGCATGATAAAGTACAGAATCTACTTCCTGATGAGGACAGATGTTCTAGATGGATCACATCCACGGAGAGCCCAGAGGTAACGCTCACACACAGCCAACTGACTTTCAACAGGAGGACAGGACAGTGTCAGTTAAAATGGTGCCAACAACCCAACTAGATGTCTTTATACAGAACTGTAGCCAGGCTTGGCTACTTTTTTGGGGGGGTTCTTATATCTACCATCCCAATCCCTTCCAATCCCCCAACATTAGGTAGGGGAGAAAGAGGGTTAGAGGGGAGAGGGGTCCCTTTAGACTACTTACTGGGATTAGGGGCATTGATTTCCTTGAGGCAAATTGATCTTTACCGACAGGATATCCAATTTCTAAAGGTCTCTTGACAAACCGGAACAGCAGCCTCTCTTCCAGGCACCTCTGCCCTCTCTCCTGGCTCTGGCATTTTTAAGAGTCCCCAGAATTCCAAATATAAACTGTCCTCAGCTGGCAAAAATCACTTTCCTCCTAGAGCACACGACAAATCATAGTTAGCAGTTGTGGACAGTCTGAAACAGTCCCAAATCCTACACCTGGGGTTAAAACAAAAACATTTCCATAACTGGGGTTTATAAGAAATTAAAATTCTCACTACATGGAACAATAAAGCTACCTCACTCACCCTGGATCACAGAGCTCAGTGTAAGAGCTAGTTCTGGAAAGCCCTGAGAAGAAAACGTGTGTCAGACTTCATACACTTGGGTTAGCCAGACCTCTCTTCCACATGGCATCAAGGGTAGGAGCAGCAGAGGGGGCAACAGTTTATTAGGATGTCATCAAAACTGAACTTTCTAAAAGTTAGTTAAAAAAATAAATAAATACTGACAGAATAGGAGAAAGTATTTGTAAAATGTCTGATAAGGAACTTATTTTTAGAATATATGAAGAACTCTTCAAGTTTAGTAATGGAAAGATCAAAGCCCAATTAAAGTAGATGAAAGGCTGGGAAGATGGCTCAGTTGTTATGCGCAAGCCAGGCATAACAGTGGCCACAGGATCATTCATGAGAGCCATAAAGTGTAACCATCACTCCTTCAGCTAGCAAGTGGATGAACTCTGTGGTACGGTTGTACAGTGGAGTAGGATTCAGTGACAAAGACATAAAGTGCCACCATATCCTACCACGTGGGTGGCCATTAACCATCATGCTGAGACCACATTGCATGACTCCGTGCATGTGAAAACTACAGCGTATACAGGCAGTAGGACAGAAAATAGATTTCTAATTGTCTAGGGCAGTACTGGAGGGGGGGGCGGTTGGGTGTGGTGGCTCAGCCTGTGATCCCAGGACTTGGAGACTGGTGAGGCAAGGCAGAAGTACCACTGAGCTTGAGGCCAGTGTGGGCCCTTAGTTTGTTCCAGGCCAGTCTGGACTGCAGAGTGAGACCCTGACTGAGACAGTTGGCGTACCGACTTCAGGGTACAATTTCTGATTGGGATGGAGAAAGTTGACTGTGGGAGATGAGTGAGTGAGCTACTCTAAACATACAAAAAACAATTGGATCTTACACAAGCAATGGGTTACATCATACGTGCGGATCCTGGCACTGTAATAACCAGAGAGGTTTCTGTGGTGTTGGAACATGATCTGTAGCATCGAAAAGCTATTGTTTCCTGCTAAGTCTGAGCTTACCTTCCCTTTTTTTTTTTTTCCTTCTAGAGCTAAGCCTGTCTGCTGGGTGCCGGCAGCTGGAGCACAGAAAGGAGGGCTTGCCCTCCTCTGTGAGCCGGAAGCTCTACTTTGACACCCACACTCTGGTGTGCTTACTTGAAGCAAATGGTAAGGCCCAGTCATTGGCTGCACCTTACGTCAGTGCAGCTTTGGTACTTCCTTTCCTTCCTAGTTATTTCTCTTTGGACTCTTAAGCCATCAGGAAGCCTTTGGTCGGTGTTCCAGTTTGCTTTTGTTGCTGTCCTAAGCACCACAACCAAAACCAAGTTGGGAGAGGGAAGGGTTTATTTGGCTTACATGATACAGTTCCATCATTGAGGGATGTCATCACTGAACTTGAGACCCTGGAGGAAAGCTGCTTACTGGCTTGCTCAGCATGCTTTCCTAAATAGCCCAGGCCCACTTGCCTAGGGGTGACGCTGCCCACAGTGGGCTTTGCCCTCTTAGATCAATTAGCAATTGAAAAGATGCTCCCACAGACATGCCAATGGGTCATGGAAGTGGTTCTTCAGTTAAGGTTTGCTCCCTCTTCCCGGGTATGTGCAGTTGACAGCTGAAACTACAGAGAATTAGCCTCTTTTTAAAGTTTGTTTGTTTGTTTGTTTGTTTGTTTCTTGAGAAAGACACTTATGTGCTTTTCTATCCCAGGCTGCCCTCAAACTTACTGTATAGATGAGGGTAACCTTGAACTTCTGATCCTCCTCCCTCTTCTTGGGATTACAGGCATAGACCACCATGCACAGTGTATACAGTGCTAGGGAATAGAGCATAGTGCATGCTGGGTAATCACTTACAAGTTGAACTGCTTTCCCCACCCCCTACCCCCACCTCTGCTTAAGGAAGTTTTGGTTTTATCGATACACTGGAGACTTTTTAAAATAGTTTGTCTCTGAGGAAAAGACTACATTGTTGCTTGTTTGGGGATTTGTTGGTATTGTTGTTTGTTTACTGTGGTTGGGGAGAGGTCAGAGAATATCTTGCAGGAATTGGTTCTTCCCTCCACCTGGTAGATTCTGGGAATAGAATTCATGTCACGATTCCTGACACCTTTATGCTCTTCCCTGTTTTGGGTTATGGTTTGGTTTTTGTGTTTGTTTCTTTTTTAATTTTTAAGATTTGTTTTATTTTTATTTATACATGTGGTGGGGAGGGTGCCCTCAGAAGCCAGGAGGGGGCATCAAATCCCCTGGAACTGGAGTTGCATATAGCTGTAAGCTACCCAAAAAGGGTGCTGGGAAGAACAGCAGGTTCTCTTAACCATGGACAGAAAACTAACTAGCCCAGGACCTGACCTCGGCTTCCTAGCACACATGTAAACAGCCAGGCATAATGATGCACTTCTAACCCCCTCACTGGGAGGGGAGACAGCGATCCGCAGAGCTGGCTGGCTAGGGCATCTGCCTGAGTAAGCCCACTCTAGGCCCAGTGAGAGGCCCTACCTAAAAAAATGAGGCAGAGAGTGGTTGAGGAAGACCCTCAGCTGTCAACCCCTGCTCTCCACATGTGCCTGCACACACTCACACATAGTCCAAAACAGCTGTGACACAGACGCTGCCCCCTGAAAGTGCACCTGGAACATGGCCTATGATCTTACAATTAGTATTCAGAGAAATATGCTGATTACAGTTGACTATCGTATGGCACATATATTCCTGAAACTAGGCTTTGAACTAATACAGAGTATGCCTTTGAAATAAGCTCGTCTGAGTTCACTTCACTGAGTTTATTTGTCTAGTTGTACGCATTACTGTCTGGAAAGCTTCTTTCTGTAGTGAGCTGCAGGGCTCAGTGCCTCTGGGGGAGGCAGACACCTTGGGTTGCTGTGTAGTTGCACAGGCCTCGCCCTCCTCAGCTTCTGTTTGTGCCCATCTGTACCACAGCCATAAAAAGGATCCCAAAGATCCTCTTGGTATCAAATGCAATAAGGTGGTAGATAGTGGGCTTTGGAAAACTGGGCAAACACTGTGCAATAGTTGGTTCGGCTTTTCTCATCAAGGCCTTTTCCACCGAAATGTCTTTCAGCCTAGAATTTAAGAGAAAAGTAGAGAAGAGACTGGAGGTGGCAAGGGGCGAGGGAGCACGTAAAGTTGTCTTCGTAAGCCGAAGTGTTCCTACTTTCTTGACTTGGAACCCGAGGACAGCATTAGAGATCGCTGATGAACGTAGCCGCTGAAACACATCAGGTGTTTCCTCCTTGTCAGGGTGGCAGACATGTCACCTCTAGGTCTAGCCTCACCCTCCCACCTCAACATTCTTTTCCTTTTTCTTCTGAGTTGAGACCTTCAGAGGAACATGAATATTTCCTATGTCTTTGCCTTTGTCTTTGTTTTTTTCCTCTGAGTCTGGTTGTTTCTGTGTGCTTGCCTAGGGTTTACCATTCAACAAGCAGAGATCATCGTGTCTGCATTGGTCAAGATCACAGAGACGAATATGGATATCATCCATAAAGATATGGTCACTAAGGTGCAGCAGGTAATGCGGGCACGGTGGGTTGGCACACTGGAAATCCGAAAGTAGGATATGACTTGAAATAAGTACTCAAGCTGCTTTTTGGATAATCTTCTGTTGAAAAATATATGATAATTTTAAGTATTGTTCAGAGGCAAAACTTGTAACAAAAATATTTAGTTATTTATTATATAGGCTTATGCTTGAATGTTTACTGCGTCAACACTGACCGTGGCAGGCAAGCTCACAGTAGTGACTGGAGGTATGGCCAGCACTGTAGGTGACAGTATGGTGTTCCTGAGTGCAGCCTCCCTCCCACTAAGCTGTGACTCGCTTGCTCTATCTGCAGATGACTGTTCTCCTTGTTCTGTCACTTTGGAGCAGAGGGTGACCTTTCAAGTCCTCTCTGTACCCACACTGTGCTGTTCAAGTTTCTTTGTAGCCCTGGCAGGAGGTAGAGGTGAGGAGAAGTGGGTTTGGGGGCCAGACTCGATTCCATGTTTTTTGTTTCTCCCTTTTTCTAGGAAATCATCCTTCAGCAAGTAATGTCTAAGATTGCCGATGTGAAAAAGGATATGATCATTTTAGAGAAGAGTGAGTTTTCAGCCCTCAGAGCAGAAAATGAGGTAAAACTACACAGCCATGCATAACATTCCCTATGCTGAGACGTTGAGCCACACACACCTAGGAGGGCACAAGAAAATAACTCACAGTGACTGTTCAGAGTGTGCAGTGCCGAGCACATCATGATAAGAACGTTCCCAGCCCTGGAAATCCCGCCCAGGCTCCTTCCTGTCCCTCCTCTCAAGAGGAAACCTCGACCCTCGCTGATAAAAGCTCCACTTCCTCTGCCCCTTCTAGCCCTCGGTTTGATGGATGCATACAGTGTGCCTTGCAATAACAGAACCTCTGTTTTCATTGTCTGCGGTATTATATTAATGTGCACAGCATCCTAATGTGGTGGATATTGGGATCCCCCCACACACACACACACCAGTCTGAGGTGTTAGGAATAGGTAGTTCTACAAAATGCCCCTTTCCTACCAAAAGTAAAGAGATAAATATTTATTCCTTTTAAGTCTTTTTATGTTTATGGCTGTTTTCCCTTTGTGTGTGTGTGTGTGTGTGTGTGTGTGTGTGTGTGTGTCTGTGTGTCTGTCTGTGTGTTTGTGCCACTTGAATGCACTACTCATAGAGACCAGAAGTTGTCAGACCCTCTGGAATTGGAGTTACAGATGGTTGTGAGCTACTGTGTGGGTGCTGGGAACCAAACCTGGGTCCTCTATAAGAACAACAAGTGCTCTTAACCACTAAGCCATCTCTCCAGCCCCATTTTGTGTGTGTGTGTGTGTGTGTGTGTGTGTGTGTGTGTGTGTACACAATGGGTGTGTGCATTTGTGTATTCCCATATTCTTGTGGAGGCTACAGGACGACTTTGTGGGGCTCACCCTCCCCTTCCACCTTTCTGTGGGTTTGAGGGGATTGAATTCAGGCTCTTAGGCTTGCAAGACAAGTGCTTTCCCCGCCAAGCGAGCGAGCCCACCAGCCCTCTGTGTCTCTTTCAGTTGAGTGCACGGCTTAGGGAAGTGCCGTCTGTGCATCTCGCTTGCATCTCCTGTCTTAGTAAAGTACGGTAAGGGAGGCTCATTTGTTGCTGGCTGAACTCACACAGTTGTCTTTGAGCCCAGCTCATAGAGGGCAGAATTGGTGGAAAGAAAAAGCAAAGGAGGAATTAAAAAGAAAACAGTGTCCCTGAAGACAAATGTGTGTGTCACAGATAGCTGTTACTCGGTGGATGGATCCTCCAGAGGGAGTCACGCTGCTTTCCTGGGCTGTACCTGCAGCATAGGATGACTATAAATGGGGCTTCTGTTTGTTTAGTTACTTAGTTTTGATTTTGATTTTTTTGAGACAAAGTCCTTTCCTGTAGCCTGAGCTGGTATTCTACTGACATATAGCCTAGGCTGGCCTCAAATTCATTGCATGGCCTCCTGCCTCAGTGTCCCAGTGCTGAGATCACAGGCTGCACCCTGACACCCAGCTCGGGTAGTTCTGTGTCCTGAATATAGTCACGTTGTGGAAAGTGAAGGGGTTGTGAACTTGTGCTTAAACCTTTGCTGTGATGTTTGTTTTGTGTTTTTCCTCTGTCACATGTCCTTGACTTTTTTTCTTCTTCTTACTGTGTTTTTAGAAAATAAAACTCGAACTACACCAGTTAAAACAGCAAGTGATGGTAAGTTCTCCTTCTTGTCCTCAGGCATATATGTAATTTTATGTACTTATTAATAGGTAAAACATCATAAATACAACATACATGCTGGAAAGCTCCTCAGTTCTATATGGAATGTGCATAATGTACTTCCAAAGCACGCCTCAGGGGATGTGTTAATTACCCATGCCCACGGCCACAATCGTTAAGGAAATTGTGCTGTAAGAGGGTATATTTGTCTTCCTTGAGACAGGGTCTCACTGTGTGTGACTCCAGCTCTCCAGCTCACCCTGTGTCTCCTGAGTGCTGGGGTTTGCTACCAAGCCTGGCTAAATCATTGTAAACCAAAACTGCTCTAGAGCGCCCATGCAGATCCCCAAGAGCCTTCTAGAAGAGGGCGGCTTTGTAGGATTCCCTGTGGGTTTAGACGGTTGCTGGTCCAACAGTTGCTTACTTTGTAAACCAATAAAGAACAGTGGTATTAGAAAAGACTTAGATGGCTCTTAGTGAGAGCGTTATGTAACAGAGTTGAATATGTGCTCCTCTGGTCCATCTCTGCTTTCTGAAATGCTCTAAAGATGAGGGGCTGGAGAGATGGCTCAGAGGTTTAGAGCACTGACTGTTCATCCAGAGGTCCTGAGTTCAATTCCCAGAAACCACATGGTGGCTCACAACCATCTATAATGTAATCTGGTGCCCTCTTCTGGCATGTAGGGTACATGCAAGCAGAACACCGTATACATAATAAATCAAATTTTTAAAAAAAGAATTTCAGATGCCAGAGGGGAGGTTATAAACTACCAGGCTGGTGTTGGGGTCGAGGGGATCATCTATTCAGATAACTGGGAGGTTTCTCTGAAGCCTCTGGCATGTCCCTGCTGGCCTGGCTCCCTTGGGTTAGGCATCAGGCAGGTCCCAGGCTTCAGATTCTCATGCTGGCTTTTACATGTCCTTTGTCATCTGCCCTCTGACCAGGATGAAGTGATCAAAGTCCGGACAGATACCAAATTAAACTTCAATCTAGAAAAGAGCAGAGTAAAAGAATTGGTATGTTCCTTTACTAAAAGTAAATTATTAATTTACATCTTTTTAAAGTGGAATGCTTGTTAAAGTCTTAAGCTTATATGCAAGGCACAAATATCACTAGACGCTTGTCCATTTATGAGAGTTTACAACTTGATTTCAAATGTTAATTACATTTTAGAGCGGGGCTTAAATTTGGTTTCAAGAGTAATAGTTAAAGAGTTGGTCAAACTGAATTTGAAACTTTTATTTCAAAGATAGTAGATTATACTTTATGTAGATGTCATTAAGACAATTACAATCTATTTAGTACCAATTAAATCCCATAGCCCCTAACTTTTCAAAAGTTAGCTTATTTTTTGACTTGGGTAATGTTGCTATTACATTAAAGTTCTATGCTGAACTTTGGTAAAGCATCTTTCTTTTTGGTGTTTTTGAGATAGAGTTTCTGTTTGTAATGAGCCTTGGCTGTACTGGACTCATTTTATAGACTAAGCTGTCCTGGAACTCAAAGCGATCCACCTGCCTCTGCCTCCCGAGTGCTGGGAATAAAGGCATGTGCCACCATGCCCAACCTAGTAAAGCATATTTCTATTTCTATATATACTACACTATACTATACGATACTATACTATAAAGTGGTTGTGTGTTTTAAGGGATATATATTGGGTTGCTCTGGTGGATTGTTTTTTTTGATCAGTTCTGAGACTCAAACTCTGGGCCTCACACTTTCTGCTGTGTTGCCAGTGAACCGCAGTACATACACACACACACACACACACACACACACACACACACACACACACACGCACGCACACACACACACACGCACACACACACACACACACACTCACCTGCACGTTCTTCCTGGACTACAGTATCACCCACATTCTGTCAATTTTTTATTCCCGTCTGAGTTGTCCTGTCTTGCTCAGACCCTCTTTAGCTTGAGTGACATGAGAAGGTAACATTCTTACTTGTAGCATAAGAAAGCTGGGGCACATGGGCATTTTTTGCACCAGCAAGAACCGGATGGTGCACAGCAGAAGAGTCCACCCAGCTCTTCACCTCCTGTCATTTTTCAGTCTGTCTCCCATCAGAATGTGTCATAGTGATGAATGACACAATTCTGGCACCCAGACAAGTGCGCGAGTGTAGCCAGAGCTGCCCCTGGAGCTCAGTGGTTAAGTTGAGCTTTGTTATACAAAATAACTGCCAAGCCCATTGTCTGCGTTCACAGTCTTATGGTACTGCTCAGGCGCAAAGCTCTAATCACCCAACAATCACCAACACCTTCAACAACCTCCTTGACTGGTGTCTGAAAGAGAAACTCTGGGCTGGGTTTCACTGCAGTTCACTTGGCTTAGGAAGATGGTAATGTGCTTGTGCTTACCCACGCTGGAAAGAAGTCTGTCTCAGAGATTGGGAGCTGCATAGGATTTGCTGAGTGAGGACGCCAGCTTTGCTGCTCTGAAGCACAGGGCAGCACGGTAGGGTGCCACTAGTAAATGTGTGACCATGCGCTAATGCATATGAGAGATTTGACTTTCTTGCCTTTTGGTAAAGTTAAAGTATTAATTTCAAATTTAAATTAGGGCTGAGGTTGTAACTCAATGTCAGAGCACTTACCTAGGTGTGCAAAGCCCTGGGTTTAATACTCAACATAGCCAACAAAAATTAGCCAGTTTCCACCGCAGTAGGTTCTGGAGTTCCAGGATATAGGCCACCGAAGTATCATTTTGATAATTGTGAGTGTCGAGACGTAGGCCTTTCTTTTCCCTGTGTATTTGTTATTGCTGTTTGATCTTAAAGGTGTACAGACCTTCGAGCTCCACTCTGCCCTCTGGTGGTGATGTGATGAATGACACTGATCCTCTGAGCTTATGTAATGAGTTAGGGTCCTTAATCACTGGGCTGGTCCTTAGTTCAGGATTTGGGAGTTTGGAGACGAGATTTTACATCTAACCAATGCATTTTTACATTTATTGCCCCTGTGGTTTGAAGACAACATTTTGTAGCTAAAAATGTTCTAGGTACTTCAAGGCATGAACATTTTACTCCATAACAATGTTGTCTTTAAAATGTTCATTTGCACTGCAGGTTGCCATTTGCAAAGTTACATACTAATGCTCATTATTACGGAAACACGTGTGGTTTTTATTATATTGTCAACAGAGCTGACCAGCTTTGTTCACTAGCATTAATAGCTAATAACTTTCAGGAACATTAGGCTGCAGTTCCCCAAGGTTCTTTTGGTTGTTGTTAAGGCAGTCTAGGATGCTTTGCTGTAAATCCTGTATCCAAGTTATGCTTTGTAACAACAGTATATCTTGTTGCAGAATCATATTTCTTGAGCTATTTTTCCCTAATATTATATTGCTCCTCTCATTTCTGTAAATGTCAGTGATGTCTGTTATGCTTCTAATTATGGGAGCATCATTCCTCACTTAAATTAGTAGTGCCCCTCCCCTCTATCCGCCCTCCCAAACCCAAACGCACATTGATCAATACCTATATAACTTGGGCCCAGGAAATGCTGTTCTAATTGTGGGCAGGTCCTGGTGGTATTATGGCCAAGAGATAAAACAAGAAAGAAGAAAGAGAAGCAGAAAGGGGCCACACATCAACAGTGTCTTGGTTTCCTTTGTGATGCTGTGAGAAACACCATGACCAACGCAACCTGGCGAGGAAAGGTTTTGTTTCCGCTTACAGCCTGTAGTCATCCTCTGAGGAAGTCGGGGCAGGAGCCTGGAGGCAGGAGCTGATGCAGAGGCCATGGAGGGGTGCTACTTACCGGTGTGTTCCCCATGGTTTATGCAGTAACGCAGGGTGACAGTCTCCTGTTAGATGTTCCCGGAAGCAATGAGGACTGAACGTTGAAGGCACCGGAAAGGCGCTGGGCTAGATGCTAATCTTGCTGCGTGTTTGTTTCAGTATTCATTGAATGAGAAGAAGATGCTGGAACTGAGGACAGAAATAATGTCCCTGGTAAGGACTGAAGCTGACTTTTCTTTCATCCCACTCATCTTTGCTTCTCCCCATGCATGGCTTTGGGGTTAATCATTGTCTTACGTGTTACAGGAGGATGTGCACATTATAGTAAAATGTCTGTAAAAATTACTATCGTAGCAATTTTATGTGCATATTTTAAAGATTTACTTTATTTGTTGTGTGTGTGTGTGTGTGTCTGCGCGCACACGCATGCGCATGTGAGTGTGGTTGCCTGTAGAAGCCAGAAGAGGTCATTGGATCCCTGGAGCTGGAGATACAGGAAATTGTAAGCTGCCCAACATGGGTGCTGGGAACTAAACTGCAATCGTTGGAAGAACAGCAAATGCTCTGAACTGCTGAACCCCTTCTACATCCCCGGTGTCGTTTATTCCGCAAAACTGATCTTTTTCTTGGAAGGGTTACACAACTATGCATACACCTATAGGGGTCAGAGGTCAAGTGTCCAGAGAAGGTCTTTCCTTTCTGTTTCGAGACAAGGTCTCTCGCTGAACCCGGAGCTCAGTGACTGCCTAGACTGGCTGGCCAGTGAGCTCCCAGCATCCTCCTGTCTGCCTCTCAGCACTGGAATTTCGGGCACACGCCTGCACACCTGGCTTTTGCATGGGTCCTGTCTCGGGTTCTCATACTTGAGTGGCAAACACACTACTCATCGAGCCATCTCTCCAGCCCCCAAAACTGTGCCTCTTACACCCTAATTCTCCACCCACAACAACCTCTCTCTCCCAGCCCCAACAACCCCATCTCTGCTTCCCTGTGTTTACTCTTCTAGATAATCTTATGTAAGTAGAGTCAGGTGGTGTCTGTCACCTGATTGGCTTCAGTTAGTGGCTCGTCCTGGGTCTGTCCATGTCACTGCACATGGCAGAACTTCCTTCTCTTAAGACAGAGTTGTGTTCTGTTGTACTGTCTATCACATCTCATTCATCCCTCTGTTGATGCACGCTAGAGTTCTTTCTGTCACTTGGCCACTTTGTAAAATGTGACAAGCATGCATGGCTAGACATTGTTTTAGATTTTCTGCTCTGGGTTCTTTGGGGGCAAACAGCCAGTAATTGATTACCGTAGGGCTTTCAGACTTATCAAAACAGAGTCATGTTAAACCTCAGTGATTGACAAATGGCAAAATATAAGACACTCCCTATATTTTTAATTTACAACCTGAATTAAATCCTGTGTATGTGTGTGTGTGTGTGTTTCTCCACATACATTGCATAGCTTAGCATTAGAGTGTGTATGTAGCTTATGGGGCGGGGCATACCCGTATTGGGTTGCCTAAGACCTGTGCTGTGGCTCGTCGGCTTGTTTTGGTTTTAATTCCCTTTTGCCATACAGAATGAAGCTGAGGCAGGAGACGGTAAGGCCCCCGGACAGTGCGGTGTGGCCCGAGATTGGCAGAGCCAGGGCTAAATCCCAGCTCCAGCTGACAAGCCAGGCTCTAATGTTCTCAACCTCTTTGCTTTAAAAGCACGCCCAGCAAGATAGAGCCCTGACCCAGACAGACCGGAAGATAGAGACCGAGGTGGCTGGCCTCAAGACCATGCTGGAGGCACACAAGCTCGATACAATCAAATACTTAGCAGGTAAGATGCTTCACAGCCAAGTATTTAAAACAATTGAATAGAACGTAGTCATAGATCGCTCATGGGCGGGCAGCGCATGTCATTGGCTGACACCATTTCTCCTGCCTTAACATATTTTTGTTGCAGCCTATCCTGTGGGTCCCAACAGGTAGAGTACCTCCTTTAATTTGCATTTGTCTTCCTTAGTAATAAAGATACCCCTGTACTTTACAATTGATGGGACCTCAACTTCGCTAAGATGCTGTCCTTTCTTGGTGGCTTGGGATTTCAGTGAAGTTCTGTACAGGGAATAGCTTATACATAAAATGGAAGGCCTTTGATTGTTGGCCATCCTACTTCCTTGGTGACACTTTGTGGGGCTGGTACCCATGTGTGCACCTGCAGAGGCCAGAGGATGACACGGCTTCTCTGTTCTGTCCCTCCCTACTTCGTTCCCTTGTGGCACCCACAATCCTGTATTTGTCCTCCCCAGCCCCACCCCCGCCCATGCACAGGCCAAGCTGGCGTTAGTGCTTTTCACAATGGGTTCTGGGGACTCAGCCTCAGCTTGCAGGTACTGAGCCGTCTCTCCAGCCACAGGACAACCTTGTAAAGAAGTTATTTTTGCTTTTGTAATTTTTAAGCCAAACAAGGAATATTGGCTTTAAAAAAATCACTATTTCAAGTTAGTTCTAAGATTTCAGATTAATCAAGTATGTTAAAGTTATAGAGGTATTTAACAGTAGATTTTGCTCCTTATAGTGACATGCATAGCACACAGATGTGCACTTTGATCCTACTGTTGTTGTGATTCTAGCTTGTATTGAAGTGTCTTCTTGACTACTGGACACCTTGGTACCTCACATGGTACCTGACAGATGCCAGTTGCCAGGCGGAGACTTATTCTTTAATAAACAGTGTTTTTCAGATTGCAACTCGTCAGTCAGTATACTGTTTCCAGGTCTTAACTGGCACAAGGAGAGAGGAAGGTGTGTGTGTGTGTGTGTGTGTGTGTGTGTGTGCGCGCGCGTGTGTGAATGCGAGCGCGCACAAGGTTACTAAGTAGCAGCCATCCCTCCTCACGCAGCCCTCTAAGTGGCTCTGACACCTGGAACAGTGCAAAAAGAAAATCCCTAAGAGTGACTTAAGGGGCTAACAGTCTCTCAATTGTTTTTTCTTGCAGGGTCTGTGTTTACGTGTCTAACAGTAGCTCTGGGATTTTATCGCCTGTGGATATAATAAAGTGTCTATTTAAAGAAATTTTTATTGTTTTGCCTTAAAAGTACAAGATTGTTGGCCCACCTCCACCCCCCTTTTTTTTTTGTTTCACGTTTTTAATCCTAACTTGACATCATGCATATTATTTATTTCTCTGCAAACTGTGGATCCACAGCCAAGGTGAAGAAGGATTTCTTAATCAATCTTTGGAGCATCTCTGTTTAGTTGGGTTTTTTGGCTGAGCGATGTGGACCACACTTTCAAGACTCCATTCAACTGGACTAACCAATGGACTTGGTCTAACCTGCAGTGTAGGACAAAAATAAATACTGGTATAATTTGCTACAACTTTAAGAATTTGTAATATGGAGAACTTAGGAACCCATTTTGAAAACAAGGTAGCTTTAAATCTAAAGAATCATCGGAATTCAACCCAGAATACCAGCCCTGCTGTGCCTTATCAACAGCCACTCCTGGCGCAGCCTCGCTTCTGCTCAGCAGCTGCAGCGTTAATGATGCAGCTACCATGATACACCTTAGGGGCCTTTGTCTTTGGGTTTTCATTGTCTTAGTAGCGTTGTTAATGTGACTTGCAGCTGGAAGTCACAGTACCTAATGAATTTTGTAATTCTAGCACAAGTGCTTTTTCTGCCTGCCACTTAAGTGTTTCTGATTCTGAGACCAGGTCTTGCTATTTAGCCCAAGCTGGCTTGGAACTCCCAGTCCTGCCTCAGTGCCGCCCATCTTTACCTTTCAGCATGCTAGCTTTCCCTCCCTCTCCTTCCTCTTCCTTTCCTTCATGATGTGGGAGTTTAACACTCTAGGTAGGTGGCATTACCTACCTAGAAAACTTGTAATTCTTGAAATGAAACCCTGCTTCAGTGTGTGGTTTAGCGTGAACTTCCTTCTGGTGAATTCCACCTGCTTTGTATCAAATGACACGCTGCACTTTCCTCCTGTGGGATACCTAGACAGTGTGCTCAGCTTTTAGGATGAGGACACCTTTGCCTGTGAGAAACTCAGGTTGTCCCTTGCCCAGTGGGAGAGCTCCCAGGCCTGGCAATGGCCTTCTCTGCATCGATTTCTTTTGTGGCTGAAGACGTCCTCACACCCACCTCACCTCTACATTTGGAACAAACAAATCCTGGCGCAGCGGTTATTTTGGAGAAGTGTGTTCTCCTCTTGTTTAAATTGCTGGCACGCAGATGAGCGTGAGCATTTAGGAAGCCGTGACACTTGGGGACCCTTCCTGGCTTGCCCCGCACAGGCACAAACGCACAAGCTGGCGCACCATGCAGAAACCGCAAGAGACTGTGCCGTCAGATTGGTAGAATAAATCAACCCTTGTCACTGTTCCAGCCACACTGCTAAAAATAAAAGCCACCTTTTGTTCCTTGGATGTAATTTCCAAGTTTGAGAAATCATTAAGCCCTCGCCTCTTTAGAAAATATTTGCATAAAAAGATTCTGAGCCCCACATACTATGCAAACCAGGTGCTTTTGTTTTAGAACAATATCAGGGTGAAATAGGAGTTTATCCTTTCCAAGTAGACCCAAAAAAAAAGTCTCAACCACCTGATAAAATACTTTGCTGATGTGTTCTCTCCCCCTTTCAGAAGTGTCCCCAAAGACAGCCCATCCAGTAGTTGCCTTACACACTGCAGGCCTCCACGGGGCCACCCCAGTTACACCACAGTTAACTGCTTCATGTCAGCACAGCTTTGGAGAATGAGCTCAAAGCCCGTGTGTTCTTAATAAAGACCAACTCCTAGGAGGAAAAAGTACTGTGTGCAGTTAGGTTTTACAATATTGGATAGGTTAAAAATAGAGGGTACATTTCCTCATGTCCTGATCAAGTAATCTTTAGGGAACACATCCTTATGTCTGCTTGAAGTGTCCACACCGCCCCTGTTCTCAGCGGGTTTGTGTCGTCTTTGATTTTGCTCTAGAGTTCTTTGTAGCACAATACAATGTTATTGCTGTTGAGGGTGTGGGGGGCACACATATCTGAAGTTTAGGAGAGTTCAGGACTCTGTCCCCTTGATTTCCTAGTGGAGCTGAAAAGCGCTGAGCTATAAATACACGATTGCTGCTTTGGACACAGGAATGGTGGGTATGGTGTGACCAGACACTACCCTGAAACATGCTGAAGCTTCGGAGCTCTTAGGAAATGCCTGGCAGGTTTCCAGGCATTGAGGCCAGCCTGTGGGGACATTAACAGTAGCTACAGGAGTTAGAAGAGTTAGAGGAGTTAGAGATGGCTTTCTCCACTCTTTCATCTTTCTTAAAAGGTTCCTCTGCCTTCCTACTGGGTGCTGTACTTTCTGTACCCTTTTTGTTTTTCTTGTGGTACTTGCTGGGGACCAAACCACAGGCCTGAATGTTCTGTCATCCTGCCTCAGCCTCCCAAGTGCTGGGATTACAAGCGTTAGTCAGCATGCCTGGCTCTGTCTGGCTGTTTGTTTGTTTGTTTGTTTTAAGAGCTACAAATCTAATTTCACTCCTTTGTGCTCTTTTCTGGAGACTCCTGCTATGATTTCTGTACTGCTTTTAGTCCTCTGGCTGCTTTTCTTGCTTGTATCTGGCAACACGCTTTTCCCTTCAAGTATCAGAAGCACTTCAGTCTCAAAAAACCAAAAAACAAACAAACAAACAAGTCGCTTCCAAGAAGAAAGGCCTCCTCACTCACACCAAAGTCTTGCTGGAGTCTGACTCTGAGTGCTTTAAGCACCAGGATCCTGAGCACAGCAAGCCTGGGCCTGGGCCACCTCATCTTCATATGCCCTGGCATCATCTTCCCTTGGTTCCCCAAGTCCCTCCTTCCTGAGCCTCTGCCTGCAAACCTCCTCACTACTGCGTGTACTCCCCTCCCCCAACCCCTGTGTGCTGTGTGCCAAGAGAGAAAGAAACCTGCCTTAGAAAACTTGGGACTCGGAGGTGATCAAAGTCGTTACAGCTTCTATGGCACTGGGCAAAAATGCATTAACCGAGAATAATTTATTCTTTGTGTATGTAAGATATTTGAGAGCATTCAGCCTTCTTGGAATTGTATTGAGAAAAATATCTTTTTATGGATTTGCACTTAACATTCCTTCGATGATAATCCAGGTCATTTTAATTGCCTCAGCAAATATTCAATGATATTTTATTATTATATAGAGTGAATATATTTTATTATCTAGAATAAAAGACTTGTGTCTGTGTGGCTAATGCACCTTCCTGGTGGTTCAGGTTGAATGTATGAAACCAGACTATACCTTCTATTAGGAACAACTGTACCTAAACTGTTAATTCCACCCATTGTAAAATGATACCATTCTTTTGCCACTAATGAATTACAAATAAACCTAATACCCCAAAAAAATGTATTTATAGAGAAAATATATTTGAAAGTGAATGTTGATTTGCAAAATAAATTTTTATTTGAAAGAATTTTTAGCATGTATGTAAAGTGCTTTAACCGCCTATGTGAGGAGAGACGGTGCAGTGCGTATGTGGGGTTACCAGAGCCGGGGGAAGCGGGAGTCCAGTGTCATCGGAACTCAGGAACTCACGCCTCTGCACTTCTCCTTGTCCCCACCGACTGGAACCTACACCACTGAGTACCTCCTGTTGGCAGTTACAGGGACCAGAGAGCTCCCCTTTGAAAATTTCACGTAGGGTAGCTCTGAAGCTAGCACGGGCCCTGGCAAGCAGCAAGCAAATTCTTCACCTTAGAAATGCTCTTCCCTCATGGGACTCTAGGCTGACCTTGAGTCAGGAATGGCTGCCCCAGAGGCATTCAAAGGAAGGCTTTGGGAAGGTGGGGAAATGGAATGTCAAGATAGCCAGAAACTTCTTGTTAAGCAAGACTCACATTCTTCAACCAGAAATCTTTCACCAAAGTTAAGACGTCAGAGGACCTAGAGGCAGCCAGTTCTTTTTTTTTCCCCCCTTGAGGTGCTTGCTAGGGATCGACTTGATGTCCCTGCAGTCCCTCCCAGCACTTTGGAAACCAAGGTGGAGGACCACCATGACATTGAGGCTACAGAGTAAGAAACAAGAAACTGGTTTAGGAGCAGGCATGGTTCCTGAAAGACAAGGCAGATTGAGGCCTGAGAGTCTTGGGTGCAGCTCAGTATCAATGTGCGGTGTTTTATGTTTTCACTGTACACCACCTTGCCTTCCCCAGGCCCTGTCACATCATTAGCAAACCAAAACCTCTGTCTGGGGACTTTGATTTTTCCAAATGTTTAAAGGAAAGCATTTTCTAGAAACAGATGTCCATTTCCATTTCTGTTTGCCTTACTGCCAGGTACACATCATGATCAACCCTAAGTTTTCCATAGAAGGTGATTGCTACAGGGCCACAAGGTCATGAATCAAGGGGCCCAGGGGAAGGGGTAGGCCAGCTGCCACCAGCATCAGCGTTGGTTACTGACAGCCAAGGGCTTCTATTCTATTATGACAGGTGTCATAAATATGCAAGTGTGTGTGCATGAATGCACATTTATGCGTGTTCAGGAACAGGTTCACAGGGAAGCTTCTACTACTGTCTGGCCAGCAAACCCCAGGGGTCCTCCTGTCTCCTCTTCTCTAAGGCTGGGGTCACAGGTACCTCCCCCCATGCCAGGCTTGGTGTTGTGCATGTGAGGAACTTGAACTTAGTTCTGCTTGTACACTAGCCAATTCACTGACTGAGCTATTGCTTTTTAGGCCACCGTTTTAAAGCATAAGTAGTTGTAGCATATAAGTGTGAACCAGCCCCTTACTTTAAACCAATCTTTTTTTTTCTCTCTCTCTATGTACTCAGATGTATCATTAGACCCTAATCAGTTGTTGGCCATTCTGTAATTTCAGGTCAGCTTAACATTAAAGCCCAGGAAGCTGTGGTCAGTTGCAGATTCAGCTTAGTGTATCATTTCTGCTGTTACTGTCCTTTGGTGAAGGTCACTCACCATCCTCAGCTACCTCAGGCTCCATAATACCCATCTGCCCAGGAGAAGTCACAGCTGCTTGCTTGGTGTCACCTCCCTCCCAGCATGAACCTCAGGGTTTTTCTTTCTTCTGTATTAGTGCACATGTAAGTAAGTATGTGTGCCATGGAACCTGTGCTAATCAGGACAATTTAGAGGGGTGAGTTCTTTCCTTCCATATCTGGGTCCCCAGGGTAGAACCCCAGTTGTTAGGTTTGGCAGCAATCAGCTTTACCCACTGAGCCCTGAAGTCTTTGCCTAGCGTAGTATTTCTTATACTTACTTTTGTTAGGAACATCAATGGTCTCCTAGAGAGACAGTCTAACAGTGTCTCTCTACCCTCAGAAATCACCATGGAAACCTCTGTGGTTGACACTTTGTAGGGAAAGATGAAGTTCAAAAGATCAACTTACTTAAACATAGAATAAAGCACTTAAGTGTTTAAAAAAATTCTATCAGTATATGTGTTCAGTTATCAAAAGAAGAAAAAAACCTACATACACGATGACATTTGTTATTTAATATAGAAGTCAGTGTCCTCAGCTCAAAGGAGCTGTCAAGAAGGGGGCCTGTTAGGTAGCAGTTTCCTCCTACATTGAAACATTCTATCCTGCAGGAATGTTCCTTAAGACAAAAGGTAAACAACTCAACTTCAGGAAGTCCCTGAAACTGACCAAATTCACTAGGCCCCTCCCACCCCTAGAGTAAACAATAAAGATAGCTCAGAGTTACTCTCAGATGTGCCAAGCTGCAAAGAGGAAACCAGACTAGCTACTAAGAAAGAGAAACCAGTTGAGCTGCCTGGCAGCAATTTAGACCAACTGAGTCAACTGGGAAGGACATTCTCCATTGAGAAGCCTGTAAGCTGTGTGATGTACTCTGGGTTCCCATCCCAGTGAGCCATCACCCATGCTGGGCTGAACTTGGTGATGCAGCTTTCTTTGAGGTATTTCTGTTCCTGTAAGCCACCCATAATGCAGTAAGAAACCCCAATAAAACCCACTGGTTCACCAAGTTGTACTTTGGTACTATCTGTACTTTGGTCTGTCCTGGGATCCCTATCTGGAGTAAGAAGATGTGTGTGTTGTATCTCCCCATAAAAACTTTTGTCATGAGGACTCTTTTCATCTTCCCAGTCTTTCCTTTCAGCTTCAAGCTGAAGGTTTTCTGACCACAAGGAGAGCTGCCACAACTCTACACATAACATTCTCAATAGGACAGTATCTAAAATAAAGAGGGATGGGGACTTCTTATCTCCTTAAGTGTCATAGACCAGGACTGAGTTACACAGACAGAAGTGAGTATTCAGCATTTTTAGCCCCTTTTGTAGGAATTGGGCAAACAGTTGATGAAACGGTGTTTGTTACAATGTTACAGTGGCGCACACCTTTAATCCCAGCATTCGGGAAGTAGAGGCAGGTGAATCTCTGTGAGTTCGAGGCCAGCCTGGTTTACAGAGTGAGTTCCAGAACAGCTGGACAGCCAAGGCTACACAGAGAAACCCTGTCTCAAAAACCCAAAAACAAAACAAAAAAAAAAAAAATACAAAACACAAAAACAGGCTGCACACCATAAAAAGCCACACAATCAGCATAAAGTTGCCATCCCTCAGTGGTCACAAACATTTCGGAATGTCCTTTTTAATACCAACAGTAGGGGGTGATTTTATTTCACTCAATTTCAACAGTGTTGTTGCTAGCTCTTTAATTACTTTTTTTTAAGATTTACTTTATGTGTTTGTGTTCAATTTTGCCTGCATATATGCACAACCTATGTGTATGGTACCAATGAGAGCCAGAAGAGAGTGTTGGGGAGCTGGAGTTACAGACAACAGTGAGCCACCTTGGGGTGCTAAGAACCAAACCCAGGACTTTTGCAAAGACAGCAAATGCTCTTAACTTCTGAGCCATTTGAACTGCCCTTTTCTTTCTTTCTTTCTTTCTTTCTTTCTTTTTTTTTTTTTTTTGTTGTTGTTGTTGTTGTTCCAAATTTATTTTTAAAAATCATATGACTAGTTTTCTTGAATCTAACCATAGTTCTGAATTAACTTAGATACTTGAAGAGGGAGGGGGAAATGTTCACATGCACAGTTGGGCATTTCTCAAAACTTCAAGTTACATAGCCTCAGCTTTGATGTATTATTTTAAGCAGAGAGTGTGTGTTTGCGGGGAGCAGGGGGAGACTTGAGTAGGGGTCCCTTCTGCTTAGAGGGAGCAGGCAGTAGTTCCCTTACTGCACTTGCAGTGTGTGGAAAGATGCGCACGCGTGCCCACCACCCCTCTCCTGGTGGCTCTGTGCTCTTGCTGAGCCCTCACCCTGCAGAGACACAGGAAGGAAACTCAGTCTCTTACCAAAGCACGAATCTCATCGGGAGGTGCCCACCCTCGTGGCCTAATTACTTTGCAGAGCCCCACCTCCCTGAGTCAGCGGAGACTCGTGTTCCAGCATGATCTTGGGGGAGGACACCAACACCTCAGTCCTCCAATTTCTAAAATAATGATGCTGGTGATGCCAGGAACACAAGAAGCTTTGAGGCACTCACTGTGTTCCTGGCACAGCGCCGATGCCCACGTGCTCACCTCATCACACCCTGGGGGAGGTATGTACTGAAATCACTCTCCGTTCCAGGTGAGGGCATCAAGGCATAGGAAACTGAAGTAATTCCCCTGCCCAAGCACTTCGCTTAGAAGTGGTGACTCCTGTCAACATTTCTTCTGTCAGAAAATAGACCTCACCCTCAGTGAGAATCACATCAAGTCAAAGAGGGAAATAAATGTTCCGGTTCTGTAAACGATAAACCCCAAGCGTGCCTAGAAACCGGTTGTGCAGTCCATGTTGCCACGGCTGAAACCATTCGCTAGTGATTATATTTGTATTTGCACAACTGCCCAGGTGCACACATTTCCCTTCGCATGCTAGAGGGCAAACCACCCAGGGTACCAAGATAGGCAAACAGACTGAAAACGATGCGGTAGTCTACAAAATAGCCTTCCCCTTTGAACAGCTAGTGCACAGACCAGACTATAACAGGTAACAGGAGACCACACACACACACACACAAAAAAAAAAAAAAACAAACCTGAGGAATATGCTCCATTCTTATCTTAAGGGTACTGGCAATGTTCATATTTTTATTTAGGGGTCTTTGTACAAAGGGGTTGATGCTAGCATGGACCCCTCTGTTTTAGGCCTTAGATTCATCTAAACCTAGGCCTGCTATTTGGTTCCATCGTCCTTTTGGGGACATCATTGTTCATTGTGTCATGTCATTCTTAATCATCCGAGTGGACCACCTGCAGCACTAAATAAATAAATAATCTTCTGCAGCAAGAAAATTCCATGGGCCTTTAATCCCAGCACTTGGGAGGCAGAGGCAGGTGGATCGCTGTGAGTTCGAGGCCAGCCTGGTCTACAATGGGAGTCTAGGACAGCCAAAGCTACACAGAGAAACCTTGTCTCGAAAAACCAAAAAAAAAAAAAAAGAAAAGAAAAGAAAAAAGAAAGAAAATTACATAGAAAGCGGGAAGCAGGCCTCTGAGAGCATTCACCTCACACCTAGGTTGTTTCATTTGCATAGAGTCTCTCTTACCTGCCATCAGTTTCCCACGGAGTCCATGGAAATCGCGCACCCTCAGTCTGCCCCAAGCAAATGAAGGCTGTGGAGAGTGTGGAGATAACCTCATGGAGGCCCATAGGGAACGGCGAGTGAGCAGCTCCTACCCCTACATTTCCTTATAGTTTACACCAACCTGATTGATTGCTATGGTGCTTGAGGCTAGCATGGGATGATCTGATTAGTCCTTCAGTCTATAAAGGCTTTTATACCGCATAATAAAGTTAGGTCTGCAGATTGAGTCTGGTCTCCCAAGTCTGATTCCTGGGATTCTTCGTAGGCTCCATCACTCATCTATCAACCCTCCACTGGTTCCTGATCCCCACACAGGACCTCAGGCTTTTTGTTGTTGTTGTTTATTTCTTTGTTTTGTGGTTTTTTTGGGGGGGCATTAACTGTCAAAAAGATGCTATAAAGCCAGGTATAGTGGTGCACCCCTTTAATATCAGCACTTGACAGGCAGAAATCAGGCAGATCTCTATGAGTTTGAGGCCAGTCAGGTCCACATAGAAAGCTCTAGTCCAGCCAGGGTTGCACAGGTTGAGACCCTGACTCAAAAAATAAAATAAAAATAATATATAACTTCAAAAGGCAACCCACTTCTTTTTTCTTTCTTTCGGTTTTTTTGAGACAGGGTTTCTCTGTGTAGTCTTGGCTGTCCTGGACTCCCTTTGTAGACCAGGCTGGCCTCGAACTCACAGCGATCCACCTGCCTCTGCCTCCCAAGTGCTAGGATTAATGGTGTGTGCCACCACGCCCGGCTTTTTTCTTTCTTTCTTTCTTTTTTCTTTCTTTTTTCTTTTCTTTCTTTCTTTTCTTTCTTTTTTTTTTTTTGTTGTTGTTGTTGTTTAGTTTACACGTATGAGTGTTCTGTCTGCATGAATGTATGTGTCCTGTGCATGCATGGTGTCCTTTGAGGCCAGAGGAGGGCACCTGATCCCCTAGAACTAGAGTTACAAATGGTTATAAGGTATTGTCTGGGTGCTGGGAATCGAACCCCAGTCTTCTGCAAGAACAAGTGCTGTTAACTGCTGAGCCATCTCTCCAGGCCCAGCAATCATTCCTCTATAAAGAGAGCACCTGCCAGGTGGTGGTGGCACAGTCCTCAGGAGACAAAGGCAGGTGAATCTCCGAGTTTGAAGCTAGCCTGGTCTACAGAGCAAGTTCCAGGATGGTCAGGGCTACACAGAGAACGCTTGTCTTTAAAAAACCCAGCCAGGCGGTGGTAGCATACAGCCTTAATCCAGCAGTCGGGAGGCAGAGGCAGGAGGATCTCTGAGTTCGAGGCCAGCATGGTCTACAGAGTGAGTTCCAGGACATCCAAGGCTACACAGAGAAAACCTGTCTCAGGAAAAACAAAAACAAAAAAGCAAAGGAAGAGAGAGACAGAGAATGCTGAATAGACCCTCAGAATTCATCTGTTCCTTTCATTCATACCTTCATCCTTCACATGAAGAGCCCAAGTCAGGCAATCCTAAACCTGAGTCAACCGTTACAGAGCCTGCTGCTGGAAAAGCCAGCCCCTCAAGCCCCTGCATGCCACTCAACTCCTGCCTGGTCCCTGTTACAGTTATTTTTATAAAACTGTGTTTGTTTCTCTCTTAATCTGGCTATCACCCAAATAATTGAGGCTCTATTATATTATTTAAACAAGCTTCACAGGAACTGAGCACTTACTACTCTATTCTTAACCCTCTAAGCTAATCTGGCTTCCTCCCAGCGTACATCCCAGAGATACTTGCACTTTGTAGCTTTCCGTTTCAGCTCCTTCCTGCCGTCTCTTGGACCTCTCTACCTGTGGCTGAATCCCCTACTTCCTCCTCTAACTCCTCCCTGCCTGGCTAGCAGGAAGTCCAGCCCTATTGTCTCCCACCCCACCCATCCCAGCAATTGGATGTAAGCTGCTTTATTGGCATCTCTGGGAACAATTGGGGAGCAGTGCTTACACAACATTGAGACAGGAGATTCTCAGAACAAGGATTGCAACCAAATATGGAGGCACAGAAATCAGTGTTTGAGTGACACAATAACCTTATGCCTATGGGTTCCCCAGAGTAGACAGTGCTCTGGTGGCTGTTAAATTGTTAAATGGCCTTCTGTGGGGAAGAGGGTGTTAGAGACAGGGTCTCACTATCTTAGCCCAGGCCGGCCTAGAACTCAGCCCTCTTATTTCAGCCACAGAGTGCTATGATTACAGGGGAGCACCACTGTTGAAGTCCTACACAGTCTCTTCTATTAGGGCTCAGTTAAAACTAAATGACAGCTGGCAGTCTGACCTTTACAGTGTCTGATGAGGGGAAGGAGCTAACTCCTTGGTGGCACAAGTGGAGAAACCAAAATCAACGCTTAGAATCTGTCTCCCCAGCTTCTGTTGGTGTCCTAGGACTTGCCAAGACTTATTTATCACCCATCCCAGGTGCTAGGTCACAGAGATTATGACAGATGGCATGTACTTTCTCTCTCTTCTCTGTCTCTCTTTCTGTGTGTGTGTGTGTGTGTGTGTGTGTGTGTGTGTGTGTGTGTGTGTGTACGTGGGAACAAGCGTACATACACAAGTATTTTTTGTATGTATATGCATGTTCGCCTGTGGGCAGGAACATATGTGTGCATACACGTGTGTATCCAGGCTCCAGGTTGGTGTCAGAAGTCCATCTCAATTGCTCTCCACCTTATTCATTGAGGCAGTTGAGCCCAAACCTCTCTTAGACAGGTTCTAGGGATCCAAACTCCCGTGCTTGTGTGGCAGACAATCTGCTGAGCCATCCATCTCTCTGCATCCCCATGAGGTCCTCCCTGGAGCAAGTCAGTGACGGACAAAAAAGGGAGCACCAAGAATAGAGTCCAGATCCAGGGCCACCTAGGAAGCTCAAACCAAGAAAAAGCCCTCAGGAGATTCCCCGCTTATCCCCCAGATTCGCGACTGACCGAGGTAGGTAAGCCAAGGAGTCCTGCGTCTCTCCAGCCAGGAGCAGATGCCTTAGGCTCAACTCAACTGCGCTTCGGCTCCCAAGCACCTCAGGAAAAGATAGTGAGTGCTCAAACCCTAAACCTAGAGCAGGGAAGATAGAGTGGAGGGTAGTATATACCACCCCAGGCTTGCTGGCCTTTAGCTGCCTCAGCTGTAAACCAATACAAGAAAGCCACAGTCTAGTGCTCCTGGCCCAGCCACTGCTGTGGCCCTAATGCTCTTCTGCCTGCACCTCAAAGCAGTGCATGCTCTACACCCAGGTCTCCTGGGCTCATCCAATGAGAAGCATACGGGGAGAGGTCCATCACAGTCATTAAAGTAACACAAGCCTGGCATCCCAGCAGCACTCAGGAGACTGAGTTAGGAAGACGCCCAAGAGTTGGAGGGCAGCTTTGCTACACAGCTGCTACCAATCAACTACCATGGGGCCTTTTTCTTTCTTTCTTTCTTTCTTTCTTTCTTTCTTTCTTTCTTTCTTTCTTTTTTTTTCCTGAGGACAATGTCATTTAGAGTGTAAGTGGAAAACAAGGACAAATGGTGGGTAGGTAGGAAGCTGGCTGGTCCAACAGCATTTGTATTTCTCGGTGTTGTCAGGACCCCTGCAGTCACCAGCAGCAGGAGGCAGTTGGGGACAGGAGCAAGGGGTGCCCTGAAGTGTTAATAGCTCTCATGGAGGCCTTGGGTGACTGAATCCTTAGCCCCACCAGTGTGTCTACTATTTGTTTTGTGTGTTTGGTTGGTTTGGTTTGGTTTTTGGTTTTTTTGAGACAGGGTTTCTCTCTGTGTATCCGTGGCTATCCTAGAACTGGCTCTGTAGACCAGGCTGGCCTCAAACTCACAGAGATCCACCTACCTCTGCCTCCCAAGTGCTGGAATTACAGGGATGCGCCACTACACCCTGGCTGGTGTTTCTGTTCTTATGCAGGCCTACAAAGTCAGGATTCCTCAACCTTTAGCAACGCTGACAGTGGCCAATGTTATGGCTCCTGGGCCTGGGATGTCAGAGATCTTCAGCCCAAAAGGCTTGATGGCTCTCTATAACTCTTCCAGTAACCAGGGCCTGCACTGTCTTTTCTCTAACTCTGTGCAGCCTCCTTTCCTCCCTTCAGCTGTCAAGAAGCCACTCACCTTACTGCTTTGGCAGCTTGCCTCGTCAGTGGCCTATCACTGTTGTTGCTTCACTGTCTCTCCTGATTCTTTCTTCATGTTATCAACCCAGGTCACACTATTTAAAAGGCAAGAAAAGATCGCTCAAGAGAAGGCTTTTATTGGCCCTAACGTCGCAACATGAACGCGAGAAGGCAATAGTACTAGAAGGTGTGTCTTCCAGGCTTACTAAATTGTCTGCTCCTGTAGCCAGAGCAGGGGAGTTTGCGCCAATCACAGCCAACCACATGCAAATGACGGTTTGTGTTTGCACCAATCAGAGCACTGTCCCTTTTGCCCTAGTAACAGCTGTCTCTCTCCTAAGGCCACCAGAGGAAACACTTCCCCTCTGGCCTGGCTAGCTTGGAAGTAGTTACGGGGGTAACCTGAGTTCACAGAGGCTTGCGGTATCAAACAGTCCAGGGCTGTCTGTTTGAACAGCCCTGGCTAAGGCCACTCCTTCAGGTGCAGGGACAGCCAGCTGCAATTGGAGCATGGTTCTCTCAAAGCGCCTGTGGAGTGTTCGGCAGCCAGTGTTGGCATTAAGTGTAGTCCAGCTGGCTTTTGATTGACAGTCCTTTTGCTCAAGGCAGCCAAGGCAACAAAGGAGAGTCCAACAGCTGCCAATTAGGAAGTCAGATTGCCCATCCCCCAACATTTTGCTTCTTTTACAGGAAAATGAACATCAGAAGGAGTGCCCACCATGAGGGCTGATCGTTAGTATCAACCGATTTTAAGAGTACATAAACAGTGCTTACCACCTGCCCAGTGCCCTGAGTAGAGATGGGTCCTTTTCATCTGTCCCATAGCAGTCCTCCGTATCAAAAACAAACACAGAGAACAGCAGTTAGCAGACGGGGGAACTTTGTATTCCAGGCATTTCCCTGAACCGCCATCACTCTTGCACGAATCATACTTCCGGGAAGCTTCCTGATCCATCCCGTTCTCAGAGCTCCTTCCCACTAACCTGCTGTTCTCCTGCCTTCCCTTGATTGTATTGTTTATATACATATGACCCCCTCTCCCCCCACTCCACCCCAAGCCTAGAAACAACTTAGCACAGCTCTTTAAGCAGATTCCTTCCAAAATAATGTTCCATACATTTCAGTAAATGCCTGCTGTTTGCCAGAGCGGTTTGCTTCCCGTGACAAGATCTGTACCAAAGATTGTCGGCCCTCATTTTTAAATTCTGGGTAATGGTCAGAGAGAAAATTATATATCTCCTGGCTTGCTGTATTTCTCTGGACACTTACGCCCTGTTTTCTTTAGTTACAGCCACCCTGAGTCCTAGGACTTTTTTGCTCTGCGATTCAGCTTACAAGTTAAAATTAGCTCCGCAGCTCTGAAGGGGCGCCAGAGAAAGCAGGAACGTGGTGGGAGTGGGTGAAAGCTAACCCGAACTACAGATGACAGGGTAGTGAACACAAGGTCCAAGCCTCCCTCAGATGTGGTCATCCTCTAAGAGGCACGTGGTCTGGGGACCCCTGAGGTTGTGAGACACCTAATTTATGCCATGCTATGTGTTGGGGACAAGGTTTGAGGCTCTTACCTTGTATTTGCACTAACAGGAGTCTTTGAAACTGCGCTATTCTCTTACGCTCTGCCTTTGGGTGTGGGCAGTTACAGTTTATAGATGCACTGGGACCAGCCTGTCTGCTCCTCAAAGGAACACTGGTTTTATGCTCTTCTCCTGTGGGTCTTGAAAAGCAACATATTATGTCAATCTGTTTGGGGGAAAGAAGAAGAGAAAGAACATCATTTGATTTAACGACACAAGGATCAGCATAGGCTCTGGATCGAATCAGGCAAAAGTCATCTGCTCCGTGTACCCTCCCGACTCCGGGAACCTTTCCTTCGTTCCTGTGGGATTGCTTCTTCTGTGGGATACTCACCTCCTTTGTGTCTTCTCAGGAACCTAACCCATTAGGAAAGCAAAGCCCATCTCTCATGTCCAAATTTAACCTGAAGATGGGCTTTGACAACAAAGCCCTGGGTTCAGATCCTAGCAATTCATTTCCTAACTCTCTAGTGTAAATGTCTCCTCCTCCTCCTCCTTCTCCTCCTCCTCTTTTTGTTTTTGTTTTTGTTTTTGTTTTTTGAGACAAGGTTTCTCTGTGTAACCTCAGCTCTCCTGGACTAATTCTGTAAACCAGGCTGGCCTAGAACTCACAGCGATCTGCCTGCCTCTGCCTCCCTGAGTGATGGGATTAATGGTGTGGGCCCAGTTTAGTGCAAATTTCTTACTCTCTCTCTCTGTGAAATACAACATGCAAAGTTCACTGTGCCTGTCAAAGATGGGCTAGGCTGATTGCATATGTGTTCGCTCCAGCTCTCTGCTTGTCATCCATCAGTATCAGCAGTGTGTTCTAGCTAGGTCCCTTCCTAGTGGGAACACCTACCTACCTCGGAAAGAGAGCCACCAAGGAATCACTAACCCCAAGGAATGCTATGTGCTGACTGGCTTGGGCCTGCACTCCTAAACCAATCACTAGCAAAGAGAGACCAGATTACCATGACCGGAAGAGAGCAATCTAAACCTCATCATGTACCAGCACCCCTGAAAGGACTGTTTTGAGACAAGTCCTCATATAGGCCAGGCGTCCTGCGAACTTACCTATAGCCAAAACTTAACCTGGAATTTTCTGTTCCTCCTGCCTCCACCTCCAGAGCACTTGGGTTGCAGCAAGCATGGCCACACCTCGTTTCTGGTCTGCTTTAGAATGAACCCAGGGTTTCAGGTATGCCAGGCAAGTATCTGCTGACTAAGCCACACCCCTCTGCCTGCCCCGAATGGCTTATTAAACATGATGAGGGGCCACAGCTCCAGAGCCTGAGTCATTTGGTCCAGAGAAAACCTGAGAATATGCTTTTCTAACAAGTTCTGGAGTGACACTGGTGCTATCAGACCATACTTGGATAACAATGAACATAGAGATTAAGCAGGGATACAGGTATTATAGGGTTAATTCCCCACAATGCACCGCGAAGAAGGGAGAGGGGCAAAATAGATGTTGGAAAGTGTGGACTGTGGGGTTCAAAATCTTTCATAGTAAGTGTGAAGAGTTTTCATTAACCTGTTGCTATGCAGCAACGCACGCCCCCCCCCCCAAGTCCACTGGCTGCAAACTACAACTCTGTACTATTTCTGATGCTTCGGTGGGCTGGCTGGGCTGGGCAGTTTTCATGTGGATCCCATGCGTTTGTTGGTTGCAACCAGAACCACGCAAGGAAGCCGTGTAAAGCCTTGCCCACTGAGCTAGACATCCAACATAGTGTCTTCACTCAAATGTCTGGCATGTGGCAGCTAAGGGTTGGCCAAGCATCTATTTCCCACAAAACTAATCTACATGGTATGGGGGCAGGGGAGAGCCCAAGAGAGAGAGAGAGAGAGAGAGAGAGAGAGAGAGAGAGAGAGAGAGAGAGAGAGAGAGAAAACGTGTGCACACACATACACAGAGATGCCTATGCACATGTAAGCACATAGGTGTAGGGAGCAAAGGCCAATGGTGTGTCTCTTACTCTTATTATTTTCCATCTTTTTTTTTTTTTTTTTTTTTTTTTTTGATACAAAGTCACATGCTGAAGCTGTTTGGCTAGGCTGGCTGGCTACTAAGTTCCCACCAACACACACACACACACACACACACACACACACACACACACACACACA